>CM070683.1:7842333-9042333 GCA_036346265.1 Melocanna baccifera | reverse complement strand
CGGAGCACTCGTCGTCGTCTCCTGCGGCAGCCGCCATGATCATGCTGCCCGCACCGGAAGGCGCAGGCACCAGGGGGGTCGGGGGTGCCTCCTCTGGGTCTCCGGTGGCGAAACGCCGTCGGGTGCGATCGCCTTTGCGGGCGAAGCAATTCCATGGGGCCGGCACTGTTGGCGATGGTCTAGGATTCGACCGCGAGGCCACCTCGACTGAGGAGGTGGTTATTACTTCCCCGGCAGGGGTTGAGCCGACACCTCCCCACGCCATAGTGGGGGGTGGCGGAGGTAGGCGTAGCTCCTTTTCTACTCGTGACTTCGCGAAGCTTTCTCCGATTTGCTCGCTTATGCCATCGTTGGCGTCAGGAGAGAAATCGCCGGCGCGGCGAGGATCGGCGGCGGTGGCGTCTGACGTCGATGGTGACGCTGTGCGAAACGCAGCGCGGGCACCTGATACTGCCGCGAGGCCCGCACGGCTCACCGTGTCTGACTTCGTGCCACAACCGGAGGCGCTCTGTGCCCTCAACGGAGCTGCGGAATGCGGTGACGGCAAACTGGATCGACGGGCGCTGTCGTCATGCGGGGCGGACCTGCTTGCGCTTGCACTAGGTGCCGCGGGGATGAAGGTAAGCTCCTGAGCCCGGCGTTGATGTTACTGCCGCGTGCATGCTAAGCAACCTTGTCCTGTTGTTAGGCGGTCGCCATCGGTCGGGCTCTGGATGAGGCGCGCCTCCGCGAACGGAGGGCGCTGGAGGAGCAGCTTCGTGCTGCCGACGAGGCGCACGCCGCGAAGGACGACCGCATCTGTGTGCTGGAGGCAGAAGTTCACGCAGCAGGGGTGTCGCAACGCGCTGCCGAAGAGGCGCAGCGTGTCGCGGCAGAGGAACGTGCCGGCCTACTTGGGCGGATCAGCGTGTTGGAGGAGGAGAGGGCCCGGCTCACCGTGGCGCTGGAGGAGAAGAGCCAGGCTCTGAGCGACGTGTCCGCGTCCGCTTGGAGGGCCATGGGGTCTTTGGAGGGGGCCCTGCGGGGCCTTTCCATCGTCGTGCCGGACCTTACCCACGATGCTGCGGACGTGAGTCAGTCGTTGGCGCGGATTGAGGAGGGCTCGAGCTTGGCGCTTGATGGTGCGAAAGCCTTCGGCGATCACTGCGGCTATGCCAGCGCGTGCCTTGCCTTTGCTACGCTCCACGCCCGGGGGTGTGAGCACGTGGAGGGGCTGGTGTCCCCCGGCTTGAGCGCTCCGGCTGGGGCTGGGGTATGGTCCGACGCAGTCCGTATCACCATGCCCGTCGTGCAGAGCTTCTACGAGGGGATCTGGCGTCACTTTGGAGAGGAGGCGGCCAAGGCGTTATTGCGACGGACGCTACACCGGGAGGGCAACTTCCTTGAGTGGCTGGAGGAGGCTCGTCAGCGCGCCGAAGACGGCGCCGACTCGTAATGTCCTCCAGGAGTTGGTGGCGTGGTGTGGCTTTTGCTTTTGTTGCTGTTTTTCTTTTGCTTATTAACGGGAAAGAGGACCGTTATGTCGAGTACTGCGCAATTTGCATGCTGCTTGTACGATTGATGGTTGACGCTGCGGAGGTTGGCACCTCCCCACTGCGTTCGCTTGCTGTAGGGGCTATAGTGCGGGTGCCTAGCCGAAGTAGACGCGATCGCGCTCCGTCCCCTACCCTTCGGAGTGGTGGTAGCGGAGCTGACGCCTAATTGAAGTAGACGCGATCGCGCTCCGTCCCCTACCCTTCGGAGTGGTGGCAGCGGAGCTGGCGCCTAGTTGAAGTAGACGCGATTGCGCTCCGTCCCCTACCCTTCGGAGTGGTGGCAGCGGAGCTGGCGGGTGCGCGGGGCGTCCGCGTCTAGTTTATACTCCGGAGCGTGCGTGGGACTATCAACCACGGCTTAGTTAGGCTCCGGAGGGTACGCCAACACGCGCGCGGGACATCCGCGTCTTGTTTAGATTCAGTAGAGTGCGCAGGGAAAACATCCACGTCTAGTTTATACTCCGGAGCGTGCGTGGGACTATCAACCACGGCTTAGTTAGGCTCGAAGAATGCGCCAACGCGCGGACATCCGTGTCTTGTTTAGACTCGATGAGAGTGCGCAGGGAAAACATCCACGTCTAGTTTATACTCCGGAGCGTGCGTGGGACTATCAACCACGGCTTAGTTAGGCTCCGGAGGGTACGCCAACGCACGCGCGGGACATCTGCGTCTTGTTTAGACTCAGTAGAGTGCGCAGGGAAAACATCCACGTCTAGTTTATACTCCGGAGCGTGCGTGGGACTATCAACCACGGCTTAGTTACGCTCCGGAGGGTACGCCAACGCGCGCGGGGGACATCCGCGTCTTGTTTAGACTCAGTAGAGTGCGCAGGAAAAACATCCGCGTCTTATTTATACTCCGCAGAGTGCGCGCGGAGGCGTCCCCCCGCTGCGTCTTATTTATACTCCGTAGAGTGCGTGCGGAGGCGGACCTCATCGCTACGTCTTATTTATACTCTGTAGAGTGCGTGCGGAGGCGGACCTCATCGCTACGTCTTATTTATACTCCGTAGAGTGCGTGCGGAGGCGGACCTCCGCACGCAGTTGGTGGTGGGGGTGGGGCATGAATGGCCTCGTAAACGGCGAACTTTATCATTAAATTCCTGTTTACTTGGGTGAGCGAGTACAAGCAACCGGGGACTAACCGTTGAACTGGTTGCCGCGAGACGGCCGTTTGCGACTTAGACATAATACTTCTGCAACCTGTCCGCATTCCATGTGTGGCGGAGCGCCTGACCTTCCATCTTGGCGCCAGATGCGAGCCGCAAAGGCCCGCGTGGATTTCCACCAGGAGGTGCTGTCCTTCTTCGCGCGAGAGGCACCGTAGGAACGGTGCACAGACTCCTTTTTTGTAGAGCACTCCGTCGAGGAGCCGAAGGATCGGCGCGGTCTTTGTAGGCGCGCGGTCGGCGGGGTCGTTTGGCTCAGCGATGCCCTGTAAGAAGGCGTGAATTGGCTCTCGCCAGTCGCCCTGATGGGTGATCTGGTGGACTAGGGCCGGGTCACGATTGTCCTGTGCGATGGCCGGTGCATGCAGGACCTCGTAGAATGCTCCTTCGGGGGCGGGGAGCTGTTGGCTGGCGGCCTTTGCAAGAATGTCCGCTTGCTCATTGTCCGCGCGGGGGATGGCCTTGACCGTGACACCTAGGAAGTGCCGCTCCTTGGCTCGCACGGCTGCCAAGTACTTGGCCAGGTCGGGGTTCTTGGCCTGGTAGGACTTGTCGACCTGCCCCGCCACCAACCGGGAGTCTGTGCGGACGAGGACTCGCCGCGCCCCTAGAGCTTTGAGCTTTGCTAGGCCGAAGAGTAGCGCCTCGTACTCCGCGGTATTGTTGGTTGCAGGAAATGTGAGGCGCGCCGAGTATAACAAGCGGCGTCGCTCCGGGGTAGTAACCACCGCCCCCACGCCCGCGCCGGAGACGCAGTAGGCGCCGTCGGTGTTGAGCGTCCATACCGGGTCCTCGGGCTGCTCAGCGTGCTGGGCCGCTGGGGTCCACTCCGCGAGGAAGTCCGCAAGGATTTGGGATTTGATTGCCGTACGCGAAGCATATGTCAGGGAAAAAGGGGTGAGTTCGGCCGCCCACTTGCCGATGCGTCCCATGGCCTCTTTATTGTGCAACATCTCCGCTAGAGGGAACGAAGATGGCACGGTGATTGGATGGGTGAGGAAGTAATGTCGGAGCTTTCTCGAGGCCATAAGTAAGGCATAAGCCAATTTCTCAAGCTCTGTGTATCGCGTCTTGGCGCCTTGGAGGGCTTCAGAGACAAAGTAGACTGGGCGTTGGCGAACGCCCTCCTCGAGAACGAGAACGGCGCTGACGGCGGTCGCGGAGGCAGCAAGGTAAAGTAAAAGGGGAGCCTCTGGTGCCGGGGCTACCAATGTGGGTAGGCTTGCAAGGTGCTTCTTGAGGTCATCGGCGCCGCGCAATGGCGTCCACCGAAACCCGCCGCAACCCGCAGGTTTTAAAGAAGGCGGCGCGCGCTCGCGACCTCGGACAAAAGCGGCTCGATCGCGCCATACGGCCGATGAGCCTCTGGACCTCCAGCGTTGTTTTGGCGGTTCCATGGCGGGATTGCGTCGACCTTGTCGGGTTGGCTTGAATCTGCGCCGGACACCAAGAAGCCCAGAAGCTTGCCCGCCCGTACACCGAAAACACATTTGTCCGGATTGAGCTTGATGCCTGCCTTTCAGAGGTTGTCGAAGGTCTCTTGGAGATCGTGGCCGTGAGCCGCTAATTGCTTGGTTTTGACTACCACGTCATCCACGTACGCTTCGACATTCCTCCCTAGTTGGGAGGCCAGCGTCAGCGCGATTAGGCGAGTGAAAGTTGCGCCAGCATTCTTCAGGCCAAAGGGCATTCTGACAAAGCAGTATGTTCCTATTGGAGTGATAAAGCTGGTTTTATCTTCATCATCCTTGGCCATATAGATTTGGTGATAACCGGAGTAGGCGTCCAAGAAGCTCATGAGTTCACAGCCGGCCGTGGCGTCGACTAATTGGTCGACGCGTGGGAGGGGGTAGTCATCCTTCGGGCACGCCTTATTGAGGGCGGTGAAATCGATGCACATGCGCCAGGCACCGCTGGCTTTCTTCACTAGCACCGGATTGGCGAGCCAATCCGGGTGCTGAACTTCGCGAATGACGCCAGCATGCAGGAGCTTCGTTACTTCCATCTTGGCCGCCTGCTGCCGGTCCGCGAACATGCGTCGAAGCCTTTGCTTGACCGGCTTGGCGTCCTGACGGACCGCGAGGTTGTGCTCGATGAGGGAGCGGTTCACACCCGTGAGGTCCCCCGGGGACCAGGCGAAGACGTCAGCGTTGTCCCGAAGAACTTGGAGGAGCTCTCGCTCCATTTCCGGGGGGAGACCGTTGCCTATGGAGACGACTCGGGCGTCAGCCTAGAGGGGGACCCGCTTGACCTCGCCCTTCGGGCGAGGCTTAGGGGTCCATCCCGGGGCGGATGGTGTGAACGCTGTGCGCCGGGCGAGGTCTTGGTCATCGAAGACTGTGATGACGCCTCGCGGGCCCAGGAGCTTTAGGCACAGGAAGCCATGGTGTGGGACCACCCCGAAGGATATGAGGGCGGGGCGGCCCAAAATGGCATTGTACGGGCTTGGGGTGTCCGTGACGTCAAAGACGACGCCCCCGATCCTGACATTGTTACCTTGATAGAAGGAGACTTGGAGGTGTATTTGGCCTAATGCACTTAGGGGTTGGCCGTCGAGGCCACATAACAGGGTCCGGGATGGTTGCAATCGACAGTAAGGGATTGCCATGCGGCCAAGGGCCTCCGCGGAAAGCACATTCGCCGAGCTGCCCCCGTCGATGAGGACACGCCAGACGTCGCACCCTGCAATGTCAATCCGGATGAGCAATGGGTCGTGATGAGGAAACTCGATGCCTCGGGCATCGGCGGATGCGAAGGTAATATCGCCCTGAGATATCCCCAGCTGCGGCTGCCGCGAGGCTCCCGACGACGAACCCCCGGAGATGACTTTGACGGCTGAGTGCTGTGGACGGGTTCCCAGCGTGGCGGCCATCGGGATCTGCTGGCTCGAAGCCTCGTGCATGGCGCTTACGGTGCCGTGGAGATCTGCCAGCTCCCGTTGGAGAGCATGGAGGGCGGCCAGCAGGGATCTGTGTGCTATGGGCGTAATCTAAACGGACGGCGCACCTGGTCGCGCCGCCGGATTGTCCGCCCCATCTGTGTGGTGGATTCCAGCGTTCCTCGCCTGAGTCGCAGTATGACCGTAGCTGTTGGACATTTCTGCGTCGCCTTGGGTGTCGACGGCTGCGTTGGCGGAGGCGGGGTTGGAGTCGGCGGAGGCGGGGTTGGAGTCGACGGCTGCGTTGGCGGAGGCGGGGTTGGAGTCGAGCGTTATCGCTCACTCCTATGGTCGCCCCTGCCGACGCCGCGATGCCGATGCTGACGCAAGGTGTGGCCTCCGCGACCCCTTCCCTCCCTGCTGCCGACGATGCTGGTGCCATCCTTCTGGAGGTCTTCTTGCTTTCGTCGTCCCCACGGACGGCGCCAACTGTTGTGGCTACAGACCAAACAGAGAGAGAGTGGTGGTGGAGAGCTAGGTAAACAAATGACCTCTCTTCTCTCGTTCAAGGACCAGCAACGATACATAAGTACTTCCCCTCGAAGGGGTGACTTTACCGTCGTAGCCTTACACGGAGTCCCTCACCGGGGACAAGTATGTCATTTACATGACTTACAACCTTCCAACAGGCTAGCTAGGTTTAGGTGGGGGCCACCCCTACAACAAATATTATATTTTTCTTGCACACAACAGTAAGTCGTTCGTGTGTTCGTACGACTTTAATATTATATTTTTCTTGCACATATTCCGAAGTATAATGAGTAGCCTACTGTTAGTAGTTAGCTTTGCATCACTAGTATATTTTATTTATCTCCTAATAAAATTTAAAATTAAAATATTGCCTATATTTCCAACATATACCACCCTACCACACGAGCTAGAAGTTTAGAAGGGTGGAGCCAGATATATGCGTGTAAGAAGGGAAAGTTTCTGAGGGATTAGGCCAAGAAGCAGCAAAACCTTGGGCTTCCTTTTTGCAAGGATCTTCTTCCGGGAGCTAGTTAAATGTGTGGTTCCCTTCTCCTTATTTGTACTTTTGATCCGGCAATTCAAGGGGTCGGTCACACCGATCTGGCGACCTACAAAGTGTGCCAGTTTCAAGTCGATTGGCTTCTGTTCTTCTTAGGGGGTGTTCGGAATAGCGATGGCTTCTAGCTTTTGGCTGAAATTTTACTATAGTTAGCTGATTTTTTTACTGTATCTGAGTTGGCTTATTAGGCATAATTAAATTAAAAAATATAAAAATAAAAGCGACATGTTAACTTATCACAGACAATGCAAAGGAATACGAAAAAAATAAAACACAAAAATACCAAAAAAAGGAAAAAAACACTACACGACAAAAAACCTACAGTATTTACGAAGCAATCGCCCGTCGCTGGCGATTGCCACAGCTGAGCGCGGCCACTTTGCTATGTGTGGTCTTTGTCTCTCTGATAGATGGATGGAACCCTGTGCAGATTGCCAGCCCAGTTGGCAGTAGCCAAATAGTTCTTCAAAGTTGGTGCAATTCTTGGGACTCCACCTAATCCACATCGACCAACTAAATTTTTTGGGTGTCTAGCATGCGCCATGTCTTGCCTTCGAATCAAATCTTGGAAGAACTGTGCATCTAGATCGACATCATCCATCAAGAGTAAAATCTTTCCTTCTCTGACATGATTTATTTGTTGCGATTTGATTAGCTAGAAATATCAGGAGGCATGGACGACTCGGGCCTATTCATGCAGTGGGCCATGGATACGCTGCAGCACCAGCACCCGCCGACCGCCGCTGCCTACGCCGCCAGTGGCGACACCTTCCCGTCACTCCAAGCGCTCCGCAACATGGCGTCCCGGAACGGCATGGCCCCGGCCGAGGCAGCAGTGCAAGATGGCCAACGAGCCGCCAACAGTTGGAGATCGGGCGCCAACACAAATGCATTTGCCACGGTCATGGAGCACGACGGATGGTCCCCATCGCCGAACCCGGTCAAGTGCACGCTGAGCAGCAGGCCCGTGAACTAGAACTTCACCTTGGCCTTGGCGCAGCCGAGCAATGAAGCAATGCCAAATCCCGCCACCGCTTCCGCAAGAGCGCACAACGGCAGCGCTGTGCTGGAGCTGGCGTATGGGTCACCGCTGTCGAAGAGAGCCTCCGCGAAGAGCTCCGCAAGCACGGGGCACACGTCGTCGGCGCCGTACGCGCAGGACCACATCATGGCGGAGCGGAAGCGGGAGAAAATCAACTAGCTCTGCATCGGGCTCTCAACCGTCATCCCCGACCTAAAGAAGGTCCTTGAAATTCGCGCTCTTCCTGTACATTTCTCACACACAAATTTGTACTACTTGTCTACTCGGATTGGTCAATTTGCGTAGTTGGACAAGGCGACAATTATTTCCAACGTGGTGAGGTACGTGAAGGAGCTCCAAGAAAAGCTTAGGGCACTCGAAGACCACAACGGCAAGAGCATCGAGTCAGTGGTGCTCATCAAGAAGCCGTGCATCGCCGCGCCGAACAACGGCGACGACTGCCCATCATCGTCTGCAACAGTGGCCCACGGGGGAGTTGGCATGACCAGGAACGCGCTACTGGAGGTAGAGACGAGGATCTTTCTTTCCCTTTGACATGGAGTCATCAAGATACTTGGAAGAAGATAGAGTATGAATGAAATAAAGTGGTTATATTTTATTCATTTTTAGCATTTAAGAGTCATAAAAATTATTCAAAGTCACTCTGCATGTATTATACCAAGCCACATTATGTGAAATAGCTATTTAGATCATGGCAAACTATATATAGCAAAACTAAAGCCAAATCAGTAATAATCTGAAACTAAATAGATTTTTAACATTTCAAGTCGCTCAAGATCACAATTTAGCCAAAAGTATCCAAAAAATGAGTCAAGCTATGTCAATATTCTGAATGGAATCAAGAAGATACAATTGAGTTAATTTAGAATGCTACAAGTTCAAGATTAAAATATTTTGTTCAAACACTATATACTACTTGTAATTGAGCAAATTTAGCACATTTGGCATTTTTTGAAATTCATTTTTAGTTTTAGCTGAGTTTCAACTATTTTTTATATAATTTTATTTTCTTAGTCTTGTACTAGAACTCAAGCCTTATACAACCATCCCAATCAAGACTCTTAAGGAAGTGGTCTTAGTCATCCAAAACTCCTCCTAAGTTCATACGTAGTGCAATGGCAAACTGTCTTATGAGAAAGAATAGGTGATATCAGTTTTTTCACACAAAAGATACCATTTTACATTTTCTTAACTTATTTGAATAACAAAGAGCTAATACTAATCTATGTTTCAATAAGGAAGTAGTATAGCTCAATTTAGATTTAGGACTCAACTTAGCTTATTTAACATGGTATAAACCATAAGAGTATCAATAGTGCAAAACTAGTCATAAGATCTAACAAAATATTATTTAATTCAAATTATTCACATTTGATAAAGCTAGCATAGCAAAAGTTAAGCTACACATAGAACAGTATGATAAATCTAGTAAACTAACATAAGACATGACAAGATGTAAAGCAAAAAATTATATCACATAAGGATAATAGTTAAAGCACCATGTATTTATATTACAATGCATATTGTTGAATTTAAAATGCAATATGATGCAATAAAAATTCCTGCTCCTCCTCAGCAAGTGAGTCAATTTCAAAAATATTTTGGTTCAAGTTGAGTTATATCAACTTTAAGCTTAAGAAAAAGACAAATGAATTCTCCCTGACCAAAGCAATATGCAAGAGAGAAGAAGCTCGAAAAAATAAAGAAATGACAGTCCTTAAAGAATAGACAAGATAGAAGAAATGCTATGGCTCAAAATCGCTCTTATCCACCCTATATGACTCTAGGACTACTAACTAGTCAACTAAAATACATGAGAGTAAACACATTCCCTGTCTACCCAAGGGGGCCAACCATTACTAGACCTAAACATAGTGAGTGAACTCAACCTAGTGAGAAGGGAAGCAACTAATAAGCAGTATCCTAAAGCCACAGAATGAGAGGAAAAAGTCCAAACAACTAAGAATGAAAGATACTTCAATCTATGCTAGAAAGACTAACCCAAATGCACCCAATAAACAAAGTGCAATAGAATAGAAATGTACATATAATACAGAAGTACACATGCTCCCCTCAGATTAAGTCATAAGGAAAAACCACCCCAAGCTCTCCCCGCAAAGTCACGAACCTCGAGCTATCTAAAGGCTTATTGAAAATGTTAGCCAAGTCGTGGTCACTCTCCACAAACTGAAGTACTATGTCACCATTTTCCACATGGTCTCTAAGGAAATGATATCAGATATCTATGTGCTTGGTCCTAGAATGCTGCACCAAGTTCTTGATAATATTAATAACAGAAGTGTTATCATAGAAAAGTGGAATAGTATCTATAGCTAACCCAAAGTTCTACAAGGTCAAAACCATCCAAAACACCTGACTACAACAACTAGCGGCTGCAACATACTCGACCTCTACGGTGGACTGTGCAACACATGACTTTTTCCTAGAAGACTATGAAACAAGAGAAGTACTCTTTCTATCTATCCCATGGGCGGTGCTAGATCAATTCAGGGGTATTCAGCTGAATACCCAAAATTTTTGATAAAAAATCTACTATATATAAGGTATAATATATATGTATACTAGTAATTAGATCAAATTCATCCTATTCATATACAGTCGGCCTAAATTGGTGTCAGATCCTTTTGTCCCATTTTCCTCTCCCAAGCCTAAATTGGCGCGGATAATCGCCCTCTGTTGTGATTAGGGTCAGAAACGAGCCGAGCTCGAGTGAGTCTGGCCTTCCAGGCTCGACCTTGATAGAAACTTGAGTCGAGCTTGAGCTGAGCTCAAGTTGGGATCCAAGCTTCAACCTGGGCTCGAACTCGGCTCGGTGAAGCTCGCGAGCTTGAGATCAAGCTCAAATTTGTCTTGTTTAAAACTCGAGCTGACCTCAAATTGAGTTTAAAACGAGCTGAGCTTGAGTAGCTCGTGAGCTTCGAGTTTTTTTTATAGTCTTAGTTGTGATTCACACGACACACGGTAGAAACTCTAAGTCTCTCTCTCAGTCTCCTTTTTGGCTCTCTCCGTTTGGTAGCGTATGAGGCTTCTGGTCTTTTATACTCTGGATTTTTGGAGGTAGGACTCAAAAGGCTGTGTAGAAGCGTTAGAGCAGCCATCTCGCAAGTTGTCTCGCTGTCGTTGCTCGTTGACGCTACGCAACCGCATAGGTTCATCCTCCCCGACCAGACGACCCCATGATGGCATGGCCCCATATCCCTAATCTAGTAATCTCTCTATTTTATCTCGCTTTCAGGGCATAAAGCATCGTCGTGTTAATTTTTTATTATTTTATAATTTCTTTATATTATTTAAGATGTTACCTCTAGTATGAATAATTGTGTTTTAATTTTTGCTACTATGGATCTTTATATTTTCTATTAAATAATATTTTTATAACTTCGAATACCCATTAAAAAATTCCTGGATCCGCCACTGATCTATCCTACAGCCAACAAAGTCTGTGTCGAAGTAGGCTCTAAGGGAAAGATAGGAAGTAAAAGAGTATCAGATACCATAGTCTAGAGTAGCTTAAAGGTACCTAAAAATGCGCTTCACTGCCTGACGGTGAGAGGCACGAGAAGAAGCCTAAAATCGAGTGCACAGACACATGGTGAAGTGTATGTCTGGCCTCAAAGCAATGTGGTATAAGAGAGAGCCAATCATACTGTGATACTCTTTCTGATCTACAGGCTTACCATCCTCGTCAGGATCAAGTATGGTCGAGGTCACCATCGAAGTCGGCACCAGCTTACCATCACTTATGTTGAAGTGTCTCAGGAGGTCTTGAGTGTACATACCTTGATACAAGAAAGTACCCTCCTGAGTCTGCTTGATGTGGAAGCCGAAGAAGAAGCTCAACTCGCCCATCGTGCTCATCTCAAACTCTGTGCTCATGATATCAAAAAACTGGAAAACAAGAGCATGAGAAGAGCCATCAAAGATAATATCATCCACATATATTTGGACGAGTAGAAAGTTATTGCCATACCTACGAATGAACAAGGTCTTGTATACCTTACCTATATCAAACCTATGATTCAATAGATAGAACATAAACCTCTCATACCAAACTCTAGGGGCTTGCTTAAGTCCATACAAGGCTTTAGAAAGCTTGAAGACATGATTTGTGTATTTGGAGTTCTCAAAACCTGGAGGTTGTCTAATATAGATCTCTTCCTCAATATACCTAATGATGAAGACACTGTTGCATCCATCTGGTATACCTTGGAGCCCTTAGATATTGCGAATGGAAGCAAAATTCTAATGGCCTCTAGCCTAGTTACAGGGGCAAACGTTCCCTCAAAATCTAAACCCTCAACCTGGGAGAAAGGGTTGATCTCTCTGAGGCGCAGTAGTAGAAGCTGGCACCTCAAGGGAAGGAGGGACTGGATCTGGTAAAGAACCTTCATCTCCATCCTTCTCATCATCTACAGAAATGGTATCGGACTACACAACTGGACCTGAGATATCGGGTCTAGTGCTAGGACTAGCCTCATCGAAAGTAACCTCACAGGTCTCTACTATCCTACTCGTCTTGCAGTTCCAGACCCTATAACCATAAAAAAAAGTCGAGTAGCCCAAAAAGATACCGTCAGATTAATGTGACTCGAACTTATCTAGGTTTTTAGACTTCAGAATAAAATATTTGCAACCAAAAACACCAAAATGAGAGACACTAGACTTTCACCCATACCTCAATTCATCAGAAGTGTGATGTAACTGTACCCTAAGAACAACTCTGTTTGAAATATGGCACACGCTGGCTATAGTTTTAGCCCAAAACTTCTAGGTGTAGCATACTTATCTAGCATTGTCCTGGCCATCTTGACCAATGTAGGTTCTTCCTCTCCACTATGTCATTTTGCTGAGAGATGTGTGGGGAAGAGAATTGATACTCTATACCTGTCTCATCATAGAAGCTCTTAAAGTAGGAGTTATTAAACATCGTGCCGTTGTCACTGCAAATTACTCGTAAGACACCAGGGAGCTCAACAGACAACCAACTCAACAGACCCCAAAAATAACTGAAAATCTTATCCTTCGAGACTAAGAAAAACACCCAAGAGAACCTCAAGAAGTCATTGACCACAATAAGAACGTACAACTTCCCACCAGCCGACTACACACTAGCTGGACCAATAGTGTCCATATGAAGAAGTTGTCCTGGTGCGTCGGTCATAGTCATAGTGACTGGAGGGTGAGAAATAGCAATCATGTTGCCATGCCGGCAAGGAATACAAACTAAGTCTCTGACCATCTTAAGCTTAGGCTGACCACGAATGAGACCGTGGCCGCTAACTCGGGTCAAGTGATCAAAATCAATGTGACCAAGTTTCTTATGCTAAAAGGAGATATCACAGGACTCTGAAGCAACTAAGCACCTAAGAGAATCACCAGAAGACTTAACAAAATCAGCGCGAAAGATCCTCCCGAACCTAGAAATCTTGCAAACTAGACTCTCCGAAGAATCAAAAATCTTGCAAGCATTTTTCTTAAAGCTTACCTCGAAATCATCATTGGTAAGCTGAGAAACCGATAGAAAATTATACCGCAGCTTACTCACTAAGGCAACATCCTTAAGAGTGAAAGAATCATTAATGCGCACATTACCTTTAGCGATGATTCGTCCTGAAGAAGCATCTCCAAAGGTGACTATCACATCACCTGGAGCTCGGACTAAGGAAGAGAACCAACGGGAGTCTTCGGTCATATGGCAAAAGCAGTCGGAGTCCACAAGCCAAACATCTTCCTTCCCAGCCTAGAGAACCTGAGTCAGTGAGAAGACAACATCGGTGGCTCAATACTGAGGTAAATAAGAGCAGATCTAGGAACCCAGTACTGAGTTACATGACGAGCAATAGATCCAGTCCTAGAAGCAAAAGACTGAACTCTAACAACACTATGTACCGCTATAGAAGAGCGGGTCTGACCAACAACAGTATGCTGATCACGCCATGGATAGGCACTCGATGGGAAAAATGAGGTCCATCCTCAGGATGGCGAAAACTCTGACCTGAGGCAACTCGAGGACCAAAACAGAAGGAGCATAAAAATCAAGTCCTCAACACTGCCTAAGACCAAGAATGTCGGTCTTAGGAGCACTCCAAGTGTGGGGCTAACCCTGAATGCCCTTAAGAGCATAGACACAGTTACGATGCTCGATCTTGGCATGCCTAAAGAGGAACTTAACTGAGTGTCCATCTTTCTGACAGAAGGTGCAATGATATTTCGCCTTTTGAGAGGTCGAAGTAGCGGTGGCAAAACCTTATTGTCAGAAATCTCTTAGACAAAGTCTGCAGACTTAAACACTACGTTCTTACGCTCAAGTGCAATCTCGATCACGCCTGCTGCTATAGCTCTAACAACAGTAGGTGGATGTTTTCTCACATTCTCTAGAAAATCATATCCTATACCTTGATTGAACTTACAAATATTTGATTTGTTTAGGATAAGATTGAGCTTTTTTTTCTTCAATAAAGTTTTTGAGAGTGTTCATGAGATACTCACACTCCTGAAAAAGAGAGGCACGAGAAACACAAGGAGAAGCAGAAGGTAAGGAACTAGAAGGAGAGGATAAAGAACCAGAAGGTGAAAGAGAAGATCAAATAGCACGGGCATATCTCTCCTTATAAAAGGCTGCCTCAACCTTGAGGGCTTCACAAGTCACACATAGGGCAGTCTTGATTCTAGCCATCTAGGCCTCGTAACTCTTTTTAAAGGTCTTTGCATATTTTTTAATTTCTCCTCTACTTCAGCACAGAAAGTGCAAATAGCTTGTGGCTTCTCTAGTAGATCCTTAGTTATCTTCACATATTTTTCATCCAAGCCAATCAATTCATATTTTAGTTTATCACAATTATTGCATTGTGAGCTAACAAGTGTCTTAAAAGCATATTGAACCATTTCCTTATTATGATCACATATGTTCTGATATTGCTTGAAAATAGATTCAAGTTCAGCAGTTAATTATTGAGCCATTTCACATATGCTCTTTAGAAGCAAAGTCTTGTATCTATTTTGACGATCTACTCAGAAATCATAGTACTGTATGAAACCGTACGAGAATATGCTTGGCTTCGACGAATGGTTCACCATATCCAGCAGTCATATGGATTGAACATCGTGCAAGCTCCCATATTTATGTATGAAGATAATGTAGCTTATGTTGCGTAAGTGCAAACATGTTACGTGAAGAGTCATCTCATGAAGTATATCAACTCCAAGTTCTTCTATACTCATGAATTACAAAAGATGGACGAAATTAAGGTATTGTATACTAAGTTATGTGAAAAATTTGCAGACTTATTCACTAAGTAACTTCTAACATTTAACTTTGAAAGATGTGTACATAAAATTGAAATGATAAGACTTGGAGAGATGTGGGGCTCAGAGGGAGACTCTTCTCGAGCTCACTGTTAAAATTTGATCACGAAGATTGAGTACTCGGAGAATACATCCCGTAGATAAAATAAAATTAGGTGGATTGTACTATTTTTCTCTTGATGAGTTTTCCTAAAATTTATTGACCAAGGTTTTTAATGAGGCAATTCGTGCAACACAACATAATATGTATCATGTACTCTTTCTCTAAAATTTTCTCACTAGGTTTTTATAGAGTTTTAATGAGATATGAATATGTCGGATGAGTGCACACGAGGATGTTGGGAAATCTGGGCCTGAGCCTATAAATCTGGTCTATTGGTGGACACTCTCTACTTAGTTTACAAATAGAGGTCCTAATTATTATAAAGTATATCTTATGTGGAGAAAAGCAGTAAAGAAAGAGGAGTTTTCTATCTCTTGTGTTCAATCTATTATTATATTACATTACATTATTTTATAATTGATTTATCTCTCTTACATATGAGGAATCGTTTAGACTAGACTTACCAGTATGATTCCTTAACAGCTTTGTCCAACACGAAACCTGCAGTTCTTCAAAAAATAATAAAAAACCTGCAGCAGAAAACCAACAGGATAATGTTCCTTCCTGCGCCTGTAGCCAAAGGAAAAGTCACTTTACAAAGGGGTAAAATGAGAGAATCATTGCTTTCGTTGAGAGTCGAACTCAAGACCTCCCGCTTACTAAACGGGTGCTCTAACCAACTGAGCTACGAAAGCTCGTTTTTCTGGAATTCGTCGTTTCGACCCTTCAATTTACAAATTTATTTGCATTGCTTTAAATACATATACACCGCTAACAGCAACGCACCTTTTTTTTAGACCGACACGAACATACTACTAGCTTGGATGATGATAAGCGAAAATGCCGTCGAAATAGCAAGTTAAAGAGCATTTGTTTCCTCTTTCTTTGACCTTTGGCTTTGATTACAATGTAATGGTCGTACTTTTTGGTTAAAGCCAAATATATATACAGAGATAAAATAGTAAGATAGTGGGGATGGCTAGGTGCAAAGACTACATTTCGACAACAAAAATGTGTAGAGAATGGGGCAAAACACCACCTTTACAGACCTAACTCAGCAATTTCAAATGATAGATCCTACCTCAGAATTCTTGCCTCCGAGATCCATGTGGGAATTCTGTGTTGCAAACAGGTTTTTTTGTAGCTTCACCTATAATTTTGCTAAAAATGTATTATGTATAATGCTCAGGTGTCGAATTTTACGTTAAACATACATATTGAGTGAATCCCAGTACTTGTGTAATATTCCATATGGGGTCGCCTCACATGGAAAAGAAAAGGGCCAAAATACTGTACGTTAAACTTACATATTGAGTGAATTCCAGTACTTGTGTAAAATTCCATATGGGGTCGTCTCAGATGGAAAAGAAAACGGCCAAAATACTGTGTACACAAAGTAAAGACTCTGTTTTTTGCGGCTTCTAAAAGCCGCTTTTAGCTTTTGCTACAGTAATTAACTTTTAAACGGAGTATTTTTTTAAGATTGGATCTACAAGTTAATTGTAGTACACGTTAAAAACCTAATATATGTACCATCAAAAATCGCAAGCGAGTATCTCTCTTTCCGCAATCTCTGCAAAAGCGACCAAAAAGTCATCACCATGACCAAAGCTATCACCATGAAAAAAAGAACAGACCCAAAGTAAGGTCATGTTCGTAATAGGCTTCTACTACTGACTTCTGTTTAGGAAAGACAAAAACCAATATAAATACTTGACTTCTCGAAACGACGTCTCTACTACTCTCGCTACCGTCTTGCTCCAGAAATAAAATAGAGGTTATAGGTGCATCACCCCCTATTACTCTTGCTCCCATCAAGCATAGATATTTCTCCATCACTTTTTCCACTGCTTGCTCTTTCATTCTAAAAACCACTTCTTTCAGCTATTATTAATTAATTCAATCAAAAGTCATCAGTAAAAACTAATACGAACGCTACCCTAAACAGCACCGACTAAAAAATGTAAAACAGGTCTAATGCTAAACATGAACACCTAGAAGAACTTTGATGCGGAAGATGTAAGTTACATACCCAAACTGGATGATGCCATTTGGGGTTGCTTGGTGACGACGTGATGCTGAGGTGGTCGGTCGGTGTCGGTGGAACCGTGGACGAGGACGAAGCAGGGTTTGGTCTTCGTTCACCTGAGCACTCGTAATAGATCGGTTTTTCTTGGGATCGTGTGGGTTCAAAAACAACTGTCGCGTGTTCAAAACCCTACCGAACCCCTCTTCTTTTTTGTAGTGCTAGGTGACCGGAACCGAAACCAATAAGGAGTTATGCGCGCTTCCGATCGAGCGCGAGTGGAGGCATAGCCTCCCTGAAATCTCGGGGGTGGTTAGCCGAGATCAATCCAACAAAAAATGCATTCACAATCCAAGTGCAACAGGAGCAAACAATCTTCAAAGCACAAGTGAAGTGTACAACCGTCACAGTTTTCATAATGATCAAACTTTCAGAAAAGAAAATGAAAGAAAACACAAGTTTCGTTTTATTTTGGAAACGTAGACAGGATTATAATACACATTCGAGCTAATTATTTGTCGTTTTACACAGTTTACAACCAGTATGTTTTCTATTGACGCAGATGATGGTGGCTTGCTCGGGATAAAGATATACCAAGGAGAAAATAGGAACCTGAAAAGTGAATGAGTGGCTTGTTCATTGAGTAAGTCCCAAAAATAAGCTAGAGGTTTTGTTTTAATTTCAATGTGAAGTCTGTAGGTAAAGTCAAGCTAAGCTTCTCTTGCCGTTTGCATCTACAAGTCTAGCAAGCTCAATTGTCATGTATCTCGTGAAATACTGCAACTTGTAACAGGAAGGCGGCAACATTGTCGTGCTAGGTAGCACTGTAGGATCAAAACTTAGTAAGAAACCGGAAGACAACAGCAGCAGAAAGCACCGAATGGCCCACATGTCGGTCCATCCTAGTTCATTTGCTTGATTCTTCATGCGAGGTCCATGTATACAAAATGAACCACTAATTAAGTGGGAAATTAATGGCAGAATGAACCACCGAATGAACCATCCTCTAGATACACCAAATTAGCCAAGATCCACAGTAATTTCAGAAATGACAACATGAAGCACCTAGCAAACCAACTAGTAGTACTAGATATTCCCTTACCGAAAGTTCAGTACTCAACCTGATCAAGATCCATTTATTGAGCAAAGCAAATTAGTAGCAGTATACCAGAAATCTGAAACAGAATGCATCTATGAGAGGAACTACAATACTCCCAAGATCCCAGAAGCTATGTCCCTATACATCATACCATAAATCTGCCCCACAATATTACATACAACCAAGAAACACGGCACAATTCGAACTATGAATGTCTGGACAGCAATGATTTAACCACCAGTGATACTGCCTAAATCCATCCCCAGGCAACAATCCTAGAAACACTTTTAGACAGTAAAAACAGGAACGGGTAATCCAAGAACCATCTCCATGTTTCAAACAGTGCACCGTGAAGAAAGGATATGGATTATACGGATTTGGATCTATATTCAAGTAATAAACACCAACATCAAAGGTGCAGAAGAGGAATCATCTCAATTAGAGAACAGCAGAACAAGCATGTCCACAATCATCTGTGCAAACTTAAGCAATTTTAACACTAAAAACAGAAATCCTAATCTTTTTTTGAAGAAAATAAGAGCAGAAAGCTCTTATTTATCAACATACATCTGTCCAATAGCAAGGAATTGAGCAGCAGCAGCTAAAGTGGCAAGCTAAGAGTTAGGTCCCCTACAAAGTAGTTAGAGCACTAACTGCCCATGTTAGGCCTCAGGAGATTTAACTTGACTCCTCATCAACCTGCTGGAACGCCGAACTGGAGTCATCGCCTCATCCTCCTTGTTCCTCTGCATAACAAGTGCATGAAAAGGATTGTATACGGATGAACTAGGATGAAAAGGTAAAAAAACAATTGCAGCTTACTTTCTTGGCAGGGATCTTCTCATAGGTAGTGAAACTACCATAAGATGACGTGGAATACGCCGTGGACTCCCTCCTCGACCTTGGCTCAAGGCTCAGGCTCTCTTCCTCCTTGGTCTTCCTCCTCCTGCCATGCCCAGACGACAAGCTGCTGCTATACATCGAAGCACCAGAGCCACCAAATCTCTCAGTTTCTTCTGCCACAGGATTCTGAAGCTGTGAACCCTTCCCAAGAAGATGCCCCTCACTGCTCCCTGAACCAGACTGGGTTTCAACAACCTGCTCGGTTTGCTCAGCTGGTGCAGTGGCATTCGTGGAAACCCGAGCTTGTTTCTGCCTCGTGTAAAGGAAGGCCAGGGCAGCTGAAAGAATAACAGCAGCAAGAGCAACACCTACTGCAGTGGGCTTTGAGATTTTGTCCAAGTATCCTGGCCACATCCCCACTTCTGACTTCAGACCATGATAGGCCACCTGATCTTCCTTGCTATCAGTGCGGTCACCCTCGGACTCATCACTCTGAACATCCTGCTGCAAGGAAGACTCACTGCTTGCCAAGTTATCTACTCGCTCAGGCTCTCCTGTAGGGTGAGAGGGGATGTGCAGATTCTGACTTAAGGATGCCATCTCTTCACCATTGCTACCTAGAACTTCTTCTGACATCTCAACTTTAAGCTCGTCCACTACTACAAGGCCTTCACCATACTCATTTGCCTCCTCCATGACACTTGCTCTTGCAGGGACAGCTTCTTGCTCCACTTCAGCACTATGAAATGGTTCTTCTTCCCTTGCAACATCACCCACTTTTGCCATTTCTACCTCTGCAATCAACTCAGTATCACTTGCTGAAACAATATCCTGGATCTCCAATTTCTGCTCCAAGACACTGTCACCAGCAGGTTCTTCGCTTGGCATTGCCGATGTTTCAGCAAAGTTGTAGTAGAAATTTACACTATGGTCTGCATCTGCAGCTGCAGCAGCACTCAAATTGGCTGCAAAGTGCGGACCAAAAAACTCTTGTTCTCGCGCAGAAGCAAGAGCCTCCCAATAGGATGTGACCAAATCCAACGAACTGCTTGACCATTGCTTCAGCCAAGCAGCCAACTCCACAGGATGCAATTCTTGAACTGACAGAAACTCTGACACCTTCGACAAGGCGGTGTTTGATATGACAGGAGAAACCGGCGGCGGCGGCACGCAGACGAAAGCAGCAGCCATGAACAGAACCAAAGCAAGGGGAGCAAGCAGGAACCTCACCGAAGATCTCTTCTTGCAACAAGCTCGCGCGGAGCTCGCCGAAGTCTCCTGCTCCGGTGGCAGCACACGAGCTCGCGGGGAAGTCGCACTAGGCTCCGGTGTCGGCACACGAGCCCGCGGCGAACCGGGCGCAGGTTCCGGCGGCAGGACGCAAGCCTCGGCCGGAACGGCGGCCTCAGCTCTGGCCACGGCCGGAGCGGCCAGATCCGCTGATTCCTCCGGCAAGTCATTTGGCGCAGATGACGGCTGCGCTTGCTCTTGTTCTTCCTCTGTTAGCTCCTCCTCCGTAGTAGCAGTGGTGTCGGTGTCCTCGCTGCTCTCGGAGGCGAAGCCGTCCTCGAGCTGCCTCGCGTCTTCCCGGTACAGCTCGATGCGTGGGTTGGGCTTGTAATGCAGGAACCGAGGCCTCGGCGACAGGTAGTTCGTCTTGGGATCGTACGGAGCCGCCGCCTTCGACGGCTCCGAGTCCGCCGAAGCAGCAGTGACACCAGCCGCGTGGTGGTGGTGGTTCTTGCACATGGGATTCTCCACCGTCGCCTCCTCGCCACCGAACGAGTGCCGGGAGCCGTGCGAGGCCACAGGCGCGGCCGCGGGAGGGGCAGGAGCCCCGTCGAACGAGGACCGCAGGCGGCGCGGGGTGCCCACGGCCGCCTCGCTGGGGGACGACGGGACGGAGTGCTGCTGCTCGTTGCGCTCCCCGAGCACCTTCTTCCTCGGCGAGGCCTTGGACGCGGCGGAGATCGTCGGCGCCATGAAGCCCTTGCCGCCGGCGCCGGAGCGAGCCTTGGGCGTCCTCGCCGCGTCCCGCTGCTCGTTCTCCTTCTCCGCGCAACACGCCCGCGGCGAGGCGCCGTTCTTGCAGATGGAGGGACTCCTATGTGGAGAATCTACACACGGGAACAGGAAAAAAAACAAAAGAAGAGGATCAAGAACTCGTCTCCGAACAATGTAAGCCAAGTAACCAGAAGATCCTCGAAGAAAAATACCAAAGAGATCAAGAAAAAGAAAGGGCATCTATAGCAGGGAGGAAACACACCCAAGAAGAAAGAAAAATCGAGCAAAAGGAGAAAGAAATCAAGAGGATTGGACGAGCAAGGAAAGGAAAGACGCTTGCGCGGAAGGCGGCGGATCAGGGAGAGGGGAACGTTACCAGAATGGGAGGAGGCGGCGACGGGCTTGAATGGGCTGGAGTCGGCGCTCCTCCTCATGGCGCAGAATGGCCTCGCTGGGCCCGGGGACGGAGACCTCGCCGCCGCCGTAGCCATCGGGTGGGAGAGAGAAATCACACACAGGGATGGATGGATCTCTTCGGCGTTTAATCTTTGGAATGGGATGGAGTTAAGGCGATGATTTGGGGAGGGGAGTAGTAGTATAGTAACCAGTGAGGCAGGCGAGGTGGGATTTTTATTTTGTTTCCCGATCTGTAACGGCTAGAAGAATCAACGCGCTGCTTTCCTCTTTACTATTGCGAGGTCCGGTGGGATCGTATCGTGCGGGTGCAGCAGCAGCGGCTGTACACAAGAGGGAAGTCAAGCGACCGTTGGGTTGGGATTAAATGGGGGACCTCACCTGGGGAGGATTGGATGGAAGGATTCTGCCCGTTGCGTTCAGCTCAGTCGACCGTTGGCGACCTCGCTCGCGCGTGCTTACCTCGGCTGCTGATGGTTTATTGCTATGGATGATTTTTAGTTTTAATATAAATATTTATATAAATAAATTAAATATCGATAAATTATTTTAAAAATATATTTCAATAAATCATTTCAAAAAAGTAACCACGAAATTATTCTGTTTATTTGTTCGAAGAAAACCATAAATCATAAATTATAAGCCCTATTTTTTTTAGCGACTTTTGGCTTCTTTTAATAATTATTTATTAGATTAATAAATTGTGAGCCAAAAAACACACCCTTAAACTGAAAAAAGGGCCTAAAAGTCCGTAATGCCAAACGGGCTAGCCGTCACAAAGGATTTTTTATGAAGGAAAATTGTTTGAAAAGTAAATTGAGATCTTTCTTGTACGAATTAATCATAAACGCATGGGTGTTAAGAGAGAGGGGACACTCGGATCTAAGGGAGAAGTGAGGGTGCTTTTGGCAAATTCATTGATGCTTTGAATAGATACATCTGTAAACTCCAGCGGCAAGCTTAACCAGAGATAACGCCCAACAACCCGTGGTTATGTTCTTTTTGGCTTTTAGCTTATGTTTTTGGCTTCTTGGAAGTCGAAAAGTCAAATATCGAAACTAGGTGGCCTCTTGAAGTAGATTCTCCAAACAACTTCTCAAGTCCAAAACTTTGTGCGTCATCTGTGTCGACGTCTCTACCGTCCACTGTCATGTCGAAAAACGTAGACAAAATCCTTCGGTTGCGGCTCAAAAGAACATCCTTAGATGTCAAAAAGTAAACCCATGAGTATCTAGAGTAATCATCAATAATAATTAGTACATACCACTTTTCTCCTACTGACTGAATTCTAGAAGGACCTAAAATGTCCATGTGCAAGAGTTGTCCACGGACATCTATCATGACCATGATAAAGAGGTATACGTGAGGCAGCAACCATCTTATCATCCCTACAGGGAAAACAAACTAAATCCTTCTCACCCTTTAAGCTTGTGCAAAGCTAGCAAACTTAAAGACAGTCTTGCTTGGTTCAATCTTTGACTCAATCAAATCACTTTTCAGAACTTTTATTATCTTAGGTCGATTTTTCTTGGAATGCTAGAAGGCATTGAACTCTATGCTTCTATTTTTGACACTCACCTTAGATTGGTTTAGAATCATATTAAGGTTTTTTTTGCCACTAGAGAATCGCTCTGAAGTTTTTTTGAAGTAGTTCTTTTTCTTAGTTAGGGTAACACATGAACTACACTCACTCTTATTCAGCGTCCTAGCATATATCACCTTATGAATAGCTACCTAAAGCCTAAAAGATTCATAAGAGATGCATGATGCAGCTTTAATTTTTCTAAGCTACTAATCCAACTTGACTCTAATTTTCTCATGCATATTATCTAGATCTTGACCTATTTTAGCACAAAATACACATGCAATGGCCCTATTCTTTTAGGTCGCGGCTGGTGATTTTGTCTACATTTTTTGAGACGGCAGAGACACCGATGCGGACGGTGCATACGGTTTTAAGCTTGGGAAGCCATTTGGAGAATCCGCTTCAAAAAGCTACCCCGTTTATTATCATTTTTTGAGACCAAAAGCCCAATGGAACAGTGCTAATGGATGCAACAGGATCAAATTTCTTTGATGCAGAAGATGAAGCAAGTTTTTCTTTAGCAGTAATGTTATTTAGAGTTCCAGTCAATGCTTCAATTTCAAAAGTTAACTTACAAAAATTTGAGTATGAGAGTGTCCTAGAGTGAAGTATCTCATCAATTAATTTAGCAATTTTACCCATAGCATTTCTAAGCTTCAAATCTAACAAAGCACACTTAGAGCGAGATAAAGAACTAGCATTCAAGTCCCTAACTCTTAAGTATATAGAAGATTTGCTAGACTTAAGTTGACTGATTTCATTATTATCATGTTTGAGTTGTTTAGTATGAAAGACATACACTAAGGAACCAACAAGGAATACTCCCCTTTGTTTTAGCTAAGTTGTCCTTAGTGATAGCAATTATGAAAACTTGCAAACTTTTATAAATTCAATTTTTAGTTTGACATGATTGCCAATTGTTCAATACAAATGAACCACGGACATTCTCAACGTCCGTTCCTCTGAAACACACAACCGCCGACAAGTTCATCCAGCCTCATCCTCAATTGACCATGCTGGCCTTTGATGTGTTGAACCCCAACTGCTTTATTCCGGTGGGACTCCAAATTGAAGATGGTGGTCATCTTCGTCTCCCCCGGGCTAACGGTTTTTCAAGATAATCTGCTGGAACATCATGAAGACTTCGCAATAGCAATTCTTTAGCTGCCACCCCCCCGTAGATGAGATTCAACAATCAGTTCTTGACATCAGGGACTTCATTCAAGGGCACCTTTAGTTAAACATGGTAAGGTGCTCACCGTATCCTCTTGGTATTGGTATCTTCCAATTAAATTCAGCAATTTAGTGGGACATGCTAATTTTTGGCAATTCACACCTTTTAGATGAAAAATCGAGAGCTTAGATTCTCTAGACACAATGAGGTAGTTAATTGGAGAAGTGCTTCTTTCACTCTCATTTGTTGGATTATGTTGCTAGGGTTTCCCCTAGACTACTTGAATCAGTACTTCATTGCTCTCGCAGTTTCTTCTTTTAGGAAGCTTTTGGATTGGCACTCCAGTGACAGAATTAGAGGGCGTGTTCTGGTTAAAGTTCTTTATCTAAACCTTGAATCGGTGCCTCGTAAATTGGTCTTCAAAAAAGCGCTGCAATGGGTGGAATGGGGGAGTCATGGACGGTTGCGGTCTATATGTTAAACTCCAATTTTCTTGATGTCGCCCTAGCGGATGAAGACCTACCATTGAATAATGTGGTTGTCAACCTTGACATCACCCCTGTTGTCAATGAAGATGTGGGGGAGGTTCCTAATCAATGGGAGGCTTGGGGATCGCAATAGTAATTACAAGGTGGATGAGATCACTTGTTGCCTAATGCTGGAATAGACCAACAGGAACTAATGTCAATTTCCTTGGCTCTCAATTCTGGGGATTCTTCGTCTGGGTCTATGGTGGAGTTGACAGTTTCTTCGTATGCTCAAAATACTCTTCATGAGGGGTTGTTGATTTCAACTGCATTGGTCTGCATTCGTCAGACTGGCTTCCTTGATCAAGCTCAACTTCATAATGTTCTTTTCTATTTGTTTGAGATTCTTCGACCACGAGTGGTGAGATGGCCTGTCCCTATGCAAAGATGGTTGATTTTAAGTGCAGATTTCACTGATCTTAGTTCTAAGCGGTCTTGGTGCATTGCTTTTTGGCTCGGCTACATGGTTTGCCCTCCCTTATCTTCTCGATCCAGTGGTTTCTAAAGAGCTCCCTATGAAGAAAACCGCTCGAAGACTTTAATTTGGGGACTCTTTTTTGCCAGGCTCCTTGGGTTGCTCTATGCTAGTGGCTGAACCCTCTTCGACAGTTGGAATTGAGAAGTTGGAAAGGTTAGGGGACAAGATTCTTGTGTCTAAATCCCAACTCCCGATCTTGCCTCCCAAGCCTCAATGCAGTCGTAAAGCTTGCACTCCTATTTCTGTCAGGGAACTGCATCAAAGTCCTCAAATCAATGGACATGTAGATGGTTTCCAACATGTCCAACTTTCTGACACTAGACGGGTTGCCTCTATGGTAATCCCCAGTTCTCTGCAGCACCTGGACACAGCTGGACCTTCTTTAGAACCAAGCTACAGGAGCAGGCCTTAGTGGCAGCCCCCCAACATCTCCTTCATCTCAAGTCCCAAATAGGTTGCTGATAAGCTTGATGCAGACCTGGGGTAATCAGGTTTACAAAGTCCCTCCTATGGAGTTGACCAAGGATTCTCTTTTGGCTTTCGGTTCTAAGTCTAATGCTGCGTCACCGAAGAAAATGCCCTGGCTGCAGTTGAGAAGTCTTCTTTTTTACTTTCTTCTACTGGTTGTTTTGTAATATGGAAGGGGCCCTTTTGCTTGCTTACTTCATCTTGTTGGCCCTTGTCGTATTTACTACAGTTCCTATTGGCTACACTAATATTTTCTATTTGAACCTTAGTATGCTTTGCATATCTATTTCAGTATCTCTTTTCGATCCTTCTAATGAGTACGATAAAACATTTTCGTAACTAGAACATCTTATGCTAGAATGTTCGGGGTATTAACTCACATGATCAATGGAATTCTATTCGGAATAAAATTAGAGAAAGTGGCTGCTTTGTGGTTTGTCTTCAAGAAACAAAGAGGGATTCCTTTGACAGATCTTATATCAGACACTTTCCCCTAAACATTTTGATAAATATAGTTTTATCCCCCTGTTGGAGCTTCTAAAGGCATTTTGGTGCTTTGGGATTGCTTGTTTTTTTTTGGCAAATCTTTATCTCTTCTTATGCTCAGATTATTCAGTTTAGCTCCATTGCTAATTTTGACTCGAGGACTTTGTTAAATGTTTATGGTCCTTGTGTTGGGGAGCCTCGGGATGAGTTTGTGGACTGGTTACTTAACATGCACATCCCGGCTAATAAAAAATGGTTGGTCTTAGGGGATTTTAACATCATTCATTCTGTTCAAAATAGGAATAAGCCAGGAGGGGATATGAATGAAATTTTAATATTTAATACTATTATTAGTCAGCTGGGACTTGTTGAGTTGCCTTTAAAAGGCCACTCGTTCACCTGGAGTAACATGCAAGCGGATCCCTTGCTTGAACAATTGGACTGGTTCTTTACGACAAATGAATGGACTTTGGCTTACCCCAACACAAATGTCTGTGTTTTGTCTAAGAATATTTCAGATCATTCCCCTTGTGTAGTTCAAATTAGTATTCTAATTCCAAAAGCCTCTATTTTTCTCTTTGAAAACTTTTGGCAGATCATCCGGGTTTTTTTGGATATTGTCAAATTATGTTGGGATTTGCCAACTCATTCTTGGAGTAGTGCTATTAAGGTTTTGGCTGGCTTCAAAAGACTTTACCACGGGCTTAAAATTTGGAGGAAAAGTTTCTCTCATATCAACTCCCTTATTCATAATTATAATGTGGTGATCCTTTTTTTGGACCCCTTGGAAGAGCACAGAAATCTCTTTCATGAGGAACACAATTTTCAAAAAATCATCAAGCGTCATCTGCTTCGTCTATTAAACTACCAGCAAATCTATTGGAGGAAGCGTTGTACCAACCTCTAGGTCAAGTTTGGAGATGAAAATACCAAATATTTTCATGCAATGGCTATGGAGCGTTTTGTCGTAACAATATCCTTCTTTGTTGAATGCTGATGGATCTTATATTTTTTTCGCATGAGGCAAAGGCTGAGGCATTACAAATGGCTTCAAAGAAAGGGTGGGAGTGTCTTCCTCCCCTTCAATGTTTTTTGACTGGCAATCCCTTTTTACTGCTGGACCACCCCTTGATTTCTTAGGTGTTCCCTAGACACGTCAAGAAATTGATGACACAGTCAACCTTCTTCCTTCTGATAAAGCATCGGGACCAGATGGTTTTAATGGTTTCTTTATCAAGAAGTGCCAGGACATCATCAAGAATGACTTCTATTTGCTATATGAGGACTTCTTTCATGGAAAAGTCAGCATCAGAAGTATTAATGGCTTGTTTATCACTCTTGTCCCTAAAAAGTCGATTCCTAAAATGGTTAATAATTTCAGACCAATCTCTCCCCTAAACTCAGTCCTTGAGTTATTGACAAAACTGTTGGCAAACAGGCTTCAAAAGGTGATATTGCAATTGGTCCACAAGAACCAATATGGATTCCTGCGAAGTCAGACAATTCAAGATTGCCTTGTTTGGGCTTTTGGATATATTCATCAATTCCAACAAAGCAAGCGTGAGATTATTATTCTTAAATTGGATTTTGAAAAAGCTTTTGATACCATTGAACATTCTGCTATCCTAGAAGTTATTCGCAATAAAGGTTTTCCTAACAACTGGATTTCTTGCATCTCTCATATCCTAAGAACAAGTTACTCCTCTATATTACTGAATGGAGTTTTAGGAAAAATGTTCCAATGTAAACATAGAGTGCATCAAGGAGGTCCTTTATCTCTGCTCTTGTTTGTGCTCGGTGCTGATCTTTTGTAGACCATTATCAATGAAGCTGCTAATAGGGGAGTTCTTAGACATCCCATCCCTAATTTGGCTAACCTTGACTATCCAATTATTTAGTATGCAGATGATACTTTGCTAATCATTTCGGCATGTGGTCATCAATTGCTCAGTTTAAAGGGTCTTTTGTCTACTTTCTTAGCTTCTACGGGACTGCGAGTCAACTTTCATAAGTCTCTAATGATTCCCAGCAACGTCAATGCAGATAAGATGGAGCATTTGGCTTGTTTATTTGGTTTCTAGGTGGGATCTCTGCCTTTCACCTACTTGGGTTTTACCTTTGGGAACTACTTGTCCTTCTATCAAGGATTTCTCTCCATTAGTGGATCGAGTGGAATAAAGACTATCAAGTATTACAGCTTTTCTTTCCTTTGGTGGCCGCTTAACTGTAGTTAATGTTGTCCTATCTTTGCAACCGATCTATTATATGTGTTTGCTTAAGCTGCCCCAACAGGTCATTGCTCATATAGACCGCGCTCGTCATCATTGTCTCTGGAAAGGGTCTAAGGATTTGTCAGTTTGGTGGCTCCCTTGCAGTTTGGGACAAAGTTTGTTGCCCTAAACGATGTGGAGATTTAGGTGTTTTAAACTTAAGACTGCAGAATGAAGCTCTTCTAATCAAGCACCTCCATAAATTCTGTGGTCGGCTTGATATTCCCTGAGTTCAATTGATCCATTCAACTTACTATGCCGCTTTAATTTCTCGTGCTACCAAGGCTTACGGCTCTTTCTGGTGGCATGGTGTTATGAAATTTATTACTCAATTTAGAGGTATTGCTATGGGCCGTCTTGGTAATGGTCATGATATCTTGTTTTGGAAGGATTGTTGGGAAGGCCACTTATTCTGTCATCAATTCCCTAGGATTTTTTTTCTTTGCTAAGGGGCTGGATGTTTCTGTTCATGATTTCCTTGCTCTCTCAGACCCGTTGGATCACTTTCAACTTCCTCTTTCGGTGGATGCCTTTGATGAATATGAAGAACTTCGGACCCGATTAAGTCTGATGCAACAGCGTGATGGATATGATTCTTGGACTTACATATTTGGGGTCATGGAGGCTACACTCCAAGAAGGTATTACATACAGTAATATGAATCCCTCCACAATTCCCCAGGCTTTATGCTCATATGGAAAAGTAAATACACCATGAAACTCAAAGTCTTTGCCTGGCTTTATTAGTGGATGGACTAAATACTCTAGATCTCTTAAAAAGGAAAAAATTCACACAGATGGTCTTACAACCTGTGTTATGTGTAATGGGGATGAGGAGGAGACATCATTTCATTTGTTTTTTGGCTGCTCTTTTAGTGCCCAGTGTTGACAGTACCTTGGGATCACCTGGCAATTAAATTCAAGTATTGAGTGCATGATCCTCTTCACCAGACACACATCTAACCTACCATGTTTCATGGAGAATTTTATTATTGCTGCTTGGCACATTTAGAAACAATGAAATGGGGTTATTTTTTATGCTTCCACTGGTAGCCTAGAGAATTGGAAATGCTCATTTAAGGAAGATGTCATTATGCACTTGTGTAGAATTAAATCTGCTGATCATGAAAATCCTTGTAATTGGCTAGACAATCTTTAAGGTTCATCTCCTTTTGTACATATTGTAACTTTTTTCCCTTAAAAAAAATTCTCCCCTTTTGAAAAGATAGAGGGACCAAGAGAAAATATAAGAAAGAGCATGATGCAAATGGAAAAGCTACAATTTATTCATTTATTTTAACAAGCACTTACGAAGATTATCTATGTTGATTCAAATAAGAATTATCACAAGGCATATGATGAGTAGAACTATTTAGATCATGGCAATTCATATATAGCAAAGCATGGCTAAACTAGCACAAGATTATAAATTAAGTCAATATGACAACATGTAAGATAATCAAAATCCTAGTTTAGCCAAAGGTATGTAATTATGAGCCAAACCATATCAATAAGCTAAAAAGAATCAAGAAGCTATAATCAAATCATTTTAGAGTACTACAAGTTCAATATTTAATCATTTTGTTCAAGCACTTAGATTTGAGCACAATTAGAATATTTAGTAGTTTTGAAAATAAAATTAGGCCATTGCTATCATTTTTTCTCAATTCTTTGTTTTCTTCATATTTACTTGGCTATGTGTTAGATCTCAAACCTTTGTCGACCACCCTAAGCGATAAGCTTAGAAGAATAGTCTTGGTTATCCAAAACTCCCCCTGAGTTTATGCCTAACAAGTATATAAAAGGGATCATTTTTTAATTTTAGTTTATAGTTCAAGAACAATGAACTACTCCTAAGTCTGTAAGCAATATCCGACCATAGCGGTAAAAGCCTAGAAGAAGTAAACTCATACTTCAATAAAGAACTAGTATATCTCAATCTACATGTCAATTTAGGTTCTAAATTCAAAAAAGCATATTTGACATGACATTAATCATAAAAGAATAACTAAAGCAAAACTAGTAATGAGATCAAACAATGACATGGTTACTTCAAGTTGTGCATTTTCAGTTTGCTAGCACGGTAAAGAGTTAAGGTATACAAAGAAAGTCATGATAAATCAAGCTAAACTAACCCAAACCATGGCAAAGAACAATTTCATGATAGCATATCATTGTGAGTAATAGTTCGAGCTCAAATGCATATTAACTAATTCTAGTTGCAGAAAATTAAATATGCAAATCTCACAATGAATGAAAGAAAGATTCAAACTCCCCTTCAAACCAAGCAAGAAAGACAAATAGCCTCAAACTCCTCGCAAGAAGTAAAATGAGAGAAACAGAAGGCTAAAAGAGTGCAAACAAGTTAAAAGTCAAACTCGACACAAGAGCATTACCCTTCTCAACATGGCTTCTCAGGAGAACTAAAGTAAGATATCAATTATAGAATTAATACCACTTATAGAAAAAGGTAAATCAATAGGAGAAATATATACTAAGGTAAGAAACTGTAACCAAATTGAAGTTCGAAGTTATTGTTGTTTGGAACAGTCATGAGGACAACCAAGGACGTAGGAAAGAGCTCATCAGTGCTGTTCTGTGCTGCAGTGCGCTTACTTTAAAGCGCACCATAGACGGCCGTTCTTCAACGAAGGCAGAGGTGCACCGTAACAAAAGGACACACAAAACGCCAAACCACTGTAGCTTTGGATACTGTTCGTGCTACTGTAGCGTTCTCTGTTCGTCGATGCAGGCTGTTTGCTATGGCACTGTTCCTGTACCATCCGATCTTGACCGTCCATATTCTGATCCGACGGATCAAAAGTGCCTAAATACACATAACAGTAGCTCTCTGCCTTTTGTGCACAAAGGCAGAGGATCTGCTTCCCCGTAGGCCACATCAGTGGCACAGAGCCCACCACTTGAGCGCCTTGGACTGGAAAGTTGGACTGCCGACACGCCGAGTACTGAACATGGCCATGCACAGTGTGAGCCGAAAGGCCTTTCCATTTTTCGTTTTGGAGTAAAACTGCACTACTTTCACCTGCCACCCATACAAAGCCTTCGCAAGGAAGGAATCACAGCTTTCAGATCGGCAGAGCTGCTACATCGTGCGGCTTGTTTTGCTTCCTTGCACATGCAGTACTATCTGACTCTCTCTCTCTCTCTCTCTCTCTCTCTGGTCTATGCAATACTGCAGTGCTATGGGGCTATCATTTGCTTGCAATGTTAGTTACTTGTGAGATAGGAAGGAGCAGTAGTTTGCACATTTTGGTTGTGCAGTGAGAGCACGAGACACCAGTGCTTTTGCTGATGCAGCTAGAAATGGCTTTCAATTGGACAGGACAATTCGTGGGGTCAGCCGGGGGCTGTGGCGTGTCCGGCCGTGTGACATGCATGATAAGAGAAAGAATAGAGACTAGCTAATATTACCCATGGTTATTGATCCTCATCAACCCGGTCAGCCTTTTAGTTCATGGTTCATTGGTCCAATCAGTCAGGCCATCAATTCAATATACCTTAATAATATACTTAGTTTCCATAAAACACAATAGCAAGTTGCTTGTTTGGTCAGCAGAGGCAGGCACAGGGGGGCCTCAAACATGACATCCTAGGTTTGAATCCCTTCCCTGGATTTCTTTTTCCAAAAATTTCTGTCTAGACCATAGCGTTAGCTGTCCTCTAGTCCAACCGGTACTAGTTCAAATCCCTTCTCCGGATTTCTTTTTCCCAAAATTCCCACCTAGCGTTAGCTGTCCTCTGATCCAATCGGTACTAGTTCGAATCCCTTCTCCGGATTTCTTTTTCCCAAAATTCCCACCTAGACCATAGCGTTAGATGTCCTCTAGTCCAACCGGTACTGGTTTTCACAGGTTTTGTGCCAAACCAGCCGGTTTAAACGAGATTTCTCGATTCAGGATGGTTTAGTTGCATAGCCAATTTAATAGCAAAACCAAAGCTCAGTTAAACCAAATCAGACTAAGCTTTGGTTTTAGTTTTTTCAATCGAACCGTCGATCCAATCTAATCTTAATAACTATGGTTTTACCTCCATTCTTTTTTATAAATCTGGACGTCTCCAATACTCATCTTTATCAATACATTTTGTAATTATATGCCAGTAAAAATTATTTAAAATATAAAATTATAAAATTATAAAATTATTTTATGATAAATCTAGAGATATCAATTTTTACTTGAAGAATCTAAATATTTATATATATATTAATAGTACGGATGAAATAGCTAGCGACCTAGCCTTGTCTGCCTATGCTAGCACACCACATGGCACAGAGCCTGCATCGTTGAACACGCTTTCATGCAGCCGCTGCTATTCCCAAGGAATAGTCGTTAAATGCCTCCCATTAGTCCTTTCATCCATTACTAATGGAGGTTTAACCTTCTCAGGCTAGCTAGATAGCAGAGTCTAAGGACCGTTTATTTCGGTTTCAGTTTTAACTTTTAGCTTAAAGATCAAAATAAATGTGTTAATTTTTTATTTCTTTTTCGTTTTTACTTTTTTCCTATTTTTCCTTTACATTGTCTCTAGAGATACAATACTATTTTATTACTATTTATTATTTTTAAATTAAATGATTAAAAAAATTAATAGCCACTACAACACAATCTTATCTAAAAACAACCGTCGCTAAAAAAATCGGAATAAACGGGCCTAAAACAGAAGGAAGGAGGAGGAATCCAATGGATAGTAAGCATATTGCCTGTTGGTACACCTATATTTTGTCCGGTTGTGACAAAGTCTAGTCAAAGATCGATGAATAAACTAAACTCGAGAACAATATTAGTATAACTATGGCCTAGCTAGGAATGAAAGCGTAACATGGTAAATTAACATGGTAAGTTAATTAGTGCAACTCTTATATTGGAGTACATATATTACTTTAATAGGAACAAAATAGGGTAGTAATGCTTCCTCTGATTGTATTATCAACATGGCAAAGTGGCAACACAATGGCACCTTGCTTAATTAACCAAGTAAAACATAGGCTAATCCTCCACATTTGATTCAAGAACAGGGCATAGGAAAACCAACCAGTCATTACAGGGGGAGGACAAGTTCACCAGAGATCACCACAGGGAAAAAGGATAAGTTGAAGCTTTCTTCCCCACATCGTGCCAAACAGAATGATAACTCATCATATAAGAAAGTGAAAGAAACAAGTCAAAAAGAAACCCCCAAAGGTCCTGTACTATTATATCCACAAGTTCCTCAAATTGGAGCACATGCATCATGGATTCATGGGTTCAAGATCAAGCTCCCACACTTGCATCTCCAGCTCAATGGCTTGTAGTTGGAGTGGTCATCATATGAAGAGGGCATTGTTCTACCACCAGCGGCGGTACTAATAGTATAAGCAGCAGCTCTGCTGCCATGGCCGAGCTTCTTCTGAACACCTTCACCTCCCTTCTTCTGCAGCTCCTGCGGGCTTATGGGCACCTGCACTGCCTCACAGTGCCCACATGACCTGCACCTCCCCTCGCAGCTCGGCGGCCTCGACCCTGTCACACCTCTAATGCCTGCAACGCTCTTCTCCTACAAAAAGTTCAGAATATCAGATATCATCAGTTACTTGCTCGATCTATGCAAGAAGTGAAGTTAGCCATGAGTGGCACATTGTAGCTATAGCTAGCTTGAACAGCACACTGACCTCAGTAAAAGCTGCTTCGGCATGGACGGTGGCATGCGTGGAAGTGAGGAGGAGAGCAAGTAGGAGCAGGAAAAGATGGCTCATCTGATGATGGAAGTTGGAACTTGCAAATAAAAAAAAGGCTAGTGGGGGGAGAGGAGAGGAGGGGATGATGGGGGAGGGAAAGGCAAAAGTTGGCGACCAGCTGAGGGTTTCACAGGTCGTAGCAACGCGCGTGCGGGCGGCGTTTTATGTGCGCCCGCGCGGCCGCTGCGCGCGCGTGTATAGCCGGCCGGCCAGATGGATTCTCGCAGGAAGATGACAGCTGATAGAAAACAGCCGGGTGCTGGCTGCTTGCTTTCCCTTTTGTCAGCTCGCTTTCGGTGTGCATGCATGTACATTGTACAATGCATGGATGTGCTCGTTAAGCTTGCTTGCTCGGTTAATTATGTGCTGCATATATAGTACACGATGAGGTTAATGTTTTGGTTACTGATTTCGTTATCGAGCACCGTCGATCCTCCTCGTTCATGGAGACCTCAGTTGATTTCACAAAAAGAATTTGTGACGTTTGTTTCAATACATTAGTTTTTTTGTTTTTACCGAAAGCCATTAAACTTTAATTTTTTTGCTGGTAGACACTGAAGTTATTAAAATAATTATTTTGCTCATTCGGAGAGAAATAGCTCAAAACAACCTCCAAGCCCCTGTCGTCTTCTTCCTCCACGCTCGACAGACGCGCTGGACGCGGCGACATTCCGTCAAAGACTTTGCGAGCATGGCTCCTACACGGCGGCTGGTGCGGTTCAGCGACAAAGAGGCCGAGGCGGCGCGCGCACAGGCATCGCCTCGACAAGAGGACGCCACGGGTAGACTCGGCTTGGGCGCAGGTGGCCGGTAAAGGGCTGGTGACGGCGACGGGCTGGCGCGGCGGAGCAGCTCGCCGGCGGCGAGGCTCCGGCAGTGGGAAGGGAATGGCGACTGCATTTTGTGATCGCGAGGACGATGCTGATGTAATGACGCGGACGGCCAGGTTGTACTCGGCCTAGAGCGGCGGAAAGCCAACGGCGGCGAGTGGAGCAGAGCTCCCACGGGTGCGACGCTCCGAGACGGTGGCTTGGGCATCGAGGAAGGCGACGGCGAACCAAAGCTGCTCCTGCGCGCATCCGGCACGTCACTGGCTTGGACGGGGGCGTGACGCGACGGCGAGACTCCGTGAGGCGGCGCGGCTAGGAGAGCGCTGGAGATGGTTGGGCAGCTAGGGTGAAAAAACTTCATTAACGAGGCTTATTGATTCGATTTAAAATTATTTTAATTGTATTTGTTAATTAGTTAAATATTGAATGAATTGGTTTTAAATGAAATTAAATTTTACTTTGACTTGGCTAGACTCGTTAGCTCGATTATAATAATACTTCCAAACTATCAATAAAATAATATTAAATTAAACTATGTTAATTTTGAAAAAAAACTCGATATATTTACCCCTAATCTAAGTCGAGATCTGAACACGTCCACTCGAGACTCGATTGTGTACAAATCGAAGTCACCAAATGCGGCCATGACTACATGGGCACACACTTTATTTAGAGTTCAGGTTTATCAGTTAGGTTCAAGGTTCACCGGAGCCTCCCAAACTTGCAAAGAGGCCAAGGTAGCAGAGGACCGGGGGTGGGTGGCAGGGTAGGTAGCAGTTGCTCTGTTAGCCACGAGCATGGGGGTAGGGTGGTAGGCGGTGGAGGTCGGCAGGAATGACAAGAACAAAAGAATATTTGGAGATGGTAGGTGGCAATAGCCGTCGGAGATGTGGAAGAAGAGCTGGGAGGAGAGATGGAGATCGATGATGGCAATGACAAAGGAGGAGATGAGCGGTGGCAGATGGAGGGAGGGGGTTGCTGGCGGGCCACACAATGTCGAGGTGGTGGCGTGCTTGGCGGCGATAGAGGTAGGAGGCGGAAGGCGGTTGTGCGATGGGTCAGCATGGAGCGATTGGATCGGCTTGGGTAGGGGCTAGGAGGTAACATGGGCCATTGGATCTAAATCTAACAGTCCCAACAACTGACTGATTTGAAAACAAAATCATGTGATCGATGGATGGACACTAGTCTACCTAAAAAAATTCTCATGGAAAAGCCTTTTCTTTTGAACTATGCCATTGCAACTTTTATTTTGCGAGGTTATGCCACTGCAAGTTATTCCTAGATTTTCCCTTGTTGAAGCATCAACTTATTCCTCCGTATTTGCGAAATCATATTATATCGAATTCCCTGTAAGTTACTGCTGTAAACGAACACCAGCAGCGAGTATGTTATACCAATGTTCACAGAACTGTTCCAGTAAGGAAAGCAGCTTCCGATTATAGTATACCTCCTGCTCGAGCAAGCCAATAGCAGTCCGGCCACTTTGCTTTCTTTCCAATGACAACGACAAACCAACCGCCAAATCCAGTTGCAGCGCACGGCGCATACAAAGCACCCCTCCCTAGCTTCTTGCCGTAATCTTGCCGCTCGTAAACCCCATTTGCTCAAACACAATCTCCTTAATTCCGCCAACGTCTGCCCTGCTCGTCATACACACGCTCATTCAGATCGACCTCCCGGAGAAAAGGAGAGGAGGTCCTTGGAGCCGTATAGTGCGATGCAAGACTTGGGATCATGCAGGGACTGTGATGCCTGGTTCAACTCGATCCTAAGCTCGGGCAACCATCCGCCCCAAGGCATATCGTGTGTGTGGATCGATTAACCGAGATCGAGAGGGCAGGGAGATCAAGTGATTGTTACGGTGAAACCGCGCGAGGCCGGCGTATGGCGATGTGATCAAAGTTCTTGTGTAGCTTGCGTTGCAATCCCAGGCACATTTCTTGTTCTGCGTTGGTTCGTTGGTCTCTAGCTCGATCGTTATCTTCTCTCTCGACTTGCGAATTGCGATCGCTATGTATAGGTGACCAGTTCATGGCATTAGCCTCATAGTAGACAGCTCGATTAAGTGACCAGACACCACCAGTAGTTCAGTACTTGACACAAGCTAGCACTGAAGAAAATACATATATACACATACTGGATCGGTGCGTGGCTGCGTGCAAATGGCGATTGGTGGCAACGCGGGGCGTGTCAGCGACGGCACCACCGGCGACAACATCATCCTGAACCCGGAGTTCGACAACGGCCTGGACAACTGGACGGGGAGCGGCTGCAAGATCGAGCTGCATGACTCGCTCGACGACGGCACGGTACTACCGGTCAACGGCAAGTAATTCGTGGCGGCGACGGGGAGGACCGACACGTGGAACGGCGTCCAGCAGGGCGTGACGTCGCGGCTGCAGCGCAGGCTGCTGTACGAGACCACGGCCACCGTGCGGCTGTCCGGGACCAACGTGTCACCGTGTGAGGTCCGCGCCACGCTCGCCGTGCAGACGGCCGACGGCAGGCAGCAGTACATCGGCGTCGGCAAGTAGGATGCTTTCGTTCTGGCAGGATTGAGAACAGTGTCGTTGATAAGTTTGTGACAAGCAGAGTTGTGTTTTTTTTTTGTGCAGGTTGCAGGCGTCGGATAAGGACTGGGTGCAGCTGCAGGGGAAGTTCCTGCTGAATTGGACCGTCGCCAAGGTGTCCATCTACATCGAAGGGCCGCCGGCCGGCGTCGACTTGCTGCTCGACAGCTCGGTCGTGAAGCACGTACGCCCAGAAGGCCCCACCGGCGCCGGCGCCGGATTTCGAGGTAAACGTCCTTGTGTTAGCATTGGGCACAACTTTTAACTCTAGTTTTGTTACAGCTCTCTGGGCACTGATGCAGTTTTACTCTGAAAGGAAAAGAGCTGTCCCGACTGCATGGTGCTAGCTACTTGCTTTGCTGCAAATACGTATCGTGTTAATGAGATAATCAAGACAAGTACCGAAGTACAGTCCAAAACATTGCAGAAACTAGTGATGTGAACTCTTGGTGAACAAAGCAATAACTGTAGAGTAGTCGTGCAGCAACTTGCTAGTATGCATGTTTCTTCACTGATTTCTGAAGATGACATACAGCTACCTATGGAGTTCGATACACATAAAGATTTTTAGTACGCGCCAGATAAATTTCCATGTCACTGTTCCATTGGACGATGCTATCCAAACGTTACCTACCTGAAACTGTGCTGCAATTATATGGAGAAAAATTTACGCACGGTATACCGTCTGAGCCAAAATCGATGGAATAGCCTCCAGCCGTAGGTGCCACCCTCCTTCAACTCCGAGGTCACCATCCCCTCCTCCTTCACCTTCGACTTCGGATCTGCCTTCGACAGGTTCACTGCGGCCCCTTGGACGTAGAGAGAGGTCGGGAAGGCAATGGTCTTACAATGGGCAGTAGAGAAGGGCGTCAGACGATGGTGGGGGCGACGATGGCACACTGAATATTAGGTTGGCAGAGCAGTGGCGGACCCAGGATTTTACCAAAAGGTATACCACACCAAAATTTTCATATGCAATTCGGTAAAACCATTTACTAATTCGGTAAATAATTGTAAAATTTGCACCGTAATTCGGTACACAGGTACTAAATAATACGATAAATCTTAAATTCACATAAATTATAATATAAATAGTTCAAACACCATACTAATAGTCTCAAATATACATAAAAGAGACTTACAATACTACTTGTCTGACTTTTTTGGCCTACACTTTCTAAAAGATATGAAAGTCTCGATTATATCATCTTCATCCACTTCAAAGAAAATATCCCGCTCAATGAATGTGACTAGACAATTATCCAAAAGACTATCACCTATCTTATTTCTTAACTTTGTTTTCACTAAAATCATTGCAGAAAATACCCTTTCAACACTTGCTGTTGCCACTGGTAGAAGCAAAACCAATTTGAGAAACATGTAAACCATATCATACACTTTATACCTCTTTGTTTCAACAAGCTTAACTGAGAGATCAACAAGATTGTCTGGATCTTTGAAGTTATCAGCTTGTCTCATGTCATCAATATAATTACCAAGTTGCAATTCAAGTTTTAGCAAATAATTGCTCGAGAACTCTTTAGGGTAGAACTCAGCTAGTCTACGTACCTTCTGTGCATCGAAAGAAGCAAATGAGACATATATTTTTTTAAATTTAATTATACCAAATAAACTAACTCAGCTACAGTAAAAATAAACCAGCTACAGTAAAAAAACCATAAGCCATCGTCAAACTGAACGCTACCTTTGTTTTTGAGAGATCGAACAACATGTATTATGGATACTTAACAAACATATAGATATTTGTGCATCTTAGGGCACTCCTAACAAACATATTCGCTTGATACTTAACCTACGTCATGTCAGTTTTTTGGTGAGGTGGAAGAGACAGAGGGAAGAGAGAGAAGAAACTTCATACTCATGCAAGTATCAAGCTTTCTTAGGCAACCGAGAATCTAGTGAGGTCATCTCTCAAAACTAATCATTCTCTCTCATGTAAATACAAAGTTTAGTAACAAGTTATAGTATCAAACTATTGAAGTGGTTATATCTATAATCTTATCTAACCAGTCTTTCTCCTATACTAACAAACTATAGTGTCAAGCTATTGAGAATATCCTTAGCTAAGCTCAGACGTCACTACCACTGTGGGGTTTAATTACTCTCTGAAAGTTTTGCTCTTTGAAAGTGGTTGAGCCCCAGGGTATGCCGTGGCCCACCTGGCATACCCTGTGGGTCCGCCCCTATGGCAGAGTGGTAGAGGCGGAAGAGGGGGAGATGCCGCCGGTGGTGGAGAAGGGTCATAGGAGGCGGAGCCGTTCTGGTGCTGGAGAAGATAGAGGGAGGAGAGGGAAGCGGCAGCACCAATTCAAGAGAAGAGAAAGGGAGGGGAGGGGAGTAACAGCAAAAGGAGCTATACCATCGGAATGCCTCCCAACGGTATAGTGTGCGGTAGTAGCATTCAATTATATATTCTTACCATCAAAGTAGTAGTGGAGTATGTAGTCTATATCCTAAACTAAGCATGCTTTGCGTAGTACTGCTAGTCTAGTTAACACAAAGCAAGAGCAGTGCTTCTTTGCTAGTCACGGTCATTAAAGTGAGCACAACACGACTGTGATTTACGACACTCCACCTCTGACGAAATAAGCCAACACAAATCGTGAAGCATTGGCGATAAAAAAGGTCAAAAGAAGATCAAACTTATGGTGCACTCTCTTCGTCCACGACGGCTCGCCGTGCGTGCTCCCTCCCATGGCGCAGGAGTCCCTTGCCCTGGGCGACAAGCCGCTCAACGGCCATCACATCCACGTCACCAACCGCACGCAGACGTGGATGTGCCTGGCGTGGATCATCACTGGCCTGGGTCCGCGTCGGCGGCCAGATGAATGGCTAGCCGCAGAACATTAATGTTGCCATCGCCGTCGACTGCCAGTGGCTCAACGACGGGCAGGTCCTAGCGTTCGACGAGCGGTGGTACAAGGTCGGCAGCTCGTTCCGCGTCGAGGACAAGCCGTCGTAGCACGTCATGGTGTACGTGCAGGGCCCCGACGCCGGCCTCAACCTCATGGTCGCCGGCCTCCAGGTGTTCCCAGTGGACCAGAAGGCCCGCGTCCGGCACCTCAAGAAGCTCACCGACAAGGTGCGTAAGCGGGACATAGTGATGAATCTGACAGGCGCCGGCGGCGCCGCGGTCAAGGCGGTGGACTGCGTGGAGGCGCGTGTGCACCAGGTGTCGAACAGCTTCCCGCTGGGCGCGTGCATCATGCGCACCAATGTGGACAACGAGGACTACGTGGACTTCTTCACCAAGCACTTCAACTGGGCGGTGTTCGGCTCGACAACGAGCTCAAGTGGTACTGGACGGAGCCGCAGCGAGGGCAGATCAACTACGCCGAAGCTGATGACCTCCTTCAGCTCTGCTCCAACCACGGCATGTGTGTGCCCGGCCACCGCATATTCTAGGAGGTGGACAACGCGATGCAGCAGTGGGTGAAGACACTATACCCCGACGACCTGTCTGTCGCCGTGAAGTGCCAGATCAACGGGCTACTCTCCCGGTACAAGGGCAAGTTCCGGCACTACGATGTGAACAACGAGATGCTGCACGGCTCCTTCTACCAGGACAAGCTCGGCAAGGACATCCGCACCACCATGTTCAAGCCGGTGAGCGAGCTTGACCCAGACTCGCTGCTCTTCGTCAACGACTACAACGTCGAGAGCATGTGCGACATCCACGCGATGCCCGAGGCGTACATCGAGCAAATCATCGGGCTGTAGGAGCAGGGCGCGCCGGTGGGCAGCATTGGGCTGCAGGGCCACGTGAGAAACCCGATGGGGCCGGTGATCCGCTCGGTGCTCGACCGACTAGCCATGCTCAGCTTGCTGCTCTGGTTCACGGAGCTGGACGTGTCGTCGGCGAATGAGCACGTCCGTGCCGAGACCTGGAGGAGATGCTGCGGGAGGCGTACGCGCACCCGGCGGTGGAGGGCATCATGTTCTGGGGGTTCTGGGAGCTCTTCATGAGCCGCGACTGCGCGCACCTCGTTGACGCCAACCGGGAGTGTTGTAAATAATGCACAAAAAAATAGAGACAAGAGACACGAATTTTTACATGAAAAACCCTTACAAGAAAAAACCATGGGCGCTCGAAGGCAAAGCACTATAATGACGGCGAATATGTTTCTTCTCAATTGGCAACTTGACCAGCTCCCAAATGCCATTCTTGTCAAGAGATTACATCTCATCATACATGTCAGCCATCCATCTTTCTAAATCACTAGAAGAGATACCATTTGAATAAGATGAAGATTCTGTAGTACCTTCAATTTCTTCTGCCATATTTAGACAATAAGCCACAAAGTTGGCTCCTTCAATCAATCTCTTAGGAGGCTGAATGTTTATTCTTTCTCTATTAATTGCAATAGAACGTTGTGTTGGTGGCGCAACAATAGAAACCTCTAAAATATTTTCCTTGTTGATTTCTGGTGTAGATGCTGAATCAATAATATGCTCCACCCGCATGCTTGATTGCTTCTCAGCGAGAACTTCAATAGATGGTTTATCATGCAACATAGTAGGCTCATCAAAAATAACATCTCTACTAATAACCACCTTTTTAGTTTCAGGATTCCACAATTTATATCCTTTCACACCAGTTTTATAGTCAAGGAAAATGCACTTAACTGTTCTAGGTTCTAATTTGCCATTGTTGATACGAGCATAAGCAGGATAGCCAAATATTCTTAAGTTTTAATAATCTGCTGGAGAGTCAGACCATACCTCAATTGGAGTCTTCTTATCAATAGCCAAATTTGGTGACCGATTAATCAAATAACAAGCAGCGGAAGTGGCTTCAGCCCAATAACTCTTTAATAAATCAGAATTTGATAACATATAACGTACCTTCTGCATGATGGTTCTGTTTATACATTCGGCCACACCGTTTTGTTGAGGAGTGCCTGAAACGATGTAATGTCTCACAATACATTCTAACTTGCATAAAGCTTCAAATTCTCCTGAACAAAACTCCAAGCCATTGTTAGTACGAAGTTTCTTGACATGCTTGCCAGTTTGTCTCTCAATCATAATCTTCCACTCATTGAATATGTTAAATACATCTGATTTATGCTTGATGAAGTATGCCCAAACTTTTCTTGAGTAATCATCAATAATGGTCAATATGTAGCTTGCACCTCCAAGTGATGGAACGCGGGATTCTCCCCACAAAACAGAGTAAATATAATCCAATATACCTTTTGTAGAGTGAGTGGCGGTACTAAACTTCACCCTCTTTTGCTTGTCAAAGACACAATGTTCACAAAACTTCAACTTGTCGATATTTTTACCATCAAGAAATCCTATTTTGCATAATTCCATCATTTCGGCTTCGCTCATATGCCCCAAACGCATATGCCAAAGATTAGTAGCATCAGAATCAAATGATTTATTTGAAACAACTGCAACATTACCTGAAATAGTAGTGCCTCGCAGATGATATAAGTTGGCAGCTTTCATATCACCTTTCATCACAACAAGAGAACCTTTGGTGACCTTTAGAACTCTACCTCCACCGAAATAGTTGTAACCTTTAGCATCAAGAGTACTCAATGAGATAAGATTTCTCTTTATGTCTGGAATATGATGAACATCCGACAAAGTTCTGATGGTGCCATCAAACATCTTGATCTGGATAGAACCAATGCCGGTAACCTTGCATGGCGTAGCTTCATAGGTAACGAACCACTCACGGTTCGGGCTCATGTAGAAAGTGCAGGCTGAATCAAGAATCCATTCATCGTCAGTTTTGCAATTACCGGCAAAGGCAACGAGAACATCTTCATCAAAATCTTCTTTGGTGACAACGGTGGCTCTAACTTTATCCTCTTGTTGATCCTTCTTGAAATTATTATTTTTCTTCTCCTTGTTCTGCAACTTCTAGCACTCGGATATGTCATATCCATCCTTCTTGCAATACCTGCATGATTTCCTATTCCTGGATTTAGATCTGCCTCTGAATCATTTTTTGCTTCTACCTCTTGAATTGTCGTATGCACTCTTCTCATATTGCCTGCCGCGAACAGACAAACCTTCTGCATACGTACTTGAACTCCCCCTGGGAACCATAAGTTTCATCTTTTTTTAGCATGTAGAGCTTCATAAACTTCACTGAGAGTAAGAGTATCTCGACTATATAGAATAGTATCTCTAAAAGTAGAGTACAAACTAGGCAGAGAGCATAGCAAAATAAGACCAAAATCTTCTTTATCATATTTTACCTCTATAGACTCGAGGTCAGCAACAATTTCCTTGAAAGTTGTCAGGTGGTTCAGCAATAAGGCTCTCTCCGCCATCATGTGTGAATAAAGCTTATGCTTTAAATACATCTTGCTGGTCAGATCCTTGGTCATGCAAATCTGCTCTAGCTTTAGCCATAATGCGGCGGCGGATGTCTCATTCATAACCTCCTTTGCTTCAATCTTGGGCTCCGTGCCAATTTTCTTTTCTCCAATTGCTTGCTGGTTGTTCTCTCTCCTGCGTGATGTGATGATGAGGAGCAGCACCTGCTCCCTCCTTTTCCTGTTGACGTGATGATAGGAGCTGCTTCCTTCCTTTTTTTCTGGATGGCTGCACCTCACGCTAACATTTATCACGCGTGTACTCGCTTCCAACTCAGGGACGGAAAACTGATGTAGCTCGGATTCGCTTTTCTCGGCTGAGCGCGGACCGAGAAAAAAGGAGACGAGATGCGAGACGCTTTGGGATAGCCGCGTTGCCTTTTCTATAGCTGCACGCGGATGAGCGAACCTTGGTGTCGCTCTTTTGGCGTTGGCTTTTGCTCTTCACGTGATGTTGCCTGCTACTTCGATCTGCTTCGGAACGACGACGCGACTTTTTTCCCTTGCTATGATACCACTTGTTGCAAATAATGCACAGAAAAAGAGACAAGAGACATAAATTTTTATGTGGAAAACCCTTGTGAGAAAAAACCATAGGTGCTCGAAGATAAATCACTATAATGAGGAGAGATTACAATGGAGAGCTTTTCTTGGATGCTTTATGCCTATGGACTACTGGGGTACATATATAGTGTAAGGGAATAGAGTCCCACACAGAGAGAAAACCGAATTAGAGTCCTACACGGACACGATTACAAATTCGGATCACTTTTCAACAGGGAGATCAACGAGGCAGGGCGCCGACTGCTCCAACTCAAAAGTGAGTGGCTCACCCGCGTGCACGGCCACACCGACGATAACGGCGAGTTCAAGTTCCGTGGGCACCACGGCGCCTACCACGTCGATGTGGTCACGCCGACCGACAAGATATCTCAGGAGTTCACCGTCGACAAGGATGACGCGCCCCTGTTGCTGAACATCAGCGTGTGAGCAATGCACGTACTTGAAGCTGCGAAGTACCGGCTAGATAGGATGGCATTGGCGGCCATTCTCCAAGCCGTCCCACCCGAGATGTTACCCATGTTGGCCGTTAAGGATTCAGCCAAGCAAGCATCGGAAAAGCATCAAGGTAATGCACATAGGAGTTGAGGGTGTTCAAGAGGCCAAAGTTTAGAACTTGCGCGAGGAGTTCGAGGCTATCCGGATGATGGATGGCAAATTTGTGGACGGTTTTCATTATGTGGTTGACTGCCATTGTCAGCAACATACAAGGCTGGGATGATACACTTGAAGAAGAGAAGGTGGTGAAGAATTTTCTTCAGGTTGTCTCGTGAAGGTATGAACAAGTCACTGTTTCCATCGAACAGTTGCTGGATCTCAAGACAATGTCAATTGAAGAACTCACTGGCTGGCTCAAGGCTGTTGAGGAGTGCTTTGGGCTCGATGAGGGAGCCGAAGATAGTGGCCGCCTGCTTCTTATTGAAGTGAAGTGGTTAGCACACCAAAAGGCTAAGGAGCAAGGTTAGACGTCCTCCAGCTGAGGAGAGGGTGTCGACGCTCAGTCTGGTGGCAACAAGAATCGTGGGCATACCAAGCAAGGAGGAGGACAGGCCAAGGATGCCATCAGCTCCAAGCAAACTGCTGGCTCGTCGTCAGGTTGTGACAGGTCGAAAATCAAATGCTTCAACTGTGATGTTTACATGCATTATGCAAAAGAATGTCATAAACCGAAGTGGGAGCACAAGGAGCAGGTGAACCTGGTGCAGCCTCATGATGAGGAGCCTACACTCCTCATGGCACAGGTTTGCGTCCTCTTAGAGGCTACTGAGGTGGTGACAGGTGACGTGATGTTGAATGAAGTGCGCACTCAAGTGCACCTCAGCATGGAGGGCACTATCCAGAGAATCCCTGGTACTGGACATGGGCACAACAAACCACATGACAGGCTATAAGGAGTTACCGAGCTTGACACTAGAATCAAAGGCTCAGTGAAGTTCAATGATAACTCAGTCGTCAATATTTGTGGACATGGAACCATGTTATTCACATGTCATAATGGCGAGGACGTGCTCTCTTGGATATCTACTACATACCAAGGCTCCGTAACAACATTGTGAGCGTTGGGTAGAGCATAGGTGTGCGATCACCATTGAAGATGGGATCCTTGGCATATGCGACCAACAATGAGGGCTGCTAGCCAAAGTAAAGCACACAAGAGTAGATTGTACATCCTTAATCTTGTCTTGGCATAGCCTGAATGCTTGGCAACGTGGTGCAGTGAGGAGGACTGGTTGTGGCATGGTCACTATGGGCACCTCAATTTCCAAGCTTTGCGCAAGCTAGCCCAGCAGGAGATGGTTCGAGGGCTGGCACAGATTAACCAGGTGGATCAACTTTGTGATAACTGCCTCGTGGGTAAGTAGGTCAAGCCCCATTTACCCAAGAGATCAGTTACCACACAGACAAGGTGCTAGACCTGGTGCATGGTGATTTGCGTGGCCTCATCATGCCCGCAATGCCTGGAGGGAAGAGGTATTTTCTACTTTTGGTTGATGACCTCAGTTGCTACATGTGGGTGACACTCCTATCAGCCAAAGATGAAGCAACCAATGCCATAAAGAGGTTCCAGGTGAGATAGGATGGGATTGGGATGGGACACACTGGTGCACAATAGGATATGATTGGGTCATTTATTGCATTTACGCTTCTGTTAGCTTGTTTAATTGTCAATAAAAGTTAAGATGTTGACTAATTGAGTATGGTATGATTGATATTGATGTGCTTGAGCTGAGTTATTAGTTGTTCTATGTGATGTTTTCGAGCGGTGCTATGTGATGTTTTCTTGTCTGTGATGGCTGCAGGACTTTGGAGCTAAGTCGTGGCGAGGCATGGATGATCGGACTAGGCACAGGCGGTGCTGAGGTCAAGACGGTCAGGAGATGCCAAAGATGGTGAGATTTTGAGGTGGTTGCGCGAAGCTTGGTCGACAAGAAATGAGGAAGCTTCCCGGAAGGTGCAGGAGTGGTGTTTTGGTAAATTCGCAGGGCTGCACAAAAGAAAGTGGATTTAGTTAGGGGATAATGGGTAAAGTAATGAGTTGTTGAGAGCTAATGGGTAAAGTGTATTGTAAACCCATTAGTGAAGACTATAAATAGAGAGGGTGCTCTCTAGTGCATGGGAGAAAAATGAGAGTGTTGTGGTGAAAGTTAGGGTTTCTCTTTCTCTCCATGTGTGTGTGGGTTTTTGAGCTAGAGAGGGGTTGATTTGGTTGTAGCAAAACCTTGTATAATCATTCCTCTCTTTATCTCAATATGAAAAATCTGGTGTGTGAGATATTTTGGTTACTTGTCCTCTCTCCTTGATTTATGTCTTTTTTGCTGCCCTCTTATTTTAGTGTTGAATCCTTGGAGCTGAGAAGTGATTTGGCTTGTATTTTCTTGTTGAGAGGTGATATCTTGTTGAGATCAAAAGCCTCATATACAAAAGATTCGAGAATCACAAGCAATCTGATTTTCAGTGGATGTTTTTGGTTTGGTTGAACTTAGTTATTTCTTTGTGTTGGGTTTTGTTCTTCCTTGAAGAGCTGCAGCCAAGCATCATGTTCTTGAGCTCTTATGTTCAGTTTTTAGCTGCTGTTTGCTGTCCCAATCTATTTTGGCAGCAGTCAGTTTGCAGTTTTTGTGCAGTCAAATCTGCAGGTTCGATTGTTCTTGTGCTGCTTCTAGTTCCTCCAGTTTTCTGTAGTGTTCTCTTCAGTTTCAGCCAGGCAGCTGTGCTGTTTTTTGTCTCTCTGTTTGTCGCTGGTTTCAGTCAGGTTTAGGTGCAGACTGCACGCCCCAAAGTTGCTCGTGTGTAGGATATGTTGCTGCAGGATTGCAGTCCTTGTTCCCTGGCTATTTTCAGTCCTTTTTCAACTGCAGGTTCAGCTCTCTCTTTATTCTTTCCAGGCCGTTTTCGGCAGTAGTTTTCACTACTTTCAGTTGGTGTTTCTCTGCCCTTTTGTAGGACCGAAATGGCGTCAGAGGGGGGTGAATGTCGTTCTTTAAAAATTCGAACACTGATTTTTCAACAGGACGCAGAATAAAGCAATTCACAGAAAATTAATTTTGGACTGCATGCAAAAGAATAAAATATTGGAACGCATGTGATACTGAAAAATTCAGCATAAATCAGAGACCAACCAGTAAAAAATTCAACTGAAAATAACGCCGTTTGGACTGCATGCAAATTGATCAAAGGAAAACAAATGGGAAGGCTAAGGCAATACAAGGAATTGATCTTCAAGAAGAGGAGGCTACAGTCCAGCTACCAAAGAAGGTGCGCAGGAACCCAAATGGAGACAGCACAAACAAGATGATATAAAAACTAAAAATAATACTGCAGCCTATAGACTTTGAAGTGCACCTTCTGCCGAACCAGAAAAATACACACTGTACTGCTGCCGACAGGGAGCAAACAAAAGAACAGAGGGACTGCACCTTGTCCCAAAATAACAAAGGAGAAACTGCAGCTTACATGAAAAGCAAAAGAAAGAGAACAGGATGGGAACAGGAGGCAATGACTTGCAGTAAATGAACCTGGACCCTTGTGCAGATCCTGACCGAGCAGTACTATGAATTAAGGACTGCAAATCAGCAACAAACCGAAAGGACAACAGCCTGGCCAAAAGCACAAATCAATAATATTGACTGCAGCCGAACCTACTGCAATTTGCAGCTGCTGTCTACCAGCACTCTGGCCGAACACAAGGGAGCAGGAAACTGCACAAAACACTGCTGAATTAGCGGCAAACAAGGAACAAAAACAGCAACTACACACAGATTACTTGCTGTTTAAGAGAGAAAATCTGCAGCTTACCCAAGAACACAAGAAAGGATTTAAAGAACAGTAGGCAGCCTAGAACACAGAAAATTTAACATGTTGCTCTTGGGAATGAACTAGCCAACATGCTTTGAGACAAACTTCCGTCACAGAGCAAAAAACAGCGAAATTGATATTTTGCTTTCGGGATGAACTAGCCAAAGTGCTTTGAGATGAATCTCTGTTCAAAGCATATATATTTATATATAGTAGCATCTAGAACAAGAATATTAATTTAAGAAGAAAGCAAGCAAATGGCACGAGATATAAAATAAGAATATTCATATTGAGACGAAGAGTGATGAAAGATTATAACATATGAATGTTTACATCAACTCTTCCATGTCTCAATCAAGAACACCCACAAGGAGAGAATAACACCCTAAATCTTGCATACAAAATTTCTCTCCCAAAAGCACAAGCATTAGGAAACCCTAAAACTCATACCCATTTCTCTTTCTCTCTATCTCAAGTGCACTTCTCCACCTACAGAGCACATCTATTTATAGCCTCCACTAATGGGTTTAGAAGCCTACTTTACCCATTAGGTCACACCAACTCTCCACTAATGGGTTTACAAGCCTACTTTACCCATTAGGTCACACCAACTCTCCACTAATAGATTTACACACATTTTACCCATTAGGTCACACCTACTCTCCACTAATGGATCATTTCCTAATAAAAATCCATTATGCTCATTCTTTCTCAACCCAATCCGCTTCCTTTTGTGCAGCCTTGCGCATTTACCAAAATACCCCTCCTACACATTCCTGGAAGCTTCCTCGTTTCTTGCCGCGCACGGCTCGCAGCCACTTCGAGTCCTCGCCGTCTTCGACACATCCCGACCGCTCTGACCTCAGCACCGCTTGTGCTTGTCCGGTCACCCGTGTCTCGCCACGACTCCGTCTCAAAGTCCTACAGTCATCACCGACAAGAAAACACATTACATAGCACCGCACAAAATGATATAATTAAATATCCGCATCAGTAATTAGCATAAAAATGCCCGGAACAAACTCAGACTTTATAGGACACGTGTCAATTACTCATCACACAACCGGGGTTACCTCCACATGGTCTCTCAATCTCCCCCTTGATGAGTATATTGACAAATACAGAAAAAGCATAAAGTTGAGTTTGAGAGTCAAATATGGTCTAAACGAAAATCAAGGTAACTAAGACCATATCGACAAAAGAGAAAACTGGAGCAGAAACTAAAAGAGCAAATTTTTCTGTAAAGCTCCAGAAGGCTTTTTCTCCAAACTTCTCCCCCTTTTGGCAATAAAATCATCAAAATGGACGAGTGAATGAAATGACTGTGTGTTCTTTATTTTAAGCATTCGGAGCCATGAAGATTATCCTTAATGATTTTTTGAATATTACACCAAGTCATAATTCATAAGAATGCTATCAAGATCATGACGATGCATGAATAGACTAGCTAAACCAAATAAATCATAATCTGAAAATTGATCCAATTTCTTAGAATATCGAGTCAAACATGATTTTAGTCTATCTAAAGGTATCCAAGGATGATGCAAGCCATGTCAAATAATCTAAGTGAAATCAAGAAGCTAATATTGAGCCGGTTTAGAGGGCTACAAGTTCTTTTTTTAAGTACTTGGTCTTTTTGTGAATAAGCAAATTTAGCACAAATGACTTTTGCTGAAAATCATTTTTGGTTTTATCTTAGTAAAGCAAGTCTTGAACTAGGAACCATCCACAACTGACTCCTAAGCTTCAACCATTTTCATGGATTTATATTTTTTAGCCATGTGCTAGATCTCAAGCCTTATGCGACCACTCCAAGCAAGAAGCTTAAGGAAGTGATCTTGGTCATCCAAAACTCCCCCTAAGTTCATACCTAGTGCAATGGCAAGCAGTCTCAGGAGAAAGAATTGATGAGATCAGTTTTTTCGCACAAAAGAGATCTTTTTGTTTTTGCTTAAATTGAGTTTTAGACCAAGGAGTTAAAATAATTCATGCTTCATAAAGGAACTAGCATAGCTCAATCTAAAACTCAATAGAGATTCGAGACTAAACTCAACCTATTTGACATGGCATGAATCATAAACTCAACCTAGTGAGAAGAGAGACAGCTAATAAGCAGCATCCTAGCGTCACAGGATGAGAGGAACGAGACTGAGCACTAGACAAGAAGACCACTCTAACCTATGCTAAAGAACTAACCCCAATGCACCCCGAATGCTATGCAACAGAAAGGAGTAAGAGCATAATTAAGATAATAAAAGCAGTAAAGCATAAAGCTCCCTCTCACAACAGTCCATAAGGACAAACCACCCCAAGCTCTCCCCGCAAGGCTGAAAACCTAGAGCTATCCAAAGACTTGGTGAAGATATCAACTAACTGGTGGTCACTTTCCACAAACTGGAGCACTATGTCACCCTTCTCCACATGGTCTCTAAGAAAATGATATCTGATATCAATGTGCTTGGTCCGAGAGTGTTGTACTAGGTTCTTAGCAATGTTAATAGCAGAAATGTTACCACAAAAGAGTGAAACACTGTCTATAACTAACTCAAAGTCCCGCAGGGTCGAAGCCATCCAGAGTATTTGGCTGCAGCAACTGGCAGCAGCAACATACTCGGCCTCTGCGGTGGACTGTGCAACACCGGACTGCTTCCTAGAAGACCAAGAAACAAGAGAAGTGCCAATGAATTGGCAGGTGCCGGAAGTGCTCTTCCTGTCTATCCTACAACCAGCAAAGTCTGCATCGGAGTAGGCTCTGAGGGAAAGACAAGAAGACGAAGAGTACTAGATACTATAGTCTATGGTAACTCGAAGGTACTGGAAAATGCGTTTCACCGCCTGGCGGTGAGACACGCGAGGTGATGCCTGAAATCGAGCACACAGACACACAGAGAAGTGTATGTCCGGTCTCGAGGCAGTGAGGTAAAAGAGGGAACCGATCATGCTTCTGAACTCCTTCTGATCAACTGGCTCACCATTCTCATCTGGATCAAGTGAAGCTATTGTCGCCATCGGAGTAGATACTGGCTTGCCATCACTCATGTCAAAGCGCTTCAGGAGGTCTCGAGTGTACTTGCCCTGATGCAAGAAGGTACCCTCCCGAGTCTGCTTGATCTGGAAGCCAAGAAAGAAGCTCAACTCGCCTATCATACTCATCTCAAACTCTGAGCTCATGACATCGGAAAACTGAGAAACGAGAGCATGTGAGGAATCGCCAAAGATGATGTTATCCACATAAATCTGGATAAGCAGAAGATCAGTGCCATGCTGGCGAATGAACAAGGTCTTATCTACTTTACCCATCTCAAAACCATAACTTAACAAGTAGGACTTAAGTCTCTCATACCAAGATTTAGGAGCTTGCTTAAGTCCATACAAAGCTTTGGAAAGCTTGAAGACATGGTTTGGGTATTTAGGGTTTTCGAAACCAGGGGGCTGTCGGACATAGACCTCTTTCTCAATAAAATCATTGAGAAAGGCACTCTTGACGTCCATCTGGTAAAGCTTGAAACCCTTAGAAGCTGCAAAGGCAAGCAGGATTCTAATTACTTCAAGTCTGGCTACAGGGACAAAGGTCTCCTCGAAATCTAGACCCTCAACCTGGGAGAACCCCTGAGCTACCAGTCTAGCCTTGTTCCGAATAACCACTCCATGCTCGCTCTGCTTGTTCTTGAACACCCACTTAGTCCCAATAACATTGTGACCTTGCGGGAACTCAACAAGCGACCAGACCTTGTTTCTCTCAAAATTTTCTAGCTTCTCATGCATGGCATTGACCCAAGACTTATTAGATAGAGCATGACAAACATCCTTAGGTTCGAAAGTGGCAACAAATGCCGAGTGTAAGCAAAAAATAGATAAACCAGATTTTGAGCGCGTGACCCACTCATGAAGATCTCCTATTATCTACTCATAAGGATGACGACGCTGAATATGTCGGGGAGGTCCTGGATGAGAAGAAGAAGTGGCCTCTACATCATGAGCTGACGAGGTAGGAGCAAAGCCACTAGCTCCTGAGGATGCGGAAGGAATGGGCTTATCTCCTTGAGGTGCAGTGGAAGAAGCAGGCACCTCAATGGGAGGAGAAACTAGATCGGGTAGACAACTCTCATCGTCATCCTCCTCATCATCCACAAAGATGGGCTTGGACTGCTCTACTGAACCTGAGATATCGGGCCTAGTCCCCGGACTGGCCTCATCGAAGGTCACCTCGCAGGTCTCTATCATTTTACTAGACTCGCAGTTCCAGACCCTCTACGCCCGCGAAGAAGTCGAGTAACCCAGAAAGATCCCATCACAGGAACGTGACTCGAACTTATCTAGGTTCCCGGACTTCAGAATAAAACACTTGCAACCAAAAACACGAAAATGAGATACGCTGGGCTTTCGCCCGTATCTCAACTCAAAAGAAGTGCGATGCAAGTGTGCCATCAGAAAAACTCTGTTTGAAACATGGCACGCGATGGCTATTGCCTCAGCCCAAAACTTCCTAGGTGTAGAGTATTCATTGAGCATCGTCCTGACCATCTCGACCAAGGTACGGTTCTTCCTCTCCACAACGCCATTTTGCTGGGGGACGTATGGAGAAGAGAACTGGTACTCTACACCTGACTCATCGCAAAACCTCTCAAAGTAAGAATTTTTGAACTCCGTGCCATTGTCACTGCGGATCGCTCGTAAGGCACCCGGGAGCTCAACAGAAAGCCTACTAAAAAGACCTCGAAAATGTGTAAACGTCTCATCCTTCGAGGCTAAGAAAAACACCCAAGAGTACCTCGAGAAGTCATCGACTACGACAAGAACATACCACTTCCCTCCTGCTGACTGCACTCTAGCTGGTCCAAATGTGTCCATGTGGAGCAGCTGTCCCGGTGCATCGGTCATCGTGACTGTGACCGGAGGATGGGACGCGGCGACCATCTTGCCGTGCCGGCAAGGAGCGCAAACAAGATCTTTGACCATCTTGAGCTTCAGTAGATCACGAATGAAATCGTGGCCGCTAAGTCGGGTCAAATGGTCAAATCCAATATGACCAAGTCTCCTATACCAGAAAGAAAGGTCACGGGACTCAGAAGCAACTAAACACCTGAGAGGATCACCGGAAGACTCAGAAAAATCAGTACGAAAGATCCTCCCAAAACGAGAAATCCCGCAAATCAGACTATCCGAAGAATCAAGAATTTTGCAATTGTTTTTCTTAAAACTCACCTCAAAGTCGTAATCGGTAAGCTGAGAAACGGAAAGAAAATTATACTGCAGCTTACTAACCAAGGCAACATCTTTTAAAATGAAAGAATCGTTAATGCGCATTGTACCTTTGGCAATGACACGCCCAGATGAAGCATCTCCGAATGTGATCATCTCATCACCTGGAGAACGGGCAAGGGAAGAAAACCATCGGGAGTCTCCGGTCATATAACGTGAACACCCGGAGTCTACGAGCCAAACCTTTCCCTTCCCTACCCGGCAAACCTGAGTCAAACAGAGAGTAAAGTTTCAGTACTGGGGTAAATCAACAGCGATTTTGGCACCCAATACTGAATAACACGTCGAGCAGATGAAGTAGTCAAACACGACTGACCTCTATCTACCCTACGCTCTCTGTCACTCAAAGAAGCCGATGGTCTTAGTGAAGACCTGAAGCTGTTATTGGGTCCGACTGCTACGGGAGAGCGAGTCGGAGTACCAACAACACGCTGATCTCGCCGCGGGTGGCTATCTCGATGGAAATGAGATCCACCCTCAGGACGGCGGATATCATGACCCGGGGCAAATCGAGGGTGAAAATCAGAAGAACCAGAAAAACCAAGTCCTCGATGCTGCCCAAAAGCATCAACAGTAGTAAACCTAGACCTTGTGTTGGTCTTAGGTACACTCAAAGTCTGGGGCTGACCCTGAATACGCCTAAGAGCTGCAACACAGTCTCTCTGCGCAATCCTGGCGCGCCTGAATCATCAATCGATCATATGTCCATCCTTCTGACAGAAGGTGCAATGATACTTCACCTTCTGAGAGGCCGAAGTTGCAGGTGGAATCACCTTGCTGTCAGAAATCCTTTGGACAAAGCCCGCAGACTTAAATTTGACTTTCTCAGTCCTGGGCTCAGTCTCCATCACACCTGGTGCTATGGATTTGAGCACGGCAGGTGGATGCTTCCTCATGTCCTCATAGAAATCATATCCTAGACCCTGATTAAATCTGCAGATCTTAGATTGGTCTAGAATAAAATTTAGCTTCTTCTTGCCTCCTACAAATCTCTTGAGAGTGTTCATAAGATACTGACACTCCCGAAAGAGAGAGGTGCAAGAGGAGCAGGGGGAAGGAGAGACAGCAGAAGGTAAGGAAGTAGAAGAAGAACCAACAGCAGAGCAACGAATGGCATATGCACGCATAGCCGTCTCAGAAGGGAGAGTCCTACTGCTAGCCATTTGGTTCACGTTGCTAGGCGTCTCTACCTTACCCTTGGGCTTCTCCCCCACACCGGCACACACATCACAACAAGATTGTGGCTTCTCTAGTAAATCCTTAGTTAGCTTCACATATTTTTCTTCCAAAGTAATCAAGTCAGATTTTAGTTTATCACAATTTTTGCATGGTGAGCTAACAGGGTCCTTAGAAGCATATTTAACCATTTTCTTGTTATAATCAACCATTTCTTGAAATTGCTTTGAAACAGATTCAAGTTCAGCAGTTAATTTTGGACAGTTAATACATGAAGCAATTGGCCCAAGCAACGAAGCATGCAATTCAGCAATTTTATGATCTGCTCTTTTTAAGTTCATTTTCAAGTTATTGCAATTTTCACAAGACTCGGGCAGATCAAGAAGCATGGCATAAGGTCCTCTAGCAACAATGTCCTTAACCTCATATGAGGTGGGAGAAGTAGTCTGATCAGTAGAAAGCAGGGTAACAGCCATCCTACTCAGTTCTAACTCGGCAAGCAGACTAACATTCTCCTCCTTAACAATATCAAGCTTGGAGTACAAACTATCATGCGAGGTCCTTAGCTTCTCCATATCTCCAAGCAAAGAAGAAAAAACATCACATTCGTCACGGGAGGAAGCAGATATAAGTGAAGTATGCTCCCGTGACAATCTCTCTACTTCCTTCTCAAGATCTACAACCCTAGCTCTAGATCTAGCATAAAACTTTTCTAACTTCAGAAATGCATCATAGAGTTGGTCGTAGGAGGGACCGACCTCATCGGAGTCGCTGTAGAGCTCGCTGTCGCTGACGTCATTGTCGTTGGCCATGAAGCACATGCCGATGAAGTCGTCGCCATCCTTGGGGTCTTGATCATCCTTGTCGTCGTCGTCGCTCCACCCCTCCACGTCGCTGAAGTCGATGTCGTCGAAGGCGGTGAGGACGCGATGGAAGAGCTTCTTGGCTTTGCCAAAGTTGCGGAACTTCTTCTTGCCTTGAGCGTGAACTGGGGGCTTCTTGTTGCGGTTCTTGTCGATGTAGTCATTCTTGGTCACACCGCCGTAGTCGTTCTTGCCCTTCACCAGCTTTGAGCAATTTGCCCGAATGTGGTTAGAGCCACCACACTCCAACCAAATGACAGGTCCTCCCCTCTTTCTGTCCCTCCTCCTCTTGTAAGCATGGGAAAACTTTCGACCTAGGAGGGCCAGTTGCTCATCCTCGAGCTACTCTAACTGATCATCAGTTACATCACAGAGAGCAGCAAGGGAGAAACCACACAACGAGTCAGACGAAAGACCAGAAGCCAAACTGGGATCGGTGACTAGGGCCATCGACTGTGACTTCGACTTTGCGAGAGACAATGTCAATCTTGTGGGTCTTGAGACGCGAGTACAGCGCATCGAGAGTCAAAGTTGACAGGTCTGTGGTGTCCTTAATGGTAGTCACTTTCATCTCGTAAACACGCAGATCGAGTGCAATGAGCATCTATCGAGCGTTATTCGAGTCGGAGTATGTGAGACCGACCGCTCGGAGATTACTCAGAATCTTGTGAAAACGCGTAAAACACTCATCAAGGGACTTGCCAGCGAGCATTTCAAACTTGTTATACTCTCGCTTGAACTGGTCCTGTCGTACGTCTTTATTTGGGTGGTGCCCTTATGGTAAGCATCGAGGGTCTCCCAAATATCGAAGGCGGACGAAAGATGAGATATGCGATCAAACTCACTACGACTTAGGCCCTGGATGATGATGTTCCTTGCCTTTGCATTCGCCTCAACATCAGCCATATTCCCGGTATTGATGTTTTCATCGGTAGGAACAACAAACCGGACCTTGATCTTGCGCCAGATGGCGTACCCCTGGGCCTGGATGTATGTCTCCATTCGGTTTTTCCAGAAGGGGTAATCGATGCCATCGAAAACGGGCGGCTTGGTCGAGTACTTGTCCATCGCCATGGCTCTTGAGACTGGTTAAGATTTATTGAAAAGAGCTAACCGGCTCTGATACCAATTGTAGGACCGAAATGGCGACAGAGGGGGGGGTGAATGTCGTTCTTTAAAAATTCGAACACTGATTTTTCAACAAGATGCAGAATAAAGCAACTCACAGAAAATTAATTTTGGACTGCATGCAAAAGAATAAAATATTGGAACGCATGCGATACTGAAAAATTCAGCATAAATAAGAGACCAACCAGTAAAAAATTCAACTGAAAATAACGCCGTTTGGACTGCATGCAAATTGATCAAAGGAAAACAAATGGGAAGGCTAAGGCAATACAAGGAATTGATCTTCAAGAAGAGGAGGCTACAGTCCAGCTACCAAAAAAGGTGCGCAGGAACCCAAACCGAGACAGCACAAAGAAGATGATATAAAAACTAAAAATAATACTGCAGCCTATAGACTTTGAAGTGCACCTTCTGCCGAACCAGAAAAATACACACTGTACTGCTGCCGACAGGGAGCAAACAAAAGAACAGAGGGACTGCACCTTGTCCCAAAATAACAGAGGAGAAACTGTAGCTTAAATGAAAAGTAAAAGAAAGAAATCAGGATGGGAACAGGAGGCAATGACTTGCAGCAAATGAACCTGGACCCTTGTGCAGATCCTGACCGAGCAGTACTATGAATTAAGGACGGCAAATCAGCAACAAACCGAAAGGACAACAGCCTGGCCAAAAGCACAAATCAATAATATTGACTGCAGCCGAACCTACTGCAATTTGCAGCTGCTGTCTACCAGCACTCTGGCCGAACACAAGGGAGCAGGAAACTGCACAAAACACTGCTGAATTAGCGGCAAACAAGGAACAAAAATAGCAACTACACACAGATTACTTGCGATTTAAGAGAGAAAATCTGCAGCTTACCCAAGAACACAAGAAAGGATTTAAAGAACAGTAGGCAGCCTAGAACACAGAAAATTTAACATGTTGCTCTTGGGAATGAACTAGCCAACATGCTTTGAGACAAACTTCCGTCACAGAGCAAAAAACAGCGAAATTGATATTTTGCTTTCGGGATGAACTAGCCAAAGTGCTTTGAGATGAATCCCTGTTCAAAGCATATATATTTATATATAGTAGCATCTAGAACAAGAACATTAATTTAAGAAGAAAGCAAGCAAATGGCACGAGATATAAAACAAGAATATTCATATTGAGACGAAGAGTGATGAAAGATTATAACATATGAATGTTTACATCAACTCTTCCATGTCTCAATCAAGAACACCCACAAGGAGAGAATAACACCCTAAATCTTGCATACAAAATTTCTCTCCCAAAAGCACAAGCATTAGGAAACCCTAAAACTCATACCCATTTCTCTTTCTCTCTATCTCAAGTGCACTTCTCCACCTAGAGAGCACATCTATTTATAGCCTCCACTAATGGGTTTAGAAGCCTACTTTACCCATTAAGTCACACCAACTCTCCACTAATGGGTTTACAAGCCTGCTTTACCCATTAGGTCACACCAACTCTCCACTAATAGGTTTACACACATTTTACCCATTAGGTCATACCTACTCTCCACTAATGGATCATTTCCTAATAAAAATCCATTATGCTCATTCTTTCTCAACCCAATCCGCTTCCTTTTGTGCAGCCTTGCGCATTTACCAAAATGCCCCTCCTGCACCTTCCTGGAAGCTTCCTCGTTTCTTACCGCGCACGCCTTGCAGCCACTTCGAGTCCTCGCCGTCTTCGACACATCCCGACCGCTCTGACCTCAGCACCGCCTGTGCTTAGTCCGGTCACCCGTGTCTCGCCACGACTCCATCTCAAAGTCCTGCAGTCATCACCGACAAGAAAACACATTATATAGCACCGCACAAAATGATATAATTAAACATCTGCATCAGTAATTAGCATAAAAATACTCAAAACAAACTCAGACTTTATAGGACACGTGTCAATTACTCATCACACATCCGGGGTTACCTCCACATGGTCTCTCACCTTTTTCGGCCAGCAGACTGTTGTGTCTTTTAGTTTGTTAGGCACAACTTCTTTTTCAGCTTGTTGATCAAGTTTGAGCAGCAGTCTATCCTATCTTTCAGTTTTGCTTTTCTTCTTTGGTTTGTGTCTCTTTTTCAGCAATTAGTTGGTGCAGTTTTTCAGTTTGTACTTTGCTGTTTTTCATATTTGAGTTCGTCTAGTTATTTATTTTCGGAGTGTAGTTTGTCAGTCCCTAGTAGCTGAATTTCTGCTGCAGTTCAGTGTTTGAAGCTTTTGGTCGGTTTTCTTCGAAGATTTCAGTTCGGCCAAGCTTGAACCATTTTTTGTCAAGTCTGTAGTTTGGTTTTCCAGTGAGCACTCAATCTTTTCTTCATAGCTTCGTTAGCTATCAGAGAAGAAAATTGAGTGGATACTTTGGGGTGAAATTGAAAGCACCATTCACCCCCCCTCCTCTGTTGCCATTTCCGATCCTTCAAGGTCACATAGAGTAGATTTGTCATCAAAATCCTACCGATGTCATCAAGTGGGAGCCAGTTCCTGTGGCGTCTTTGATCTCATCTTCTTGGGGTTCAGTTCAGATGCTGGCAGCCGCTCTAGTGCCGCAGCATCCTCCAGGTTGGGCGCCTCCTGTCAGGTTCTACCGGAACCCTACACCGCCTCTGGTCATTGCACCTCCGCCAGCCCTTGCACTTCCACTACTGAGTGTCGGGGCTCCCACTGCCCCGGCGTCATTTGGAGTCTATGTGACTACACCATGCCTACACCTGAGATAGTAAGCCATCCCTATGTGGTGACAGGTACTTTATTTGTGGATTCTCATGATGCCTTTTTCTTTTTTATTCTAGAGCTATGTTGTCGTTTGTATCACTAGAGCTTGTTAGGAGAGTGAACTTGGGTATGCAGCACATTTTGCAGTCAATTCTAGTCAGTTCTCTGGGGGTCTCATTTCTAGTTCCACAGTTTGTCCTGATTGCATTGTCACAAATTGACGATGAGGATTTCACCGCTAATCTGATGGTGATTCAACTAGTACCTTTTGATGTTATCCTCAGCATAGATTGGTTGTTCAATTATCATGCCAAGATCTGTTGTTTTTGGAAGACTATGACTTTGTAAGCTCCGTCTAGGGAAGAGTTTGTCTTTTAGGGTAGTGCACCGTTAGATTCTCTCTTTGTGTTGGCCAGTCTATTTCCTAGCCAACGTGTGTCGAGGATTGAATTGCTTTGATCTCTTGCTGCGAAGTCGAGTTCTTCGCACATCGAGGGTATCCCAGTGTTGTGTGATTATCCCGATGTGTTCCCTATAGAGCTTCCAAGAATGCTTACAGAGCGGAATGTGAAATTTTGGATTGATCTTATTCCTAGTACTCAGTCTATTTCCTTGTCTCTGTATCATTTGGTTCGCCCTTTCTAGGATGAGTTGAAGAAGCAGTTAGATGATTTGCTGTCCAAAGGGATTATCCCACACAGTGTGTCACCGTGGAGAGTGCCCATTGCATTCATAGAGAAGAAGGATGGGAGTTGGTCCATGTGTGTTGATTATCACGCTCTCAATCAGGCAACTATTAAGAATAAATCTCTTTTGCCCCGTATTAAGGATTTATTTGATCAACTGAAGGGAGCCAAGGTTTTCTCTAAGATTGGCCTTCAGTCTAGGTATAATCAAATCTGTGTGCGGGAGTAGGATATTAAAAAGATGACTTTCTCCACCAAGTATGGGCATTATGAATGTAAAATTATGTTTTTTGGACTAACGAATGCCTTGCTATTTTTATGAAGACAATAAACAGTATATTGCATCAATACCTTGATGTCTTTGTGGTGGTGTTTATTGATGATATTCTAATTTATTTCAAGTCTAAGGAAGGACATGAGCAACATTTGAGACTTGTTGTTGAAACTTTGAGGAAGAATTAGTTCTATGCCAAGATGAAGAAATATGAGTTTTGGATTTCAGAAGTGGGCTTTCTGGGTCATGTGATTAACCAGGATGACATTTCTATTAATCTTAGCAAGATCTCCTTAGTGGTGGACTGGAAGAGGCCAACCAATGTCAAGGAAGTGAGGAGTTTTCTAGGCTTAGAAGGGTATTATCGGCTCTTTGTGGAGGGTCTCTCTATAATTGCCAAGCCAATGTCTCAGCTAACGTAGAAAGCATGAAATTCTAGTGGACAGATGATTATGAGCGCAACTTCTATACTTTAAAGTAGAAGTTGGTGACTACTCCTGTTCTTACTCTCCCTGAACTAGAGAAGCGCTACACAGTCTATTCTGATGCTTCTCGAGTTGGGCTTGGTTGTGTGCTCATACAAGATGATAAAGTGATTGCTTACGCGCCAAGGCAGTTAAAGAAATATGAGCATAGTTTCCAACCCATGATTTAGAACTTGCCATAGAGGTCTTTACTCTAAAGATTTGGTGCCATTATCTGTATGGTGAGGCTGGTGATATTTTCACTGATCGCAAAAGCCTCATGTATATCTTTATCTAGAAAGATTTGAACCTAACGTAGAGGAGGTGGCTGGAGTTGACAAAGAACTATAATCTCACTATCCAATATCATCCAGACAAGGTAAATGTAGTGGCAGATGCTCTTAGTCACAAGGCGACAACCCCTACTTTGAGTTGTCATGTTGCTTATTTTGAGTGCATGTATATCTTTTGTTTTGTAGACACTGTTCTGGCTAAGACTCACATGATTCTTGATTTTGCTATTCCAGAGCAAGTGTAGGAAGCATAACAGAATGATCAGATGCTCCAAAAGTGAGGAAGTGTTTGGATGAGGGCAAGGAAGGAGATTTCAGCATGGATGAGTTTGGTATATTGCAGTTGAAAGGCCGCCTTTGTGTGCCACAGAAGGCTTAGGTCAAGGTTGATATTCTATAGAAAACTCATCGTACTCCGTACACTATAGATCCTGATGAGACCAAGATGTATCAGGATTTGTAGAGGAGTTTTTGGTGGAAAAGGATGAGGGTTGATATTGCTTAGTATGTGGCTCCTGTGGCATTTGACAGTAAGTCAAGGCAGAACATAAGCGTCCAACAGGATTATTGTAGTCTTTAGAGATCCTAGTGTGGCCGTGGGATGATATCTCTATGGATTTTGTGGTTGGTTTAGCTCACACTTAGCGAGGGAAGGATACTATTTGGATTGTGATGGATAGGTTCAGCAAGTCCACGCACTTTTATACCCACCTGCAAGACAAATACGGTGAGCAATTGTGCTCTTGTTTATGTATGAGAGATAGTACGGCTACATGGTGTGCCTAAGACTAGTATTTCAGATTATGATGCAAAGTTTGTCCACAAGTTTTGGCAGAGCTTACAAAGTGCTTTGGGCACATAGCTTCGTCTTAGCACCGCATTTCACCCTCAAACAGATGGCTAGTTTGAGTGCACTATCTAGACAATTGAGGATATGCTTAGGTCCTGTGTCTTATCATAGAAGGGAAGTTGGGAGGATCACTTGGCACAAGTAGAGTTCTCCTATAACAACAGCTATCATGCTAGTATTCGAGCTGCACCGTTCGAGATCCTATATGGACGAAGGTGTAGATCATCGTTGTGCTAGAATGCCATTGCTGAGAGGGCAATTCTGGGTCTCGATTGGGTTAAGTAGACTGTTGACAGAGGGTAGAGATTAGGCATAATCTACTTGCTGCTCAGAGTTGACAAAAGAGTTATGCTAATGTGAGGAGGCGGGAATTAGAGTTTGTAGTGGGGGATCATGTGTTCTTGATGGTGTCTCCCACTAAAGGTATTATGTGCTTTGGTACCAAAAGAAAGCTTAGCTCCAGGTATGTTGGACCATTCCTGATTATTGCATGAATATGGAAGTTGGCATATCGTTTGGACCTTCCTGAGTCCATGTGAGATGTGCACAATGTATTGCATATCTCCTTGTTAAGGAAGTACCTAGTAGATCCAGAGCATGAGATACCGCTAGAGCCATTGACCATTAGCAAGACTTATATTCGAGTCCCAGCTAGTGTGGATTCTAGGGGAGTTGAAGTGAATTCTGAGGCACAAGACATTGAAGTATGTCAAGGTGCTTTGGATGCATCAGACTAGTAGGAAGCAATTTGGGAGCTGGAGTCTCACACACATGAGAACTATCCAGAGTTGTTTGCTTCAGGTATATGTGTGGTTTAATTTTCCATTCAGTTGTGTTCTCGGTAAGAATCGTGATGCGTAGAATTCGGGGTCAAATTTTGTTAAGGGGGTAGAATGTAATATTCCAGAATTATCTCTCTTGAGTACCTATGTGCAAATAGAGAAAAGTGGATATGTGAAAAAGGAATGTGTGGAATTTGAGAGGATGGATTGGTTTCCCAGAACAAGTTGTACATGGGTTAGAGTGGGGTTAGGATCTCATTCTAGGATAAATAGGGATCGTGGGGGAGAGAAAAGGGAAAAAAACCTAGCCGCCGTCGTGTTTCCGGTAGCGTCATCGCCACATGCCACACGTTCTTTGGACTTCTGGCCAAGGGACGCGCCACGTTGCTAGCAGCATACCCGTGCGTATGAAGTTCCCATGCAACAGCGCTGACGGTAGTCACGTGCCACCCTACGTCCGATTGTCGCTGCTCTAGCGCACGCTAAACCACGCGGAAGGGAAACGCCGAAGTCGACACGCATTAGGGTGGACATTGTCCCTGCGCTCCTTTGGCATTTTCTTGCATATGTGGGTCACCAGTCGGCCGCTAACATCTAGTGCGAGTATTGCATGAACCAGCAGATGAAAGATAGAGGAGAAGAAGTGTAGCAACAAGAAGTTAGGGGAAAAGAGAAAGAAATAAAAAAATTTATGAAGAGTTCATGATCTGGAATTTCTTTGTGGGTAATGATCGAATTATTCCCTCTATTTAGTTTATTTGAATAGATATTAGAATTCAGATTAGAGAGAGGTAGTGCGTGTTCGCTAGGGGATTGAATAGTAGATTGGTTCAATCTACTGTGAATTTGGGTGTCGTAAGGGCATAATTTGAAATTTTCATCCACTAGAAAGTTATAGAGGATTTAGATAGTTTTCTATATAATTGAATTTTGTAGGTTTGCTGTCTGGTAAATTTACCATATTTTGGTAGCACATTTTAACATTTAGATTAAAAATAGTACATGAACTAATTTGGGGGTTTGGCCTACATAAAAATTATAGGTAATTTCTTAAGAATTCAAGAAAAAATTAAGAATACAATTTTTAGATAAGTAAAATGAAGTGTTGAATTTTTGGGAGGTTGTTGTCCAATACCAGGTTGCTGCTGGATGCAGTTGTGTGAAATTATTAATTTGACAAATTTAATGGCAGAATCAAATTTTAGGAGTAACCATAAAGTGGTAGAAATTTTCTTGTAGGTTCTAAAAATATCATAGTTCACTAGGTTTGCATGTGTAGATTAAAATATATTAAATTAGTAAATCTGCTATCCAGAAGATAATAATTCTGTTTTCTCTGTTAAAAATGGGGATTTAGATAATTTAACCTGGACATGTGATCAACTAAGAAGTTGTATGAAATTTTGAATATATTCTAGAACTAGTATGGTTTTCAATATTTCGATATGGGAGTTCAAAGTTATGATAATTTTAGTACCGGGATAGCTGGTTGACTGTCCAATAAAGGGAAAAAGTTGTGGGTTTGGGAAGCATGCAGGAGCGTTGCCATTTATTTGTTGCCTTGTGTTGCTATAGCCTGTATTGAGAGTGAATAATTGCTATAGGAGGAGTAGTGTCGTTTGTATTATCATCTCTTAGGGGGTGATCGGAATAGCGATGGCTTTTGGCTGAAAAACATCAGAGTGGTGAAAAACACAGTGGTGAGTTAGTAGATAGTGTAGTGAATAGTGAAAAAAAAGCTGAAGCTAGAAGCTGAAGCCAAAAAAAGCCGAAACGATCAGGGCCTTAATCAAACCGGTTATTGCATCTAGAAAGACAAGTGCATGGTAGAATGATATTCGAGTGTTTGACATTGTTGCTTGTTTAAATAATTACTTGCTATGATGATTACTATGATGATATGTGTTCTCAAATTGCTCATATGTTTATGGTTAAAATGATGATTATACCAATTGACTAATGCTATTAATTAATTAATGAAAAAGATAAGTATTTCATTGCATGTGAGCATCTGTGTTGTAAAGACCCACTTCGATAGGCACTCCACAGGAGTGGAGGTGAGACTCTGTATGAAAAAGGGCAGGGCGAGGGTGTGTCATCGTCAGGTAAACACTCAGCTATACCGGTATATACAAAAGAAAAGTCGAGACATGTGCATTGTATTCATAAAAAGAGAATTGGAAAAATAAGGCATATGTATAGAACTTGATGAAAATGAGATAGTTGTGAATTAAGATGAAATGTTAAAAGGATATTTACCTTGTTTATCATTTTGTTTTGTACTTGCTGAGTTGTGAACTCACCCTTACTTATTTGTTATTTTTATGTGAACGTTAAAGATGATATGCATGGGTGAAAGTAGGACATGTATTATTGCACTTTTGTAGCTCTCCATTTCACCTAGCAATTCACCACCAATGGACATGGATAATTTAGTAACTTTCATTATAATAATTAGATAATTATGATTTTTCTTAGTCTTTATAGTTCATAATGTTGTTATTTGATGCTTTACTTAATTTAAATTTGGTTATGTTTCATCTTGGTATTTATTGGTTCATATCAATGTTAGTTTTTGGTTTACAGTATTGCTAAAATTTATGTCTACTATCATGTTGAACATTTATTTTTGAAATCTAATTGTTAGTAATGCTTGCTTATTGATTTAAATTGGTAGCGATGGTAGTTGTAGGTGATATCTTGGACTTTTGTTAAGCCGAGGTGTTACACATTTATTTTGGTTGCCCCTAGTTTTCCAAAATTTGAACAATAGCCATCGGTGTATAAAATTATTCCACATATATATGGACATTATTGTGCATGAGAGCATTATGTATTAATGCATGAAACTCATTTGATAGATGTCCTGCATGCATCAACTGTCTCTAGCTGGCTGCTTGTTCTTGCATCAGTCATGCATGTGCGCCTAGGTCACATATAGATGCATGCATGCAGCTTAGCTAGGCCACTGGCCAGGTTCCAATGCCGTTATGCTTATGACAATATAATGTTGTTCTATATAAACCTACATTTCGCTTGATCCTTGTCTATATATGCATCTGAGAATCAGAATCATAACTTGATGGCGAAAGCCACATTTTTTGGAATACATATACCTTGAGTCCGTTGAATAATCTGTTCTAGCTTCACATTCGCATGTTTGTACTAGCAAAACTACAAGGAAACCTATTTGTTGCAATGAAATGAAATTAGTTGTTGCATTAACCCCATATATAACAATTCAGCCTAAATTCAGGTGTTTTTTAAATATCAGTTTTAGGGTATATACCCATCTATAACAATTCAAATGAAATATACACCTTTGAAAAATATACTTGATTTCAAAGTTTCGAATAAATTTAGATCACATGTTTTGCTGGTTTATATATATAATTAGCACATACCTACAATAAAACTATCATAAAAAGGTAACTACAATTCGAATTTCAGTTAAAACTTGTTTGAACTAGTTACTAAAGTAGTTAAACGCACACACACACATTGCACGCGCACGCGTGCACACATATACACACACTCATATATATATATATATATATAACAATGAAATTAAAATCATTGTCAACCGTTGTAATAAATCCTAAGGTAATAGTACATTTCAACGAAATTCAAATCATGGCAACAAATTATTATATTGTAACGATTTTACTGTTGGGATAGCATTCTGTCACGATGAACTGAACATGTGGCAACACATACATATTACCATGATTTAAATTTTTTGTAATAGCATATTGCACAATCCATTTTTTATGGCAATAACTTAATGCAACGCATAGGTTTTTGTGGCAATAACTTATTGCAATGGTCTAGAATTTGTGGCAATAACCTATTGCCATGAATTACATTTTACATTACCATATATATATATGTATAGACCTATTTCACATTCTCCTAATGTCATTTTATGCATTCAATAGTACACAAATGAATGACCACATTCACATAAGCTCTTATCATACAATTAACCAACAGTAGAAACTTATACAATTAACCATGCAGTAGTAGAAACAGTATGTTTCATTATTATCAAAAAGTACAATGGAATAACATTGTTTCCATCGAATAATACTCATACAACATGAATTGTAAAAAAATAAAGCAAGATTGCTTGACATGCTCCTCAAAGTATAGCTACTGTAAACATGTTCTGATAATCCAATCAACTGGAGAACTGAATATCTAGGAAAATACAGTCTACATGTAAATCCATTGCATGATGTTATGACCAAACTCCAATCAGATGGTACCATCCTGCAAAAAGTTAAGCAAAGATTTGAACATAGATGTGTGTATGTGTTGGAGTAACTGATCAGTTAATTAGACACTGAAAAAAATCAGAGCATGGATATATTAAACCAGAGAAAAATTTAACACAATAAGGTATCTTATCTGTTCATCATTTCACTACTTTTCCCAACGTATAGCCAAAATTGAAGTTTATATTGTATATTTAACGTCCCTTGAGTTACCATTTTCGCATTTATGTCACCATTGAAGAGCCTATAATTAATACTATATGATTGGGGACAAATTCGATCAGTATAATGCAGAAGTCATCATAATGTTAACTTATGCAGTACAGTTCAATATGACAACCCCAACACCAAATTCAGTAGATAGCAAGATATACCGTCAATGCATTGATTAATTCACCACAAGGAATGATGTTTAGTTCAGTAGCTGACTTCATTCAACGACATATATATGCCAAGTTAAGTAAGGTTTTTTATTCCAGTGGTTAGACTGTCTCAAGTTCAGTACGCACATTTTATCTAGTCATAGTGAGATTTCACAATGTATTGGAGTCAATTGATCAGAATTTTTACCACAAAGATGCCCTTCAACTACAAGAGACACAATTGGAGAAATGCCTATCCCAGAGAGGAACCAAAGCAAAACCCTTGAAAATGATAGAACTATATTAACAAAGAGAAAAATAATTTGTTAGTTAGTGGCGACCACTAGACAAATAGATCAATTGAATAAATAATAATACTATGGATGTATGAAACCTAAACTCAAAACACCCAGACCTTGGGCTATTGTGGCAATCAATTGAAAACACTAATTTGTCAACAATTAAACATCTCATGAACAACAATTAGCAGTTAAAAATTACACAATGTATTGATTTGAAGCAACTGTGAAGCAGTGAGTAAGAAAAGAGAAGGAAGTGGAAGAAACGGGGATGGGGATATCAACCTAGAGTAGAAAGAGAGATAGCTACTAGTAGGCGTGGTTGAGGGGGTCGCCGTGCCGCAGTCGGGGTCAGGGTCATCATACCACGACTGCTCATGTTGTGGCTAAATCTTACAATTAACAAAAGTTCAGCATCTCTATTTGTAGTGAACCAATAAGGATAGTTTCAACTAACAAATAAATAGCGGAATTAACAATAAGAACATGCACAAAGTGACACAACGATTTACGTGAAAAACCTCCTCGATGTGAGGAGTAAAAACCACAGGACTTGCACAGACTACTCCTAAATCTTTCACTATAATCAATAATGGGTACAAAGAGTCTTCTCTAGAACATCTAGAGGTACATCACAAAAAAATATCATCATCAAGATATAATCTTGGCATCATTATCAACTACCACACACAATTAACAAGATGTACACTAACAGCCAAGTAGAGAAGACATAGTTTCTGTTCTTTTCAGTTATCTATTCATATCTTACAAACCACAGATCCAACTCATGTGAAATTTTGCAGGAATGTGGATCCACGAGTCCCTAACAAATTATCAAAAGTTTAGCCAAATCGAACTTCATTTGGACCCCCAAACAGATTATTTACCTAAACTGCACAATGCTGAATCTACTGCAACCTAAACTAAAAATACTGCTCTAAATATAATGTTCCTCTATTCCAATATTCAATCCAACCATACCAATCGAATAGTATCAAGTCAAGAACACACTGACCAAGTTTGAGTTTGATCCGATGACATTCGATGCTCTGATCGACATCTTAATTAAGACTGCACAGGATCATTCGAGCTGGAACAGATCTCTTCTTCTTTTCCCTCTCCTCTCTTTGTTTTGTTGTGGGTGTGTGTTGTTCTCTCTCCACCAGCCCCCCTCTTTCCCTCACAAAGGAGAAGGCATCTCAAATATTGGTTACAAGAGTAATCAACAGTTCACAGCCTTTCAATTTTATGGACTGATTTTGGGCTTCTCCATGCGGAGGGAATCCAACCCAACAGCTCAATCATCCTAGAACTCGACACGAGCTAGCTTGCCCATGTTGTAGTCGACGTCGAGGTCACTAGCGTCTGTGGTGGAGCAGCAGACGATCATCGAAGTTGTAGATGAAGGAGCAAACCCAAAGCTCAGAGAAGACATCGATGGCGCAGAGGGGTGCATGGCGTGGCTAAACTCAATGATGGCTTGATGACACGGTGAATTAGAGCCCAAGGTGGTCTCAACATTGCATCTGTGTGCCTTGTGGTGCCCTGATGCGGTGGCGGCGTAGATTCGAGTAGTGGTGTTGGGAATATGGAAGGTGATGGAGGTGGTGCTAGAGTGGCGTAGTGAAGATGAATGGAGGCGGTGCTGGTGGTAGAGAATCGGAAGGTGGAAAAGGAAGGAGAGAGACGAGGTACTAGAAGAGCAAGAGCACCACCGCACGGCTCAGATTTTATAGGCGACTGCAATTGGGGATTATTGGTAGTTTTGCAGATCGGTCCCCCAAGCATACAGAAATAGTTGGTGATTAGCTATTGTTCGTAATTTCTACAGGAAGGAAGTCCCTTTGGCCTTCGACGACAGGGTCAACTATTATTACGGTGTTTATAATTAAAAATGGTCCAGTTTGTGTGGAAAGCCAAACAAGTATTTTGGTGGAAAAAATCTTTTACCTGTGTGCGTTTGTTGCAATAGAATATAAATATTACAATGATATAAAACCGTGGTAATATTAAATCGCTAATGCAACGATTTCTTTTTTCGTTGTAATACAAATGACTATTTGTGATGGAAATAAAAAATATTGCAACAATAAAAAATTGTGGCAATATGATATACTTATCGTCACGAAAAAAATAATCCGTGGCAATAATGTTAAATATTGCAAAATTTTATATTTTATTGTAATTTTTCTGTTGCAATTAATAGGAATCCTTGTAGTGAAATACATGTCCGATAAAATGATAAGGGTATTGCCTCATGCACCAGTGATAACTCTGAAGGCCACACAGCAAACCCTACTGCCTTGGTAGCTTGCACGTGCAGCTTATACATACACACAAGCACAAACAGATGAACTGTCACGTAGCACTGCTCTGACATGAGACAAAAACCAATGGTAATAATTACAATTAGTACATCGATTACAACAACGCGCAGATGTCTATATACGTAAATCCATGGCATTACCACAGTGCATGTAGAACAAACTGATCATGCAAGTTAGCTAGTGAAACAATCATCAAGGTTACACCCCTTATAACTATGGCATTAGCTAGAAATATAAGAGATCAAATCGCTATATAAACACACACCACACCCACACCGTGTGTGTATATGTATGCACGGCCGGCCGGCACCGTGCAGAGACATGGAGTCGTCGATATATAAAGCGCCGCGCCGCAGCTATCACGGACCACGGGGATACGCGCGCGCTTCCTCCGGTTGCTGCCATTCCATGCGGAAGGCGGCGGAAGAGCTGCTCGAAGCGCCGTAGGTGGGCTGCAGCCCGTAGTCCATGGCCGGCGGCGTCGGCTTCCAGTGCCGCTTTCGCTGGTTGATGAACCAGTTGTTGATCTGCTTCGCGTCGAGCCCCGTCGACTCCGCCAACGCCGCCTTCTCCACTTCCTGCACCGCCATTGTTGCAAAAGTTTTTACACAACAAAGCCATAGTCTTTCAGATCGAATACACATATGTATGAACCATGCGCATGTACGCACAGATGGATATGGCCATCTGTAGTGTAGCTGCCACCAGTGCAGGAGCTTCTGGCGCGCGTCCTTCGGCAGCTTGCCTTTTTTCTTCTTCTTGGAGAGCTCCCTCCAGAGGCTGCTCAGGTAGCCGCTGTACTTGCTCAGGAGGTGGTTCTTCAGCTCCTTGTCCTCCACGCAAGGACTGGTGATCTCCGGCAAGCCGGCCACGTCTCCGGTCTCTTGTTCATCTTCGGAGGAACCGCCTCCCTCGCAGCTGTTGTCGTCTGCTTGAAATATTGGCGATGCAGAAAACAAGGGATGATCGATAGATTAGGTACTGCAAATCACTCAGCAATGCGGAGAAATCATGAAGCTCTCACATAGCATAGACCTTACGTGCAGGATTCCACGGATAACAGGAGTATTATACCGGGAAACAAATTTCGACCGAAATTTCATAATTTTTAGCAAAATTCGTTTTTATCGACCTATTCTGAGAAAAGTCCAAATCTGCTAAATATTTCTATCGTTTTGAAATTTTTGGCCCATCACAGGCCATTGTCTTGTTCTCCCTCCGAGGCTCCGACCCTCCTGGCCTCTAGCAAGCACACAGACCGATCCCCTTGACCAGTGTCTTGTTCTCTTTTCTTCCCCATACCGATCTAGATCCAAATCCAATCGACACCGGCGCTCCCTCCTATTCCTCCGAGGCTCCACCCCTCCCCCTGCGTTCCGACCGAAGTAGCGATGAGATGGCCTCCACTTGCAATGACTACAATGTGGTTGGCATCGCTGCTCCCTCCTCCTCCTCCGCGCTTCCCCAGCGCTCCAACCGAAGCGGTGACGACATGATCTACACCGGCCCCTCCTCCTCGACTACAAGGCATCATTCCTGTAGAAACAGCTTGATGAGCATTGGGCTCCAAGGATGACATCATCCACGGTGTGTACCTGGTTGACGTTTGAAATTTATTTGAATTCCTTTAATTCAAACCATATTTTTTAATTTTTTGACCAAATATTTCCAAAAAAAAACCACAAATTTTGAAATATCCGAATTTCGGATTTGTCGGAGGGGTCTAGAATTTTTTTACCCAAAAATGTTTTCCCTGGTATTATATACCCCAATTAGCTGTGAAAACCCGTTTAATTGCCTGGATATATATGGAACTCTAACATCTATAGCATTTTCAGAGTCTGACATCCAATAACTAAATTGTATCCGTAATACAGATGACAACTGCAATACTTATGTTTAATCAACCTACACCATCATAGTCTGCCCACCATGTAATTCATACCATTTTTTTTGTTTTTCTCTGATTAAATTGGTAGTTTATAGCTTCTATAAAACACGCTTGATTGCATGATGCTAGCCCCCCCCCCCCCCACACACACATTCGTATACATATGTACGTACGTATGTATATATGTATGTATGTATGTATGTGTGTGTATGAAAATAGAGTTGATTCATATGCATGCGTCTCTACCATCTAAATTTTTTCAGCTAACATCTAAACTGAATTGTTTTCATTGTACAACTATGACAATTGTAATACGTATATCTGATCAATATCAACCATAACCGATGATGTAGAAATTTTCCCCAATTAATGTGGATTTTCTAGCCTCTCGGTATGGCTCGTATATTAAAATCATTTTAACTATATAATAGATAGACCTATCAATGCGTGCATAACATAAATCTATAAATTGAAAACCATCATGCTTTTGAAAACCATTTTCGTTTGAGCATCAAATCAACATGAAACCACCACTCAAAAATTTCAAGGAAGTTCATAATTTAGCAAACATGCATTTAAAATTTCAAGTTCAAATTCAAGTTGTTTTGGGATAAACAAGCGAAATTCCTGGCATCCTATAAGTTAAATAAAATGATAAAAATACAAAAGTTAGTACTAATTCACACAAATATCTTTTTTTTTGTTTCTGCAAAAAAATTTTAAGTTTAAACTTGATATTTTAAGGGATGATGTAATATACTCTATAAACTATAATTATTTTTCTTTTGGAGTTTTGCATGTTGATTTGGTGTTTAAACTAAAATGGTTTTCGTGTATTAGAAATGATGATGGTTTTTCTCTAGATATGCCCCCATATATTGTAAACAAAGGGGGTGATCGGAATAGCGATGGCTTTTGGCTTTTGGCTGAAAAAACACTGTAGCTAGCTGAAAAAACACTGTAGCTGAGTTAGTGGATAGTGTAGTGAATAGTGAAAAAAAAGCTAAAGCTAGAAGCTGAAGCCGAAAAAAGCCGAAACGATCAGGGCCAAAATAAGCTCTAACCTTGATCTGTAGGATCTATTCATTCTGATTCTACTTCTACATGTTTCTTTCTGATGGTTTAGATCCCTAGATAGTAATAAAAATGCGTGGAAGTGATGGAACTCCCTACTCTGTGATCGCGGTACCTAAATTTGTCCGATATGCATAGTAGTTACATTAATATTGGTATGGTGCAATGGTACTACTACTCCCTCCAAATTCATATTATTTTGGATATTGACACACCCCAAAATACAACTTTAATTACTAATTTATGATGTAATATATTTGTAAAAACTAATAAAATTATAATACCCTTAAAGTGCTTTTCGAGATAGATCTATATATACATATGATTTCTATGTATCCAATCTAAATATTAAAAATATATTGATATATGGTCAAAGTTTTGAAAGTTTCATTGTAATTATCTAAACGACATATATTTGTGACTAGCAGGAGTATATGAATTAGGTCATGAGGTCCTCACATATAGATCAATTTAGAACTAGATGACATATATAGATTAAACTTTTTCAATAGAAAGCAGTAGGGAAGGGCCCTATGTTAGTGTACGCTGACCACATATTAAATAACATTATTTAACTAACGGTTGTCTTATGTGCAATCATTTTGGAAAGTACGGTTCTCACAAAATGTTCTCCCTGAACGACCAGCTGAACATTAATTATTACCAATGTTTTTTTTTTCATTTTGTAAAACACGAGTGCCACATACAAAGGATGAAAGGAATGCGGCATACATACGTAAGTGCTGGTTTTGAGTAACACAACAGCGCTGTTGAAGTGTGTGAGGCTTGAACGATATATATAATCGAAGTAAAACCGAGGTAAACTAGCTAGAAGTCTAGAACCACATCATTTCAGTTGTTATACTTCCCTAGCAAATCCCTCTCTGCTATAGCTAGCTGCCCAGGATCATTAGTATTCATAACCACCCAATTACTCCATCCAAACCCGCTAGCTAAACACAAAGGATGCACGTACGCACTATACTACCCCACCACCACAGGACCATTCATAACCACCACATTATATCCTCCTAATAATTAAGCTAATCCAGTCACGCAAAGCCGGCTAGCTAATAATCCGGCGCACGGCAACACAGCAAACATTTCGGGCAGGCCTTCACATGCCCATGCAGTGCAGAGCTCGTGCTGCGGCTACGATTAGCCTGGCAACGTGCACAGCGCAGGCTGGCTGCCCCCGCCACAAGGAGTGAGAAACGCATCCTGAGCCGTGCAGTTCAAACGGCGAGCGCGTGAATGTAATAATCGGATGAAATGCGCGCGCGCACACGCATATACACCACTCGAGCGGACTGGCATGGCAGAGGATACACATCGACTGGGAGACCGGCTCTGTTGGTATTGGATTTTAGAAGTCGTTTTATTATAGTTAATGGTTTTTCTATAGTAACTAGTTTTTAAACAGAGTGTTTTTTAAGTTAAGTTTACTAGTCGATTGTAGTACACACTGCAACGATTTAATTTATATCAGCTAAAATCGTACGAAAATATCTCTATACAATCTATTATTATTTATAAACTAAAGCAAAAAGTCACTAAAAACAGGCCCTAAACCTAGTGAACTCATGGTGCATCTATTATACCTTTTCTGCAGTTGTTCCTAGGACTTTTATCCGGTGGGTTCCTGATTATGACAAACATGGTACTCCTTTGGCCCCATTTCCTGAGTACTATCCACATGCAAGCCAGAGAACCAGCAAGCAAATTAATAAAAGGAAAGATATATGCTCATTGATTTCATGCACACAGTGGGATTAATTATTAGCATCCTTTAGAACAAAGGATTGCCCTAGGAAATCCAGAGAAATTATTGCTCTGCTTTCTATGAAGTTTACTTAATATTTCTGCGCTCCAAAAAGGACCTAGGTAGTCCGAGAAGGGTAAGCGCACTTCTACTTAATTACATGTCAACACACATTTCCGCACCACTAAATTTATTCAGGGCTGAGATCTAAACACGGTGCGGTGCCGTATGGACAACGGCGCTGGCAGCGTGAGTGCACACTTGATCTAGTCACAAAATCACCGCGACTTATTATCCCTTCAAGATAACTATATATATATATATATATATATATATATATATATATATATATATATATATATATATATATATATATATATATATATATACTCACATGCATACCAAAGGGGTACTACTGTATTAGCAAATTAGCCATATATCAAGACTTTAAGCCCTAGTATCACTCAGAACTTAATTATTCTGATCATTTTAATTATAGCATCCGTTTCGTCTAAAACTGGTGACTAATCATATTTATAGTTTTTTTTGCCCTTGCCAAGGCAATTAGTTAAAATTGTGTGCACAGATCAAGGACACCTCACAGGGGAGGCTACATGCCTACAAGCCACTAGATTGTTTGCTTTCTTAATTGACAATTAAGCATGTACTACGATACCTGCACTGCGACAGTCAGAACAGTTCAAGTTTCAGAAGCTGAAAAAAAAAACGGAAGTGTAACATATGCACCTATTGCAAACGTGTCCATCTGCGCCTCCATGGTCCTGAAGAACTCGTCGGCTTCTTGGATTGGCCTTGTGAGCTCCCGTCTGTACCTTACCAGCACATCATAGTAGGTTTCCTGCACACCAAAACAGGTACACGTCCATGTATGCAGCTATGGTTTTTTATGGGCAAAAAATTGTAGCTGTACATGTTACTACGTGCTACAAGTGATTTCAAGTTAAATCATACGGACAATTTCTTTTTTCAGGACAACCTCCACGGCTGGTTTGGAATGCGGGAATTTTTCCCGATTCCTACGAAAATTGATTGATTTTAATGAAATTTTTGCAAAATTTCTGCTTTCCAAACTAGGCCTAAGATACCACGCATACACATTAGGAGTTGCAAATTTCATTATTACCATAAACTCGTCGAGCTCTGGGTCTGACGGCTCTTGGCACTGGCCGTCCGAATGTGGTTCGAGCTCCCCGGCGAGGGCAGATAGCCGGCCAAAAACTTCCGGCGGAGCTCCGACCTTTGGTAACACAAATCCATTGTATTTTCACATATGTAGAAACAAACACAGAACAAACGATAGAAAGAGAATAAGAACCATGGTGATTTTGGGATGCCCCGAACAACAATGAATTATAATATTACATGTGTTTGGGATATGTGTACGTACCTTCTGGCACTCTATGAAGGCTCTCAGGAGAGCAGGATAGAGATGGTGTGACATGATCTTGGCTTTGATTGTATCTGTTCCCCTCTCGTGATTGGAGTGTCTAGAAGGTTCCGAGGCCGGGGACGGTAGCGCCGCCGATGGCGGCGGCGAAGTGGATGTGGAAGTTGCGTTGTCTAAGGTGAGGTACAAGGAGGCGGCGGGGGCGGCCTTCGAGCCACTGGCGATAAGAGGGAGCTGCTCCATGTGTATACTTATCTTCTAGCTGATCCTAAGTATCTAGTGAGGGTTAATTGTGGCAAGAAGGGGAGGAGGAGGCACTAGCTAGCTAGGTCAAGGGAAAGCTAGCTGTGTGTTGGATTGTCTTTCAATTCTGGATCGAAGCGTGTGTGTGTGTGACAGAGAGAGATGAGGATGTGGTTGGCAACGTACAATCTAGACACAGTAGCTGGGCAGTAATGCAGATGAGAAAGGGGGCCAATAATGGAAGCGAACAATGGTTGTTAAGTGCATTGTTCTTGAAGGAAAAAAAATATAGCTGTACTCGTGGTTGCCGTCTCACGAACCGTCTGATGCTCTAGGATCATGATCAACCTGCCAGCCAGACTACAGTTGACCAAAACTTACAAGCATGATACAGAGTGCAAGCTAATTCCTTGGCTAACCTATAGAGTAAAACAGTAAAAGGCATAACGTAAAGGAAATTAGAAATAGTACGTGCTTGGGTCTGTTTAGTTTAAACTCAAAATGTGAATGACCTGGCCTTTCTTTTCCTTGAATTAATTTAAAAAGCGTGCAATATCTTATATAAATGGTCTAATAATAACCACGGTATGAATTGGGAATACTTCACAATGCATTAAAAAAATGCATGTTATGGCAATTCATATCTCTCTATTTACAATTCTATCAATCCATTTTATCACGCTCCCTCCAGTAAACACGTGCAGTCAAATTAAACTATTTTATCTTCAACCAATGATATCTATATGAATATTTATACCGATAAATAAAAAATGACATGGTAGATTTTTTTAAAAATATTTTAATAATATTATATTTTTTAGTTTACAAATATATTATAATATAAATTGATGGTCGAAGCTATATCTTCAAGACTTTGCCAATGTTCAAAATAACACTTAAATGTGACTGGAGGGAGTAATTAAATTTAGAGAGTGGGGTTCTAGCCAACTAATTTAGCAAAGTTTAGGTTTATTTCTTTTTAAGATTTGGAGTCCTAAGTTCATCTATGTAGAATTTAAATCTCTGTCATTTGATAGGTCGGTTGTCTATGTTTTTGTTTCTTTATTTCTTGTTTACATATTTTATGGATATATTATGGCTTGTTTTTTTCTCTTGCTAAGTGGCACAATTTAGTATGTACAGTGCAAATCCATATATGTTTCCGTACGTATATACTCCTCATGTTCACAAACGCACGCTATTTTGGATCAAACATGTAGCTAAGCTTTTCTCACATTCACTAGTAGCATAAGCAAAGGTGTTAAGATTAATCTGCCATTTGAATTATATATTAAACAATACTTTCCTAATAATATATGTTTTATACTTTTCACCAACATATTTGGATAGAGATTATACGTGGAAGTTGAATCTTGAATACCACGCCGTTTTTTTAACTTTGTAAATAGTAGTAGTACACCTCCGGTGGAAAAATAGATTTTTTCTTTTTAACTTTGCATAATCGGCAATACCTAGCTTTGGCGGAAAATAATAAATGCAATATGGAAATGAAAATAAAAAATGCTTATTTTTAAAGTAACTTATGTTTTCTTCAGGATAAGTCATATTTTTTAATCATCAGATTAATCTATAATCCGACACATACACATGTCAAATCTCTCAAATCTAAAATTGGCTTAGAGTTAACAAAAAAAGGCAACTTAGAAATAGCAGACCCAAAAAATTAAAAATATTAGACGTGAGGTAATATCTATCTATCTATCTATGTATCTATCTATCTATTATATTATTGAAATAAGAGAAAAAAGAAGCCACCAAGTCGCTCTCAAAGTCTCGAAAGTATCGCTATAACCAGAAGAAAAAGAGATATATCTACACCGTTGATTGTGTTAGATCCAAATTATAACAGTGCAGATTAATCAGATATAAATATATTATATTATTAAAAAAAAGAGAAAAAAAGCTATCATGTTCTTTCTGAAAGGCTAGAAATTACCACTATGATAAGAGAAAAAAAGGGATCTAGCTACACCATTGGTTGTGGTAGATCCAGATTATAACATGCATATTAATCAGATATAAATAAGAGAGCAATTACAATTGTACGTTATTGATTATGGTGAGTCTAGATGGTAACTGTGTATATTAGTCAGATATAAGTACGAGAGCAATTACAGCTGTATAGGGAATACAACCTAAAATTATATCTCCATCTTCATAAGAGTTTAACGTCTCAAAGAAAGAAAGGAAGTAGTTCAGACGCGCGCATCACGTCTAGAAAAAAGAAGACACTGCAGTTTAGACTATACTAGTTAGGATTTGAAAGCTGTTCGGATATGGTCGTACCATCGAAAAGGAATGATGATTTTCTTCGATCTTCATTTATTTCTCCTCCCATTACATGATCTGGTTCTTTTTTTTTTAGTTTATAGTTTTTCTAAATAAATAAATAGGATAATTTTCCTATAAAAACCATTGGCCGCAGGAAAGAAACACCCGACACGGACCGACCAAGCAATGCATTTACGCGGCTGCCAAGTAGACGGGCCATTCATCATCACACGTCGTACGGCGCGCAAACAGGAGGCGCCAATCACTCGGAGCCTGGGATTTATTGAAGGTAAGGACAGAAGTGAAATATTTGGTCAGTCCATTAATTCGTGTGCGATTTGCGGTTTTGGAGCTTGTCCGATTCCGTCAACGTCGAAGGTACGCGCAATTTTTTGCGGGAGATTCCGCGCCGTACGCATGGTTGTAGCGTAAACCGAACTAGCCGCTTCTCTAGTTCATGCATGTACGGATGAACGTATGTGCTGGTTACATACTAGAGCATCTATACGACTATGCGAGCAATATTGCGCGTTTGCTACTCGCATACAAGAAGCCTTGTTGGTACGTACGCAGATAGCTACTGGCCTTCTCGTATGCGGTATGCCTGTACGTACGTGCTTCAAATGATTGATACTATGAAACAATCTTGCTCACAATCTTCCATATTTTAAGTTCCTAGGCAATTCGGAAATTGCGAAGTACTTAGGAAAATCTTTAACTGACAATATGACCACTAGTATGTGTTCGTAAGCTACAACACGTTCAATTAACCCCAATAACCATATACTGTCCCAGATGTTTGGTCTTGATTTAACAAGGAAAAATAATACTTTTCTAATGGAAGCGTGTCACAAAGAGAGTGGATCAATGGATTCAAGGAGATTTTCACTGTGATTATCCATCGTGGCAACATATTTCGACTGCAATGCAATCCTGCATAGCTACCCTCAATAAACCAGACATTTGGCTTCCCTGTATAAATAGACTTTCTTACTCTATTTGGCTGCACCACTCGGCAACCCATTCATTCGCACAGGCTAACTTTTTAGATAAGGTTTTTAGTCTCCATCTCAAAAGATAAAAATTTGAAAATTTTAGAATGTGAAAACAGTACTTAATGTAAAAATTATTGAGAGTGAAAAGTACAATCTAATTTAAATTTTAACTTTAACTTCACATTATAAATGGCTTGTCCAAGTTCTACAAAGGATAGAAAGTGCACCTTAATTGACAAATGGATATACACCAAGCAAATTTTCATTTAATTTTTATTATAGGTTTTGCTATCTAGGTATTTTAATTTAGAATTCATATGAAAATCAAATTACTAATTTTTTTATTTTTTAGTCCTAATTTTAGTTTTAGGTTGCAATTCGTATACAAATTCAATTGCAAATTTTTGTTTAATTTTTATTTTGAATATCATATATTAGGGCTTTTACTCCAAGTTCATATGGAAATCAAATTGATAACTTTAAATTGTTTTTTATTCTAGATTTTAGTAATTTTTATTGTACTTTACATAAACATTTTCTTTTAATATAAGCCATTATAAATAGGGTTTGCCAGATGGATGGCTATATCTTTGTCTTTTCCCAATTAATGTGGGAATTTTCTTAGGTGCCTAATTTATATGGAATATTTATTTTTTTGATTTTTAGCTCTTTAGGTATTTTAGTTTGAAATTTGTATGGAAATCAAATTACTAATTTTTTTTATTTTTCATTCTAAATTTTATTTTTTAGTTTGGATTTGTTTTGTAAGTTTTAGGCTAGTATTATAAAAATTGAATCCTCATGTTCACTTAATTATTATTCCTAAGTTTAGTTTTTTTAGAGTTTTTACTTTGAAATTTGTATGAAAACAAATTACTATTTTTATTCTGAATTTTTGTTAATTGTGATTGTACTTGACATTTGCTAACTTGCATTTAATCATTATTCTGAATTTTAATTATTTATGGATGTTACTTTCGAAGTCATATGGAAATCAAAGTACTATTTTTCTTTTCTTTTTTATTCCGAATTTCGGTAGCCAAGGGGTGCAACAATGGCCAAGGCCCAAAGGGGCACGACGAGACTAGAAGCAGGCCAGTAGGAGTAGTCGAGCAGGGAGCCGATCAACAAAGCACATAATAGCTCCAAATTCAAAATGAATGGAATGAGGAAAAGCTCCAAATCCAATAGTAAGTGCCTAAGTGATAAATATTTGGTCTTTACTCTTTAGTTGTGAGCTATGAAAATCAAATGGAGTATTGAAATGTATTGTGATATTGGCATTGCTTGCTTGTTTGATTTGGTAGAAATAGATTTTAAGAACTATTTTAGCAAAGTTTCAAGCAAAAGCACCATCGAAAGTGAAAGAGCAACCACATGCATAATCTCAACTTGAAGTCCAATTGGATCAAGTTCAACTCTAACTCTAACAAGAGGAACAGGTTGCACAACCACAACCACAAGAACAAGAGGCTACAGCTGCACAACTACAAGCACAACCATAGTTGCAACAAATGGATTAAGGTATTAAGGAATTCAACTCAGATCACGTCATTGCTGATCCAGGACTTCGTATACTACTTGATGATTTTCATTCTGACATATTTAAGTGAGGAGGGCATATTTATTGAAGGGCCCTACTAAATCTATTGGCCTTAATTTTCCTTGCAAAACATATGGAAAGGACCTTAGGGCCTTTCGTGAATCATGGTTTGAGAAGTATGATAGGTTGGAATATAGTGTGGAGAAAGATGTTATCTATTGCTTTCTTTTTAAGCATCGGCCTTTACATAAACAATTTGGTCATGATGTCTTCATCAAAATAGGATATAACAATTTGAAGAATCAATACAAATCATATGTTGATCATGTTGGTGGGGTTAGTAGTGTTCATAATAATGCAAGGAAATCATGTGACGAATTTAAGAATCAAAGGTCTAGTGTGTCATATAAGGTTCTATCTTATAGAAAGGAAGCAGAAATTAAATATGAAATTCATGTGACTGCATCTTTAGATTGTGCAAGTTTTCTCCTGAGGCAAGGTGATGTATTTCATGGACCTGATGAATCTTCTTCTTCTTCCTTAAACAAGGGCAATTTTCTAAAGATGATTAATTGGTAAAAAGAAAGGAAGGAGGAAGTGAAGCTTGCATTTGATGAGCTAGGTCCTACAACTACCCACATAACTTGCCCAAAGATTCAAAAGCAACTTACAAAATGTTGTGCACAGGAGGTCATGAAAGTGATAAATGAAGAGATTGGGGATAGTCTTTTCTCTGTTCTTATTGATGAATTTCGTGATATATCAATCAAAGAGCAAATGATCATGATTGTGAGGTTAGTGAATAGTGATTGATTATGTGTTCTATCATTATTTTTTGAAAGTTTGCATTATTCTACTAGACTAATTGTATTATTTGTCCTTCAAGTTTGTGAACAACAAAGCGAAGGTTATGGAAAGAGTTTAGGGTCTCCAACATGTGACAGAGGTAACATCAGATGTATTAAAGAAAGCATTGGTTGGGATGCTTGGTGGACATGGTTTACCTATTGCTAGACTCTGAGGGCAGGGGTACGATGGAGCTTCAAATATGATAGGCGAATTCCATGACCTTCAAAAACAAATTCGTGATGAGAACACATATGCTTTATATATCCATTGCTTTGCTCACCAATTACTATTAGTTGTTGCTATGATAAGTTATTGTTCATTTATCCATGATTTTTTTGAGTATGTGATTTTGATTGTGACCACCACTAGTGCATCTTACAAGAGGAAAGACGTATTGCTTGACAAGCATTCTCAAAATATTTTGGGTAAGTTGAAGAGTGGTGAGATTTTTTTTAGGAAGAGGGAATAACAAGAAACTAGCTTGGCCAGACCACACGTGTTGGTCGGTGGCTGCTGGTGGCAAACGTAGAATTCACACGTGTTGTCTGGCGGCTACTGGTGGTATTGCAAAAAATAGAATGTGTTAATTCAAGAGGCATTACTACCAACTGTTGCATAGGATTAATTAATGTGTACTAGCGAATACCGTAAATTTTTGAACATGTTTCAGGCCGTTGACCCCTTCCGTCGAGCCACATGCCATTGCAATGTATCTGGCGAATGACCTACGTGATTCGAAAAAGTTAACCTTAGTCATTCGGAAGGAAAAAAAAGAGTACAATATAGTTATGTATGGAGAGAATATACTTACCTATCAATTCATTGACCGATAACTGTATAGTCGATTTTGTTCTTACTTAGCAAATCAAGGTATATTGCCTTGTTCCATTTTGGTACAATTACTATTAAAATCCAGTGGAACCCCTGATTGTAGGGTATAAATACATATTCCTTATCGTGGTGAGCCAGCAGTGCTGCTGTAATGTACCTCTCGACGAAGGATGCATTCTCGTTGACGGTATGCATGGCGACCAAGTGTGGATCCAGAAAATCAACCGATGATTTGGATGATCTAGCTTCAATCACTATGTATACACACACACACAAGTAACAAATTATATATGATATTTATCGGTATGACATGAACGAAGATTGTGATTGTATATACTTACAGCGTCCAGCATCGAATGAGTGAGGCGTCGAGTGCATTGAGCATGAAAAGATTGAATAAATCCTCAAAGGTCACCGCGAAGACATATTCACGAATGTTGTGTTGTAAATGATCTGGCCTGAATTTGACAGTGATATATGAGCGCCGTTCTCTCTGTGGCTTATTGGTCTGTTCTATATACTAAGAGTATAATTTCTAGCAACTAAGTCCTAGGGTTAGGATGCGCTCTGCCAAGACGATCAGCGGCTCGCCAAGCATGAATTTGCGGGTCAATGGCAGGTACGGGATACATCATCGGTCTTCTTTGATTTTCCCCTACTGCCTCGGCTGTAGGTCGACTTCATGGTAGTCGAATGTAAAAATAGCACCGATGCAAGTTGCTGCACCGGGAATAGCACCCGTGGACATGACACCAGTGCAGGTAGCGGTGGTGGAGATAGGCCTTGTAAAGATGGCACCAGTGCATGTAGCTCTGGTTCGGATTGCCCTTGTGGACCTGCCACCGGTGAAGAAGCTTCTAGGCAGATGCCGCTTTTGGGCCACTGGATGAATGTTCCAATGGCTTATCCTAGAGTCACGAGCTCGTCGTTGGGGGGCTCCAGTAGCAGGATGACCTCGAAATTGGCATGCACACCATCCACATGAACTTTTTCGAAGCCTGGTGCTAAAGGTGGACAATGCACCATAACCTCATGAGCAGACGGATATGCCTGGAGGCATATCTCACTTGGAGATTGCACTTCGTAGGCTCCTACATAACAATACAAAATTAGCTACTCCAATAGGCCTATTAACAGATCGAGCATTCCAGAAATAATAATTATTACCAGGATGTCGTCCATAGGAAATCTGGCCTCTCTTTTCGTAGTAGAATTGGACGCGCAGCTACTCCGACGGTTGGGGGGCTGGCTAGCACAGGAGCGACAGCAGTGGTCTGCTGATTTTTTGTAAATCTTCGCATCTCATCTCTAACGTAATCAGCCAGCTCCTCTCTAAGAGATGCCTTGATCTTCTCTCGTAGCCGTGTCTCACACTCGGCTTTGGTTCTCTTTCTACTCCAATATAATTCGAAGTTATCTGAGAAACCATGTTTCCAAAGAACATAAAGACCAATGCCTCTCGTACGACTCGGGTGCTAGTATATCTCTCTTCCTACTTGTCTGGAAGGATCCTTGGGAAGATTCTATACTTAGTGCATCCTGCAAGAGCCCGACATGTCATTTCACTTTCTACGAAGTTGTGGAGTAATTACAAGCTACGTAGTTAGATATCTTACTAGGCGGTGGGACACTTCCTGGTCTGCAGGATTCTGGAAGGAGATGTCCCCCGATGACATGGTAGATGACCTCGCTCTAATTCAATTTCGAGCGCGCTCATCCGGGATCGTGGCAAATGGCGGGGCGGTGTCCCGCAGGATTGCCTGTTCATCCTCCTGCCTCCACTGCGGGATTTCACCCGCATACCCAGCTGTGCCGAGTCTGTGGAGGTGTGTATTTTTTGCCTGGAGGGCCTTGTGCGCCACACTTGTACTTCTAAAATCTTCAGTCGTCTTAATCGCCTTAAACTCTTTCCATTGTGGTTCCAGGAATGGGTACTTATGAAAGGACGTTAGATTCTTCTTCACAAACTGCTTGACAAGTACACTCTTAAAGTTTTTCCAAGCTTTGCACGCCGCTAGCAAGGCATGTCATTGCATGGAGTCGTGGTGTTCGTCTGGAATCTCGAACGATGCAAAAAAATCTATGTCAGCAGTGCACGTTTCCGAGTCTCACTCACGGTCTTCCACGAATCGAATGTGATCTCAATTCGTTCTCGTGCAACTATTCCGACCACTCTTCGAAATGCGCACGCTGCTCGACGAGGAAGGAGAGGGGCCCAGATCTATCGACCTTTGTGATGGTAAATCGGCCCTTAGGCTTTTTCGATAGTTCTCTTCCTTAGCGTTTTGATTTTGGAACGGTCGCATCCGGCGATGATGTTGAAGAATACGCGGATGACATGTTGGCCTTCTCATATATGAAAAATAAAATTTAACATATATTCATAAGTAACATATATTCATAAGTTTAAAAAAATGCATAATTGAAGTTTCAAGAGTTATCAAGTGTTGTAATAAGCCAAGTATATGAATATGAAAAGTACATATATATCAAGTGTTGTAATAAGCCAAGTATCAAGTGTTGTAATACGCCAAGTATGTATATATATATACATATATGAAAAGCCAAATATCAAGTGTTCTAATAAGCCAAGTATATGCATATCAAGTGTTCTAGTAAGTTAAAAAAACAATATACTTGATGATTCTTCTAAACTGCCTTGTATTTAGTAATGCAAGAATGTGGGTACCATCATATACTTGAAGATTTCTTTATAGAGTTCTCAAGCCATACATTGTAAGGTATACTCCCAACTAATACAAGTAGATTCAAAAATTGTAAATTAGGACCATGAATATTTCGAAGCATCTCAAACAAAAGATTCTCTTGAAGACTTGTTACCCATAGTCGGCATGAAGTTTAACCTTAAAGAAGACGCTCGGGGACTACACAAGGCATCACCTTGCGAGGGGTCTGCACGACGGGCTCAAGGACGGTGCCCGGCGACGGGCTCAGGGGAAGGAGGCAGCCGGCGACTGGCTCGGGGAACGGAGGCGGCTAGCGGCGGGCTCGGGGGAAGGAGGCGGCCAGCGGTGGGATCGGGGGAAGGAGGCGGCCGGCGTCGGGCTTAGGGAAGGTGGCAGTGATGGGCTCGGGGGACGACATCGACGACGAGCTCGGTCGGGAGAGCGCATGGTGACTAAGTCTCTGTGTTGGTTGGTATAGCAAATAATTGCAGTGTACGCACAAAACCCTAGTTTAGGGTTTATATAGGAAGATTATCACAGACGATTCTAAACTAGAACCATCTGTGATAACGATATCACAGACGGTTTTAGTTTAGAACCGTCTGTAATAAGCCCTTTGCCTCCCCTGCACGCACTAGAGTTATTACCTACACCAACCACCTGGCCACTGTAATAAGACCTCACACATGCATAAATGCATGATTGTTATGACTCATTCTCAAAATTCACCTATATATCACACATTTTCACATATACATAAATGCAAATTCATAAATACATCACACATGTATTGTTATATACATAAATGCAAATTCACATATACATAAATGTAAATTCACATATATATCACACACATGCATTGTTATGTACATAAATGCAAATTCCCACATATATATCGCACATTATCATTCTACTTACTTATTTCTTTAAAAATTAGCCCTTCATGATGATCAATACGTATGTAACTAGTTTCGTCATGTTGTTCATCGTCGACCCTTATGCCATTTTCAAAAGGAGGTAACTCTTCAAAGTAATTGTATTCTTCCTCATCCATTATATTATCTACTCCGATAATTCTCCTTTTTCCACGAAGAACTACATGGCGCTTCTCATTTGTCAGGTCGGTTACATAGAAAATTTGAACAACTTGGTTGGTGAGTACGAATGGTTTTTCTTTGTACCCGACACATGAGAGATTCACGGTAGTGACATCGTACTTGTCAACCTTCACCTGTGGGAGATGCACCCAATAGCACCGAAATAAAGGGATCTTCAAAATCACGTAGTTGAGCTCCCAAATCTTTTCTATAAACCTATAGTATGAGTTTCTCAACCCATCGGTACTGAACACATCTATGTGGGCACCATTGTTCTGATTAGTGCTCTTTACATCCTGAGCCTATGTATAGAATGTGTACCCATTTATGTTATACCCTTGCCATGTCACAACTGTAAATATTGGCCCTTTTACCAACCATGTCAGCATCTCACTTGACGAGCTTCTAGCGATTTGCTCCTTCAACCATTGGTTGAACCGACTGTTGTGTTATCTCATGATCCAAACATCCAGCTGCTCCAGATTCTGTTGCCGAAGCACATCTTTGTGCTGGTCGACATAAGGAGCCACTTCAGTCATGTGTTGCAAGACCGTGAAATAGGCTTGAGCATATGCATCCATATCTGAAGTGATTGCTTTCCTTCTGATAGTTCCGATACCCTTTAGCTTCCCCTCATGACGAGATTAAGGGATACCTATCGGTTCAAATCTGAGCCATATAATCGATACAAAACTCAATAACCTCTTCGCTTGTACAATCTTCGACGATGCTGTCCTCCGACTGAGATCGATTCCGTACATAGGACTTGAGAATTCCTATGAACCTTTCAAACGGGTACATGCTACGTAGGAATACGAGCCCGCATATTTTTATCTCCCACACAACGTGAACAGCGAGATGGACCATGATATTAAAAAACAAAGGAGGAAAATACATCTCAAGATGACATAGAGCCATTAGCACATTGTCCTGTAGAGCATCTAGTCCTTCGGGATTGATAACCTTCTGAACAATTGTATTAAAGAAATATCATAACCTCATGATTGTCTCTCGGATTTTGATCGGCAAAATATTTCTAATTGCAATAGGGAGCATCTGTGTCATCAGCACATGACAATCATAAGACCTCATACCATTTAACTTCAAATCTTGCATCGAAACAAGTTTTTTCATGTTGCCAGAGTAACCAGACGGAATTTTGATACTATGCAAGCATTGGAACAGTTCTGTTTTCTCGGCCTTGGACAGAGTATAACACGCAGGGGGAAGTTACATTCATCCATTATCTGTTTCTGTCGGTGTTAACTCAGGTTTGATGTTCATATCAGCCAAGTCAAGCCGTACTTTGACGTCGTCCTTTGTTTTATCATGAATATTCAGCAAGAGACCAATCAAGCTGTCACATATATTCTTTTCTACGTGCATGACGTCGATGCAGTGCTGGACATCTAGATACTCCCAATAAGGTAAGTCCTAAAATATTGATCTCTTCTTTCAGATGTTCTTCTCATGAGCCCTTAACTTACGTCCCCTTCTGAGGACAACATCTAAATCCTTAACCATATTATAAACCTCTTTTTTGCTTAAATGTCTTGGAGCTGAACCGTCCTCCTTCTCCCCGTCAAATTGTTTCTTCATCTTACGGTATAGATGAGCCCTCCGAAGGAACCAACGGTGACGCATGTACACGATTTTACGTGAGTAATTCAGCCACACACTCTCGGTACCATCTAAGTAGTGAGTACAAGCTTTGGCACCTTTTGTACTCTAGCCCAACAGATTAGCAAGGGCAGGATAATCATTTATGGTGCAGAATAATAATGAGCGCAAAGTAAAGTTCTCTCGTTTGTATGCATTCCATACTTGTATCCCTTTGTTCCACAGTACTTTTAGATCTTCCATCAACGGTGCTAGGTACACGTCAATATCATTCTCAGGTTGCTTTGGGCCTTGGATAAGTATCGGCTGTAGAATATACTTTCACTTTATACACAACCAAGGAGGAAGGTTATAGATGCAGAGAGTCACGGACCAAGTGCTATATCGACTGCTCATGCTATTGAAAGTATTCATTCCATCTGTACTCAATCCAAACCTTATATTCCTCGGTTCTGCACCGAAATATGTAAATCTCCTATCGATGTTTCTCCACTGGGCAGAATCAATAAAGTGTCTCAGCATTCCATCTTTCTTGCGCTCACCATCCTTCTTACGGTCCTCCGAGTGCCAACGTAGTAGTTTTATCTCCTTTGGATTTTGTAAAAAATCGCTTTAAACGGGGAATTATAGGAAGATACCATACCACCTTTGTAGGAGGTCTTTTCTTCACCTCTGTTCCCTCGCCATCATCATCTGATTGATTGTTATGTCTTTATCGGGATGCGTTGCACACCGGATAGATACGCATGTTTGTATACTCTTTACGGTAGAGAATATAGTCATTCGGACATGCATATATTTTTTCTACTTCCATTCCCAATGGACAAATAACCTTCTTGGCTTATACGTGATTTTAGGCAACTCATTTCCCTCCGGAAGCATATCCGCTAAAAGACCTAGCAGCGCCGTAAAACTCTTGTCGGACCAACCATTGCTTGCCTTTAATTTCAACAGTTCAAGCACAGCTGATAACTTCGTGTACTTTGACCTGCAACATATGAATAATGGTTTCTTCGAGTCCTCCATCATGCCCTAGAATTTAACATACTCTCTCTCATCATAGTTGTCTTCTACATCACGAAGAATCTGATCCAGATTGTCATTATGCAGCCTATTCGAATCCGAACCACAATCGACATCATCTGGCAGTATATCATTGACTTCACCGGCGATGTCATCTGGCGGCATATCATTGACTTCGCCATGACTGGTTCAACACGTATACCCCTTTTTGAAACCCCTCCGAATCAAGTGCGTTTCAATCTGCTCTCGATTCTTAAACACCTTTAAATTCTCGCAGTCAGTGCATGGACAATACATATATTCCACCCCTTTATTCAACATATTCTCTTCGGCAGGTCTTGTAAAAGCAGATACGCCATTAATATACTCTTCACTTACACGGTTCGCGGTATACATCCGGCTTCGGTCCTATATTATGCACATATATAACAACTTAGTATTAAAAATTAAATTAATTAATTATTACTACATATATACCACATGCATTGAGGCTAGCTAAATCTAAATTAGTTAGTTCTTCAAAGTATATATATATCAGTTACCGAAAATTAGCTAGATCTAAATTTTGGTGCAATGAAAAACAAATTTCATTACTAACCATATCTAGAGCAACCAAGAACTTGATGAATATTCAAAACTCTCCTGTCAAATAAGCCTCATTTCACCAAATTAAATGGTCTGAAAGCCTTGCCGCCTCCAGCTGCAGCACCGGCTAGATCTGGATCGAAATGAAGACAGATGCGATTCTGAGCGGCGCAATAAATACATAGTGGGATTATTACAGATAGTTTTTAATAAAAACCGTCTGTGGTACTGGAATATCACAGACGGTTTTTAATAAAAACCGTCTGTGGTACTGGAATATCACAGACGGTTTTTAATAAAAAAAACCATCTGTGATAACCGTTTGTGATATGCTGATTATCACAGACATGTTTTAATAAAAAACCATTTGTGATAATCTGACGATTTTTTTAGTATCACATACGGTTCATCGGTAAGAACCGTTTGTGATACTCTTTTTTTCTGCCACCAACAACACAGACGGTCTCCAAATTAAAACCGTCTGTAATAGTGTACATCACAGACGGTTTCACAAAATCGTCTGTGATTTGGTGTCTACTATTAGTGTTTCTATAGTAGTGGAATGTAATAAAGAAATGGGTTTTCCTCTTATCTCTCTGTGTTCAATTTATTGTTTGTATTATATGTATTTGATCTATCTTTTTTATGTAGAAAAAATTAATTAGGTTAGATTCGTCAGCAACAACAGTTCCTCAATAGAACTAATCAAAATGGTGCGGTGTGTGCGAGGGGAGTGCATCTGACCAGGAAGTACGTGGTCGCCTTTTCGTTTCATTTGCGAGTTTTTGCGTGCTGCCGGCAGCTTCGGCTTCGATCGGATGGCTGCCTGCAGGCTCGGTGTTCGTAGAGTCCGCTCCCTGGCCGGGACAGCGAGCCTACTACTTACCATCACTATACTCGTCTCGTTCCTGTCGCTTTCTCTTTCTGGATGCCTGGTTGTTTACGCCATTGTATATGCTAATTGGTTGATTAATTGGAGGAGACAGCAGGCGCTAATTTAGTTGCACATCAGTTGCTACACACATACACGGCCCTTGATTGGAGTAGTGCGTTCAACAATTGTTATATTACTGGAAACTGGAAAATCTTACTGGTTGCAAAGGTGAAGGTAACTGAAGGAGTACTACACACGCTGTTACTTGTACATAATGTTGTGTCCGGTTTCTGTGTTCGGAAGGAAGCCCGGGCCTGGGCGGAGAGGGACGCGTACCTTGCAGCAGGGAGGCGGGTGAAGCAGGCGGTTCGTACTCCTTTATGGTGGCGCAACCGCAACTGCAGCAGCGCAACGGCGACACGAACTCCTGTTCCCGGGCCCCACCGGCGGGTGGCGCGTCGATCCATCCGTCGCCTCCTCGATCGGACTGGAATGATTAACCGATGCCTTTGCTGTTGCTGGCCGGCCAGTGCTAGCTAACTTCTAGAGAAGACACCGATCTTTCCGTCCCGTGCGATGATTTCAACAACGCAACCGTCCTAGTAGCTAGTCAGGGCATGTACATTGGTAGAAGGCGATTGTCTGTAATCCATTTTTTTAGCTAGTCGGGGCATATACATTGGTAGAAGGCGATTATCCGTAACATATTTTTATATTATCTATAGATAAGAATAAAACAACTTATATAATAAACTATCTATATAGTTATCTATAATGATTTTATATTTTTCTCTTCTTTTTTTTCTCTTTTTTACATCACCTAAAATCTTATATAGCATATATTTCAGACAGATGATATATACTATTGTACATGCATTTACTATTGTACATGCCCTCGTCATGAGCTTGCTTTGTAGGAAGCATCTATCGACCGGTCGAGGATTAATGGTCTGTCGTGACTTCAATTATTCTAGCTGATTTTGTTAGGGTGGGAACCAGGGATAATAAATACTATGCTCCACTGTTTATATGCAAAATGTCTCGGACCCCAGCACGTGATCCTGCCACAATAATGAGCTGGTGGCTGGTCGTGGCCTGGTAGAGTAGAAGGGTTCAACTTCTCGATACAAAATATATAGGTAAAGCTCGATCCAATTGAAAGAGGTTAAGCTTCAAGTGGCTCCAAGCAAAAACTGAAGCCCAAGATAGTCTCGATCTGTCTATAGTGCACTAACCATCATTTTTTTTGGAGCTGGATAGGAGGTATATGAGTATTTTTGCTAGAGGGTATTTGAATTTTGAGCCATTATATTTAGATCTAAAGGATCTCAGCCCTACCGTCAAACCATATATATTACACCCTACCTCTCCCCTCCCCTCAATCCTAGCTGCTGCCCACACCTAGCCTTGGCCACTGGTCACCATGTGCTGCTGTGCAGTCATTGTCCCTGGCACTGTCGTCATGCACCCGTTGGACAGCCATCGATCGCCACTGGCCCACTGCCTTCTTCCCCACTGCCATTGCCACCATCCTTCCCTCGTTCCTGCGAGCTCGCGCAGCCCTCTCCGACAAGCTTCCCCTGTCACCCTTTTTCTTCGTCTCTAGCGGCTACTGCCGCAGGATTCGCCACCGCCTTGTAACCACTTGAGTGTGTCGCCCCGACCCACGGCTATGGCAGTGCCACCATCACCACCACCTGCTAGTCCCTCACCCCCTCCTCTCTATATACCCCTGACACCGGTGAACCCAACCCTAACCCTGACCTCATCGGAACGCCGCCGGAGTCTCATTGTTGGTTCATCGGAGTCACATGGAGCATGAATCACGACGCAAATCGGATAATCAAAATTTGAGTACTTCTAAGGTGAGAAAATACTCGAGTACTTAGCAATTTCATTTTTTACTGAGTGCACAACTAAGCTACCATATTTTAATAGTGATGTCTAATTCAAACTTGACTTATGCTTTCTTAAGTACAAGTCGTATTTTTGAACCATTGAATCAATCTGCATATAGAATCTGACAAATACACATCGATCTCAAAGCAAATCCACAAAGGCCAAGTAAATCGACCTAAATTTAACCAAAAAAAAGGATAACATACAAGTAGCGACCCTTTTTTTAATATATGCCAAAGTTTCGAGACCAAGGCAAGCACCTTAATTTTACATTTTCTCGAGAACGTTAAGCAAGAATCTGCACTGTCCGAGAATACACAGACATGTATATATACACTGTTAGCTCGCTACATATTCATTGAGCCAAAAGAAGAAAGAGACGAGGAAGAGAGACATTCATTGAGATAAGGAAAGAAGATCTAGGAAGGACATGGCTGATGTCTGCTAGGAACCGGAAATGATGTGCGAGGTGACCAAAAGGAAAGGAACAGAAGAGGGAGACCGAGCTCCCGCGAATCGCGCGCTCGTCTCCCTTTTGCCTCCGCCCTCCCTGCGCGCACTGGACCTGATTCGTGCATGCTAGCCCATTCACCATCACACATTCACGAGCACGCGCGCACATACACCACAGGTCTTTTAGGAATTAAGACACATTGCCATATGGATCCTATCCTACTTACACTGTTACACTCCACTGCACCATGCATGTACGTACTCGACCACGGAGATGAGACCTCAAAAACAGCATCGATTCATTCTCGTGTACGTTGCTTTCGCCGATGAGTATATGGGTATGTAAATTACATTACCGCCGCCACTGAATTAGTGTAAATTTCTCTGGATATCGATCTGTCGGTTACAGAGGTGTTTGATTCACGGCCATATATACTTCGCCAAACTAGTTAAAACAAAATCGTGTCTATGTTGTGGCAGCTGATTTTGACGCCAAAAAAAATGTGGCAAGCCACACTTCGTCGCGAAAACTCTAAATTGTGTCTATGTTGTGGCAGCTGATTTTGACGCCACAAAAAAATGTGTCAAGCCACACTCTGTCGTGAAAACTTTGGTAGTGGGATTATATTGATCCAAACCTGGCCTGAACCTACACGCATGCACATGCTTTCCTTGACCTGTAGTTAATTAGCTCCATTTTACCTGAATAAGGATATTATGAACGGCGGTTCATATGAATGCACTATCTCATCTGTCCATGATGCTCTAATACGTGTCACTAATACAGATCAGGTTATATTGGACATCTCATCACAGATAGTTTACGAAAAGCCATCAGTGTTACAATTATCATGGACAGTTTTACAAACGTAGCCATCTATTTTCTAACAATGGCTAGAACCATTTTCGATACATAGCTATCACAAACAGTTCTTGGTAAGAACTATCTATGAAACTATCACAGACGGTTAGGTTTAAAAGCCGTATGTGATGTCTTCCATTATCACGGACGGCTTTTAATTAGAACTATCTGTGAATTATCACAAACGATTTTTAAAAAGAACCATCTGTGTTTTGTGTCATATGAACTACAGAAGCTACTGAACTAGAATTAACAATAAATAAGAATTTGACATATATACGACTCAGCTTTATGCAATATTTTTCCATTTATATTGGTCAAATAGTGTGGCCAATCACTTTTACAAAAGATAAATTAAAATTTAATTTATTACAAAGTAAAAAAAGATTCCTACATCTTGGTCTTCTGGGTTTCATATGCTTCCTCTTTTACTTTTGGAGTTGGAGGGTTAGCAGCTGCTCCTGGAATGCCGCGAAGATTGTCGACCTTGCCCTCTCCACTTCCTCCTCTAGCCTGGGCAAATTATTAGCATGACCCATAATCTCAAAGAGGATGCCATGATAAGCTTCCCCAGAATCGGCCGCTTTTGCTTGAGTGGCAAGGTTATCCATGTGTCTCTCTATTGCCACAAGAGTTTCTTCCGCTTTACGCACATTAAAGAGAAGAACGAGGCTGAGGACGGCCTCCCTTTCCTGAGCAGCAAAGAGACACATCCGTCGACATCGGATGATGAGATCTAGCTAATGGATGAAAGCTACTTGAGGAATGAGAGCAAGGCATGTGCAGAGGAGCTATTCCAGATGTAAGTTGTTGACCGCATGTGTATGCTTATGGCCGAACAACTCTTGATGGATAGATGAGAGGAATGGGATCAAAAGAATAGTAGATGTCATTATTGAAAAATCTGGTGAAGAAGATGAGGGGGGACTATTTAGAAGAGATTGAGTTTGTGGTATCAAGAAATTATATCAAGAAAATGCGTGTTGCATATAAAAGCTAGAACCATGTGAAAGTTTAAAGGTTGCATGCATTGAGTGCTCATTTTTAAGTGTTATCATAGACGATTCCTATACCAAACCATTTCTGATATGTACCATTATGATAGACCCATACGAGTAAGGCCCATATCATAGATTCCACCTTATTATTTCATAGACAGTTAGTATTAAAAACCATCTATGATATCATCATACATCACGTATGGTTTGTGATCCTAATCATTTGTGATAATACCACATCACTGACACGTGGCATCTCTCTTAGGATTTCGATCTCACCCATTCATTCTCTCCATATTGAACGGTAGGCACCGATCTCCTCCCACCTCTTGCCCCTTATTAGTACTCCCCCTCTCCCTTTCTCCCTCCTCCTCTCCCCCACTCCTTATTCCTGCTTCCTCTCCCAAACTGAAGTGCCCTGTCCCCTTGATGACACCGACTACCGCCGTGAGCTCCTCTGCCTCTGGTTGTAATGCCACGGTTCACTTCACAAGGCACTTTTGTCATAAGTGTTGTAAGAGTGTCTTGTGCAGTATCACCGTTGTGACACAACGGTGATGCTACCGCTATCTCTCCTTCATTGCTAGTGACATCCCCATCCAATCCACTCCACTCTCTTCCTTGATGTTTGATCTGAAATTATGAAATTGATGGATGGCTAGCGAGGGTTTTGATCATGTAAAATTTGATGGTTCTAGATTTTTTTTTTCTTTTACCAATTTCTTGAAGACTTCAATCCATAGACTAAATTGACTTTTTGACCATCTTGAAGTCATGATCAATCCATGGATTCTGCCCTTTCGACGGTGGTCAGAAGGTGGTCGTTGGAAAACCAAGTGTTACCGTTTCTTCGTGAATTGTTCTTCATGAAGACAGTTGATGTTCCTTTTCCTATCTATTTCTATTTATTGGTTAACAGGTTAGCCAATAAACAGAAATAGATTTATGAATATACAATAATATCACAAGCGGTTCCTTAGGTCAAGCAATCTGTGATAGTTGAATATCACAGACGATTTCATGTACAAACCGTATGTGATATTCAACTATTACAGACGGTTTCATATACAAACCGTATGTGATAGTGTGTATCACAGACGGTTTAAAAATCGTCGGTGATGAGCTCATATTATTACTGACCTATAAATTCAGACAGCTCCCTTCCCTTTTAATTTTAGAATTATGGGAGAGAAAGAGAAAGGATTCTAACCATGCATGGTACATTTGGGCCCCACCATGTACCTTATCCTCTCATCTCTTTCTATCACAAACCAAAACACAACCATCCAAATGCATGACGCACTTCCATCTCTCCTCTCTCTCTATCTACTAGGTCCAGCGATCGAGTTAGTGCATGGCAAGACTAGGTAGCTCCTCAAGGTGCAGCATGAGGCCTTGCCTACCTCTCTGATGTGCTCCACCACTGTGTGTCGACCGACCATTAGCCTCCCTCATCAGGTACACTGGTTAGCCATCGGCAAATCTAGATCTGGGACATGCCGGGGCTGTCCCAGGGCATGATGTGGTGACACGGTGAAAGCATCTAGACCCCTAATTTAGAGTTTTGGTAATTAATGACAAATTATGAATATAGGACTAACATGTGTGTTGAGATTGTATAGCTAAAGTCTCATGTGTGCAAAGGTAAAGAACAAGCTACAAATGAAGTTTGAAGCTTAAGAAGTATCAAGATTGAGGTACATAAAATTTAAGATCTCTTTTCGGTTTACCGGTCTTAGGAGAAAAGGTGGAAGACCGGATTATAGGTTAGATGCCGTACTATTAAGAGGGATCATTGAAAGTAGCTTGATAGCATGTTTGGGTGCACACTGGATCAATCTAGAATCATACATGCATTTGAAAATGTGTTTGAAAGCTCACTTTGTTCTCTCAGGAAAATCGGTAGCACCGCACCCTCTTGCGGTACTACCGCAGTGCGGTAGTACCGGTGTTTAATCTGCGGTATTACCGCAGTGCAGTAGTACCAATCTATAAGTGGTACGTTTTTTTCCAGAGAGCTCCCCGAGAAAAACTTAGCCTTTCAGAAGTCGATAGTACCGGAATTTGAATGGCGATAGTACCGCAGTGCGGTAGTACTGCATGGTACTGCGGTAGTACCGATTATCGGAACATTTTTTCTAGAGAGCTCCCTGAGAAAAACTTAGCCTCTCAAAAATCAGTAGTACCGGAATTTGAATAACGGTAGTACCGCAGTGCAGTAGTATTGCATGGTATTGCGGTAGTACCGATTATCGGAACATTTTTTTCCAGAGAGTTCCCCGAGAAAAACTTAGCCGGTCAGAAATCGGTAGCACCGATTTTTGCACGGCGGTACATCCGCGGTGCAGTAGTACCGCACCTACCTGCGGTCATACCGTAGTGCGGTAGTACCGCACTAAAATCTAACGGCTAGTTCTGATCGCCTGACATAGCTGTTACTGTGTGCTACAGTAAAAAATCGGTAGTGCCGCACTTACAACGGCGGTAGTACCGATTTCACTGATTTTTCAGTAGAAATTTGTTGCAATGGCTAGTTTTGGTTGGTGTGGCTATAAATACCTTTCCACCAGCTCCAGGAAAAGCTGTTGAAGTTCCATTCAATACATTTGAGCTCTAGAGCCTTTACTCCACTCGCTTTTCATTCTTGAGCATTCATTTTGAGCTAGTAGAGAGATTTTCGAGTGCATTCAATTCTAGTTGATCCTTTGTACACTTGAGCGCCGTCAAGTGAAATCGGTGGTCTATTCTCTTGGTGCTTTCCAGCACCTAGATGGCGGGAAGATCGATTGCCGGTGATTTCTTCAAGGAAGATTGTGAAGAAGCCCGTGCAAGCTTATGAGTGGTTTGGAGCTCGCTATCTCCGGAGCGGAAGAAGAGCTACCGATAGTGATCAAGGTGTTTTAGCTTAATTTGTGGAGCTGGTCCGATTCGTCCGGGCTAACCTCAACGTGGATTAGTGGAAACCGGCAAGTTTCCGATACCACGGTAAAAACTTCGTGTGTCGAATTGTGTTTGTTTCTTGTTTATTATAGCAATCGTTGTTAATCTCTTATTGTTCTTTGTCCAGTACTTAGAATTGCTTAAATTGTATAGAAGCATTCTCTCTAGTATTCTTGCTTAGTAGTAAATCGTCATCACTTGTCAAAATTAAGCAAGAAATATTATAACCTCCTATTCACCCCCCTCTAGTCGGTCATCTTTGATCCTACAAGTGGTATCAGAGCTTGATCTCTCATTCATTAGACTTAACCGTCTAGAGAGAAAAAGATGGCTAACAGAGGATTGCAATAGGCAAGGCACCACAATTTGAAGGCACAAATTATTCTTATTGAAAAATTAGAATGTCAATTTATCTTAAAACCATGAGCCCGAGCATTTGAAAAATAGTAAATGAGGGTTATGTTATGCCTCTCGATCCATTGAATCTCACGGATCAAGATACACGCAACTCTCATTTAGATGCCCAAGCAATGAATGTTTTATTTAGAGCATTGAACGCGAATGAGTTCAATAGGGAAGCAACCTAGAAACTGCTCATACTATTTGGACAACCCTCGGAAATCCATGAGGGAACATCCACGGTCAAGGAAGCCAAATTGCATCGGCTTCGGATAAAATATGAAACATTTACAATGTTGCCTCACGAGGGTATCAATGAGATGTACTCTCGCTTGAACAATATTGTAAATGAGCTCAAGAGCCTAGGCACGTCACTAACCGATCTTGATATCGTGAGAAAAATGCTTAGAGCGTTGCCGAAAAAATATGAGATGTTGGTGACCCTCTTCCTCAACTCGCTCGACTTACCAAGGATGACCCCAACACAACTCTTGGGTAATTTAATTACAAATGAGTTGTACAAGAAGGACAAGGAAGAGCTCTTGGAACAATCCTCCTCTAAGGGCAAAAAGATCACCACATTCAAAGCAAAGGCGGTGGTAAGTGAGGATTCCGAAGAAGAAGAGGAGGATTCTGAAGAGGAGCTTGCCCTTATTGTGAGAAGGATGAAGAGATTCATGAAGAGGCATCCACACTGAGGTGGAGGCCAAGGGTCAAGCATGAAGGAACGATCCTTCGACAACAAGAAGCGTTATAGCAACATTCGTTGCTATAAGTGAATTGAGAAGGGGCACATCGCTTCTCAATGCCCCACAAGGAAGGACGACAAGGGCAAGTCATCCAAGAAGAAGGAGTTCAACCCGAAGAAGAAGCTTTTCAAAAGGCTTCACAAAGATGGCAAAAATAAAACTCACATTGGAGAATGGAATTCCGATGAGGATTATTCAGATTCCGACTCCGATGAAGAAGAATCTCCCAAAAACAAGGAACTTGTCGGTATCGCCATCAAGGAAGCTCCATCATTATTCTCTACTCCTACATGCCTCATGGCTAAAGGAGAAAAGGTAACATCTATTGATGATGATGATGAACCTTCGTATGATGAATTAATGGAAATGCTAATTGACTTGAATGAGTTTCTTGAAAAAGAGAAGGCAAAATTCAAGGAGCTCAAGAGAGAGCATGTCTCTCTTAAGGAGGCTCATAAGGAGCTAAAAGAAGTCCATACCTTATTTCTCCAAGAAACATCAAGCAAATCTATCTCTAGCATTGGAATAAACTACAACACTCTTGATGACATGCCTAGAGTAGAAAATGCAAAAATTAGCAATTCTACTTAATGTGATGATTTAAATGCTATGTCTTGTAGTTCAAGTGTTAATGATTTTGTAAATTTTGTTGATGAAGAACTTGTTGTTGAAAATTGCAAATTAAAAGAACAAGTTAATCAACTAAATAAAAGTTTAGAAAGATGCTTCAAGGAAAAGGCCACCCTTGACAAATTATTAAATGAGCAAAGATGCTCATTTAATAAGGAGGGTCTTGGGTATGTGCCTAAAAAAAGGGAAGAAACCCTCAAAACCGGTCCCAAGGTTTGTAAGGCCAATTGGTAAGCAAAATCAAGAAACAAGAATTGTATCTACTCATTTATTTGATTCTTGCTATTTGCTCAAGAAATCTAGCAATGGTAGAGTTATTGCAAAATTTGTGGGCACTTCAATTTTGGGTACTAAAAAGAAGGTTATTTGGGTGCCCAAGACCTTGGTTACTAACCTCCAAGGACTCAAACAAATTTGGGTACCTAAAAGAATTTGATTCTATTTTTTAGGTGAACTACAAGACTGGTGGACGGCATTGGGTGCTAGCTAGCGGATGCACTCAACATATGACCGGAGACCGGAAGATGTTCACCACCTTTGAAAATGGAAGCAATGAAAAGATCACTTTTGGCAATAATAGTAAAGGAAAGGTATTGGGATTGGGTAAAATTGCTATCTCCAATGATCTTTCCATTTCTAATGTCTCTTTAGTAGAAACATTGAATTTCAACTTGCTATCTATTGCTCAATTGTGTGATTTAGGCCTAACTTGCTTATTCTCAAAGAATGGTGTAACTATTTCAAAAGAAAAGGATAATGAAACCGTCTTCAAAGGCTTTCGTTTTGGAAATCTCTTTCTAGTAGACTTCAAATGTTTCAGGATTGAAAACTTGTCTTCTAGCCAAAACCTCCTTGGGTTGGTTATGGTATAGAAGGTTGGGTCATGTGGGCATGATTCAACTCAAAAAGTTTTTCAAAAATAATTTAGTTGTTGGCTTGAAGGATGTGAAATTTGAGAAAAATAAGCTTTGTCGTGTTTGTCAAGTCGGTAAACAAGTGGCCAATTTTCATCCTTACAAAAGTATCATGTCAACATCTAAACCATTAGAGCTCTTACATATGGACTTGTTTGGGCCAATAACCTACCAGAGCTTAGGGGGCAATAGAAGGTTGGGTCATGTGGGCATGATTCAACTCAAAAAGCTTTTCAAAAATGATTTAGTTGTTGGTTTGAAGGATGTGAAGTTTGAGAAAAATAAGCTTTGTCGTGCTTGTCAAGTCGGTAAACAAGTGGCCAATTCTAATCCTTCCAAAAGTATCATGTCAACATCTAAACCACTAGAGCTCTTACATATGGACTTGTTTGGGCCAATAACCTACAAGAGCTTAGGGGCAATAGCTATTGTTTAGTCATTGTGGATGATTACTCTCATATACATGGGTATTCTTCCTAAGTGACAAAAGTGATGCTCCCAGGATTTTCAAAAGCTTTGCAAAAAGGGCCCAAAATGAATTTGATTTCAAAATAAAGAAAATTAGGAGTGACAATAGTTCCGAGTTCAAGAATGCAAAAATTAAGGTCTTTTGTGAAGAACTCGAAATAAAGCATGAGTTTTCCACCACCTACACTCCGGAACAAAATGGAGTAGTAGAGAGGAAGAATCATACATTAATTGAAATGGCTAGGACAATGCTTGATGAGTATGATACTTCCGATGTCTTTTGGGCGGAAGCAATCAATACCGCATGTCATGCCATAAATCGTCTTTATTTACATCGTCTCTTGAAAAAGACTTCCTACGAACTCATCATAGGAAGGAGACCAAACATATCTTATTTTAGAGTATTTGGATGTAAATGCTTTATTCTAAGAAAAGGTGTTCGTCTCTCAAAATTTTAAAGTCGATGTGATGAGGGTTTTCTATTAGGTTATTCTTCAAATAGTAAAGTATATAGAGCATTTAATAAAAAATACCGGTCAAATTGAAGAATCATGTGATGTGCAATTTGATGAGACAAATGGCTCTCAAGAAGAGCAAGAGAATTTGGATGATGTAGGTGATGAAGAATTAAGAAAGGCTATAGAAAACATGCAAATTGGAAGCATCAAGCTAAAAGAAGACACAAATGATCCACCTTCATCAATCCAAGTTCAACCTTCAACTTCGTCTACAACTAGCTCCACTCAAGTTCAAGATGAAGAGAAGGAAGAGCAACCCCAACCACTAAGGATTCACAACGTATTATCTAGAGATCATCCAATAGATCAAATATTGGGTGATGTGGATAAAGGTGTTCAAACTCGCTTAAGATTGGTTTCATTTTGTGAACATTACTCGTTTGTTTCTTCTCTTGAGGTCAAGGTTATAGATGATGCACTAGAAGTCCCTGAGTGGGTTAATGCCATGCATGAGGAGTTAAACAATTTCGCAAGAAATGAAGTATGGAGTTTGGTGGAAAGACCCGAGAAACAAAATGTAATTGGTACAAAATGGGTCTACTGCAACAAGCAAGGTGAAAACGGAATAGTGGTAAGGAACAAGGCAAGGTTAGTTGCTCAAGATTTTACTCAAGTCGACGGTTTAGATTATGATGAAACATTTGCACCCGTAGCTAGACTTGAGTCAATTAGAATCTTACTTACTTTTGCATCATGCTTTGATATCAAACTCTATCAAATTGATGTTAAAAGTATATTTTTAAATGGAAAAATAACCAAACTAGTATATGTTGAGCAAGCTTCCGGGTTTGTAGATCCTAAGAATCCAAATCATATTTATGAACTCTCCAAGGCACTATATGGACTCAAACAAGCCCTTAGGGCATGGTATGAACGCATTCGAGATTTTCTAATCTCAAAAAGATTCAAAATCGGGAAGGTTGATACAATATTGTTTACTAAAATTATTGACGATGAATTCTTCGTATGTCAAATTTATGTTGATGATGTCATATTTGGTTGTACAAACCAAGACTTTTGCAAAGAATTCGATGATACGATGTCTAGGGAGTTTGAAATATTTATGATATGAGAATTGAGTTACTTTCTTGGACTTCAAATCAAACAACTCAAGAATGGGACATTCATTAGAGTGTGTGCATGTGTGCAAGGTTTCAAGCTTCACCTAAAGAATGTCACTTAGTGGCCGTAAAGTGAATTTTAAGATATTTAAAACATTCCTCTAATGTAGGCTTGTGGTTCCCAAAAGGTGCTAAATTTGATTTAATTGGATATTCGGACTCCGATTATGCGGGTTGCAAAGTGAATAGAAAAAACACCTCAGGGATTGCTAGGGAGGTCATTAGTATCTTGGTCCTCAAAGAAATAAAATTCCGTAGCACTTTCAACCGCCGAAGCCGAATATGTTTCTGCGGGTAGTTGTTGTGCACAATTATTATGGATGAGGCAAACCTTGATGGATTATGGAATTAAATGTGGTAAAACGCCTCTTTTGTGTGATAATGAAAGTGCCGTGAAAATTGCTAACAATCCCGTCCAACACTCTAGAACCAAGCATATAGATATTAGACATCATTTCGTGAGAGATCATGTTAGTAAAGGGGATATTGTGATTAGCCACATAAGATCCGAAGACCAATTAGCGGATATTTTCACCAAGTCATTAGATGAAAGTCGCTTTTGTAAATTGAGAAATAAATTAAATGTTTTAAACTTCTCAAATGTTGCTTGAGCCCTTGCTACATGTGCTTGTGTGTTATTGTGCCTATTTGATCTCTTTATTTGGTGATTTTCAAAAGATTCTCTTTAAAATCTTGTAAGTTTGTAAAAACTATCTTGTTAGCTGTCAAATAGATTCTCTAATGCATAATGATCCTGAATGATTCTTATTTGAGTGCAAAATTAGGGATCATTTGCATAAACTCTCAATCCTATTCTAAGTTTCAGCACTCCCAGAAAAATCGGTACAACCGCAGTTAAAGGCGCGGTACTACCGTAGTGCGGTACTACCGCACCCAGGCGCGATCATACCGCGGTGCGGTCATACCCTAGGTAAGGCCGGTCATACCGATTTTTCATAAGAGGGTAGTTTCTCCCGAAATTCTCTCCCATTTCCTTCCAAAAACCGTTCCCTCTCTCCTCTTTACTTCAAAACACCCGAACACTTTTTCTCTCTCCTCTCTCTCTCACCCCCAAGAACCCTCTCAATCCCCCACTCCGATCTCCAAATCCGATGGGATTTTTGTGGTTCTTGGACGTGATTCTGCATTTCTAGTGTCCTCCTCCTCCATTACTTGAGGTATTTCGAATCAAACCCGTAGTTCATCTCTTTTTGAACTCTCTTATGAAATCGGGTTAAATCTTGAAATGTGAACATTTTGATGCCATATTCTTGGGCAAAACACTAGTTTGAGTGATGTTAAATGTTTTAGCATCTTTCTATTGGATCATAACCATCAAAAATATCACTTAAAATCATTGATAAATCTGCCCTAGAAATATCCAGGAAAATCGGTAATACCGCTCGAGAGCGCGGTACTACCGCAGGGCGGTACTACTGCACCTGACCCCGGTACTACCGCTGCGCGGTACTACCGTGGGGGTCAGCGGTACTACCGCACTATGTACTACGGTACTACCGATTTCACTGAAAATTTACACATCGTGTCTTAATTGAATTTCAACCCATGTTTCATATCTCTTAAGCACTTCCTTGACTTCCAAATTTTCTCTTGCATTAAGATGGCTCCCAAGACACGGAATGCTGTCAGGAAAGTGGCCGCAAAAAGGATGTATGCTAGTGGGCGAAGCTCAGGTCAAGGATCGTCTCAACAAGCACCTGCTCCTGTTCCTCCTAACATTGAGTCTGAACATGAGGAGCTGCCCAAGCAGACTCAGGAGGATAGCGACAACGGAACCCCAAATGGTTCCGATACCGAGTCTGATCGCTATGAGAACTCCTCTGATAGCCAAATGCCTGATGTAGCTGAAGAAGGGGACGAAGATGAAGGTGATGGTGACGATGAGGATCAGGGTCCTGCTGTTAATGAACGAAGAGACGATATTCGCAGCATGCTTTGTGATGACTATGCCATCCTCAGATCTCGAAGGCAGAATTTCCTCCCCAAGAATACTACAAATCCAAGATTTCACACACAGTTCCAGGAACAAGTGTATGAAGAATTCTACATCCACAATCGGTTTGCCAATCACAAATATGTTGACTGGGATCACATAGATGGCATGAATGTGTTTGCAGGCACTTGGCGTATGTTCCAAGAATCAGGGATACACCATCTTGTAACCCTCAAGTCGGATTACAATGAAGAGTTGATACGACAATTTTATGCTACATTGTGGATTTCCCCCAACTTTGAGCATATGGAATGGATGACTGGAGAACGGTACATGAGCTCGAACAAGGCGGAATTTGAGGCAGCATTGAACACCTTCTCAAGTCCCTATGAAAAGGTGTTTGATAGCCCGGCGATTCCCCTTCACCAATGTTCATAATTTTATGATCGTCGCCAGAGGTTTGTGCATGGCAAGGGTAACCATCTCCTGCCTGTTCCAAGTTTAATCAACGAGATCATCAATCACACCATATTGCCAAAAAGTAAAAATTATGATGCTATTCGAGGACATGTTTCGAACTTGATCCACTATATTACAACAAGGACAAAGTTTGATGTGATTGATTTGATGATTCGTGAGATGGATAAATCTAAGAATGATCGGTCTCGAAGGATCAATTTTGCACCCTATATCATGAAGCTTATTATTCACAAGAATGGTCCTTTCAGAGGTGGCAAGGGAGGAGTGCATAAGCCTTATAAGCCAAGAGAGATTCAGTTGCCTCCTCGCCCGGGTGCGCATCCTGGAGCTTCCTCCTCTTCTCAGCCTCAGAGGGAGCAAGGGTCGCAAGGCGATGATGTATCAATGGCCCAGCTTTATTCTGCAGTCATGGGGTTGAGTGGCAGCATGACCTCCTTGACTGACAACATGGCCACGATGAGCGGCAACATCGCTTCTCTCACCGAGCAGTTCTCTTCTCTCTCAGGTGATCTCTCATCTATTTTCGGGTATATTACCACTCTTGGTGACCAGATGACTGCTCTCGAAAACGCCGTAGCACCTCGTCACTACGTGCGTAACCCACGTCATCGCCGTTGTACCTCTCCTCAAGCCCAAGACCCCGTCCCTCAAGAATGATCTTTTTGGTACTTGATGCCAAAGGGGGAGAAGTAGTAGATGGAGGGTAGAAGGGAAGAAAATAGAGAAGAAAATATTCAAAGCTAGATCAAGACTTATCTCTTGCTATCTATGTAATAGTTTACATGGTGTAATAACACTTTGAATGTTTATCTCTTTTTATGTGTGATGAACTCTGTGAGTTGTAATGAACTCAATGCTTTCGTTGGTTATGATATCTAAATTTCAGGTCATGATCTTCTTTGTTGAATGTTTACTCTTGCAAGTCCTGTTAAATTTTGAACCCCTCTATTTAAATCATCTTATATGCAATCCTTGCATACATGTAGGGGGGTGTTTCATTTTCGACTCTAGAATGTAATTGAATCACTTTTGTTCATTATATTAAAATGATAAATTCAATTCTAACCTCAAGAGTCAAAAATTGAGTATGCAACTTGTTCACATGCAAGTAGTATATTCAAATCCTTCTTCTCTTATAAAGTGTAAATGTGTTGTCATCAATTACCAAAAAAGGGGAGATTGAAAACATCTAGGCCCCTAATTTAGAGTTTTGGTAATTAATGATAAATTATGAATATAGGACTAACATGTATGTTGAGATTGTATAGCTAAAGTCTCATGTGTGCAAAGGTAAAGAACAAGCTACAAATGAAGTTTTAAGCTCAAGAAATATCAAGATTGAGGTACATAAAATTTAGGATCTCTATTCGGTTTACCGGTTTTAGGAGAAAAGGTGGAAGACCGGATTATAGATTAGATGCCGTACTATTAAGAGGGATCATTGAAAGTAACTTGATAGCATGTTTGGGTGCACACTGGATCAATCTAGGATTATACATGCATTTGAAAATGTGTTTGAAAACTCACTTTGTTCTCTCAGGAAAATCGGTAGCACCGCACCCTCTTGCGGTACTACCGCAGTGCGGTAATACCGGTGTTTAATTTGCGGTATTACCGCAGTGCGGTAGTACCGATCTATAAGCGGTATGTTTTTTCAGAGAGCTCCCCGAGAAAAACTTAGCCTATCAGAAATCGGTAGTACCGGAATTTGAATGGCGGTAGTACCGTAGTGCGGTAGTACCGCATGGTACTGCGGTAGTACTGATTATCGGAACTTTTTTTCCAGAGAGTTCCCCGAGAAAAACTTAGCCGGTCAGAAATCGGTAGCACCGATTTTTGCACGGCGGTACATCCGTAGTGCGGTAGTACCGCACCTACCTGCGGTCATACCGCAGTGCAGTAGTACCGCACTTTCAACGGCGATAGTACCGCACTAAAATCCAATGGCTAGTTCTGACCACCAGACATAGCCGTTACTGTGTGCTACAGTAAAAAATCGGTAGTACCGCACTTACAACGGCGGTAGTACCGATTTCCCTGATTTTTTAAGAGAAATTTGTTGCAACGGCTAGTTTTGGTTAGTGTGGCTATAAATACCTTCCCACCAGCTCCAGGAAAAGCTGTTGAAGTTCCATTCAATACATTTGAGCTCTAGAGCCTTCACTCCACTTGCTTTTCACTCTTGAGCATTCATTTTGAGCTAGTGGAGAGATTTTCGAGTGCATTCAATTCTAGTTGATCCTTTGTGCACTTGAGCGCCGTTAAGTGAAATCGGTGGTCTATTCTCTTGGTACTTGCTGGCAACTAGACGGCGGGAAGATCGATTACCGGTGATTTTTTCAAGGAAGATTGTGAAGAAGCCCGTGCAAGCTTGTGAGTGGTTTGGAGCTCGCCATCTCCGGAGCAGAGGAAGAGCTACCGATAGTGATCGAAGTGTTTTGGCTTAATTCGTGGAGCCAGTCCGATTCGTCGGGCTAACCTCAACGTGGATTAGTGGAAACTGGCAAGTTTCCGATACCACGGTAAAAACTTCATGTGTCGAATTGTATTTGTTTCTTATTTATTATAGCAATCGTTGTTAATCTCTTATTGTTCTTTGTCTAGTACTTAGAATTGCTTAAATTGTATAGAAGCATTCTCTCTAGTATTCTTGCTTAGTAGTAAATCGTCATCACTTTGATAGTCTACATTCAAACAACAACCGTGGGAGCCGTCTGTGATAACTTACATTACAGACGGTTTTTGCAAACAACCGTCTGTGATTGTCTACTTTCACAGACGGTTAAAAACAACAACTGTCTGTATTAAATTCAGTAATTTTCTACCTATTTACTATATTTCTTTATATCCTGCTTTACACTTAGTTAACCCCTTATGCCTTCACCTGTTAGCCTTGCATTATTATTGCATTACCTGTCTAACTTGTGTAGTACATTTTATGTGCTCACCCTTGCTAATTATGTTGCTTAGAGGAGGATGATTTCGACTACGGTGAGGATCAAGATGAGTAGGCTGTGTCTTATTGTCATTTGCCTGTGGACAGATTTATTAGGCTTCTTCCACTTTGACTTTTTCTTCCACAGCTTATATTTAAATTTGGCCTATAGGCCATGGATGTAAACTTTGGCCTTTAAGGCCCATATTTAGCTAATCATAAATATCATTATGGTTGATATTTATTTATGTTGTTCACTGTATACACTAGCTGATCCCAGACTAGTACGATTAACAACAATGATTCGGAGGCGTTGCTCCTGGGTCCGATAGAGATAGTATCAGAGCTATAATAACTCTAAGACGTGGTTGTAGGTAGAATAGAATGGTTGGACCCTAAGATCTTATTTTAAATAACCAGTAATTTTAAAAAGTTTTATTTACCCTTACTTCTCAATCTTTGTTTATTTTTATCTCTCAATCATTCCTCATCTTTATGTCATTATTGGAAAACCTATTTCTATCTCTTCCCTTATTCAAAATAACCATAGATGGGCAACAATTGGAAATTGTCGACTCTAACACCACTTCAATCTTTACATCAAAGGATCATGCTTTATACCTCGAGAGCCGTGAAGGATCACACCATAACAACTCTTACTCCTTTAGGTGTTGTTAAGCAGCTAGTAGATGAGTTGCGAGCTATCAGTTTTTCATTTTTGTCAGCCATCGCAATAACTATTATTTTTTATTTGCTAGGTTTTTGCTAAGTTGGTGTTTTGTTGGATTATGCAAAATGACCGCGGTTCCCCTTTATCCTAAGTCACTTATCCCTTAACCTTTGGAAGTATCAAACAGATGGTGAATACTCCAAAGATGAACATTCAAGACACTTGAGCTCCTGGAAAACTTACAGCAAAACTCCAATCAAGATCCTTGAGTCAGTAGAGTGCAAGACTCGAGAATGGAGTAACAACTCCGAAGATGAAGCCACTTGGAAATTTGAAGGCCAACCACTCCCATTTCTTTGCTAGCCCATCTAAATCTCAAGATTGAGATTCTTTTTAAATGGAGTAGTTTGTCAAAGCCCAGCTGTTTATTTCAAAATTAGTAAAAAATAAAAATTACTTTAATATAAGTTAAAATAATTTTTATTTGGTTTGCCTGAATTTTAAAATTTTTATCTGCATGTTTTTCGACTTTAAAAAAGGCTTCTATTTGAAAAGTAACTTAAGTAAAAACAAAAATATTAAATAGAGGGTAATACAAATTTTTGTAAAAATCCAAATTCAAATTAATTATTTTGAAGTATTTGGCTTTATTTGGTTTTTCTATGAATTTCTGGAATTTAAAAATCAATTTCAAAGTTAAAAAGTATTTTATATAAAAATTTAAAGACCAACTTTAAGTTGGAAATAATTTTTCTAAATCCACAATAGCTTCAGGAATTTTTGTGCATTTCTTTGAAATTTTTGGGCTTCATTAAGCTTTCCCGTACTCTGTTGTTCCTCAATTTTTTTTAAGGAGATTCTCCACACTGTTATTTGCAACATCTTTTAATAGTTTTGCACTACTACAAAAGATTTTATATTAGACGTCTCATCACAGACGGTTCATAAAAACCGCCTGTATTAAATGCAATCATACTATCACAGACGGCTCTTACCAAGAATCGTCTGTGATATTGGCATATCATAGATGGTTCTTAATTAAGAACTGCCTATGATATGTTTCCCGCCCCACACACCTCTAAAATTTCATAATTTCCCGCCTGAGTTCGAGTAGAATTCCGTTTTGACACACCTTCTGTAAAACGGACATAACTTTTGCATACGGTGTCCGTTTTCGATGTTCTTGTACTCGTTGGAAAGCTAACGACGAGTCAGATCCAAAAAAAATGATCAGCTTCAAAGACCCCCAAAATCAGCCATCTTTAGCCTCAAATTCAAATCAAAAGTTTTTGAATTCTGTTTTTACCAAAAATTTTTATCTTCCTTTTAAAATTTGTGCTTTGTCTCAACTATAAAGTTGTAGATCTCGTCAAAACCTTTCAAATGAGTATATATAACCCATACAGAACTTTGTTATTTCATATTTTGAGACTAGTTGTTTATATTGTGTCGGTATATATATAGCCAATATCACAGACGGTTCTTAATAAGAACCGTCTGTGATGTTTTTACAGACGGTTCTTATTAAGAACCGTCTGTGATAAATTCTAACCGCTGGGCCCATCAATCCTCTTCAACCTAATTCCAGCCAATAGAAACCGACCAACCCACACCCCATAGATTGTCCCACCTCTTTCTCCCCTATAAATACTCACCTGAACCCATCCTATACCCTTTATGCGCTCAAAATCTCCCTAGACTCCTTACTGTCTTCTCCTCAATTGAGCTCTTTGTGTTTAGGACTCTCTCCATTGTTTCTTCTAGTGTTTGATTCTGTAACTTTGTGTTGCTACTTTATGGCGTTTAGGGCTTCCTCCCTCCATTGTTTCTTCTACTTACAGTGAGGCGGCCACCAAGAAGGATTGTATTGCTTTGCTTGTGATATTGTATAGCTTGTTTAGAGCTTCTCATACTCGAGCTGCATCAGGAACGAGAGGCATAGCTTATGATATTGTAATGGTGGATTGTATTCTTGTGATATTATAATGGTGGATTGTAAACTTGTGATATTGTAATGGTGGATTGTAATATAAATAGAATGTTCTCTGCTATGTTTGCTATCGTATTTGCTTGTTTTCAAACGGCATAGCTAATATTTCCTAAGGCTAATTGAAAAATAGAAAAAAATTTAGATATAGAATGAACTATCACATACGATTTTGTAGTATAAACCGTCTGTGAAGAACATCATAGACGCATCTATATATAGAACCGTCTGTGATACTCACACATCACAGTCGGTTCTATATATAGAACCGTTTGTGATAGTATTTTTCACAGACAGTTCTAGTTATAAACCGTCTGTATTGTATTTATCATAGACGACTCACAAACCGTCTGTGATAACCTTTGATTATCACTGACCCATAAATTCAGACGGTTCAAAAAACTGTCTATGATAACATTTTTGAACTGTCTATGACGATAATTTCTGTAGTAGTGTTGGTCCTTACCCACCGAAGCATGGACAACCATACTTTCTTCCTTAACTCCGTCGAAAACTCCATCGAGCCCATTCTCTTCATCTATTAGATATTTTCAAAAATCCTTATACCCACATGATCCTCTCCTTATTCCCCATATTTTCATTTAAGCGGATTTTTTATTTCTTCAAGAATCGTAGCCGGCCGCTGCCCCGAGCGTCGCTGCCACCACCGTTTGCCGTGCCACCATCACTCACATGATCCTCAGGTCTCTAGCAATCAATTTTGTTCGTTGGCTTCACCTCCCATGCCTCCTCTCATTGGCACCACCACCAAAACAGTGGAGACTCCTTTGTATTCTTCATCGAAGGAATATTCCCTCGTTTTTTCTTTTCAATATTTTCTCGTCCAGCAAACTTCAGATGACCCATTCTCAGCCGTCCGAACTTTGAATCAATTGATTCAAGTTTCTAAATTTATCTAAATTATTAATTTATCTCTCGGTGTAGATTTTATAATTTTTTATTTAGATTTTATTAAATTTATTTTTTTATGGCTTTTCACGTGTTGATTGCGACTTCTCTAAAGAGTGTGACTCCACTTACGATTCTCACCACCAATCCATGAAGCAAGGTAAGTTACACACTTTGACCATGTTGATCCCAGTTTGTAAATAGAATTATATCGTTTTAAATTATTTTACACGTATATTTTTATTCAACGTATTTCAATTCAGTTTTAAACTTATTTATTGCCTACTTGTTAATACCTCCTTTGGTATTGATTCCCAGATACATTGTTACCCTAGAATAAAACTCTTGTTAGTAACTATTATTAGTTGAAATATTTTGTAGAATTGTTTAGACATGCTTAGAGATAATTGTAGAGTTGGGATAAACTTTTTACATAAAATGATGAGTTTTAAAGTGTATTCTTGACTTCGGTGAGTCAAGAAGGTTTATGAAATATTGCAAAATAAAATATAAAACTTGGTTTAGACTTAAACAAATGGTTAGGTGTGGGTGCTTGTTAGCATATGTTGTTGCTCGGTGGTGCAACGTGGGGACTAGGCACATGGGGTATGTAATAAGTCTTTCTATGTCAATTAAGAACCGGTCTATAAGCTGCTGCTACAAAGCCTTATTGTACTACTACAAAACTGGTATGAGATAGTCTTGACTTACTAATTTACATATCCCAATCTGAGTCTTACTGCAGGTTGAATGTGAGCGTGGCGTAGGCCGCGAGAAGTCTCACACGGCACAAGAGGGGGGCCAAGTGAAACCTTAGTGGAGGTGTGGCCAAGTTGATGGCTTTGTATTGTAAAGACCTTATCATGATCTCTTAGTCGCATACCCAAGAAAGTGTGCGAATTGCGTAGTAATATAAGTTGATCATGTCTTGTGGGTAAAATTATACCACTTCTGCAGAGTATATAAATTATCCTGGATAGTCGTGTCCACGGTCATGGGTGGATTAGACTTTATTTTTATAAACTGGTTTAAGTGGAACTGTTGGAATGTTTTTAGAAAAGATGGTCCAGATGTGATGCCTGTGGTAGGTTAGTATCAGGTCGGTGCGTACACTAATGGTAATAATTTGCTCAAATTACTATCTTTATTTACTATATTAAATTCAATAATTTTCTATCTATTTATTGTATTTCTTTAAATCCTGCTTTACGCTCAATTAACCCTATATATCATCATTTGTCAACCTTGCATTATTATTGCATTTTCCGTGTAACTTGTAGAGTACGTTTTATGTGCTCACCTGTGCTAATTCTATTGCTTAGAGAATGATGACTTTAACTACGGTGAGGATCAAGACGAGTAGATTGTATCTTACTATCGTTTGCCTATGAACAGACTTATTGGGCTTCTTCCACTTCGACCTTTTCTTCCACTGTTTATATTTAAATTTCGCCTATGGGTCGTGATGTAAACTTTGGTCTTAAGGCCCATATTTAGCTAATCAATAAATATCATTATGGTTAATATTGAGTTAAAAAATAACATAGCCACATGATTGCCACTCGGATCTTGTTTGACAAAGTACTTCTAATTGCAAAAGGAAGCATTTGTGTCATCAGCACATGACCATCATATGACTTCATATCAATTAATTTTAAATCTTTCATAGAAACAAAATTTTTCATACTGGCAGAGTAACTGGACAAAACTTTTACATTATGAAAGCTCTAGCAAAGTTCATTTCACACCAAGGAGGAAGGTTGTACATAGATTCACTAGTTATGTGATATGTCAGTTGTTCATGTTATCGAAAGAATTTATTCCATCTGTATTTAATCCAAATCTTATATTTATCGGTTCCGCACTAAAGTGTTTGAAGCTCCTATCGAAGTTTCTCTAGTAGGAAGAATTGATGGGGTGACTTAGCTTTGTATGTTTTTTTACGCTCCTCTGAGTGCCAATATAGCAATCTTGCCTCCTTTCGGTTCGCAAATAAATGCTTCAAATGGAAAATTACAAGCAGATACCACAATATCTTAGCAGTAGGTCCTTATTTCATCTCGATGCCACCATCATTGGAGTGATTCTTATGCTTATATTGGGATGCTTTGCACACTAGACATACATACATATTTGTATACTCTTTACGGTAGAGGACACAATCATTCAGATATGCATGTATTCTTTTTACTTCTATTCTCAATGGATAAAGAACCTTCTTAGCTTGGTAGGTAGTTCTGGGCAATACGTTTTCCTCCATAAGGATGTCCACTAGGAGACCTAATAACGCTGTGAAACTCTTGTCGGATCAACCATTGCTTGCCTTTTATTTTAGCAGTTCAAGTACGGATGATAACATTGTGTATTCCGGCTTGCAGCACATGAACAAATTTTTTCTGAGTCCTCCATCAAGCCCTCAAATTTACCAAACTTTCTCTCACTATAGTTCCTTTTTGCATCGCGTAGCATATGATCTAGATTGTCATCGTGTGACCTATCCTCATCGAAAGCACAGTCCACATCTTGTATATCATTGTCTCCCTCGACTATGTTACTACCTTTCTGTATAATTTGCTCTTCACCGTGACTAGTCCAACATGTATACTCGTGACTGGTCCAATATGTATATCCTTTTTTGAAACATCTTCGAATCATATGCGCTTCAATCTGTGCTGAGTTGGTAAACACCTTCAGATTATCACAATTAATGCATTGATAGTACATAAATTTTATCCCTTTCTTCAATATATCTTGCTCGGTAGCTCTTCTAAAAGCAGACACGTTATCAATGTATTCTTCACTCACATGGTTCTCAATGTATATCTAGTTTCGTTCTATCTATATTACACATGTAACAAATTAGTGTTAAATTAAATCAATGCTCCTATAGCTAGCTTGCCATTACACTTACATATAATTGTAATTCACCTTAAGTTATCCATCTAAAGTAGCTAGTTACGTACTATTCATGAAGCAATATATATATCAAGCAAGAATATATTGAAGTAGACTAGGAGTAGTGAGACATATTCTTTAACTAGAGCAAACTACCAAGCTAGATCTAAAACTAGATCTAAACATAGCTATCATTTCTTTTAATTATAATGCATATAATTAGAAGCAAATACTAAGATTATCAAGAACAAATAGATCTACAAGTACACTTTCAAATATGCAGTACGCTTTCAGCAAATACTCCAAAGCCGGCTACATTCAAACCCTAGCTCGCTGCAGACAGATTTGTTAGGATGGGCTGGATATTTAATAACACAGTACATATCACAAACACTTGCAACCACAGACTGTCTGTGATACATAATTATCACAGATGATTCGAATTAAAAACTATCTATGAGGTATCCCATTATCATAGGAGGTTTGTGGTTGGAAGTGTCTGTGAATTATTACAAACGATTTCTTTTATCTTTTTTTTTCCGTATTCCTTTTGCACTATCCATGATGAGAGAATCTATTTTTTTCTTTTTTTAAATTTAATTACACTGAAAAAGCTTACAGTAGGTACAGTGAAAAAAGCCTTAAACAGTACCAAACAATACCAAATAAGCTTAAAAGCCAAAAGCATAAGCCAAATGATTCACTATAAGAATCAAACAACCAGTGACAACGAATTTTCAGTTCATTCAGAAAGAGCAATGATTTTTCAGTTTACAGCATACTACTGGGGAGAAAGAGAAATGCCAGCCCAGCTGGTACAATATATGAACTTAAAGTTGAACATCTAATATATGACACGCTGGCCCAAGTTAATCCGACAGAGAAACTGTTTAGGCACCGTATTAGTAGTAGTACAGGAGAGCTAGGAAAAGTATCTGCAATGTAGATCAAAGCACGAGCTTTGACAGATTTCAGCCTTCTGCGAGTGTTGGTGGGTGTTAAGTTTGAACGGATCGATCTTAGACTTCCTTTACCTCTTTATTTCCATGAAATTGAAAGCATATGCATCACCATTGTTAGATCTACAAAAGCACCAAGGGACAAAAAAGAGGCCACTTTTGCAGCAGTCAACGGATCCACTACTACATTATTGGAGAAAGAATTCAATACTTCCCAACTGCCTAGCACTGTACGCTTGACGTAAGCAGTGAGTTGCATAGTCGGATCCTCTATGGCTTACTTTGTCCGTGTATAATTTGATCACTTTACAATCTGCCCAGTGGAATTTCCTCTTAACTTCCATTCTTTTAGCAGAACTTAATATCGTGATATCAACATCTGTCGATATACACCTTTCTTTTGTCGAACACCCAAGTTTTCATCAACACATGTCTCAGCAGTTAGCATAGGCCAGTTAGTAGAGCTGAATATCGAGCCAGCTCTTCGTATTATTGAGCTTTTTTCAGAATTGATATAGTTGGATTTAATATCATTTTATTGATAATTAGAAATTATTTTTAGAATCGAGCTAACGAGCCGAGCCGAGCCAAAGAAAAATTTAATTTCATCCGAAATCAACTCTTTCAATGTTTAACTAATTAACGAGCGTAATTGAAGTAATTTTAAATTGAACCAAATGAGTCTCACTAACGAGCTTTTGTCCAACCCTACCAGCTAGCCACACGGATAGCCTGCTCTAGCCTTGGTCTCACACGATCATTCTCATTTTCTCAAGACAAGAGACAAACAAATTAAGAGTGAATTTTTTTAGATTTATAGCTTATAGTTTAAATATTTGAATTCTAACTGTTCACAAGAAATGGTACGTACATATAGAAAAATAGTTGTATATGATTTTAATCGGTATAGCTGAACTCAGCATATTTTTTACTATAACTTTTCTATTAACCTCACCTTAAAAAACGTACCATTTAAAAGTTAGTTACTATAGCCAGTATAAGCATGAGCCATTTAAAAGTCTATCTGAACCAGCCTAAAGTTGTCAAATGGACTAAGCAAAGGATATCCAGAAAGAATTGGTGGAGCATAGGTTCTCTACTTATGTTAAGAATTTAGTTTAGATTGCTACAGTAACTATCTTTTAAATATTATATATTTTAAGACGGATTTATAAGAAAAGTATAGTAGATATTGTCTAAGTTCAGCTATACCGATCAAAATTATATATAATTATTTTTCTTTAGATATTATCTCTTGTGAACAACTATAAATCAAAAACTAAAACCACAGCTCAAATGGCTCAATCCGCTTCCAGCGTCTGGCATATTCACCACAACAATTGAGGTTCGAGTTTCACGAGTGCTACTCTACCCCATAGTTTGCTCTGTCGGAGGGAGGAGACGACGGAAGCTAGCGCCAGTATGTGCTACCAGGTGAAGTGCGGCACATGTGGCAAGTCGACGTGGGAGGGGTGCGGCCGCCACGTGGCGTCGGTGCACCGGCAGATTCCCGAGGGTCAGCATTGCGCCTGCCGCGACTGGCCGGGCGTCTAGGCCGACGCCACCGCTGCCGAGAAGGGCGGTGAAACCGTGGCCGCCGCCGCCGAGAAGGCCACCGGCGCCGGGGAGCAGTCTTCAGCCTGAGCTATCCTATGATAAGCGCGTACCGTTCGTTCGTTGGTTTGCCCACGTGCTTTAATAAAAACGAGTGGCTGCAATGCAATTTATCTGCATCGTGTGCTGCAAAAAGATTGTTCTCGGTTATATCTACTGATTTGTGATGTCGTGTAAGTTTTTCGCTTTGCTGAAATTAATGGAAGATTAATTGTTTGTCCATCTTACATGTGCGTTAATTGTTGGTCGAGGCAGGCAGGCTTGACCCCACTTTAAGCATGTACATGTTCTAGACGACGTCGTGCCGCTCTTTTCCATCCTACGTGAATGCGACGCCTCGTCGCGCTCCGCAATTCCGCCGTTGTTGCTCGTGCGGACGGCGAAAAGAGGCACTTCCCGCCGCCGGTCCGGCCCGCCGACACTTGACCGTAGAGGCATGGACACGATCCCGAGCCCGCCCACGCTTAACAGTGGGCCGAGCTGCGCGGCGATCGACAACTTGCGCCCGCCCGGGCCGGTTCCTGGGCTTCCGGGAAACAGGCTGCGCGTGAATTGGCTCGTTAGAGTTCTTTGGGCCGCGAGCGCGCCGTGCATGATAGGCGGCCCCGATCGCTCAAGGCTTATCGGTCGGACGGATATCGCTTTCGCCGCTCGCCCAAGTCAGGTGACCTTGCGGATTACACTAGGCTCAACTTTGAACGAAATACTAATCGACGTCTCAGCATCTCATGCCACAAGAGACGTTGGCATTACACTACAAATTCGACAAAACTATACGAGAGACTTTGATGGAATGGTTAAAATCCCTTAATTGGTTCACGGATGGATGATACATGGCAAGTACGTGCACGCATCATGCGTGCAGCGTGAGAATCGCCGTGATGAAGCGATGTTTCAAGTGATTGCCAGTCTACAGTTAAGATATTAAAACAGTCAACTGCATGCGCACCATCTAGCAGAGTTTGCAACATGTAGGACGCATCTCAGGGAAGTCGTTTGGAGAAATTATCTTGTTTACTTCAGTTTCCGGAGAAGCCAGATCACGTGTAGATACATATCAAGTGTACATAACCCAATCTTGTGAACATAAGTACAAACTTGCCTACATCCATGTGATTCAAAATCGGCGGCTGAAATCGCTTTCTAAGAACTCCATTCTATTTACGCCATTTTGCGATTTGCCACCCCCAACCCCCGAATCGGCACCGGAACTTCGGCGAAACCCCTTGGTGCGGCCGTGCTCCCTGCCCATCACTCCCATTGATTCCCCGGCTTGTAGTTGCGCCTACTCTTCCCAAATCGAACAAGAGCCCTGTTCTTTTTTGTTTCAATTGATAACTTTTGACTGCAGCTGATAACTTTTATTTACGCTTTTCAATATGATGGTGGACGATGGAGCCGCCAAGGCAGATTATATACATAGTTTTAGACTCGGAAAATCATTTAGAGAAATCACCCTGTTTACTTTAGCTTCTGGAGAAGTCAAAACTAAAAGCCGCAAAAAGCCAAAAAGGAGGGCAAGAGCAATTGAAGTTCCACACATCAGTCGCTGCCGCGTCCCCCCCCTCCTCCCACGCGTCCTACCAAGGATGGATTCATTTAGGTTTATGGCTTAACTTTCTATAGTAATTAGCTTTCAAATGGAGCGTTTTTTCAAGGCAGAGTCTACAAGTCAATTGTAGTAAACATTGACCTGACTTCATCTATATCGGCCAAAATCGCACGCAAGTATCTCTTTCCATACTCTCTCTTGTGAACAATAAGAATTCAAAATTTTAAACCAAAAATTATAAATCACAATTCAAAAAAACCCACCCCAAATCCTATCGTAGCCACGCTTCTTCGCCGAAGGAGAACCACGGTAGGGCTCTTCCTCAGGTCTAAAACGCCGCCGCCGTTCATGAAATTGGTAGCTGGCAGTATGGACGAAAAGAATCAGCATCAAAAGCTGTGAAAATTTAGAAAAAAAATTTATTTTCTCCTTTCCTTGGAATACGACAAAGATGGAAGCAAAGTGCATGACATTCTCGATTCACCATTGACCACGAAAATCCTATTCAAACTTTCCTTTATAGAAAAGTCATTTGCTTTTCCAAAACAGCAAAAAAATTAGGCAAAGCAACATCGTTCTATGATTCAACAAAACACGAGACAAAGCACGTAGAAATTACAAGAAGAAATAATTTGGAAAAAAAGAAAAGAATGGAAGAAGAACAAAGAGGACATGAATAGTTGTTCTTTGCGACCAGATCTCCCGACGGCTGAGGGTAGGGCTGTTCGTTCGGTTTTTTTGGTTTATACGGTTCGGTAAATACGGTTTAATCGGTAAATACGGTTTTAGTATTTCGAGAAATACGGTATTTTTTAGAATATGGTATGGTATCGGTAAATACCATCTTATTTCGGTACAGTATCGGTTAATACCAATTTTACCAAAGTTTACGCGAATTGCTAAACGTTAATCTCATTTCCAGACTCCAATTCTCCATTCTACAGTTCAAAATTCATAATATAGCAGCTAGCCAGCTAGGGGCACGTCGCCGTGTCGGCCAGGCGCCAGCGGCCCGCCAGGCGCCAGCAAGCCCAGCATGCATGCGCGCGTCCGCTAGGCGCCAATTCAAAATTGCGCGCGTCGCGAGCGCCAGACTCAATTTGCGCGTCGTCGCGAGCGCCAGCGTCCAGCGTCGCGCGCGCGCCGCGGCTGCGTCACCGCGCGCGTAAGCGATCGCATGAGCGTCTTGGCCTCATCGGGCTTTTCGGTTTTTCGGTTTTTTCGGTTTTTCCTCGGTTTTTACCGAAAAAACCGAATCGTAGAAATACCCATTTTCTTGCTACCAAACCGAATACCGAATACTGGTCAAACCGAGTTGACCGGTTCGGTTCGGTTTTTTCGGTGCGGTTTTTTCGGTTCGGTATGAAAGTGCACAGCCCTAGCTGAGGGGGTCGTGGTAGTGAGGAGGCGCACCAGCAAGGTGGGAGTGGGGTTGGCACGGACGACGGTGAAGATGATGCACGGTGAGGAAGATGGTGATAGTAGGGTCAAGGTGACAAGATTGGGCAGGGTTGAGGTCCAGCGTGCAGGATCCAGCGGAGACGCCCTCGAGAATGGTCGGATTGTGGGGATAGGATTGAGGACGCGCTACTACCATGGTCACCGCGGAGCCCAGCTCGTGCTCAATGCTCCCTAGATGTCCAGTAGAAAGGAGGCATGGAGGATGGCGCGTTGGGTGATACTGTGGGGTTTTCTTTGCAAAGTGACACTTGAGCAAGGTTTTTAATACCGATTTAACTTTTTACCGGAGGGGGCCGATACAAGCGAAATTAATGATAATTGAAAAAGTTTGGAGAATTTTGGGCCAAATTTTCAAACAAACTTTGAATTTCAAACTAATTTCGGTCGATAATTGGTTGAAAATATGAACTAAAATTTTTGAAAACAAATTTCGCAAACAATTTCTTCTACATTTGATAAAATTCATGCAAAACAAGTTTTTCAGAACCAGTTTGGAATTTTACCAGGGGGGCAATACGGGCGATATTTTCGATAATCGGTCGATTATCAGAACCCTACACTTGAGTGCAGGGGACAAATCACAAGAAGGCATAAAGTGGGATGGGGGCTGCATGTGCAATTTTGATCGCTGATTTCTGATCGGATAGATGTTAGCGAGTTTGTGGATATGTTCTAGATTGGGTCACGTGCACCAGATATGTTGTCCTTTTTAATATTCATGCCACTATAACTTATCCAACTAAATTAATTGCTTATAATTAAGAAAGCATTTTTTTGCTTAGTATATGAATAGTTGCTCACCTTTTTATGTATTACTAGTCGTGTGCCTGTGCGTTACAACAGAAACCCAAACAATTGAAGCAAGTACCTCAATGAGTCAGCCTCCCGTTTTGTCTTGACAAAAACCAATGTTACAGGTTACTGCAGCTAGACAAATATGTAAGCTAACATGATAAGAATTCTTCAAGTAAGAAATATAAAAACAAATTCAGTTGTAAAATCTAAGATGCAAAAGATCTAGCAGATAGCCTCTTTTCTCCCTATCAGAGAGAAACTCAACTTTCTACATAATTAGCTCGGGACTTGTTCCCACCCTCCAAATAGTGATAAATATGTAATTTGACAAAAAGTCCAAAGCCAGTCTCTGGAAATCAGATCATATTAAGAAAGTTAGATATTAGTCAAATGTATATATGGCACGGGCACATAGTATGGGCTTTCAAAAATTTTCCTTTCAAACTTTGGAAAAATTGCTGATATATATAAGCTAACCATCCAACTATGAAATAAATATACCTTATTAGTTGTTAGACCTCCCAACTTGAGGTACCAAGGAAACTATGAAAAGGAACCAATCCAATATATCAACCAACATAGATGGATCTACCTGGACCTACCTGGACACTAGCATCAGATGAAGTTAGCCTTTTGCTATATGTAGTTATGAAATAATTCCTTTCGTCCTCAGGAATAAAATCTCTGAATGGTTCCCATGTTGTAGATTTGAAAGTAAAGTAAGCAATCTGCTCACATAAAAACACTATACTGAAAAATGTAAGGTTTATGTTTCATGAAATAAGAAAGTGAAGTGACTTTAGAAGAAAACAGAATAGATTGACTACTCATCATATTTCTATATTATATTGGTTAAATTCAAGTGGAATAGCTCAAAGACATACCATTTAGGAAAATGGCTACTGCACCGCCCTCGTAGAACCAATCAAGCTCCATTTTCCTAAGTAAGAAAAATGCCTCTTAGAACAATGCATGTGACTTAGCAAGCATCCATGAGAGTATACTATTAGTAGGATGTACAATATAGCATATATGCACAATATTTTACAATCAGTTTCAGGTTCACACAAAATTGCAACGGATGGTAAATTGCTCACCTTATCAGGATGAGTCTGGTTGTACGCAATGGCCAAGTTGCTTCCCCACGAACTGCCAGACACCTACCCTTTTTTTGAGAATTGTGAGTTTCATTACCAAAAGGAATACAAATGATAAATTCTTAAAAAGAAGATTGTAATTGCTTGCCACTCTGGAATGTCAAGATGCTCCCTAAGCTTCTCAATGTTAGCAATCAAGTCCCAAGTAGTGTTCTTGTCTAAACAAGCATGAGGAGTACTTTTACCTGCACCTCTCTTCAATTAAACACAATGCAAATCAAGAAACAAAATCTTGTTAACATTACAATAAACAAAGACAAGGAAGGAACGAAAATAACCTGGTTGAACAACACAATCCTATAAAACTCCAGGTCAAAGAAGAACCTTCGACTGCTAGGCGACGTGCCAGCACTAGGTCCCCCATGGAGGTTGCAAAATTGATGAGAAGAAGAGTTCATCTAAGAGAGCAGCACAAATGTACAAGTCCGAGCAAGTCATACCATACCAATGTATCAATCATCACACAAGGCAAGAGGGCCAATGAATTGGAAAAGAGAAAAAACCAATCCCTCACAATCAACCTCGTAAGTCTACTCTCCCAACACATACGATGATCCTAGGAGAGAGCGAGTGTGGTATTGAAATTAAGAACTATCACATCACACTCACTAGGGCTGTAAAAAAAGCTCGAGGCTCGCGAACTACTCAAGCTTGGCTCGTTCTAAACTCGATTCGAGCTTGGCTCGAGCTTCACCCGAGCCGAATTCGAACTTCATCTCAAGCTCGCGAGCTTTACCGAGCCGAGCTCGAATAGCTCGCGAGCTTGAGATATTTTTACCCCTCTCTCAATTCCCTACAATCCCGTACTCTCTCCCGCCTCTCTCTCTCAATTCCCGCCCCCACCCCGCGCTCTCTCTCTCAATTCCCGCCCCCACCCCGCGCTCTCTCTCTCTCTGATTCCAAATCCCGAGCGACCCACCTCGGTGCCCCCCAGTCCCACCCACCCCCGAGCGACCCGCCCCCCAGTTCCACCTCGCGCGCCGCCCACCCCAAATCCTCGCGCCCCGTCCGGCCGTCCCCTCCTCGCCCCGTCCGGCCGTCCCCCTCCTCTCCCCCACTCGTCTCCTTCCTCTCCCCCACCGCCGACCCCCCCGCCGCCCCCCCGGCCTCCCCCACCGCCGTGGGCCCCTCCTTTCCCCCACCGCCGCCCCTCCTCGTCGGCTCGCCCCCCCGCCGCCGCCCCTCCTCGCCGGATCTGGCCGGATCCGGATCACCCCACCGGACCCGAAGCCGCCGCCGCCGCTCGGCCTCTTCCCCCTCGGCGCCCCTTCTCTCCCCCGCCGCCGGCGCCCCTCCTCGACCCGGATCCGGCCGGATCTCCCCGCCGCCGGCGCCCCTCCTCACCGGCCCGCCCCCAGCAGGTACGCCTCGGCACCGAGCCTACACGAGCCTACACGAGCCGTCCGAGCCGAGCTCGAGCCTGGCTTGAAGCTCGACGGCAATTTCAAGCTCGGCTCGAGTTTCTACCGAGCCCGAGCCGAGCCAGGGTAAGCTCGCTCGAGCTCGGCTCGTTTACAGCCCTAACACTCACATGCTCATGGGGGTTCCCGGATTGCTCATACTAGATGGTGTGGATGTCCAAGATGGTGGGGGACCTAGAATTGTAAGGCTCGATGTGCGGGTATAGATCCCTCCTTAGAGGCTACCCGGAGAGATCCATCGGTGTAGCCATGGCGAGGATGGAGAGGCTCGCGCAGCAACGACAATGGTAGCGATGGTATCCACCATTCTCCAGGAGATGATAATAACACAAGCCCTGTCTCCCTACTGTAAATGAAAGTTCTAAATCCTCATCATCGCGAACTCAACATGGTGTTCAATGGATAGATAAGGCCGAGATCGTGGGGGATCGAGGTGGAGAAGGTTAACTGCACGTGAGGGAGGTGGCGGGCGCGAGAGTTGTGGGGGAGTGGGGCAGTGGAGGAGCGTGGGAGTGACTTGGAGCGGGGGTGCAAGGCAATGCAAAAATGCAGAAGCTAAACATGTTTGCTTCAGCCTACAATTCCCAGTGAATGCAAAGGTAAATGCTTCGAAGTGTACTCCTTTACCTTGTTTCAAAAAATAAAAAGTGTACTCCTTTGCATTGCCAAGGTTATTACCATCACCTATACATAATCCTTCACAGCTTACAACACAAAACACAATCTACTTTGCCCAAAATGGTAGCAATGCACAATATTTGTTTAACAAACATACTTTGTCGATCATTTTGTTATTATGAAAAAGCAGTAGCATGCCTGATCATATTGATGGAAAAGAGGATATACAGGGGAGAAAAACAACCTAAGACAAAACTGAAGAAGCAACAAAAAACCAAAAATAGAACTACGCTACTACAGAAGCTACTTGTACAAGCTAGTAGCACCTGTCTCCACCCATAATGTAGCTTCATTCTTCAACTGGTTCAGCAGATAGTCCGCTCATTGGCCGATTTGTCTAAAAATGCGAGAGTTCCTCTCATTCCACAATGTCCAGCTAATGAAAAAAGCAAAGACTTCCAACCATGCCTTAACTCGGTGTGTAACATTGAGGTAGCATGAAGCCACTAATCTTGAAAATTATTGTAATCTAAAGGTGTCGGCATTGTAAGCAGCCCAAGCCATGCGAAGATAGTTTGGAATACTTTTGAGGAGTTGGAGCATTCAGCTAGAAGATGGTTCATTGTCTCAGAGTAGATCAAGCAAAGAAGGCACAATGGGTTGTGTGGCCACCCCCTCAAACATGAAGTTGTAGGTTGAGCTGGTTGTATATTTACCTGATGTAGATCATTTCTAGATTAGTATGCCCTCTTCATATGTTAGGCTAAAATTATGGAGTATCGACCACAAAAGGGTATTTTACTACTTAATAAAAAGATCCAATTTCTTGCAAGTATATAAGTAATTATCTTAGAACACTTCAATTCATATGTGCTAACTATGTACTTAACAAACATTTTGAAACAAATATGTAACAAAATGCTATATATTGCTTACACACGGAAGTAGCACATGCTCACAACAATTGTCAAAGTTATTATTTGTTAACATGTAGAAGTAACACAAGCACCCCTGAAAGTAGCAAAGTAGCATTCCTAAATTTGAAATAATTTAGTTTGATTGAAACAACATGAGGGCTACTGACTACCCAGCAACACCTGAAAGTAGCATGTGGTAAATGAATTAGTCTATTTTAGAAAAACTATGTCAACTTCCAAACCAATATGCACAAATGATGGGCTTGCAAGCCGGATAGGTTTATTTCTACCATTTGATATCACTTCTTCCTCTGTTAATGTCATTGAACCTCATCAAACATTGAAGGATTCCCACCCAATAACACCTGGAAGTAGCATGTGCTCACAAAAATCAGTGTATTTCAGAAGACCGTTCCACCTTCCTAACCAATATGCACAAATGAACACTATCTCTACTCTAGAGGGGAAAAGAAAGGTAACAACACAATTTAGCAGAGCAGTAATGCAATGATGAACACATAAAGATTATACTGCACATGAAAAGCATGCACTAAAAGAGTAAACATGGTGATTAGAGTTGTAGATCCCAATGGCATATTTCCTCTACAACGGGGCTCATACTACAAGATTAGTCGATTAGAGTATCTAAATTACAGCTGCAACGTGTGTTGTTCGATTCCAAATAAGAGCCCTAAAACAAGGTGCATGTATGGTGGTCATCTACAGACAGGAAAGGAGTATAACTATTATTGAAAACCAAAACAAAGTATATCATCACCTCCGAGCCATGGCTTGCATGTTGATACAGCCCCATGTTGACATTTGCATGCTTGTGTTCTTCATCAAGCCGCATGGGTATAAGACCTCGTACTTAGCTGCCCAGCCGCTGGTTCCACGAAGACCAAATGCTCCCGGATCTCCCAATAGGTTGACACATCATGCACATTTTTCATCGGTTTTGGACTGAGTAGGCAGAGAAGTTGACAGGTGTGCCACAGTCACCATTGTTCCTTTCGGTGGAAAATCGTAGATGACTAAAAAGTGTCTCCAATATGTATGCATTACTTAGGGAAAACTGGTGATCAACCAATCTGCAGAGCAAAGAATTGATTATAATATCCTACTAAGCAAGAGGGTTGGTTGTACTTGTATACACTACTACAAAAAGATTCATATTAGACTCCTTATCACAGACGATTCATAAAAACCGTTTGTATTAAATGCAATTATAGACGGTTCTTGATAAGAACCATCTGTGATATTGTCATATCACAGACGGTTTTTACTTAAGAACCGTCTATGATATTCCGTAGTATCACAGACGATTCTTAATTAAGAACCGTCTGTAATATGTTTTCCGCCCTACACACCTTTAAAATTTCATAATTTTTCGCTTGAGTTCGAATAGAATTCTGTTTTGACACACCTTCAGTAAAATGGACATAACTTTTGCATACGGTATCCGTTTTCGATATTCTTGTACTCGTTGGAAAGCTAACGACGAGCCCAATCCAAAACAAATGACCTGCTTGCGCTAGTTTCCCTCGAAGACCCCCAAAATCGGCCATTTGTAGCCTCAAATTCGAATTGGAAGTTTTTAAATTCTGATTTTGCCAAAATTTTTGAGCTTTCCTTCAAAATTTGGAGTTTGTCTCAACTGCAAAGTTGTAGATCTCGTCAAAACCTTTGAAATAAGTATATATAAGCCATACAGAGCTTTACCATTGCATACTTTGAGACTAGTTGTTTATATTGTATCGGTATATATATAGCTAATATCACAGACGGTTCTTAATTAAGAACCGTCTGTGATATTGCATATCACAGACGGCTATTAATTAAGAACCGTCTGTGATATGTTTCTCGCTTCGCACATCTCTAAAATTTCATAATTTTCCGCCTGAGTTCGAGTAGGACTCCTCTATAAATACTCACCCGAACCCATCCACTCCCTCCCTTCAAATGTGTCTGTGGGGTTTAGGTCTCCATTATTTTCCGCTTCCTCCCTTCATTGTTTGTTCAAGTATTTGATTCTACGGGGTTTAGGTCTCCATCGTAGTCTCCATTGTTGCCTAGGAGCTTACAGTGAGGCAACTGCTAAGAAGGTCTACCCGAGCTTGTGATGGTAGATTGTTCTCTGCTATGTTGCTTTCATTGTTCTCTTCATCGTAGCATCCATTATTACTTCCATTGTTTTCTGCTATGTTCTCTGCTATTGTAATGGTGGACTGTAATCTTGTGATGTTGTAATAGTGGATTGTAATCTTACAATATTGTAATGATGGATTGTAATCTTGTAATGTTGTAACGGTGGATTGTAACGAAAATAAAATGTTCTTTGCTATGTTTAATATCGTATTTGCTTGTTTTCAAAAAGCATAGCTAACATTCTTGAGGCTAACTGAAAAATAGAAAAAATTTTAGGTATAGAATGAACTATCATAGACAGTTTTGTAGTATAAACTGTCTGTGATCACACATCACGTAACTGCTCGTGATACTCGCACATCACTGATTTGTTCTAAACTTAGAACCGCTCGTGATGTGCGAGTATCACAGACGGTTCTATATATAGAACCGTCTGTGATAGTGTTTTTCACAGACGGTTCTAGTTACAAACCGTTTGTATTGTATTTATCACAGACAGCTCATAAACCGTCTGTGATAACTTTTGATTATCACTGACCCATAAATTTAGACGGTTCAAAAAACCGTCTGTGATGACATTTTAGAACTGTCTGTGATGATGATTTCTGTAGTAGTGATAGCTCGAACTTCTGTCGGTGGTGTCTCACATAGCTACGAACGTGGGGAGGATGCAATTCACCTCGTGCTCCAAATCTACCGATGGCAGCGGCACGGAGGAAGGTGCGGCGATGGGATCTCGTGGGAGTGAGAGGAATGGGCAGGGGTATGATGGTGGGGTGGTGGTAGTGGAAGGGGAGGAAGGCGCGTTAGTGGGATCTCACGGGATTGAGCAGGACGGGCAGGGGAATGACGGCGTGCAGTGGCAGTGGAAGGGCAAGAAGGTGTGATGGCGGGATCTCATGGGGGTAAGGGGGATGGGCAAGGCAGTCATTACTTGAAGTTTCCCATTCTGCGTTGTGGCAGTAACGCCCTCTGGATGTGGATGTTTCCCATTCTGCGTTGTGGCAGTAACACCCTCTGGATGTGGATGTTTCCCATTCTGTGCTGTGGCAGTAGCGCCCTCTGGATGTGGATGTGCCGAGGGAGGTGGTGTTGGTGGTAACCCGATGGAGGGGGCGGCAACAGTGGGAGAGGTTGGGAGAGGGGCGACGATAATGCGAGATTTGGGGAGCGAGCAGCGGTGGCGCTGTGTGGAGAGGAGGAGGTGCAGGATAGTTGTATGATGCAGCGGCGATTACTAGGTTTGTTAGTGATTTTGGTTTGGGGAAGGCAGGAGACACGGAAGGGGAAACACAAGCTGCATGACTTCGTGAGTTCACATGTTGGTGTAATGTTTTCTAAGAGGGGAGGAAGGAACACGAACCACCACAAGGGGGAGTTAGGGATGGTGAATCACAACTACCAACTTCTTCTTTTAAATAGTAGGATATCATTTACTTCATAATATGCATCCAGCAAATGTAAAAACATTTGTGGGTGTACAAATGTAAGTGATGTGCATACCTACTAAACTTCATTCTTAAAATCCATCTAGAGTTATGAGAAATGAAAAAGATAAGCTGCCACATATGTTTTACACACACTATTCACATCCATTACTTGTCTTTTCTGGTTCCCAAAAATACGGATGAGTTTCATCATGAAAATTCGTAGGTGTGCATAGCAATTTATGTAGTATATCCATGATTTTTTTCACCTTTTTTGGAATATTGCGGGTTCAATTTTTGTCAAAGACTTATATATATCGTGATGAAACAATACTTGTTCTATTCCTCGAACAAAAAAAAAAGGAGGAATAGGCTGGTCCTAGGACCAAGCCGTTCTTGAAAACTAGCACAATCGGGAACCTAAAAAAACAAAACAAGGAATAGGCATTTCGTATCGTTTGATGCCTGAAGCATTTCTGATACAATTAGAGAGCTTCATACTAAGTTTTGTAAAATACAAAATCAACATCACAATCCTGTGTTCAGCTCCCAACAATTACAACTCTGATGTGTTCAGCATCGTAATCCTATTTGATTGGTACTTTTACCTTGGCATGTTTTATCACCAGCATGCAGCTTTTCCGGCGCCCCAGGTAACCTGACCAAGCGCTGTTGCCAGTAGCATACAACTCAAACATACACACATCACAAGCTCAAAGAGACAAACCGTGCATGTCACGTAGCACTGCTCTGACATGAGACAAAAATAATGGTAACTAGCCATATATACTGCCTTGTCGTCAAGTTAGGCGTCAGAAACAAACAATGTCTTACATGCATATATGCCTGTACCAAAGTACATGCAGTGCAAGCAGATCATGGAATTTTTGGTATATATGTCATTGTTTACACTTATAATTACAAAAATAACAGTATATATATATATATATCGTATTAGTGAAAATACCATTTTTACCATCTGGTGGCCGGACGGCAACGTCGTAGGGCTGACACGTGTGACCTGTCGCCCGGCCACCGGGTGGCCAAGGCCTGCCACCCTGCCACCAAGAGGTAGGTGGCCCGCCGCCCTCCACCAAGAGGCAGGTAATTAAGCCAGCTAATTAGCCGGCATAATTACCAGTCTTAATTATTTTGTGAGCTAATTTGTTCAAATTTTTAAATAAAGTAAATGGGCTTAAAAAATTACAAAATTTTATGTGCAATCTCTAGACACAACGTACTTAATTGTGCATTTTTTGATAATTTTATCCGCTGTGAATATTGCTTAAAAATTCATATAATTATGATATTTGTACGAATTATTACATGTAGCAAACGAGTTCCAAAAATTATAAAATTTTATGTGCAGTCTTCTGACATAGTTATAGTTATTGTCTATTTTTTAAGAATTTTATAAATTACAAATATTTGTAGGAGTACATACAATAATACAAAAAATACATCGCATGAGATGCGATATGACTCACTCATCTGAGCCACTACTATCTTGCTCCATCCGAGTAATGTTTATACTTTGTATATCTTGCTCTATAACTTCAATAATTCCAGAAATGCAGGCAATCGAGGGCGGGTCGATATTGTACGGACTGGCAGCCACTGTAGTAGGAGTGGACAACGGCATGGACGGACAGGGTGCACCTGGATGTCGTCATGGAGCAGCGTCTATATGACATCCGGACATACGATGAGTACCTACAGTGGTACGTACCCTAGTCGTGTGGCTGATTCACCGTTCCTCCACTAGATCACCCCGAGCAAGGCACGTAACACAACAATCTACAACACTCGATCGATCACCACAGCGCTTCGCGGCGCCATGATAGCGTAAGACAGTTGTAATTTCTGATCATTTAATTTATGAAATTCATACTGGTCATTACTGAACCTATTTCGTATATCACTTCAGTTGGAGCGGACGTAGTGCATCGCAAGCGCGTCTAAGACTGCTATCAGCAGCCCGGACACACCACCGGTCCTACAGAATACTTTGAAGTACATCCTAAAATAGGCCAAAAAATAGTGGACAACCTGAGCTGCAGTTGTTTGACGGAGCATGTCGTGCACATCGAGCACCTAGCGGGGGCATTGTGCTCACTCACTAGGTCATCGCGACCTAGCAAGCTCGGCCAGCCATCGCAACTTATCGAGTCTGCCCAACGTCATAGTACTAGCCGTAGATCATCTGCAGGCCGTACTGACGAGGAGGTAACTTACGTACAAATCTATGTTTTATTTTTCTGTTATGTCTTACGTTCCGCTAACATTATGGCATTCTCCTACCGCAGGTTTGTGGTCGAGATTCATCACTTTTGACCTCTACACCACCTACACAGACTACCGCTCCCCATCGTTTATCTTCATGCACATCTAGGAGGTATGAGATTCGTATTCTACATCTGAAATATTTATTGTGATTAACATCGTTTCATCTTGTAGCCTTTAATTCAACATGGGAGTGACGTCGAGTCCACCGATCACGATACAGGCCTTCGGATGCTTCCAGGGAGCGGTACATAGCGCTAGTGTTTGCAATGTACGCAGGGCAGAGCTCATCGTTTACACGATACGCAGGGTGTGGAGGCTTCAGTGGGTGGAGCTCCTCCGGCATCACTGCCACACGGTACGGTGAAGGCCAAGGCTCCTCTGCACATCGAGGATTCCTAGAGTCCTTCGTTCACAACTTCAACTCTGGTGACACCTAATTTGGCATGTCAATTTAGGAACACATCAATGCTTACTACCAAACATGATCTGAAGTACTTCAGTCTACTGCACCACCGTTGGCCACTCAAGAAATGGAATGGTCTCCATATTTCCTCCGAACCGACATGCAAGCTTCGGACCAACTAACGTACCCCATGGGACATGCTCATTCTCAGATGAGTGAGCCATATCGCATCCCATATGATACATTTTTTTATACTATTATATGTACTCATTTGCTATGCTCAGACAATTACTATGACTATGTCAGGAGGCTGCACATAAAATTTTGAAAATTTTGGAGCTCGTTTGCTATATGTAACAATTCTTACTAATATCATAATTGTATAAATTTTTTAGAAACATTCACAGTGGATAAAATTATCAAAAAAAACTATACAATTAAGCATGTTGTGTTGGGAGACTACATATAAAATTTTGCAATTTTTCAACCTCATTTGTTATATTTAAAAATTCAAACAAATTAGCACACAAAAAATAATTAAGGTAGTAACAGGCCACCTGCCTCCTGATGGCGAGGTGGCAGGCCTTGGCCACCTGGTGGCCGGGGGGCAGGTTGCCTGTCGCCCAATGGTCGGGCTCCAGGTTGCACGTGTCACCCTACGGCATTGTCGCCTGGCTTCTGGGCGGCAAAAATGCTATTTTTGCTAATATAATACACATACTATCATTTTTGTAATTACGGGTGCAAACAGTGCCATATATCCCAAAATATTGTCAGAGCAAACGACTCTACACTTCAGTTCTGCTCCCATCTCGGATGATGAACAGTAGCCTAAAGATTAGTTTTTGGTGGTTCATAATAGAAACTGCACAGTGATAGAGATGTTTGCCACGTGCAAAACAGCCACACATTTTCTAGTTTCTTTCCTCTCTATTTATTCAATAAAAGATTATAATTGATCTATTGCCAAAACTGTTATAGATTTTGTTGAATCAATCATAATCCACACAATTTGTTTTCCAGCCAGAAACAGGGAATCAGATATACTAACAGAATGGAAAAACTTCCTAATATCTATGGAACTAAATGCAAACTTCAAGCTAAAACTAGGAACCTAAATAAAACATGATGTGGTGAAATTAAACTACATTCACTTCCTAATTCAATGTGTCTCCATCATCCCAAATTTTCTCCTTATCTCCTGAAACCGTACTCGCTCGAGCGGTTTTGTCAGGACATCAGCAAGTTGTTATTCAGAGTTGATGAACTCGATTTTGACGCTTCCTTCTTCCATACACTGTCTAATGAAATGATAACATGTATCGATGTGTTTACTTTGATCATAAAGAATAGGGTTCTTTGCCAAAGCAATGGCAAATTTATTATCCACATGGAGTATTATGCAGCTGGCCTTCTCGTCCAATATATCACCGAGCAAGCCAAACTCCTTGACAAGCAATCGTAGTAGCTACGATATACTCCGCCTCACAAGATGACAAAGCAACTACCTTTTGTTTCTATGATTGCTAGCTGATTGGGTCTCCATTTAACATAAATACCACTCCCATAGTGCTTTTCTAATCATCCACATCCCTAGCCATATCACCATCACTAAATCCAACTAGGTCCAACACACCTTTTGGATATCTCTTGCAGTAACAACTGAAATCTTTTGTACCCTTGATGTAGTGCAAAATATGCTTTACTGCTGCCATGTGTTCAGCAGTTTGAGCCTCCATAAAACGACTCACAAAACCAACAGGGAAGGTGATATCCGGCCTTGTGTGTACCAAATACCTGAGACTCCCAATTAGACTATTGTACAATATTGCAACATCAACTGGAGGATGGTCACTTTCTTACTCATTTTGAGTCTTGCGTCCATGGGAGTTCGACACTTATTGCAGTCAAGCATCCTGGCCTTCTCAGAATCTTCTGAGCATAAGCTGATTGTTTCATGGTGATGCCATCTTCTCCTTGGTGAACTTCCACACCCAGGTAGTAGCTCAACTTACCAAGGTCACTCATGTTGAAGAGCATCTTCATTTCCTTCTTAAACTGTTGTATGACTTCAAGTTGGGGACCTAAGATTATAAGGTCATCCACATATACTCCTATCAACAATTGCAGCCGACTTTCACCATGCCTATACACAACGTGATCAGAGGAGCACCTTTTAAACTCGAGTGAGGAAAGGCTTCCATCCAGTTTTGTATTCTAGACTCTTGGTGCTTGCTTTAGCCCATACAAAGCTTTGCTGAGCCGAAGAACTTTATGGGGGTTGTTCTTGTCCACAAAACCTGGATATTGACACAAGTATACCTCCTCCTGAAGCTCTCCATTCAAGAAGGTGGATTTCACATCAAATACTTCTTCATAATCCACTTCGTGCTACTAAATATAACCCTTGACCACCAAGCGTGCATTGTGCCTTGAAATCCTTTGTTGAGCATCCTTTTTAACCTTGAATACCTATTTCAGTCCAACCAGCTTGCGACCAGCTCGGAGATCAACTAGACTCCATGTATTTGTTTTTTTCAATGCATCTAATTTCTTCTAACAAGGATAGTCTCCAACACTTCTGTGTCTCAGCCTCCCCAAAGATTTTTGGGTTCCTCAGATGCAAGAAGACACATCTCTCCAAAGGAATCAGTCAACTCATGCACTAAAGTGTTGTCATAGAGGTTTTGCAATGTTCGGTAGCATTTTGGTCCCTCTTTAGATGCATGTGAAGAGTTACTTGATGGTGTAGCACATTCCACTCCCTGTGGTGCAGCCAGCGTTGCAGGTGCTGGTGTTGATGCAGCTGTAGTTTCTGATGTTAGTGTTGGATTAATTGGGCTTGGTCCATTTAATTTAGCAATTAATCAAATGAAATTCCTAGGCCCACATGGAAAAACTGTTTAGTCCCATATGGAGAGTTGAATGGGAGTTACACCACTTTAAAAGGTGAAACGTGGTAACCCCCTTGTGGAATTGGAAAGAGCCAACACACGCGCGCGCGCTCGCTCGCTCGCCTCGCCTCGCCACGCCACGCCACGCCGAGCCGAGCCGAGCCGAGCCGTGCAGTGCGGTGCGGTGCGGTGCGTGTGTGTGTGCGTGTGTGTGTGCGTGTGCGTGCGCGTGCACGTGTCGGGTGCGTGCGCATTTTTCTTTATCTATTCAAAAATCGTAACGCATTGGTGGCGATAGAATTGCGATTACTAGTAAAATATGGCTGCGTTACTTTGAGTAATGGCTACGCTTACTAGTGACTAATGGCTGCAGCATACTCGCTCTTCGCTTTTTTGTTACAAAAGGCTCTCCACTCCATACGGGATGAATATATAGTATTTTGGTTCTGTTTTTGTGCTGTGCGAAGTAATCTCCGGTCCAGAACCTTACGCGCAAAGGGTTCTGGGTGAGTAGGCCTCCGAAACTCTGTTCGTTTGCGTACCTGCACGGGTAGACGGGCAATCAAGTTTTTGGGGAGCGCATTGGCGCGACTGCTCAATCTGCGAAGTACGTCATCTACTTCCTGGTGGTGAACTGTTCGCGAGACTGCACGGCGAACATCTTCCTGCATCACGCCTCGTCCTGCATCACGTCTCGATCGACTACATCGAATAGATCATCATGTCGACTGATGGTAATGGCGCCTCCGGTGTCACCGACACTGGCCCCGCCCGAGGGTATAACCTGAAAACTTCTCTAGTATATTTGTATCTATGTGCTATGAATATGTTAATAGGTGTTGCTATTAGCTTGTTCGTAAGCGAATATGAATATATCATTGTTGAATCACTCATGCTTTTGTTTGTCATGTTTTATATGCTGAATTTCTGGATTAAAATATGCCGAAAATTGACTAGATTTTCAACTATCCAAAAACTTGATAGGTCTTTTTCGGTAGTTGGCTTTGCTGCGTCGCTTAAGCCGCACCCTCCGTTTGATGGTTAAAATTTTAAGAGATGGCGTGCACGTGCGATCCTGTGGTTTACTGCCATGGAATGTTTTCATGTTGCACAAGGCAAGCCCGCTGAGCCTCTATCTGCTGAGGACAAACGCAAGTTCAATGTAGCGGATAACTTGTTTCGAGGTGCACTTATTAACATACTGGCAGATAACATTGTGGATGTGTACATGCATTTGCCTGCGGGCAAAGAGATGTGGAATGCACTTGAGGCCAAGTTCGAGTTTCGATGCCGGGCGATGAGTCGTATGTCATGGAATGTTCTATGACTACAAGATGGTCGATGACCGCTCAGAGTAGAACAAGCTCATGAGATTCAAAGCGCCGCAAAGGAGCTTGAGAACAATAAGTGCGAGTTACCGGACAAGTTTGTGGCTGGCGGTATTATCGCCAAGTTACCACCTTCTTGGTCGGATTTTGCTACCTCTCTAAAACACAAGAGGCAGGAGTTCAGTGTTACTGATCTCGTTGGCTCTCTTGGTGTTGAAGAGAAGGCGAGGGCAAAAGATACTCGTGGCAAGAAAGTTGCTGCTGAGGGAGGTTCTAGTGCCAATTTGGTGCAGAAAAAGAACCTTCAGGCTTTCCACAATAAAAAGAAAAACAAGCCTATTGTCAAGCCCAATGCTACTACTGAGTTTAAGAAGAAAAGCAAAGGAAAGGGCGGCTGCTTTGTGTGCGGTGATTCTGGCCATTGGGCTAAGGATTGTCCAGACCGCAAGGATAAGCAAAAGAAGTCTGCCAACATGGTTATTAGTGATGCTGGAGGAACATCGGGGTACGGTAATTATTTACCTACAGTTCTTTCTGTTTGTCAATCACCAGAGTGGTGGGTTGACACTGGTGCTAATATTCATGTGTGTGCTGATATTTCCTTATTTTCATCCTATCAGGTCTGTCGAGGTTCCTCCTTGTTGATGGGAAATGGATCGCATGCAGCTGTTCATGGTGTTGGTACGGTCGATCTGAAGTTTACTTCGGGAAAGACCGTAGAGCTGAAGAATGTGCAGCATGTCCCCTCCATAAAGAAGAATCTCGTCAGCGGATCTCTATTGTGTAGAGATAGTTTTAGGCTTGCATTTGAGTCCAATAAATGTGTCGTGTCTAAGTATGGAACATTTGTTGGTAAAGGCTATGAGAGCGGAGGCTTGTTCCGTTTTTCTTTGATGGATTTCTATAATAAATTTGTGAACCATGTGTGCAACGATGATGATGAATCTAATGTTTGGCATTCACGACTTTGTCATGTTAATTTTAGGTGTATGACGCGCTTAGCTAATATGAGTTTAATCCCGAAATTCACTTTGGTCAAAGGTTCTAAGTGCCATGCGTGTGTTCAATCGAAACAACCTCGCAAGCCTCACAAGGCAGCGAAAGAGGCGAGGAATTTGGCACCGTTAGAACTCATTCATTCCGATTTGTGCGAGATGAATGGCGTGTTGACTAAAGGTGGGAAGAAATATTTCGTGACGCTTATAGATGATTGCACTAGATTTTGCTATGTGTACTTATTGAAAACAAAAGATGAAGCGTTAAATTACTTTAAGATCTATAAAGCTAAGGTAGAAAACCAACTTGAGAGAAAAATCAAGCGGGTAAGGTCTGATCGTGGGGGAGAGTATTTTTCGAATGAGTTTATTTTATTCTGCGAGGAACATGGAATTATTCATGAGAGGACGCCTCCCTATTCTCCCGAATCAAACGGGGTTGCCGAAAGAAAGAACCGCACTCTAACTGATTTAGTTAACGCTATGTTAGACACTGCGGGACTTTCTAGGAATGGTGGGGTGAGGCTATATTGACCGCGTGTCATGTCCTGAATAGAGTTCCTACAAAGAATAAAGAAATAACACCATTCGAGGAATGGGAAAAGAAGAAATTGTCTCTCTCATACTTGCGCACCTGGGGATGTTTGGCCAAAGTTAACGTGCCAATTGTCAAGAAGCGCAAACTTGGATCAAAAACCGTAGATTGTGTATTTCTTGGTTATGCTATGCACAGCGTGGGTTATAGGTTCTTAATTATAAAAACTGGAGTACCTGACATGCGTGTTGGTACAATTATAGAGTCTAGAGACGCCACATTTTTTGAGAATGAATTTCCTATGAAATGTGATGTACCTAGCTCATCTAGTCAAGAACCTATAATTTCCTTTGATTCTTTTGTGCCGATAGAACATGCTGAGGAAACGCCTTTGGAAAATCCTGAGGAGGATAACAATGAGGTTATTCGAAAGAGTAAGAGACAGAGGATTGCAAAGTCCTTTGGTGATGATTTCATTGTATACCTCGTGGATGACACTCCAAGAACCATGGAAGAGGCATATTCTTCTCCTGACGCTGACTATTGGAAGGAAGCAGTACGGAGTGAGATGGACTCTATTATGTCTAATGGAACTTGGGAGGTCGTTGACCGTCCTTATGGGTGTAAACCTGTAGGATGTAAATGGATTTTCAAGAAAAAGCTTAGGCCTGATGGTACAATTAAAAAGTACAAGGCAAGACTTGTGGCCAAGGGTTATACTCAGAAAGAAGGCGATGACTTCTTTGATACTTATTCACCTGTTGCCCGATTGACCACAATTCGAGTACTACTTGCCCTGGCTGCCTCATATGGTCTGCTCGTTCATCAAATGGACGTTAAGACAGCTTTTTTAAATGGAGAGTTGGAGGAGGAGATTTATATGGATCAGACAGACGGGTTTGTGGTAAAAGGTCAAGAAGGAAAAGTATGCAAGTTGTTAAAGTCTTTGTATGGTCTAAAGCAAGCACCTAAGCAGTGGCATGAGAAGTTCGACAGAACTTTGACATCTGCTGGCTTTGTTGTGAATGAAGCCGACAGATGTGTGTATTATCGCTATGGTGGGGGAGAAGGAGTGATCTTGTGCTTGTATGTTGATGACATACTGATTTTTGGGACCAACCTCAATGTGGTTGAGGAGGTCAAGGACTTTCTGTCCAAGAGTTTTGAGATGAAAGATTTGGGAGTGGCTGATATGATTCTTAACATTAAGCTACTGAGAGGAGGTGATGGTGGGGTTACACTTGTGCAATCTCACTATGTAGAGAAGGTCTTGAGTCGCTTTGGTTATAGTGACTGCAAGCCTGCTTCTACTCCTTCTGATCCTAGTGTGTTATTGAGGAAAAACCGAAGAATAACAAGAGATCAATTAAGATACTCCCAGATCATTGGTTCATTGATGTATTTAGCTAGTGCTACGAGACCTGACATCTCGCTTGTCTTTGTGAGCAAGCTAAGCCGATTTATTTCAAACCGGAGATGATCATTGGCGTGCTCTTGAGAGAGTAATGCGCTATCTAAAAGCAACCGTGACCTATGGTATTCACTATGCTTTGGTACCCAAAGGTACCGGAGGGCTCTGATGATTCAAACCGATCTCGATGTCGATGAGATAAAACCCACGAGTGGATATGTGTTCACACTTGGAGGTGGTGCTTGTTTCTGGAAGTCTTGCAAGCGCACCATCTTAACGAGGTCAACCATGGAAGCGTAACTCACGGCATTAGACACCGCAATCGTTGAGGCCGAGTGGCTTCGCGAACTCCTTGTGGATTTGCCGGTGGTTGAAAAACCGACATCGCTATCCCGATGAACCGTGATAATCGATCAGAATTATCAAGGTGAACAGTTCTAAGGACAACATGAAGTCATCTAGGCATGTTAAAAGGCGGTTGAAGTCCGCCGAAAGCTGAAAAACTCGGAGTGATAGCGCCGACTATGTCCGCATACTAAAAATCTGGCCGACCAATTTACAAAGGGTCTATCACGTAATGTGATAGATAGTGCATCGAGTGAGATGGGCCTGAGACCCACATGAGTCATACCACAGTGGTAACCTGTTCTACGTGATCGGAGATCCCGTGAAGTAGGATAGTGAAACAAGCTGTTAGTTGACTGGGAGGAGAGACCTTTATAGGGCTCATTTCTTCAATGATGCGCTTCTCTTCTATTCTGTATGGCAGGTTGGTTTTTACCTCAATGTGATCCGAGTAGCTTATTTAGAGCAGAGATGTCGGCCTACAGGACATCTTAGAAGGAACACACCTATATGAGTTCGACTGCTGGTCACAGTCTATGAGATTTGGGTGATCTCTAGACACTCATGAATAGGCATGGAGTATGACTTATACGCTCCAACTAGAGGAGATGCTTTAGGCAGCCTAGTACTAGTAAAGGAACTGGGTAAAGCTTGTTCGCACAAAACTGTCAATTCAAGGCATAGTCCATTGTTCAGTTGTGGATGAGTGTAACTCCTTTCCTAGGTGGATGTTCAACTTAACGGTCTCCATCAAACACCGTATATCAAACAACAAAGAGAATCGAGAACATTTCTCGTGTGCCTTGAAATTTGGTGGGGATTGTTGGATTAATTGGGCTTGGTCCATTTAATTTAGCAATTAATCAAATGAAATTCCTAGGCCCACATAGAAAAACTGTTTAGTCCTATATGGAGAGTTGAATGGGAGTTACACCATTTTAAAAGGTGGAACGTGGTAACCCTCTTGTGGAATTGGAAAGAGCCAACACGCGCGCGCGCTCGCTCGCTCGCCTCGCCTCGCCACGCCACGCCGAGCCGAGCCGAGCCGAGCCGTGCCGTGCGGTGTGGTGCGGTGCGTGTGCGTGTGCGTGCGCGTGCACGCAGGCGTGTCGGGTGCGTACGCGTTTTTCTTTATCTATTCGAAAATCGTAACGCATTGGCTGGCAGTAACGGTATAGTTACTAGTAAATTATGGCTGCGGTTACTTTCGAGTAATAGCTACAGTTACTAGTGACTAATGGCTGCAGTTACTCTGGCTCTTCGTTTTTGCTGTTACAAAAGGCTCTCCACTCCATACGGGATGAATATATAGTATTTTGGTTCTGTTTTTGTGCTGTGCGAAGTAATCTCCGGTCCAGAACCTTGCGCGCAAAGGGTTCTGGGTGAGTAGGCCTCCGAAACTCTGTTCGTTTGCGTACCTGCACGGGTAGACGGGCAATCAAGTTTTTGGGGAGCGCATTGGCGCGACTGCTCAATCTGCGAAGTACGTCATCTACTTCCTGGTGGTGAACTGTTCGCGAGACTGCACGGCGAACATCTTCCTGCATCACGCCTTGATCGACTACATCGAATAGACCATCATGTCGACTGATGGTAATGGCGCCTCCGGTGTCACCGACACTGGCCCCGCCCGAGGGTATAACCTGAAAACTTCTCTAGTATATTTGTATCTGTGTGCTATGAATATGTTAATAGGTGTTGCTATTAGCTTGTTCATAAGCGAATATGAATATATCATTGTTGAATCACTCATGCTTTTGTTTGTCATGTTTTATATGCTGAATTTCTGGATTAAAATATGCCGAAAATTGACTAGATTTTCAACAGTTAGTGCCCCACCACAGCAATTCCATGGGGCTGATCTTCTGAAACTTGGTGCGAGCTGTAGTAGATAGTGAACATCTCCCCCAGCATGGAAATATTCAATTCGTCCTCTGTTCTACTCCAATCCTAGGTCGCCTCCTCATCAAACACAACATCACATGTAACATGTAGCCTTTCTGCAACAGGGTCATACATCCTGCAAGCCTTGCTTCCGGTATCATAGCCAATAAAGGCCATTGAAACACTCCTATCTTCAAGCTTCTTCAAGTTTGGTTTGATGACTTTGACATAACCCAAACATCCAAAAGTGCAAAGACTGATGCACGTTGGGACATCTACCATGCCAAGGTTTGTAGGGAATCATACCCTCTAGACTGGCTATTGTAGAGTGATTCAAAATGTATACTACCATGCTGACGGCCTCTCCCCAAAATCTCTCAGGAACTCCTTTTGCCTTCAAAATACTTAACACCATGCCCAACACCATTTGGTTTCTTTGCTCGACAATGCCATTCTTCTATGGCGAATAGGGTGCCATCAGATGTTGAGTTACACCTTGTTCAGCCCAATATAGGCCAAACTCCTTGGAGCTGAATTCATCACCGTGGTCGTTTGGAATACTTTGATTTTGCTTCCACTTTCCAGTTCGGCTGTTGCCTGAAGTGCTTGATTGCCTCAGCCGCATCTCCTTTTGATCTCAACAGAGTCACCCACATGAAGCGAGTGCAATCATCAACGAGAAGGAGAAAATAGTTCCTCCCTCTTGGTGTGGCCAGTGAGATTGGAGCACATAGATCACTATGCACAAGTTCTAGCCGAACATCTTCTCGAAAATCAGCCTTTTGTGGAAATGAGGTTCGCTGCTGCTTCCCCACAAGACAACTGTCACACACTTCCTTTGCGGTGTGTATCTCCGATAGTCCATGCACCATGTGCTGTTGCGCCAACTTGAACAAAGATCTGAAGTTGAGGTGGCCATATCAAGCATGCCATTGCTAGGCTTCCTCTGTGCATTGTGTAGCCAAACAAACTGGCTCGGTCAGGCTGAGGTAAAGCACATACAACCAGTTACCTGACCTCTTCGCCTAAGCAATAATTTATTTTTCCCGATCACGGATTGTTAGGATGACATATTCTATAAGACTTATTATATTGTTGCAAAGCTTCGGGATGTAGTAGGCATCCGTCAAGACTCGGTGCTCCCCACTATGACATTTGAACATTACAGTACCTCTCCCGCAGATGTCAATAGTGGAGCCATCTCAAAATTTATTGAGCCTCTGTGTGTGTGTCGAGGTTAGCAAAATTTGACTCATAGCCAGACATATGGTTCGTTGCACCGGTGTTGAGGTACCATAGCCCATTGTGCTCCTCACAAGCTCACCCCAAGAAAGCTTGCACATTACTTCATTGAGGAAGACTCTTCCCGATGGCACTACCTCAATTTCCGGGGCCGTGCACACCTGTGCCATGAGAAGCGTGGGCTCTTCCTCTTGTACCTGAGTAAGGTTTGCTTGCTGTTCCTTGCATTTCGACCATGGTTTGCAACAATCTCTAGCAAAATGTCTGAAATTGTTTTAGTTGAAACACTTCATCTTCAGCTTGTCCCGCCTTGTGGCCAAAGCCCTAGCATCTTTCACCTTGGCTTGTCCTCCCTTGACTTGCCAATTTTGCTAGCCATGGTTTAGGTCCCGGCTTGGTCCCTGACTTTTAGCGCCCATGGAGCCAGCACCCTCCGGTTGCTTGTTTCTAAAACATGCCGCCAATTCCTCTTCCATGAGGAGTAGCCGGCCTCCTCCCCCGTCTCCACCTTCACTAGCATCCCACTGGTCTTCTATGGCCTTCGTCGACCTCGAACCACGTGGCATCGACGCAGGTCTCATCACCGCTCTGATACCAATTGTCAGAGCAATTGGCAGAGCAAACGACTCAGTACTTCAGTTCTGCTCCCGTCCCGGATGATGAACAGTAGCGTGAAGATTGTTTTTTGGTGGTTCACAATAGAAACTGCATAGAGACAGAGATGTTTGCCATGTGCAAAACAGCCACACGTTTTCTGGTTTCTTTCCTCTCTATTTATTCAATTGAAGATTACAACTGATCTGTTACCAAATCTGTTACAGATTTTGCCGAATCAATCATAATCCGCACAATCTGTTTTCCAGCCGGAAACAGGGAATCAGAGATACTAACAGAATAGAAAAAACTTCCTAATCTTTATGGAACTAAATGCAAACTTCAAACTGAAACTAGGAAACTAAATAAGGCACGATGCGGTGAAATTAAACAACAGTGATCAACGGTTAAGGTTACACACCTTGATAACTTCGGCATTAGCTAAAGATCTATATGATCGAGTAAGAAGATATCATATACCTAGGCACACACCACATCCACACAATGCACTATGTATGTGTATGCATGCACCGATGTACGACCGGCACACTATGCTGGCATCGATCACGGATCACCTGCGCGGGTACGCGCTTCCTCCGGTGAAGTACTGCCCAGCTTCCATGCGGAGGGCGGCGGAGGGCCTGCTTTGAGCGCCGTAGGTGGGCTGCGAACTGTAGTCCATGGCCGGCCGCGGCGTCGGCTTCCAGTGCCGCTTCCGCTGGTTAATGAACCAGTTGTTGATCTGCTTCGCGTCGAGCCCCGTCGACACCGCCAACTTCGCCTTCTCCAATTCCTGGAGTGCCATTGTTGCAACGCTCTTACTGTCTTGGACATATATATATACCAAGCTAGCTATATATGACATGCACGCAAGGACCGCGCAGCGAACATGCATGCATGATCGACGTACCACGTGGTACGTACGTACCGATGGATAGGGCCATATGTAGTGCGGCTGCCACCACTGGAGAAGCTTCTGGTGCGCTTCCCTCGGCAACTTGCCTTTCTTCTTCTTCTTGGAGAGCTTCCTCGATAGGTCGCTCAGGTAGCCGCTGTATTTGTTAAGGAGCTGGTTCTTCAGCTCCTTGTCCTCGTCGGAAGGACTGGTTATCGCCGGCAGTCCAGCAACGTCACCAGTTTCCTGCTCATCTTCGGAGGAACCCCCGGGTTCGCAGCTGTTGTCATCTGCATGAAATATTGGCAATCCAGGAAATGACTAAGGACGATCAATAAATTTAGTACACCTTAATCACACAATGTTACAGAGGCAAAAGCTCGAGATCATGGTCAGGACTCAGGATTCCCTACACCGTATTATGTACCATGTCTTGTGGCAAATGACATGGTTCAAATCCCACTTCCTGTATATTAGGTGCGTTTATTGCAGATTTTCTGGGATTTTATCTTGGACCTCTGGGTTGCTAAGCGTTAAAGATGATTACAATAACCAAACACACCGGTACCCTTCGAAAAAATAATATTCGCTCCGATTCCAATATACTACCGTTGTTTTTTACTTTTCGTTTTAGATATCGATATGTTTTCAACACTCATCTTTGACTATTATTTTTTTAGTTATATGCTAGCAAAAATTATTCGCAATATAATGATATGAAATTATTTTTGATGACAAATCTAGCAATTTTATTACCATACGACAAATCTAAATAGTTTTGTGTATAGAGGTCAAATTTTTAAAAGGTTGAGTGCACGCATTATAAAGTGTCATCTGGAAAAGAATGGAGGGATTAAGTCGTTTTGGCTATAGACACGATCTCAAAAGTGACAATTTGACTATCAATTTCTAAGATTACATATGTTCTTCAAATAAAAGTAGTTATATATTGTGAAATTATACTTCATAATGGATATAGGAGTACCAATTCCATGTTGTCGATCTTGATAATTCTTTATTTATTGATGATCAAATCTAAAAATATTTGACCGATATATATTGTAAAACGACTTTTATTTGAAATTGGAGCTAGTAGCTAGTATGTACATGCTAAAGTGCTAAACTAAGGTGACTAGAATCACTAGGTTTCAATTTACTACCCATTATATAGATAAACATGTAACCAGCAATTAATCCAAACGCAAAACATGCACACAACCACCATTCAACAACGAATTATCATTCTGTCCTAACCTAAGCTAATTATATTTCCTATCATTCTTGCACGAAAAGCTAGCTAATGATCAGACGTACGGCGACAGAGAACATTTCAATCAGGCCTTCGCAATTCACATGTCCACAATCGGACGTACGGCGACAAAGAACTTTTGGGCACTATTGCCCACTATTTCTAATAGATTAAGTTTTTACATGAAATAGTTGTGCTTGAAACTTAATAAATATATACGTATAAGACAGTAGAAACGTGTGATTCGATCGGCAAGTGATTTGGATCACACGTCATCAGGCCGGTCGATCCTCGGAGTAATCCATGCACAAATGCAAATCAGTTGTGGCGGAGGATCGGCATGCGCGCGTCCACTGGGTGATCTGTGTGTGTTAGGCCCTCTCTCTTTTGTTTGTGCTTTTAGCTTCTCTAAAAATCTGAAATAAACAGAACAGCTTCTTGAAGTAGTTTCTCTAAACGGTTTCTGAACTTAAAACTGTGTATACCGTTTGTATCGACATCCCCACCGTCTCCTATGGTTTTAAAAAGCATAGACAAAGACATTAGTCGTAAGCCAAGTGAACTCGTGGGCATCAACATACTATATGTGCGTTGTTCCTAGGGCATCTATCCCGTGGGTTTCAACTCTGACAAACAGGAGTGGATCTAGGCTTTAGGTTAGGTGGGTTGTAGCCCAAGGCCCAGAATAATTACCAATGCAAAAAAATTGTATATGGGCTGAAAAAAATCACTGTTTATTGGGCTAGCCTGAGGCGGCATACAGTGGTTCAGCCCACAATGAGAAATCATTAAAGTATTGAATAGACCAACCCAAAGCAAAGGTCATGTAGTTGGCCTGTCACCTCACCCTCATTCTGTCATTCATTATTTCACCCTAATGGGTCAAACCCAATGATCCTTCGGTCCTTCGCCAAGCACCGGCGCACCTTCACTTCGCCCATGCCGCCATGCAAAGTCGCGAACACTAGCGCCAGCACTGCCACCTCCCACTATCGCCAGCTCCTGACCTCCAGGGCCGCTACCTGGCTCGTCTCCCTCCTCCCATCCCGTGTCACCGTGTCGATGTCACCTCCCTCCAGCGCCGGTGTGACCGCGGGTGAGCCGCCCTTCTGGCCGTCTCCTCTAATACTCTAGCTCCACTTCCTCCTCAACTTCAAGAAGCGGTGGCGACGCGAAGCAAGCTGGGCAGCCAGCTACCACTATCCCACTACTACTGCCCGGCCCTCCCCTCCACTCGTCGCCGTTTCCCATTTTCTTCGTTGATTTTGTCTCCAATCGTTAGGTGAAAATCCCCCTTTTTTCAGATTTTGTATGTGTTTTGGAATTAGGAGGAACTGTAATGGTAGTTTGAAGAATTAGGGGAAAATAAATATGAGGATTGGTGGGAAGATGGGGGTGCGTATCAAAAAATATTTTGAGGCTGCGAATTGAGAGTTTTGAGGCTGCCTGTTCAGGTGTTCATGATGGTGGACTAGTGTTGAAATATTAAATGCCATGTGCTCACTCAACTCCGTTTATTAAAGCCATTAATTTTGTTTACAAATATAGCTATTGAGTAGTGGAACTAATGAGTTTATTATGATGTTGTGAAACTAGCAAGTTTGTATTGAGCTAATGATCCTTTCTTAAATTCTACAAGATACACCATTACTTGAGAGTTGAGAACCGGAAGCAGAAACATTAGCATGTAATCTTCTATCCAGTCCAATTAGGTACACAGTAGCTTGCACATCATTTACTTGCATTTGTTTCATACTGTCAATTGGAGACATACATTTATGATTTTTATATGGTTGTTAGAATTTAGAAGCCATTTTAGTCACTGAGTTTAGTATTCATCTGGAAAATGTAATGAGATGTACTTTATATGTTACTCATTGACGATTGCAGCACACATCTAAAATTGCTGTCTGAATTCAAGCATTTTTTCTTTAAACTATTTTATGTCACTTTCAGAATGTTTTAGGGAGATCAAGCTCTGTGGTATATGCTGTTGCGCTACTAGCTTTTGGGCAAAGCACCACAATTAGTTGCACATTCGCTGGGCAGGTCATCATGTAGGTAAAGATGGGTTTTATAGTACCGACTCGTAGTATTGATCCGGGTGTCATTACGTTCATGAAAACAAAGTATTTGCTGGCTTGCATGTCATTGTCCATTCTTGAGAACTTTTTTCAGTAAACATGGCTAACTATTTGGTTCTAATTTATGATCTGTTTTTTAGGGTTTTCTGGACATGAAGATGAAGAACTGGTTAAGGAACCTCATCACCCGAGTCATTGCCATTGCTCCAAGCCTTATTGTCTCTGTTGTCAGTGGTCACTCAGGCGCTAGCAAGCTAATCATCCTATCCTCGGTAGTACTACTCTACTTTTTTCTCAATTTTTATCTTCCTAATTAACATAGATAATTGCTATAGAAAATCAGTCATGGTGTGGACGTGCGTTAGTTAAGAGTCTAGAGTTTAGCTCTAGGTATAGCTAAATCCTAGTTCCACCGTTCCTGACAAACTGTGGTACACTACGTACGTAAGATTGAGATAGCTGGAGTTGAAGGGTAGCCTGCTTTGCCATGTGGCGCTACTGACTGTTGCAGCATGCCTCCTACGAGCCGGGACCCCACTTCCTGGCTACTCTCCACATGCATGCAACAGCTCAATCTAGCAAGACAAATAAAAATCAAATTTCTGATGGTAAGTAGAGGAGAGCCCTATCAGCAAAGGGAAAGCAAAATGTTTAAAAACCACTCCGAACGGAAAACAAAGAAAAAAAAAGTAGAAAGTTAACTAGCTAGCTAGAAAGCAAATTAATAAAGGGTCGATGTTAATTTCATGCAGTAAGTTGTCATTCAGTATTAAGTATTGCGCATCAACCAGTCAAAAAATGAAGTACATGTATAAGTTGGGGAAGGTGGGTATTTTTTCCCCCTTATATTTCAACATTTTCCTGTACCTCTAAATTCTTTAGGTGTTGTAGGGACACATTTACCCAGTCTCAAGGATACATCAATGCAAATGGTGTCGGAATGTGAATTCACATGTGACCTAGCAACTCACATGTACAAGGCTCTACAAGTTTTTATTTCTTTGGCACATGTGGCCTAGCAACTCACATGTACAAGGCTCTACAAGTTTTTATTTCTTTGGAATCAGTGTGTGCTTGATCAACCTGTTTTGGGAAAATTTGGCTCTCTGGCTCGTGTTTCAACACTTACAAAACCCTAATGTTACTCAAAACTTGATTATCCCAATTATGCTATCTCTATGTGCGTGTGTGTGTGTGTTCAAAACAGGTAAAGATGTTTAGTTGTACGCTTGATATCTGATAGGGAAATTACCACTTCAATATTTTTAAGCCGCCTAATTAAATTATGTGTGCACATGAGAATATATCACATGGCATGCTATAGTGCCAATTGCTTTCATTCTTAAATGACAAATAATCATGTACTAGGATACCTGCACTGCAATTGTGTCAGCATATATATGCACCTAAAAAAGAAACCCTCAAGAATAACTTAGTGTAAGCATATGCACCTAGTGCTAAAGAGTTGATCTGTGCCTCCATGCTCCTGAAGAACTCATCGGCTTCTTGAATTGGTCTTATGAGTTCCTGTCTGTACCTCAGCAGCATATCATAGTAGGTCTCCTGCACACACAAAAAATATACAGATCCATATATGTCTGTACTACAGCATATATGTATTTTATTTGGAAAACAACATGCATGTCCGTACTACAAATGAGCTAGATCCAGCTAAATCATACAGGCATAAGCTGTTACCATAAATTGGTCGAGCTCTGGGTCTGCCGGCTGTTTGTGCCTGTCGTCCGAATTTGACTCAAGTTCATCGCCAAGGGAGGAGAGCCGACCGACAATCTCCGGTGGCGCTCCGACCTTAGGTAACACAAAATCAACACCAATTTCTTACAGAAATTAAAGCAGATAAGGCACAAGCAAAATAAGAACAATCAAACACAGCCAAAAAAACTATGTAAGTGTAGGGGAGACACGACTACACAAGTACCTTCCGGCAATCTGTGAAGGCTCCTAGGAGAGCCGGATAGAGAGGGTGCGACATGATCTTGGCTTTGATTGTTTCCAATCCCCTCTCCTGGAGGTTGGACTGTCTAGAAGGATCAAATGCGGGGTACGGCGGTGCCTGTGCTGCTTCCGGTGGCGAAGTTGTTGTGGAGAATGTGTGATCTAAAGCGAGGTAGAAGGGGATAGTGGTGGCGGCCTTCGAGCTGCTGGCAAGAAGGGGCAGCTGCTCCATTTGTAAACTTATTTTCGAGCTGATCCTAGTTATCTGGCAGGGTACGTTAATTGTGGGAGGAAAGGAGGAGGCATATATATTAGGGCAAGGGGAGGTTGTTTATTTGATGGCCTTTAATTCTAGATCTAATTGTGCGTGTGAGAAGATGTGGTTTGCAGTTACAATCCAGAAGATGCGCAGTAGATGGACAGTCATATGGGAGGAGATCTAAAAAGGGTCCAATAAAGGAAGGGAAAAAGGGTCGTTGTAAAGTGCGTTGTTCCCGAAGAAAAGAAATGGTTGTACGGTCACACCGTCCCATGAACCACCTGATGGTGAGCTTGTATCATGGATTATTGATCAATCGGTCTGTAGGTAAGCAACCAGCAAGATCACCCCAACCCTAAGTAAGTTTATCAATGTCGATCGTTCTGCATATTTTTATTATCTTTGTGTCTCAAACTTGTTCATATATACAAGTTAAAGGCCAGCACGATCGATGTTGTGCATGTATCAGTATAAAACCATTCTGTAAAAACGTCCTTAATTAAATTAAGGATTGTTTTCGAAAGTTTCAAAATGAATGTACTTAATTCAAAAAAAAGAGAAATGAATGTTACAAAGGATAGATGCAGAACTGAGATTGAAAAGTCTACTAGCAACCATGAGATGAGTTTACTAGCAACATCCTAGTTATTAATAGGTGCAGAATGTGCAATTACTTCAAACTTTGAATAGGCACCGAATGTGGGTTAATATCAGAACATCAGGTACAAAGGATAGATACAGAGCTGAGATGAGAAGTTTACAGTAACCTTGAGATGAGTTTACTAGCAACCTCCAAGTTATTAATAGGTGCAGAATGTGCAATTAATTCCAACTTTGAATAGGCAGTAAATGTGTGATGTAACAGCGCCATTTTTTTTAAACGGGGTGGTCGTATGTTCCGTAACAACCCAAGAGTTCAACTGCGGACAGAAAGAGTATCATACCCACTCACGAATATTCAAAAAGGGGTGAACTTGATTAAAATAGGACATAATAGTCAACTTTAGCATCTTTACGGGCGTTCAAGCCTAAAACTTAACTTACATTCAGAAGAACCGAAGAAAATTCCTACAGTAACACTTGAGTGTAGTCGTAACCCTAACATGAAAACTTGAAATATCCATTTTTCTTCTGGTATCTATTCTGGTGGAAAATATAGTGAGATTGAGTACAACTAACCATACTCAACAAGTCATATAGGGAAATGCTATATAACTACATGCCAGGATTTTAAAGAGATGGAGATATAGTGGTTTTATTAAGGTATTTTGTGGATGCAATTTTATTTGTAAACATTTTTGAACATAAAATCAAAGTAAGATCTTCTTAAGAGATTGGGGTTTCAACAATTTGATTACCAAGTTACAACATTACCAAATCTACTTATGGCTTACTATTGGAATCACCTATTAAACACAACTTCATTACCGGAAGCACGGTGTATTCAAATACCATTTAAAAATTTGACTATGCGGAGCTGCCCATGTTTACCAATAAGATACCTCAGACTCATAATGTCAAGCTATAGACATGCAACATGTTAGCATACGACTAAGTTGAGATAATAAGATCTTTCACTGCTCGCCTCATTGTATAGTCTCTACCCAGTAGGGACTAGGCAACACAGGCAGTCGGTATTCCACTGGTCAACGCAGAAAGCGTTATTCGACTCCATGTAATCCTACCATTGTTAAGTATGATTTTACCCTTTCCATACCACCCGCTTTATATGCAGGCCATTCCACTTTTAGAACACCAACACCCTCTAGATTTTTAATTGATTTGAGCAGCTATTAGACCAGATTGGATAAGTCAAAACTTATGATTGAGCGATTACTATGTTTTTTACTCAGCATAAGGTTCTAATATTTACTTTTCATCAATGAGGCAGCCAAGCACACACCAGTAACCTAGTGCACCGCAGCACTGCCACCACTCCAATCAATGCCTCCTCTCTAGGGTAAGGATGTGGATTTCAACCATCTCGTGGCTTTCGACGTGAATATGGTCATCAAATAAAATAGAGCTTTTCTAGTGATAGAACATAACTAATTATCATAATATTTGTTTTAAATTAGTAACAGTGCATAAATAACAATAATGAAAGTACTGTAAATAAAAAATTAAAACAGCGTAAGTTCAACATGATAAAAAATATGTGACTTGCCTCTTTGTCTATAGCCTTTGATTATTTTACTGTAATCGTTAGGTTGGACACTGCCGTCTTTAATTACTCTTGTAGCTCTTTTGTTGACTAACTCGTCGGGTCCGAATACTAGTGTGGAAAATTAATGCAAATTAGTTCCTACTTTGCGTAGTGTAAGATGGGAACAAAATACAATAAAATAATAGGTTTGGGTGGTCAGGATTTAGGTGGTGCATGGTTTATCGATATAAATTAGAAATGGGTTAGGTGGGTTCAAGATGGATGAAATGGCTATATGTGTGTTATTAGGCTTTTGGTGAATTGTAACAATCTGAACAATATTGGATCTGGATTCGAAATAGCATTTTAGTTGGTTATGGTTTATCAAAGTCTAGTATGGAGAAAGAGAGTTAGGAATAGTTTAAACGGGCTCAAAATAGTCGAAATGATTACAAATATGTTTTTGGGTGAACAATAACATGTGTGCATTGTTCATCGTAGGTTGGTTATAGTTCATAACGGGTCGGTCTACTACAATGTCAGATCCTTGATGAACAGTAGTGAATAGGGATTGGGCTTGGCCTGGCCGGCTTTGTGGCATTGGGCTTTCACTGTTCTGGCCCATGGCCCAAATGAATAGTGTCATGTTCCTTCTTCGATCGAGCACTTTAGTAGTTGAATAGAGTCTTTGTTTTGGAGGCAAATGCTGGCACAGTGGTGGTTGCTGATGAAAGCTGAAGACATGGTTGGGGTTAAGGCGAGCTAGTGAATCCATTTTTAGGCTTTGGGGCGGTTGGAAAACAGGAGATGGCCAACGCCGAGGTGGTTTTCTCTCAGGACATTAGCATGGCATACAAGCTACCGGAAGGCTAAATTGACAAAAGCATGGGTAATCTCATGACAGAGTTAGCTTGGGTTCTAGGGACCTATGGTGGCCTACCCACGGTGGGGTGGTTCGACTAAGTGCTGTAGGTGGTTGCCAGTGAGGTGGGGCTAGGAAGGTTAAAGTGAATGCTTCAGTAGGGTTTGTGGGAGCTCAAGGAAGCTAAAGGCAAGTGTAATTGGAGAATGGTAAAGCTTAATACCAAAATTGGAAATTGGGGCTTACCATGAGGTTATGGCAGCGGTGGCGGAGCACTCGCTGGCGAGGGATGTGGGCATAGCCTTGGGACTATTGGACGCCAATGCTCACTATTAGGAGGGCTCATGGGCTTTTATAATGTGACGATGGCCCTATCTTCCGAGAGGTACTGATAAGTCAATTGTGGAGAACTCAACGTTGATGATCCAAAGGCTCTGACCAAAACAGATCGATCCCCTCGCAATCACTACACCACTGCTCAGATGGTTATCAACCGTGCCAAACGCGGTTGACCTCGCCAAGAAGGCTATCTCCTGCAAGCGAATCGAGAACACAAGTAAAAGAGTAAAAGATGCAATCTAAAATTGTATTACGAATAAAGACGTTGGGGTTCCTTAACCAGACGTGCGGTGAGACTGCTAAGCAGAATAAACTCTTAAGAAAAATTAAAAGGGTGCGACCTCCTTAAATAGGGGAGGGGGAAGCCGCACTTAACTAATAAAAGGGGGTGTGGTACTATTGACTCGGACTAAAAAAGTGACACAAATTGTTTTGCAGTTTTTGATTGGCTCGGATGGAATTTTGTGGTGAGACCAGATTTATCTAAAAGTAGACTCCAAAATCTTTCCAACGAGTACTCATGGGCCTCGAGAAACCTTCTGGATCAAAAGTTATGACCATTTGAAGTAGACGCTGTCAAGCAGTCCAAATCTGAGTCGAACTCGCGAATATGAGTTGGATTGCGTTTGACGGTTCCACTTCTACACTTGAGCTCGTGTGGTTCTTCTCCATGGTTCCTAAGAACAAGAAAATCACAAGTCTTAGGAAGTATCAAATTCTCAGTGGAAATATTATGGACTCCTAAAAACGAGTTTACCTGATAGTTGAGTTGACGAGCATATGCCCGAGTTATTGGACCTTGCTCATCATTCATGGAAGCAGTAAGAGGAGTGTTCATATCAGTAGAAGTGATGTCCTTATCATCCTCCCCTTCTTGAATTGGAGTCGCCCTCGACTCAAGCTCATCTTCCGCACCGAAGAATGGCCGTAGATCTGCAATGTTAAAGGTGGGGCTAACCCCAAAATCTACAGGCAAGTCTAACTTATATGCATTATCATTAATACGTTCAAGCACTTTAAAAAGAACCATCTGCATGAGGTATGAGTTTAGACGTTCTCAATTTAGGGAATTTCTCTTTACGCAAGTGTAACCACATAAGATCACCCGGCTCAAAAGTAATATGCTTGCGTCCCTGACTACCAGCAACTTTATATTTAGCATTCATGAGCTCAATGTTCTCTTTAGTTGTCTCATGCATCTTAAGTATCAAATCAGAATGTTGTTGAGCATCAAGATTTACCTTTTCTGAAGCAGGAAGAGGCAATAAGTCAATAGGTGCACGAGAAACCATAAACAATCTCAAAAGGGCACGCCTTTGTGGTAGAATGCAGTGAGCGATTATAAGCAAATTCCACATGAGGCAAACATTCTTTCCACATTTTTAAGTTCTTTTTAAGCATAGCCCTAAGCATAGTAGACAATGTTCTATTGACTACCTCAGTTTGTCCATCGGTTTGGGGATGACAAGTAGTGGAAAATAACAGCTTAGTCCCCAATTTAGCCCAGAAGATCCTCCAAAAATGACTAAGAAATTTAGAATCACGATCTGAAACTATCGTATTCGGAATACCATGTAAGCGAACAATTTCCTTAAAGAACAAATCAGCAACATTTGTAGCATCATTACTTTTATGACATGGTATAAAATGTGCCATCTTAAAAAATCTATCCACGACAATAAAATACTATCCCTCTCCTTCTTTGTTTTAGGCAGACCTAAAACAAAGTCCATAGAAATATCTTCCCAAGGTGTGCTTGGCACAGGAAGAGGCATGTATAAACTATGAGGATTAAGTCGTGACTTAGCTTTTTGGCACGTAGTGCAGCGGGCAATGAAACGTTCGACGTTGCGCCTCATCTTTGGCCAATAAAAGTGGTGGGTCAGAATGTCCTCAGTCTTCTTCACGCCGAAGTGACCCATTAATACTCCTCTATGCGCCTCCTGTAATAACAAAAGATGAACGAAGCTAGCTGGAATGTATAGCTTGTTAGCACAGTATAAGAAACCATCATGCACCACAAATTTATTCCAACTCTTTCCCTCCTTACAATTGAGCAACACGTCTTTAAAATCAGCATCATTCACATATTGCTCCTTTATTGTCTTTAATCTAAAGATTTTGTAGTCAAGTTGTGAAAGTATGGTATATCTCCTAGACAATGCATCAGCTATTATATTTTCTTTGCCTTTTTTATGTTTAATGACATAAGGGAATGACTCAATAAACTCAAACCACTTAGCATGTTTACGGTTCAGATTGGTTTGACTTCGAATATGCTACAAAGATTCATGATCAGAATGTATTACAAACTCTTTGGGCCATAAATAATGTTGCCATATTTCTAAAGTTCGAACTAGAGCATATAATTCTTTATCATAGGTAGAATAATTCAAACTAGGCCCACTCAATTTTTCACTAAAGTAAGCAACAGGTTTACCTTCTTGAATTAACACGCCACCAAGACCTATGCCACTAGCATCACATTCTAATTCAAAAGTTTTGCAAAAATCAAGGAGTTGAAGCAAAGGGGCATATGTGAACTTATCTTTGAGAACGTCGAAAGTATGTTGTTGCATGGTGCCCCAAGTAAAAGGAATACCCTTCTTTGTAAGCTCATTCAGCGGTGCAGCGATGGTGCTAAAATCCCGAACAAAACACCAGTAGAAGCCAGCGAGCCCGATAAAACTCCACACTTGTGTAACCGTTTTAGGAGATGGTCAACTCTGGATAGCGACGATCTTGGCCTGATCAACTTCAATGCCCTATGGAGTAACAACATAGCCAAAAAACGACACTCGATCGGAGCAAAAGGTGCACTTATCAAGATTACCAAGCAAACGTGCATCTCGCAAAGCATTAAAAACAGCACGTAAATGATTCAGGTGTTCTTTATATGACTTGCTATATATCAGAATAGCATTAAAATAAACCACCATAAATTTTCCAATGAAAGCACGTAAAACTTCGTTCATCAAACGCATGAAAGTGTAGGTGTATTAGTTAAACCAAAAGGCATCACCAACCACTCATATAGCCCGAATTTAGTTTTAAAGGCCATTTTCCGTTCATCTCCTAATTTCATTCTAATCTGATGGTACCCGCTACGCAAGTCAATCTTTGTGAGAATAATAGAACCACTCAACTCATCTAGCATGTCGTCCAACCTAGGAATAAGATGTCGATACCGTATTGTGATATTATTAATGGCCCTACAATCAACACACATACGCCAACTACCATCTTTCTTAGGAACCAAAAGAACAGGAACAGTACAAGGACTCAGGCTTTCTCGTACATACCCTTGATCTCCTTAGTTCCAAAAGATCTTGAACTTGTCGTTAAATTTCCTTAGTCTCCTCCGGATTAGTTCTATACGCCGCACGGTTTGGCAAAGTCGCTCCCGGAATTAAGTCAATTTGGTGTTCAATCTCTCTAATAGGTGGTAGTCCCAGGGGTAGTTCAGCTGGAAACACATCCTTATATTCCTGCAAAAGATTAGTGACAGCAGACGGCAAAGAGCTAGATATATCATCAAGTGAAAATAAAACGTCTTTGCATATCAAAGTATAGCATGGCATATCATTGTCGACAATTTCATCAAGATCAGATTTGGTTGCAAGTATGACACAACCCTTTAATTTAATTCACTCAGTCCTAGCATTAGGTGTCAACTTCTCTTTCTTAGGTGAGAAAATGTTCTTCACTATTTGCTGATTTTCATATTCATGTTCACGTTCTTTCCTCTCGTTTGCAGCAATCTCTTTTTCACATTGCACGATTTCAGCAGGTGTCAAAGGTAGCAAAATTATTTTTTTTCTTTGTGCATAAGAGAATACTTATTACTTCTACCATGATGAGTTGAATCGGTATCAAATTCCTATGGACGACCTAATAAAAGTGAGCAATCTTGCATAGGCACTACGTCGAAATCAGCTACATCATGGTATGGATATTGTGTTACCTTCACTTTACCGCTGTTGTTGAACCACTGAATGTGGTATGGATGAGGATGTGCACGTTTGTTCAATCCAAGCTTCTTGACCAAATCTAAACTCACCAAGTTATTACAACTCCCGCCATCAATTATGACACGAACACGGTATTCGTTGACGATGAGGAACATCTGAAATAAATTATGGCGCTGTAGTTTCTCCGCTTGCTCCCTTTGAGTGCTCAACACTCGCTGCACAATTATGGTACTATAATTCTTCATTGCAGTGGTACCTAAAATTTCTTTCTCTCTGTTATGTTCCTCTAGATTATCATCATCATTACCTGTAAGGTTAGCTACAAGAGCATATTCATTCTCAACATTACTAGTACTTACATATCCACCGTCTTCTGTCGCAATGTACGCTCGCTGACTTTGGCAATTTTTCATGACATGCCCCATCCCTTTACAACGATGGCATATAATCCTCGTCGTACGACTCGTGGAAGCAACCGATGAAGAGCTCTGCGCTGGCGCTTGCACACTAGTGGATTTGCTCGTCTCGGGTGTGCGTGACGGTGGTGGCGATGTTGTTGAGCGCGCCCTACTCACGGAGGGGGCAGCAGATCGAAAAGCAGAAGATGGGGCTGACTTGGTTTGCCTCGGTGTCAACCTCGATGCAGAAGTACTTCCATAGTTGCTCCTATTCTATTGTTGTCTTCCCTGCAATCTTTTTCTGCTAAACAAGCAAGCTGAAAAAATCTATTGATATCATTATACTCCTTGTAATCAATTATGTTCTGAATTTCACGCCTTAATCCCCCATAAAAACGAGCCATCTTATCCTCCTCATCCTCTACAGTATTACAATGCAGCATGCCTATTTATAGTTCTTGGTAATATTCCTCAACAGATTTATTACATTGGTCTAATTGCTGTAATTTCTTACGCATATCACGTTTAAAAGCTGGAGGAATAAATCTAGCACGCATAGCGACCTTCAATCTATCCCATGTATTAGGTGCTAAACCGGAATTAACTACTTGACTCCACCAAAGGATAGCAAAATCTTTAAATTCACTAGTAGCTTGTCTGACTCTATGCACTTCAGGAACTAGATGGGCATTAAATTTTTGTTCAACTGTCATCTCCCAATCTAGATAAATTTTAGTATTATAAACACCTGCAAAAGATGGTATGGTAAATTTAACTTTAGCAAATGGGTCATCATGAGTATGAGCATTGTGGTGCTGAAAATCATTACCTCGCATACCATGACGGTTACGTTGTAGGCGGTGTCATAGACGTACATCTTGAGCATCACGATTTGCCCTCTCATTATCATCTCCCACCTCAAGTTCTTGGGGTGCATCATGTTCATACTCGCATCCGTTGTTTTGTGGCCGATTCACCATTCTTTCAAGGCGTGTAGTGAGTGCTGCAATACTCTCATTGATGGAGCGCTGCAATATATCCGTCGTAACTTGAAGCTTCCTATCGATGTCCTCATTAATGGTAGTGCGTTATTTATCCAAGAACGTCATGAGCTCTCCCTTTGCAACACACTCTTGCGCATCAGATGACTCACCTGCTATAGTTAGTAGAAAACAGAAGACAACACAAGGAATTATCTCTATCAACTATTAGGTGATGGATGGTGGAATCACACATTCTTAAGCATCTTACCACACTCTTACGAGTATTCTTACCAACACAAATAGTAGGTGGTTCAACCGGTGGCTGGTTCGTGATACCTTATCGAGCGTGCATACGATTGCAAGAGGGGACTTGTTCTGATCAAGAGTAGGTGGAGCTTGGAAGGCACAATATGGCCGAACCCCAAATTCCGAAGGAAAGGCCGAATAAAAGACCAAAAACTGAAATCTTACGACGTGATTTCGGGGCTAAAGATGGCCGATTTTGGAGGTCTTGGAGGATGACGGGGTTAGCTTTCCAACGAGTACAAGAACGTCAAATTCCGACTCTGTATGCAAAAGTTAAGCCCGTTTTACTGAAGGGGGGTCGGAAACGGACTCGAACGATTCGGTCTCAATTCAAACTTCTATAACTTTTGATCTCGAGGCCAAAATTGCTCAAAATTTTTTCTGGAGGCTTATGGATGTTTCAATAAGGACTCCACCAAATTTCCCTAGATTTAGAAAAGGTTTGATAATCTTTCAAATTTCGGACAGAGGGCACTCTTTGCTCTCACTTTTTTTTTCAAACCTCGAAATCAAACTCTCTCTTTTCTTTTCTTTTTTTTTTTGAGTCCGAAACCCTAATTTTTTTGTGGAGGATAGCAATGCTCGGGGTGCTCATGCAAGGGTTGGCGCGGATGGGGCGCGGATAGGGGCAATGGATGGAAGGTCAGGATGGAAGGCGCGCAAGGATGGAAGGTCGCGGCAAGGATGGAGGCGTGGCAAGGAACAAGAACACACAACGACGAAGCTACGCAAAGGAACTCGAGATGCAACTAGACAATGACGAACTGGACTCTGACGAAACTAGCAATCAGCAACTTGAACACGAAAATGTAACCAAAAATTCAACAAGCAATACTGAAAAAAAATTACAATGGCACAAGGGGTGTTGGGACAGCGGAAGAATACTACGAACAATTATTTTTGTGGGCTAATTTTTTGGAGTTTTTAGGACGATGAACATAAACTAATCTAAAAGCGGTGAATTACTTCACGGGCAACCGATGCTCTGATACCACCTAATGTGACGATGGCCCGATCTTCTGAGAGATACTGATAAGTCAATTGTGGAGAATTCGACGTTGATGATCCAAAGGCTCCGACCAAAACAGATCGATCCCCTCGCAATCATTACACCATTGCCAAGAAGGCTATCTCCTGCAAGCGAATCGAGAACACAAGCAAGAGAGTAAAAGATGCAATCTGAAATTGTATTGCGAATAAAGATTAAGTTCACAAGTTGGGGTTCCTCAACCGGACGTGCGGTGAGACTGCTAAGCAGAATAAACTATTAAGAAAAACCCGAGGAAAACTAAAGGTGTGCAACCTCCTTAAATAGGTGAGGGGGAAGCCGCACTTAACTAATAAAAGGGGGTGCGGTACTGTTGAGGGTCGCCAAATATACTTGGAGGCCAAACAGGACTCGATTACGAGGTCCAAGGCCCACTTTCACTCGGACTGGAAAACTGACGCAAATTGTTTTGCAGTTTTTGATCGGCTCGGATAGAATTTCGTGGTGAGACCAGATTCATCTGAAAGTAAACTCCAAAATCTTTCCAACAAGTACACACGGGCCCTGAGAAACTTTCTGGATCAAAAGTTATGGTTTTTTGAAGTAGGCACTGTCAAGCAGTCCGAATCTGAGTCGAACTCGCGAATATGAGTTGGATTGCGCTTGACGGTTCCACTTCTACACTTGAGCTCACGTGGTTCTTCTCCATGGTTCCTAAGAACAAGAAAATCATAAGTCTTAGGAAGTATCGAATTCTCAGCAGAAATATTATTGACTCCTAAAACCGAGTTTACCTGATAATTGAGTTGACGAGCACGTGCTCGAGTAATTGGACCTTGCCCATCATTCATGGAAGCAGTAAGAGGAGTGTTCATATTAGTAGAAGTGCTGTCCTTATCATTTTATAGGATGTGAGAGGTAGTTTGTGCGGTGGGTAGTCCCACTCGGTTCAAGACACGTGGCTAGCAAGAGTGTGCGGGAGGGTTCGGTAGGGTTCGATGGATGAAGGAGAGAGAGGTTGGCATGCAATATGGCACCTCAACCTCAGTGATTTCTTAATTGACAAATTGTGGTGGTTAGAAACACTAGGTACATCATGTCAATCGTGAGACGGGCAGAAATACAATGGCGATGAGCCTAGGCTTGGCTTGTTCGACGCCAATCCGTGGTGTTTAATGGGGTATCAGTGGATTTGTAGGCGAGGTGTATGACAAGTTGATTGAGTGTTGCAGTGTTGACTAAGCAGTGTGAATGATGGTGGAAATGGGCGATGACGAAATTGTCGGACAATGAATAGTGCTATGTATGGCTTAGAGGTTTTCACAATCGGCCAGAAAAGGCGTCATCCAAGAAAGAGAAGCGCAAATGGTTGGGGATGGTGCTAAATTGGGAAAAGATTCAATTGAAACCAAACTTCAAAGATATTCAAATTCAATTTGAATTCTGGGATGTTTCATTGGTTAATATCAAAACATCAGGTACAAATGATAGATACATAGTTGAGATGAGAAGTTTACTAGTCAAATGTGTCAAAGATAAGGTTTCAAAACTTGTATTTTGTTCTGAAGATTGTTGTCTTGTAATGAGATAATTAGCCAATTTTTTGCGTAATTACACGGCTAGATACTTAGCTAACATATATACTTATATGTTAAAATAGACTTCCATTTGTCGTACGACAAGTCCAATTCTTACGATTAAAACTAGAGTTTTATTTCTTATACATATGTAACAGTTCTAATACACACACACACACACAGCACACACACAAGATTAATCTACATCATTATAATATAGATCCACTAAAATAAGAGACGCGATATTTCTCTTTTCTGATTAATGTGGGAATTTTTAGTCTCTTAGAGTGAACATGTTGTCTTCTTTCTTTGTTTTATTGAATTTCCCGCATAGTTAGATAATACAACTCTAATGTTTATGATTAAAAATTGAGTTTTATTTCTTATACAATTGTAAAAGATATATATATATATATATATATATTTGATTAATATATTTCATTATAATTTGGACGCACCATAATCTATGGTGTTGATCATTCTCTTTTTTTCATTGATTAACGTTAGAATTTCTAGTCCTCGAGAGGGAACATAGTGACTTCTTTTTCTATTATTTTAATAATATAAATATATCGATATATAGATGCCAATTTAGTAAGCATCAAATGATGAATGGAATGGAGGTTGATTTGGCCAATTAAGTATGCAAACTTGGAAGGATAAGAGTCCGTGTGCATGGTAAGACTATATATATTGTAATTAAGTCCCAAACAATTCATTACTAGAACCAACGATTGAAATCCACGAGTGTCGTCTAACTATGGAGATATCTTAATATTCCACAAGTCAATTTCTTGACACTTATCCTTCCTCCAGAGTATCTCTTAGAGAACGAAGATGATTTACTAGCCCAGTCAGGTGCATGAAAAAATCATCTACAATCTATGAGTCCTTCATACGGATGGCTTCGAATTCGCGACACAAAGTTTGCATTCTTGCCTCCCAGACTTGGTCGCCACCCATTTGCATGGTGCGGATGGCCTCCCATGCCGACTTTGCCATGTTCTTCACTGCCAACAAAGCCAAAATCTCAGTCAGGATAGCTTGGAAGATCGTGGCCAAAGTCATCCGATCCAAGCAATATTCGGCGTCGCTTGGCTCGATCGCCTCCTAGACTCCTTGAGCCTAGAGGTTGACTCTCATCAGAAGGACTCATTCTTAGTAGTTGGTACGTGAGAGGGTCGGGTATCGAAGCGTGACACCGACCTCCTTTGGCGCCGTTTGTGCCACCATGTTCTGGCCGCCATTGAGAACAACCGCGCGCCGCCCGCCATCGCCAGAGGGTCTTATGGGTGGAGACGTCGACCTTGAACCACGTGGCATCATCACAGGTCTCGTCACCGCTTTGATACCAATTGTCAAAGCAATTGGCAGAGCAGACGACTTAGTACTTCAGTTTTGCTCCTGTCCCGGATGATGAATAGTAGCCTCAAGATTGGTTTTTGGTGGTTCATAATAGAAACTGCCACACATTTTCTGGTTTCTTTCCTCTCTATTTATTCAATTGAAGATTACAATTGATCTATTACCAAAACTGTTACAGATTTTGCCGAATCAATCATAATCCGCACAATCTGTTTTCCACCCGGAAACAGGGAATCAGAGACACTAACATAATAGAAAAACTTCCTATCTTTATGGAACTAAATGCAAACTTCAAACTGAAACTAGGAAATTAAATAAGGCACACTACTACAAAAAGGCTTATATTGGACATCTCATCACAGACGGTTCACAATAACCGTCTTGTTAATGCAATCACAAACGTTTTATGATGAGAACCATCTGTGAAGTATCACAGATGGTTCTTGGTAATAGACGGTTCTTACCAAGAATCATCTGTGATATTGCCAATATCACAAATGGTTCTTAGTAAGAATCGTCTGTGAAACTTCACAGACGATTTGTATTACAAACCATCTGTGATATGTTTCCCACTTTGTATTCCTCTAAAATTTCATAATCCTTCGTCTGAGTTCGAGTTGGATTTCGTTTTGACACACCTTTAGTAAAACGGGTATAAGTTTTACAAATGGTGTCCGTTTTCGACGTTCTTGTACTCGTTGGAAAACTAATGATGAGCCCGATCTAAAAAAACAACCAGCTTGTGCTAGTCGCCCTATAAGACCTCCAAAATTGGTCATCTTTAGCCTCAAATTTGCATCACATGTTTGTTATTTCTGTTTTTGCCAAAATTTTTAATCTTCCCTTCGAAATTTGGAGTTTGTCCCAACTACAAAGTTGTAAATCTCATCGAAACCTTTCAAATGAGTATATATAATTTATATAGAACTTTGCTATTTCGTATTTTAAGACTAGTTATTTATATTGTATCGATATATATATATATATATATATAGTTTTTATCACAGACGGTTTGTGGTTCAAACTGTCTATGATAATTATGTTTCATAGACGGTTTGTCATTCAAACCACCTGTGAAAATTTAGTCTCTGACCGCTGAGCCTGTCGATCCTCCTTAACCCAATTATAGCTAATAGAAACTGACCAACCTCCACCCCACGGATCGTAGCTCCCACCTCTTCCCTATAAAGACTCATTCGAACCCATCGTCTACCTACTTCATGCACTCAAAATCTCTCTAGCCTCCTCATCGACATCCAGCTTGCGCACTGCATCAGGGACGAGAAGGCCTAGGCATAGAGGTCACATCGGCGTAGTTGAGTTTCCATTAAGAGCTCTGTTTCTTCTATGTTCTTTCTTCTCTGTTGCTCGATTTGTAATGGAAATGGAATGTTCTTTGCTATGTTTGCTCGTGATATTGTAATGGTGGGTTGTAATCTTATGATGTTGTAATGGTGAATTGTAATGAAAATAGAATATTCTCTGCTATATTTGCTGATGTAATCTGTTATATTTGCTATTGTATTTGCTGCTTTTCAAAATACATTGCTAACATTTCCTGAGACTAACTAAAAAACAGAAAAAATTTTAGATATAGAATGAACTATCACAGATGGTTTTGTGGTATAAACCGTCTGTGAAGAACACTATCACAGATGGCTCGAAATAAAAATCGTCTGTGATACTCAAACATCACAAACGGTTATATTTACCAACCGTCTATGATGAGAAAGTATCACAGACGGTTCTATATACCAACCATCTGTGATACACGTCCATCACAGACGGTTGGTAGCTGGAACTGTCTGTGATGTGTGAGTATCACAGACGGTTTTTGGTTAGAGCCGTCTGTGATAGTATTCTTCACAGACGGTTCTAGTTATAAATCATCTATATTGTATTTATCATAAACAGCTCACAAATCGTCTATGATAACCTTCGATTATCACTGATTCATAAATTCAGACGGTTCAGAAAACCATCTGTGATGACGTTTTTGAACCGTCTGTGATGTTGATTTCTGTAGTAGTGGCACGATACGGTGAAATTAAACAACAGTGATCAACGGTTAAGGTTACACCTTTATAACTTTGGCATTAGCTAAAGATCTATATGAGCGAGTAAGAAGATCAAATCATATAGCTAGGCACACACCACATCCACACAATGCACTATGTATGTGTATGCATGCACCGATGCACGACCGGCACACTATGCTGGCATCGATCACGGATCACCTGCGCTTTCCTCCGGTGAAGTACTGCCCAGCTTCCATGCGGAGGGCGGCGGAGGCCCTGCTTTGAGCGCCGTAGGTGGGCTGCGAACTGTAGTCCATGGCCGGCCGCGGCGTCGGCTTCCAGTGCCGCTTCCGCTGGTTAATGAACCAGTTGTTGATCTGCTTCGCGTCGAGCCCCGTCGACACCGCCAACTTCGCCTTCTCCAATTCCTGGAGTGCCATTGTTGCAACGCTCTTACTGTCTTGGACATATATATATACCAAGCTAGCTATATATGACATGCACGCAAGGACCGCGCAGCGAACATGCATGCATGATCGACGTACCACGTGGTACGTACGTACCGATGGATAGGGCCATATGTAGTGCGGCTGCCACCACTGGAGAAGCTTCTGGCGCGCTTCCCTCGGCAACTTGCCTTTCTTCTTCTTCTTGGAGAGCTTCCTCGATAGGTCGCTCAGGTAGGCGCTGTATTTGTTAAGGAGCTGGTTCTTCAGCTCCTTGTCCTCGTCGGAAGGACTGGTTATCGCCGGCAGTCCAGCAACGTCACCAGTTTCCTGCTCATCTTCGGAGGAACCCAGGGGCGGACCCAGCACAAAAACTGAGTGGAGGCACTCAACCCACGCCGTAGTAGATCTAGACATCGAAGTCGCTCGAGTGGGGGCCACGAAGTCGCTCGAGTGGGGGTCAAGTACTAAAACATTTGATTATTTCACTACAAATTTAAAATTGAGTGGGAGCCTCGACCCCCATTTATCCTTCTCTCGGTCCGCCCCTGGAGGAACCCCCGGGTTCGCAGCTGTTGTCATCTGCTTGAAATATTGGCAATCCAGGAAATGTCGACTAAGGATGATCAATAAATTTAGTACACCTTAATCACACAATGTTACAGAGGCAAAAGCTCGAGATCATGGTCAGGACTCAGGATTCCCTACACCGTATTATGTACCATGTCTTGTGGCAAATGACATGGTTCAAATCCCACTACCTGTATATTAGGTGCGTTTACTGCGGATTTTCTGGGATTTGATCCGGGACCTCTAGGTTTGTAAGCGTTAAAGATGACTACAATAACCAAACTACTGCACACTGCTACCCTTCGAAAAAATAATATTCCCTCCGATTCCAAATATAGTACCTTTGTTTTTTACTTGTTGTTTAAATATCGGTATGGTCTCCAACACTCACCTTTGACTATTATTTTTTAGTTATATGCTAGCAAAATTATTAGCAATATGAAAGTATTTTTGATGACAAATCTAGCAATTTAATTTCCACATGACAAATCTAAATACTTTTGTATATAGAGGTCAAAGTTTTAAAAGGTTGAGTGCACACATTATAAAGTGTCATCTGGAAAAGAATGGAGGCATTAAGTCGTTTTGGCTATAGACACGGTCTCAAAAGTGACAATTTGACTATCAATTTCTAAGATAACATATGTTCTTCAAATAAAAGTAGTTATATATTGTGAAATTATACTTCATATTAATGGATATAGGAGTACCAATTCCATGTTGTCAATCTTGATAATTCTTTATATATTGATGATCAAATCTAAAAATATTTGACCGATATATATTGTAAAATGACTTTTATTTGGAATTGGAGCTATATAGTAGCTAGTATGTACATGCTAAAGTGCTAAACTAAGGTGACTGAATCACTAGGTTTCAATTTACTACCCATTATATTATATAGATGCACATGTAACCACAAAATTAATCCAAACGCAAAACATGCACACCACCACCATTCAACAACGAATTATCATTCTGTCCTAACCTAAGCTAATCATATTTCCTATCATTCTTGCACGAAAAGCTAGCTAATAATCGGACGTACGGCGACAGAGAACATTTCAATCAGGCCTTCGCAATTCACATGTCCATGCATAGCAACCGCAGCGATTAGGCTGGCAACGACCGGACCTCTAAATTCCGTGAATCTAGCTAGCGCAATCATGCACAAGTGTGGTACCTACGTGGAAGTATGAGTATATATTGCCCACCATTTCTACAGCTTAAATTTTTAGGCAAGCTATTTGGTGCACGAAATTTAATGTGATATCAAAGTAATATATTCTAAGTTTAAAATCTGACTGGTGCAATTTTAAAAAACATAATTGTAGCCCATGTTGAACCCACATCGGAGCCCTAGTGGAGCTTAGACGTGAGGAGATTAGAGTATGAGTATATTGCCTACTATTTCTAATAGATTAAGTTTTTAGATGAAATAGTTGTGCATAAAACTTAATAAATGTATACGTATAAGACAGTAGAAACGTGTGATTCGATCGGCAAGTGATTTGGATCACTCGTCATCAAGCCGATCGATCCTCGGAGTAATCCATGCACAAATGCAAATCGGTTGTGGCGGAGGATCGGCATGCACCCGTCCACTGGGTGATCTGTGCGTGTTAGGCCCACTTTTTTGTTTTGTGCTTTTGACTTCTCTAAAAATCTGAAATAAATGGGGCAGCTTCTTAAAATAGTTTCTCTAAACGGCTTCTGAACTTAAAACCGTGTATACCGTTCATATCGACGTCTCCACCGTCTGCTATGGTCTTAAAAAGCATAGACAAAGACATCAGCCGTAAGCCATGTTAACTCATGGGCATCAACATACTATCTGTGCAGTTGTTCCTAGGACATCTATCCCGTGGGTTTCAACTATGACAAACAGGCCAAGGTGGATCTGGGCCTCGGGCTAGGTGGGTTATAGCCCAAGGCCCAGAATAATTACCAGCGCAAAAATTTTTATATGGGTTGAAAAAATTCATTGTTTAGTGGCCTAGTCTGAGGCGGCATACAGTGGTCCAGCCCACAGTGAGAAATCAATTAAGTATTGAATAGACCAACCCAAAGCAAAGGTCATGTAGTTGGCCCGTCACCCCACCCTCATTCTATCATTCACCATTTCACCCAAACGGGCCAAACCCAATGACCCTTCTGTCCTTCACCAAGCACCGGCGCACCTTCACTTCGCCCACGCCGCCACACGAAGTCGCGAACACTAGCGCCGGCACCAACACCTCCCACTAGCGCCAGCTCCCGACCCCCAGGGCCGCTGCCTAGCCCGCCTCCCTCCTCCCGTCTTGTGTCGTCGTGTCAATGTCACCTCCCTGCAGCGCCGATGTGACCGTGGGTGAGCCGCCCGTCTGGCCATCTCCTCTAGTACTCTAGCTCCACTTCCTCCTCAACCTCAAGAAGCGGTGGCGACGTGAAGCAAGCTGGGCAGCCGGCTACCACTAGTCCACTACTACCGCCCGGCCCTCCCCTCCACTCGTCGCCATTTCCCATTTTCTTCGCTGATTTTGTCACCAATCGTTAGGTGAAAATCCCCCTTTTTTCAGATTTTGTATGTGTTTTGGAATTAGGAGGCACTGTAATGGTAGTTTGAAGAATTAGGGGAAAATAAATCTAAGGATTGGTGAAGATGGGGGCGCGTATCAAAAAATATTTTGAGGCTGTGAATTGAGAGCTTTGAGGCTGCCTGTTCAAGTGTTCATGATGGTAGACTAGTGTTGAAATATTAAATGCCATGTGCTCACTCAACTCCATTTATTAAAGCCGTTAATTTTGTTTATAAATATAGCTATTGAGTAGTGGAACTAACGAGTTTATCATGATGTTGTGAAACTAGCAAGTTTGTATTGGGCTAATTAATGCTCCTTTCTTAGGAATAAAATTCTACAAGATACACCATTACTTGAGAGTTGAGAACTGGAAGCAGAAACATTAGCATGTAATCTTCTATCCAGTCCAATTAGGTACAATAGCTTGCACATCATTACTTGCATTTGTTTCATACTGTCAATTGGAGACATACATTTAGGATTTTTATATGGTTGTTGGAATTTAGAAGCCATTTTAGTCATTGAGTTTTGTATTCATCTGGAAAATGTAATGAGATGTACTTTATATGTTACTCATTGACGATTGCAGCACATCTGAAATTGCAGTCTAAATTCAAGCATTTTTTCTTTAAACTATTTTATGTCACTTTCAGAATGTTTTAGGGAGATCAAGCTCTGTGGTATTACTGGTATATGCTGTTGCGCTACTAGGACAAAGAACCACAATTAGTTGCACATTCGCTGGGCAGGTCATGATGTAGGTAATGATGGGTTTCATAGACCGACTCGTAGTATCGACCCGGGTGTCATTAAGTTCATGAAAACAAAGTATTTGCTGGCTTGCATGTCATTGTCCATTCTTGAGAACTTTTTTCAGTAAACATGGCTAACTCTTTGGTTATAATATATGATCTGTTTTTTTAGGGTTTTCTAGACATGAAGATGAAGAACTGGTTAAGGAACCTCATCACCCGAGTCATTGCCATTGCTCCAAGCCTTAGGTGGTGATCGTTTTAGCGATGGCTTCTGGCTTCTGGCTGAAATTTCACTGTAACTGACTTTTTTTTTACTGTAGCTGAATTAGTGGATAGTGTAGTGAATAGTGAAAAAAAAAGCTGAAACTAGAAGCTGAAGTTGAAAAAAACCGAAACGATCAGGGCCTTATTATCTCCGTTGTTAGTGGTCACTCAGGCGCTAGCAAGCTAATCATCCTATCCTCGGTAGTACTACTCTACCTTTTTCTCAATTTTTGTCTTCCTAATTAACACGTATAATTGCTATAGAAAATCAGTAATGGTATCAGTATAAATTAGCGTTAGTTAAGAGTCTAGAGTTTAGTTTTAGGTGTAGCTAAATCCTGGTTGACCGTTGCTGACAAATTGTGGTACACTACGTAAGATTGAGATAGCTGGAGTTGCAGGGTACGTAGCCTGCTTTGCCATGTGGTGCTACTGACTGTTGCAGCATGCCTCCTACGTACGGGCCGTGACCCCACTGGCTACTCTCCACATGCATGCAAGCTCAATCTAGCAAGACAAATAAAAATCAAATTTCTGATGGTAAGTAGAGGAGAGCCCTATCAGCAAAGGGAAAGCAAAATGTTTAAAAACCACTCCGAACGGAAAACAAAGAAAAAAAAAGTAGAAAGTTAACTAGCTAGAAAGCAAATTAATAAAGGGTCGATGTTAATTTCATGCAGTAAGTTGTCATTCAGTATTAAGTATTGCGCATCAACCAGTCAAAAAATGAAGTACATGTATAAGTTGGGGAAGGTGGGTATTTTTTTCCCCTTATATTTCAACATTTTCCTGTACCTCTAAATTCTTTAGGTGTTGTAGGGACACATTTACCCAGTCTCAAGGATACATCAATGCAAATGGTGTCGGAATGTGAATTCACATGTGGCCTAGCAACTCACATGTACAAGGCTCTACAAGTGTTTATTTCTTTGGCACATGTGGCCTAGCAACTCACATGTACAAGGCTCTACAAGTTTTTATTTCTTTGGAATCAGTGTGTGCTTGATCAACCTGTTTTGGGAAAATTTGGCTCTCTGGCTCGTGTTTCAACACTTACAAAACCCTAATGTTACTCAAAACTTGATTATCCCAATTATGCTATCTCTATGTGCGTGTGTGTGTGTGTTCAAAACAGGTAAAGATGTTTAGTTGTACGCTTGATATCTGATAGGGCAATTACCACTTCAATATTTTTAAGCCGCCTAATTAAATTATGTGTGCACATGAGAATATATCACATGGCATGCTATAGTGCCAATTGCTTTCATTCTTAAATGACAAATAATCATGTACTAGGATACCTGCACTGCAATTGTGTCAGCATATATATGCACCTAAAAAAGAAACCCTCAAGAATAACTTAGTGTAAGCATATGCACCTAGTGCTAAAGAGTTGATCTGTGCCTCCATGCTCCTGAAGAACTCATCGGCTTCTTGAATTGGTCTTATGAGTTCCTGTCTGTACCTCAGCAGCATATCATAGTAGGTCTCCTGCACACACAAAAAATATACAGATCCATATATGGAGCTATATATGTATTTTATTTGGAAAAACAGCATGCTTGTCCGTACTACAAATGAGATAGCTCCAGCTAAATCATACAGGCATAAGCTGTTAATTACCATAAACTGGTCGAGCTCTGGGTCTGCCGGCTGTTTGTACTGCCTGTCGTCCGAATTCGACTCAAGTTCATCGGCAAGGGAGGAGAGCCGACCGACAATCTCCGGTAGCGCTCCGACCTTAGGTAACACAAAATCAACACCAATTTCTTACAGAAATTAAAGCAGATAAGGCACAAGCAAAATAAGAACAATCAAACACAGCCAAAAAAAAAATGTGTACGTGTACACATTTTTGTGTGAAGGTTCTCAGGAGTACCTTCCGGCAATCTATGAAGGTTCTCAGGAGAGCCGGATAGAGAGGGTGCGACATGATCTTGGCTTTGATTGTTTCCAATCCCCTCTCCTGGAGGTTGGACTGTCTAGAAGGATCAAATGCGGGGTACGGCGGTGCCTGTGCTGCTTCCGGTGGCGAAGTTGTTGTGGAGACTGTGTGATCTAAAGCGAGGTAGAAGGGGATAGTGGTGGCGGCCTTCGAGCTGCTGGCAAGAAGGGGCAGCTGCTCCATTTGTAAACTTATTTTCGAGCTGATCCTAGTTATCTGGTGAGGGTACGTTAATTGTGGGAGGAAAGGAGGAGGCATATATATTAGGGCAAGGGGAGGTTGTTTATTTGATGGCCTTTAATTCTAGATCTAATTGTGCGTGTGAGAAGATGTGGTTTGCAGTTACAATCCAGAAGATGCGCAGTAGATGGACAGTCATATGGGAGGAGATCTAAAAAGGGTCCAATAAAGGAAGGGAAAAAGGGTCGTTGTAAAGTGCGTTGTCCCGAAGAAAAGAAATGGTTGTACGGTCACACCGTCCCATGAACCACCTGATGGTGAGCTTGTATCATGGATTATTGATCAATCGGTCTGTAGGTAAGCAACCAGCAAGATTACCCCAACCCTAAGTAAGTTTATCAATGTCGATCGTTCTGCATATTTTTATTATGTTTGTGTCTCAAACTTGTTCATATATACAAGTTAAAGGCCAGCACGATCGATGTTGTGCATGTATCAGTATAAAACCATTCTGTAAAAACGTCCTTAATTAAATTAAGGATTGTTTTCGAAAGTTTCAAAATGAATGTACTTAATTCAAAAAAAAGAGAAATGAATGTTACAAAGGATAGATGCAGAACTGAGATTGAAAAGTCTACTAGCAACATGAGATGAGTTTACTAGCAACATCCTAGTTATTAATAGGTGCAGAATGTGCAATTACTTCAAACTTTGAATAGGCACCGAATGTGGGTTAATATCAGAACATCAGGTACAAAGGATAGATACAGAGCTGAGATGAGAAGTTTACAGTAACCTTGAGATGAGTTTACTAGCAACCTCCAAGTTATTAATAGGTGCAGAATGTGCAATTAATTCCAACTTTGAATAGGCAGTGAATGTGTGATGTAACAGCACCATTTTTTTGAAACGGGGTGGTCGTATGTGCTGTAACAACCCAAGAGTTCAATTGCGGACAGAAAGAGTATCATACCCGCTCACGAATATTCAAAAAGGGGTGAACTTGATTAAAATAGGACATAATAGTCAACTTTAGCATCTTTACGGGCGTTCAAGCCTAAAACTTAACTTACATTCAGAAGAACCGAAGAAAATTCCCACAGTAACACTTGAGTGTAGTCGTAACCCTAACATGAAAACTTGAAATATCCTTTTTTCTTCTGGTATCTATTCTGGTGGAAAATATAGTAAGATTGAGTACAACTAACCATACTCAACAAGTCATCTAGGGAAATGCTATATAACTACATGCCAGGATTTTTAAGAGATGGGAATATAGTGGTTTTATTAAGGTATTTGTGGATGCAATTTTATTTGTAAACATTTTTGAACATAAAATCAAAGTAAGATCTTCTTAAGAGATTGGGGTTTCAACAATTTGATTACCAAGTTACAACATTACCAAATCTACTTATGGCTTACTATTGGAATCACCTATTAAACACAACTTCATTACCGGAAGCACGGTGTATTCAAATACCATTTAAAAATTTGACTATGTGGAGCTGCCCATGTTTACCAATAAGATACCTCAGACTCATAATGTCTAAGCTATAGACATGCAACATGTTAGCGTACGACTGAGTTGAGATAATAAGGTCTTTCACTGCTCGCCTCATTGTATAGTCTCTACCCAGTAGGGACTAGGCAACACAGGCAGTCGGTATTCCACTGGTCAACGCAGAAAGCGTTATTCGACTCCGTGTAATCCTACCATTGTTAAGTATGATTTTACCCTTTCCATACCACCCGCTTTATATGCAGGCCATTCCACTTTTAGAACGCCAACACCCTCTAGATTTTTAATTGATTTGAGCAGCTATTAGACCAGATTGGATAAGTCAAAACTTATGATTGACGATTACTATGTTTTTTACTCAGCATAAGGTTCTAATATTTACTTTTCATCAATGAGGCAGCCAAGCACACACCAGTAACCTAGTGCACCGCAGCACTGCCACCACTCCAATCAATGCCTCCTCTCTAGGGTAAGGATGTGGATTTCAACCATCTCGTGGCTTTCGACGTGAATATGGTCATCAAATAAAACAGAGCTTTTCTAGTGATAGGACATAACTAATTATCATGTCATTCTAAATATTTGTTTTAAATTAATAACAGTGCATAAATAACAATAATGAAAGTACTGTAAATAAATAATTAAAACAACGTAGGTTCAACATGATAAAAAATATGTGACTTGCCTCTTTGTCCATAGCCTTTGATTATTTTACTGTAATCGTTAGGTTGGATACTGACTTCTTTAATTACTCTTGTAGCTCTTTTGTTGACTAACTTGTTGGGTCCGAATACTAGTGTGGAAAATTAATGCAAATTAGTTCCTACTTTGCATAGTGTAAGATGGTAACAAAATACAATAAAATAATAGGTTTGGGTGGTCAGGGTTTAGGTGGTGCATGGTTTATCGATATAAATTAGAAATGGGTTAGGTGGGGTTCAAGATGGATGAAATGGCTATATGTGTGTTATTAGGCTTTTGGTGAATTGTAACAATCTGAACAATATTGGATCTGGATTCGAAATAGCATTTTAGTTGGTTATGGTTTATCAGAGTCTAGTATGGAGAAAGAGAGTTAGGAATAGTTTAACGGGCTCAAAATAGTCGAAATGATTACAAATATGTTTTTGAGTGAACAATAACATGTGTGCACTGTTCATCATAGGTTGGTTATAGTTCATAACGGGTCGGTCTACTACAATGTCAGATCCTTGATGAACAGTAGTGAATAGGGATTGGGCTTGGCCTGGCCGGCTTTGTGGCATTGGGCTTTCACTGTTCTGGCCCATGGCCCAAATGAATAGTGTCATGTTCCTTCTTCGATCGAGCACTTTAGTAGTTGAATAGAGTCTTTGTTTTGGAGGCAAATGCTGGCACAGTGGTGGTTGCCGATGAAAGCTGAAGACATGGTTGGGGTTAAGGCGAGCTAGTGAATCCATTTTTAGGCTTTGGGGCGGTTGGAAAACAGGAGATGGCCAACGCCGAGGTGGTTTTCTCTCAAGACATTAGCATGGCATACAAGCTACCGGAAGGCTAAATTGACAAAAGCATGGGTAATCTCATGACAGAGTCAGCTTGGGTTCTAGGGACCTATGGTGGCCTACCCACGGTGGGGTGGTTCGATTAAGTGCCGGAGGTGGTTGCCAGTGAGGTGGGGCTAGGAAGGTTAAAGTGAATGCTTCAGTAGGGTTTGTGGGAGCTCAAGGAAGCTAAAGGCAAGTGTAATTGGAGAATGGTAAAGCTTAATACCAAAATTGGAAATTGGGGCTTACCATGAGGTTATGGCAGCGGTGGCGGAGCACTGGCTGGCGAGGGATGTGGGCATAGCCTTGGGACTATTGGACACCAATGCTCACTATTAAGAGGGCTCATGGGCTTTTATAATGTGACGATGGCCCGATCTTCCAAGAGGTACTGATAAGTCAATTGTGGAGAACTCAACGTTGATGATCCAAAGGCTCTGACCAAAACAGATCGATCCCCTCGCAATCACTACACCACTGCTCCGATGGTTATCAACCGTGCCGAACACGGTTGACCTCGCCAAGAAGGCTATCTCACTGCTACAGACAGGCCTATCACAGACGGTTCAGAACCGTCATCACAGACGGTTTTCGAACCGTCTGTTTTTATGTGTCAGTGATAATAGGTGGTTATCACAGACGGCTCCCGAGCCGTCAGTGATAACTTACATTACAGACGGTTGTGTCACAAACCGTCTGTGATATTGCGTGTATCACAGACGGTTCAGAACAGGAACCATCTGTGATATTGTGTCTATCACAAACGGTTGTTGTTTTTAACCGTCTGTGAAAGTCGACTATCACAGACGGTTTTCAACAACGAACCGTCTGTGATAGCTATTGCAACAGCAGTTTTATTTGCCGTTTTTTGGCTAGCCTTAGGATATGCTAGCCATGCCCTCTGAAAGCAAGCAACAAGATTACAACATATATAAGAATCACATACATTGCAGATTACACAGATCTGACAAATGAATCACATACAATATTGCAACTCAAAGTTACACAGATAAGTTAATTGCAACTCAGTGAATTACAAATGTAACAAACGGCCAACAGATCACATACAAATATAGAATGAAAATGGTCACACTATTCTGACAAATGAGTTGTTTGATTAAGCACACAACTGAGTGATTTGTACAATTGCATCTAATGTTTCAACATCTAATTATCACCATTGCCGGGGTAGAACTCTCCAGCCTTGTTTATACACTGTCCTAGTAAGAACCCGGAGAGTGTTGCACGAATTTCGACGAGTTGGTCAAGATCATATGTACTTACGTCGAAGTCCACCCGCTGTCGCTAGGAGCAATAAGTCATTAATTAGCATGTGTATATATATATACATATATAATCAAAAAATAATAATTATTGCAAGGACATGACAAACCTCTAGATCATTGATCTTACTATCCATGATTTCCTTCATATGGCGGCAAACGTAGAATCCACATACGTTGCCCTGTAGTTGCTGGTGGCACTACAAAAATTGCATTACGTACATAGGTATTGTCAATTCTAGAGGCATTATAACAAAGTGTGATATAGGATTGTTGTGTTGTAGCGGGTACCATAAATCGCGTGTTGTGTCGCAGCGTGTCACTAGATTTGTTGTGTCTTCCTCCTTGGGCAACATAAGCGGCAAATGACCTACGTGATTCAAAAAAGTTAGCCTCGGCCGTTGCAAACGAAGGAAATATTACAATAGAGTTATGTATGGAGGAAATGAGTTTACTTGTTAAGTACTTCTTGCACACAACTGAAGTCGTGGTTGCTCCTAAGTAGGGAATCAAGGTATATTATCTTGCTCCACTTTGGTATAATCACAATCAAAATCCAGTGTTGCCTAGTCATGTACACACCATAGTGATTAATCCTAAGTTCATGCTGCATGTAAAGTACAAATAAAACATGTGTGGTAACTAGTGAAGCACTTACCCTTGGTTGAAAGGAAACATGGCGTACTCCTTGTCGATGTGAACACGCAATCCCCTCGTTATGTAATCTTGCACGAAGGATTCATTACCTTTAATAACTTGCTCGGAGACCAAGTGAGGGTTGAGGAAACCCACTGGTTGTCACGATCGCCGGACTTGTTGGATCATGTATCTATACATAAGGAAAGAATAATGACATTTATCGGTATAACATGAATGTAGAACTTCATTGTACAGTACACTTACAATGTCCAGCAGTGTAGAAGCGAGGCATCGAGTTCGTCGAGATTGAATAGTAAAAATAAGTCTTCGAATGTCACGATGATGTAGCCTGTGTCGTGGAGGAAATGCTGCTCCGTATATTTCACAGTGAATGCACTCTGCCGGATTGGCTTCATGTTGGACTTCTCCATGTACTAGGCATGCAATGTATTGCAAATTATGCCAAGCCTGGGTAATTGTGACTCAGGGACCAACGACACTTCTAGACTGAACTTCCATGGCACGGGAGCCTTATTTTTCTTCCCTTGAGTCTTATAGCCTCGCTTACGATACGTTCTCGGTGGCGTCTCGGCGGGAGCCGATGCAACAGGCTTCCGAACCGGAGCTGGAGGTGGAGCCACCGGAGCCGATGTGACAGGTCCAGGGCGATGTCCCTCTTGGGACACTGGATGTGGAGATCGTGGCATGGACAAGTCGAGGGCAATGTCCCTCTTCGGCCACTGAATGAATGTGTGGACAGCATCCCCTAATGTCTTAATCTCTTCGTTTGGGGGCTTCTCAAGAGGGATGGTCTTAAAAATATCATTAATCATGTCCACCTGGACCTTTATGAAACCGGTCTCTACTTGTACACCGTGCACCAGCGTACTTGACAGCAATGGATACACCATCCCCCGCCCAGCGTCAACGGGAATAGAGCCAATAAGCCTGACTCTGAGGATGCAAGGCATGGGCCCCTACATAACGACACAAGATGAGTTAAGGCGTCCACCAGAGAGATCTATGCAGCATTCTAAAGAGGTGCATTACCTGAATGTCATCGATAGGTAAGTGGGCGTCGCTATATTCAATATTTGGTGTGGACGCGCAGCTACTACGACGTTGAGGGGGACTGGGTACCGCAGTAGTAGGGGTGGGTTGCGATTGGTTGCGGACTTGTCTCAGTTCTTCCTTCAATGAATCTATCTCTCCTTGAAGTGAGGCAGTCTGCTCTTGAAGTGAGGCAGATAGTTATTCCTGAAGTTAAGCACGAAGCTCCTGTTTCATTTGGTCGTTGCGGTACGCCTTGGATATCTTCCTACTCCTATATGTCTCGGAGTAATCTGGAAATCCGTGCTTCCAATATACGTAAACCCCCAAGCCTCGTGTGCGACCTGGGTGCTCCTTGTTTCCCAAAGCCTGTGATAGTAAATCTCTCTCCCTGTATTCTTGAAAGGATCCACGAGAAAATTCGGTAGTCAATAATTGCTGCAAAAGGCAATTAATCATGTTATTTTTGAACCCATGAAGTTCAAGAGGTGTTAACAACTATATAGTTTAACTTATCTTACCCGGCATTGGGACACTTCCTCATCTGCGAGGTTTTTGAAAGAGACATCCGAAGATGTGGTTGATGACCTCGCTCTTAACCAGTTTCGAGCGCGCTCGTTTGCGATCCCGGCAAATGGCGGGGAGGCCTCCGATCGGAGTGCGACCTCGTCCTGCATCCTCCACTGCGGGATTTTACCCGCATACCCAGCGGTGCCGAGTCTGTGAGGGTGAGTGTTTTGTGATTGGATAGCCCTGTGTGCCGCACTTTGTTGCTCAAATTCAGTCGTTGTCTTCATCTGCACAAAGGCCTCCCATGCTTCCGGCGACACGAAAGGATACTTTGTGAAGGGCGTAAGATCCTTGGCCACGTACCGCATCACAAGAGTGGTCTTAAAATTCTTCCATGCTTTTCCCATTGCGAGGAGCGCGTGCCGTCGCACGTGTCTCGAACGAATGTGTAACTTCCTCCCATAGCTGATTTTTGTGATCGTTTGACAACTCTCTCCAGCTTGCTATGGTGATGGGGACCCGTTCCCTTCCAATTATCCCACAGGTACTCCGAAATGATGCCACTGCTTTCTTCCGTTGCAGAGGGACCCCATTCGGAGAGACCACCGTGATGGTCATTCGGCCATCTGGCCTTTTCGATACTCCTCGACCACGCTTAGTTTTCCCAATCTTGGGAGCGTGAGACCCAGATGACGACGACGAAGCCTGTGAGGACGCCATCTCTCTTCTAAGAAAGAAATAACTACTGTGTGTCACTAGCTTGTGAGGTGTGGGCCTAAACAAAGTTCTATGAAGCAAATGACACAAACTAGTGTATCAAGTTCATTGAACCCGATACACTAGAGTGTGTCACTAGCTTCATGCCCTTTGAAGGTCTATGTGGCATATATTTTTGGATGACTATGTGGACGCAGTGAGGTGTGGTATATCTCTAGCTATAGCTAGCTGCTAATAATTCATATATAGCAATATAATTCTAGTATGATTATGTGAGCACAAAGATGACATCAATCGAAATATAAATGTCATAACATGTATGTAATATATGAATTGAACATACCATTTGAAATATAACACACATCCAAATACAAATGACAAATGAATTTAACATATCCATCAATCCAGCATGTGTAAATTCGGCCAGCATATATATCAATATGACAATGTAGCATATATATCAATATGACAATATAGCATATATATCACTATGACAATGTAGCATATATATCAATATGACAATGTAGCATATATATCAATATATGAAATATGAAACATGAATAATGTATCTTCATTATTCTATATGAAACATGAAACAACTAGCTACATGAAACAAATCTAAAACCTAGCTAGAGTCGGGGGAGGAGGGCACCGGAGTCGGGGGAGGAGGGCGCCGGGCTCGCGGGGGAGGAGGGAGCTAGAGTCGGGGGCAGGAGCCGGGCTTGGGGGAGGGAAAGGCGTCGGGGAAGGAGGGCACCGGAGTCGGGGGAGGGAGCAGCGTCAGGAGGGAGCGTCAGCGGGAGGGCGCGGCGTCGGGAGGGAGCGTCGGCGGGAGGGCGCGGCGTCGAGAGCGATCGGCGGCGGCGGCGTCGGGAGGGAAGGGTGGCGCGAGAGATACCAGGGGTGCTGGAGATCTAGAGTGCGAGAGTGCGGAATCTGTGCCCTAGCTGGGGATATTTATAAGGAGAACTATCACAGACGGTTCTTTAAGGGAAACGTCTGTGATAGTTCTGTCACAGACGGTTCTATAACTAAACCGTCTGTGATATTATATTATTATAGACGGTTATACGTTACAAACCGTCTGTGATAGTATGCCTATCACAGACGGTTCGTTACTTAGAACCGTCTGTGATAGTATTACTATCACAGACGGTTCTTACCTTATAACCGTCTGTGATAATATAATATCACAGACGGTTATAAGTGGAGAACCGTCTATGATAACTATCACAGACGGTTCTAAATGTATAATCGTCTGTAATAAGCCTTTGCCCACTGCTTGTCGATCTGTAATAAACTTTTGCCGGCTGGCTATTGTAACTACACTACCAGCATTCAATAAGACCTCTCACAGAATGTAATGAATATAACTATACCAACCAGTATGCAAATTCACAAATACATCATGTACAGTTCCTGAGTCATTTTACAATTACAATAAAACATATATAGTTACATTTATTACACATAGCTATTTTATTTTAAATAAAGCCCTTCACGATGATCGACACACATATAGTTTGTTTCATCGCCTTGTTCTTCCTCGAGCCTGATGCCGTCTCCGAATGGAGGCAAATCATCAAATTGATTGTACTTTTCCTCATCCACAACATTCTCAACACCGACAATCCTTCTTTTTCCCTGAAGAACTACATGACGCTTCTTATTTGTCGGGTCGGTTACATAAAATACTTGAACAACTTGCCTCGCGAGTACGAATGGTTCATCTTTGTATCCTACACATTCGATGTCCACGATAGTGACACCGTACTTGTCGACCTTTACAGCCCGTGGGAGATGGACCCAACGGTACCGAAATAGAGGAATCTTGAAAATTACGTAGTTAAGCTCCCAAATCTCCTCTATAAGCCCGTAGTACGAGCTTGGGCTAGCGGTACTGACGTGCGCATCATAGGCATCTATGTGGACACCTGAGTTCTGTACAGTGCTCTTTTTATCCTGATCTGTTGTATAAAATGTGTGGCCATTAATGTCGTATCCTTGCCATGTCACAATTGTAAATTTTGGCCCTTTTGCCAACCATTGTAGTGTTTCACTTGACGACCTCCTAGTTAATTGCGCCTTCAACCATTCGTTGAACTGACGATTGTATTGCCTCGTGATCCAAACTTCTGACTGGCCTGCATTCTCTTGACGTAGCATGTCCTTGTGCTCTTCAATATATGGGGTCACTTCAGTCATGGGTTGTAAAACTGTGAAATGGGCTTGAGCATACATATTTTGATCTGGAGTTATTGCTTTCCTTCCGATAGTCCCGATACCCTCTAACCTCCCCTCGTGACGAGATACAGGTACACCGATCGGATCGACCTGAGCCATGTAGCCGATGCAGAATTTAATGACCTCTTCTGTTGTATAACCTTCGATGATGCTACCCTCCGATCGAGATCGATTGCGTACATAGGACTTAAGAATTCCCATGTACCTCTCGAAAGGGTACATATGACGTAGAAATACGGGGCCGCATATTTTTATCTCTTTCACAAGGTGGACAATGAGATGGACCATGATATCAAAAAATGATGGAGGGAAATACATCTCTAGATGACATAGAGTTGTCACCACCTCGGTTTGCAGAGCATTTAGTCCATCGGGATCAATGACCTTCTGAGCAATTGCGTTAAAGAAATAACACAGCCTTATGATTGTCACTCGAACCTTGTTCGGCAAAATACTTCTAATCGCAACAGGTAGCATTTGTGTCATTAGCACATAGCAGTCGTGGGACTTCATGCCAATTAATTTCAAATGTTCCATGGAAACAATTTTCTTTGTGCTGGTGGAGTGACCGGATGGAACTTTTACACCATGTAAGGACTGGCACAGTTCAGTTCTCTCGGACTTAGACAGAGTGTAGCAAGCTGGGGGAAGGTATGTCCGGCCTTTATCAGTCTCTATCGGTACTAACTCGGTCCTGATGTTCATAGCGATTAAGTCACGCCTTGCGTTAACACCATCTTTAGTTTTATTAGGAATGTTCAATAAGAGACCAATCAAACTGTCACATACATTCTTCTCTACGTGCATGACATCGATGCAATTGCGAAGTTCTAAGTGCTCCCAATAAGGCAAGTCCTAAAATATTGACCTTTTTTTTCCACATGTTCTTCCTCAATTTACGCCCCTTTCTAAGCACAACGTTTATATCTTTGACCATATCATACACCTCTTTCCCATTAAAAGGTCTTGGAACTGAGTCATCTTCTTTTTTTCCATCAAATTATTTTTTTATCTTGCGGTATGGGTGATACTTTGGAAGGAACCTACGGTGACGCATGTACACAGTTTTACGCGAGTTGTTCAACCACACACTCTCGGTATTGTCTAAGTAGTGCGGACACGCTTTGGCTCTATTTGTACTCAACCCTGACAGGTTACCAAGGGCAGAAAAATCATTAATGGTACAGAACAACATAGCGCGTAGAGTAAAGTTCTCTTGTTTGTCCGCATCCCATACATGTAACCCTTCATTCCACAGTATTGCAAAATCTTCTACCAATGGTGCTAGGAACACATCAATATCGTTGCCAGGTTGCTTCGGCCCTTGGATAAGTAGTGACATCAAAATATACTTCCGCTTCATACACAGCCAAGGAGGAAGGTTGTACATGCATAAAGTCACGGGCCAGATGCTATGTCGGCTGCTCATGGTACCAAAAGGATTCATTCCATCTGTACTCAACCCAAACCTTATATTTCTCGGTTCCACACCGAAATCTACAAACATCCTATCGATGTTCCTCCACTGGGCAGAATCAGCAATATGTCTTATCATTCCGTCTTTCCTACGATGCTCCAAGTGCCAACGCATCAATCTTGCATCCTTGCGGTTTGCAAATAAACGCTTCAAACGAGGGATTACAGGAAGATACCACAACACCTTAGTAGAAGGTCCTTGCTTCACCTCGATGCCCTTTCCATCATCAGAGTCATTTTTACGCTTGTATCGGGATGCTTTGCACACCGGACAAACATTTAAGCTAGCATACTCTTTATGGTACAGGATACAATCATTCGGACATGCATGTATTTTTTTTACTTTCATTCCTAATGGACAAAGAATCTTCTTGGCTTGGTAGATGGTTCTGGGCAACACATTTCCCTTTGGAAGCATGTCCACTAGGAGACCTAACAATGCCATGAAACTCTTCTCGGATCAACCATTGCTTGCCTTCAATTTCAGTAGTTCTAGAACTGATGACAACCTCGTGTATTGCGGCCTGCATCCCGAGAACAAAGGTTTCTCCGAGTCCTCTGTCAAGCCCTCGAATTTACCAAACTCTCTCTCACTGTAGTTCTCTTCTGCATCACGTAACATCTGATCCAGATTGTCATCCTACGATCCATCCGCGGCCTCATGATCAAAAGCACAGTCCACAACTGGCATATCGTTGTCCCCATCGACTATGTCATAACTACCAGCTTCTTGTGTACACTTCTCTTCACCGTGACTGATCCAACATTTGTACCCTTTTCTGAAACCCTTCGAATCAAGTGAGCTTCGATCTGCGCTTAGTTGCTAAACATCTTGAGATTATCACAATCAATACATGGACAGTACATATATTTTATCCCCTTCTTTAACATATCCAGCTCGGCCGCTCTTCCAAAAACAGACACGCCAATAATGTACTCTTCACTCACACGGTTCTTAATATACATCCAGTTTCGATCCATTTCCGCTAGCTACACAAGTAACAAATGGTTGCCAAAAATTATTATTACCGCAACTACATAGCATATAAATTATCATCTCTAAGCCTTCCATTACAAAAACATGTATATAAGCATAATTAAAAGTAATTGAGTACTAACCTCTGATTAGATCACTAAGAAGACGGCGATATATTTTCACCTCCGAACTCCCAAAAGCCGGCCGCCTTGCTCCACCAATGCAGCGCAATAAAAAAACAGATCTGTGTCGACACCGTCCAAGTATTAATAGTGCAATTTATCACAGACGGTTATTAACATGAACCGTCTGTGATAATTTATATCAAAGACGGTTTGTTATACGAACCGTCTGTGATAATAGAGACATCAAAGACGGTTCGTGTTAATAACCGTAGGGGAAGTGTCACAGACGGTTATTAACACGAACCGTCTGTGATGTCTCTATTATCACAGACGGTTCGTATAGCAAACTGTCTGTGAATTATCACAGACGGTTATTAACATGAACCGTCTTTGATTTCTCTATTATCACAGACGGGTCGTGTTAATAACCGTCTGTGATAGTATCACAGCTGGGTGGCAGTATGAACCGTCTGTGATAGTTAAGCACAGACGGTTCCATATGAACCGTCTGTGATTTACCCGTCCAGTATAGCCTATTTTGTAGTAGTGTCTCCTGCAAGCGAATCGAGAATACAAGTACGAGAGTAAAAGATACAATCTGAAATTGTATTACGAATAAAGATTAAGATCACAAGTTGGGGTTCCTCAACCGGACGTGTGGTGAGACTGTTAAGCAGAATAAACTCTTAAAAAAACCCGAGGAAAACGAAAGGGGTGCGACCTCCTTAATTAGGGGAGGGGGAAGCCGCACTTAACTAATAAAAGGGGGTGCGGTACTATTGAGGGTCGGCAAATATACTTGGAAGCCGAACAGGACTAGATTACAAGGCCTAAGGCCCACTTTGACTCAGACTGAAAAAGTAACACAACTTGTTTTGCAGTTTTTGATCGGCTCGGATGGAATTTTGTGGTGAGACCAGATTCATCTGAAAGTAGACTCCAAAATCTTTCCAACGAGTACTCACGGGCCCCGAGAAATGTAACACCCCATTTTCAAAGTCTAGTGAGAATGTGATTTGTCAAGCTTATGTTAATTTTAAAAGGCTTAACTCCCAGTTCATTTGTTCTTGGTGTTTCCAACAAGAAAGTTTCAAGAATTTCAGCAGTACAACTTATTGAAAATTTGGCAAGCATACCAGCATAACCTTGTAAGTTCTGGTTTCCACTTCAAAGTACAACAACAGTGTGTTTAACCTTTTATAAGGGGGATAGAGGAAGAGAGTGCGTACGTGTGTATGTTGGACTAAAAGTTGGAGTAAAAGCTCTCCCTTCAAATCCCAGCTACCCATTAGCTTATCCCTCCTTCTCCCTGGCTGCAGGACACCATTTCCTTCCCTTCTCTGTCCGTGCGGCCGCTGGCCCCCTCCGCCCCTAATCCCCGCCGGGAGAAGCTACGACGCCGATGCCCTTGCCTTCAGCACCGCCCTCGTCTTCAGCACCACCTCTCCTTCAGCGCCCGACCGCAGTAGACCTTGGACACGCCACTCCGCCCTCCCTTTTCAGCACCGTCCGGCCAGCCCTCGCGCTCGCCGTCCCCACCCGAGCTGCGCGCCAGTAGTCCTTGTGGGCCCCACGGGTCCCGTCGCTGACCGTAGCTCCCTTGGCCTTCTGTGCCGCGCCCGCACTGTGGCCGCACGGCGGTGACGCATCCCCGCGCATGGCGCCATGCCGCCTTGCCCCTCCTCGGTGCCTCACTCCTCCCTGGCCCCTATAAAAAGCGTCGTAGCTCCATTGCCGTCACCCCCACCAAAGCTTGTAGCCACCTCCTTTGCCGCAGGCCGCCGGCGACGACCTCCTCCTCCACTCCGGAGAACCGTCGCGCCGCAGGCCGATTCACCGCGCAGGGAGCCTCCTGGGAACCCAGCCAACACCGTCCCCACCTCACCGGGCTCCGCCTCCCTCCACAGCAAGCCGCCGCCGACTCCACCTGCGCACCGAGCCCGCCCACGCCGCCGGCCCGTCCTGCTCCACCCCGGCCCCGATTGACGCCTCAGGTAAGCTCCAAGTAGCCCAGGGAAGCTTCTCGGGTAAGGAATCATACCCGAACAGCCCGAGCCGCCGGCGCCCTTGCTTCCCTGGCTTGACCGCCGCCTAGCTCGCCGCTCCGCCGCCGAGCCTGCTCCGGCCGACCCGCACCCTCCCCGAGGGGCTCGCCGGCCCGCGCAGCCCCCAGGTTGCCGCCAGCGCGCCACCGCGGCCTCCCCGCCGCCGGCCGGCTCCATCTCCCTCTCGGCCGGATGAGTAGAGGAGAGAGGAGGGGATTTATTTGCCTCTGGACCGGGATGACCGAAGGGTCAAGGAAGTCCATCCGGTTTTTCTTTGTCCCGGGCCCCACCTGTCGGCAGCCCCCTCTCTCCCCTTTTATTTTCGGAATTCTCAGGCTTTTGAAACTTTAACACGTGATAACTTCTTAACCCTAACTCCAAATTTAATGAAACCAGTTTCTAAATTTTTGTAAAATCAAGATATATCTAATGGTTCCATTTTTGGTTCAGTTTAGAGTTCATTTGAGTTTTGTTTATTTGTTTTGGTATTTATTCCGTGCTCGCTCTTTGTTGTTTTTCCGGTTCTCCCGCCCGAGTAGAGTTCGAGGACGTGAACGAGCCCCAGATCGAAGCAGCACCAGACCCCCAAGCTTTTGATCCAGGCGAGTCAACACTTTGACCATGTTGAATTCCTATGTTTTAAATGAATTATGTGGTTTTAAAGTATTCTAATTGCATGCGTTATTTTATGTATACTAGTTTACCGATTTTTCTTAGTTAATGAACCACCTTGCTTTATTAGCACTATGTAGCTACTCCACTCCTTGAAATCATCGGTACCCCTCCCATTGTCGCCTTAGGTAATACTAATAAATAAAAATTTACAAGATAAGCTACGTTATTAATTGCCAGGCAAGTCCAATAAATTCTCAGGACATTAGCATGCCCTGATCATACTTTCCCAACAACTAAGTTGTTTTGGGGCGATCATGGGATGTGCATGATTGGTAGTTTGTATAAAGATTATTTTATGCTTCTCAAAACCCTACAACTTGCTCCCCTGTCCGGGCGGATGGTAAGGGTGGATGGTGGAGGTAACGATCGGGTTGCGGAAGCCCGTCTCGACAATTTAAGGACTTAATCTGTGTCGGCCTCTCCATGTAAAACAGTACAAACCACAAGCCGCAAACCGTAGGTATGACTAAATAATTTGCATTCGCCAAGAAGAGGAGTACTTGGGGAACCCATGATTTTCATCGCTGGGCGAAAACCGTCTTGGATGAATCATGTCGCCGGATAGAGGCGCGCAAGAGGGGTCTAGTCAGGGCCCAAAGGGGCTTTCTGTGAGACGAAACCTTAGCGAGTGCTAGTCTTTACTAGATGCATTGTAAAGGTCATGTGATCGCCCGGTTGACCTGCATGTCTAAGGAAATGTGCAGGGTGTAACGATTGGGTTATCTCTTGTGGGTAAAGATGTACCACTCTGCAGAGTTTAAATAAACTATTCGAATAGCCGCGCTCACGGTCAAGAGCAGACATGGACACTTCCTCGAGTTAGTTCTATTTACAAAAATCTCTTGGGGTGGGAACCGAAAACTAAGTGGAGGGAAGTACTGCACTTTGTTGGATTTTTCCTGGAGGGACGTACTCCAGTGTTAGTAGTTAGGGTGGATGTAGCCTAGTAGCCAAAAGCTAAGCATTGGTGGGTGGAACCATGAAATCGGTGGATGGAACCAACTACAATATACTTATTGCACATTTACAAACACTTTTGCATTATCACAAATCTGCTAAGTCATAGGGTTTTAATTATGTATTTGTCCAATATCGCTTTGTGCAACTAAAATAAACCCCAGCCATATGTTGTCAAGCCATGCATTTTATACTATTGCATCCTGTGTGTTGGCTCGCGGAGCACGTTGAATTGTGCTCACCCTCGCTCTTCAACCCCCATATTCAGAAGCTGCGAATCAAGAGCACTACGCCTACTGTGTGGACCAGGATGCCGAGGGGAATGATGACGGTGGATATTAGAATAGGCATCGGTAGCCTTGCCGCTTGTTTCAGACCGGTCGACCAGGCTAGCTTTGGCGGGTGCCTCCGTTATTAATCGTCTCGGTTAATAGCGAGGGTACCCGAGTAGGCCCAGTCACTTGCCTGTGGCGAGTTGAGCCCCACGCTTATGTACGTTTCCGCTTTCGCTCTTTATGTATCGTAAGACATTTGGCCCGACGGCCCTACTGTAACCTCGGCCCGACGTGGTCTATTTTAAACTCTGGTATTGTAATGTATGGTTTTGTCTGTATGAAATGATGCAGCATTGTATCTGTGAGCACTATCTACTAATCCAGGGAATAGTGCAGTACTTCACAGAGGGTTCCAGGTTAGTAAACTTGGGATCCGACAGAGCTGTATCGAGCGTCATTTCAGAGAAACCTTAGCTAGACTGGTCACGACATTAGGACCTGGATACCATTTACAAAAACTAGTGACAAATTTTACAAAATATAGCATAATACTGCTTTACTTAACTCTCTTAGTTCAATACTTACCTAAACTTTCTTTTGCATTTTTCAATTGTTCTCACCTATTGTTGTTCAAAATTTTAGATGGACGGAGCACAACCGGCTGGTCCATGGGATCACCTCACCCATGGGGAAGGCGAAGGGGAGTTCGTCGAGATCTTGCGGCAGTTGCTTTGCAACACCTCGGGTACCGCCGCCAGCCCGTTTTCAAGGGTCGGAGAGTCTGCATCCAGGAGACGGACTTGTGGACCATGAAGGTCTTCATCTACGCGCGGGGCAGTGACAGGGAGCTCCGCTCCCACACTATCCATGCCGAACCTCCACGGATGTGCCTCGCCGACGCCGTCCCAGATGCAAGACGCCTCGCGCGGCCCACTGTGCCGTGTGTACGAGGAGGCTGCGGCGATCTCCTTCGCCCACTTCCTCGCATCCGCCAAGGGCAGTTCTTCCCAGATCGCCTCGACACGAGGGTGGACGACCCCGAGCTATCGCACCAGATCCACCGACCAGCGTTGTCGATCACCTACGCCGCGCCTGCAGAGATTGGGCATCTGCGCATTCTCTAACCACGAGCTGCAGGCACTCGGGCGCCCTCGGCACCAGCTCAACCGCTTCGGATCGCCCTCCGTGGCGAGCGCGGGAGGCTCGCCACGAGGCCGACTTGAGCACCTTCAAGCGAGGCGGCCTACCCTCTACCGATGCAGCTCGGCAAGAATCGGCACCACTGCCAACTCCAAAGACTAGCGCCAACTCTAGCACCAGCGCCGGCTCCGCACCAGCTCTCTGCCGACGCGGCTCCCACACGGTGTCGGCTCCAGACTGACCTTGGCTCCGGCCGCGGTATCCGCCCGGCTCCCACACCAAGACTGGCTCGGCGCCAGGACCCGCACTCTGCCGGCGGCACGCAAGAACGTGCGCCGCCGCCTGAGGGCACCTCGAGATTCCAGCGGGGCGTCGTTCGTCTCGTTCGCTCCTCCAAGAACAACTCGAGCCCTTCTCGGTCGTTCTCGCTCCATGTCTCCCAGCGTCGGTCGGAACTGTTCCTGCTCCCGCGCCCGAGAGAGTGCATCTTCGTGGCGCGTCACTCCCGGAGGTGTAGATCGCTATAGGTCGATACAGCGAGGATGGCTAGGCAGTCCCTTTTGGTGTGCACGCACACTTCCCCGATTGTACCCCCCTATGTATCCAATCGGTAGACGTTGTGTATCGGTGACATGACTTGTTGTACGCCCGCGCGCTGTGCCCGGTGGTCATGTAACACCTAACCCCCCTAATGTAATGAACTATCCTAGGCATAATGCCTTGTGCTTTATTGCCTTTCGTTCGTTGGTTTTTCTGTTGAGCTGCTAGAGGGCTAGCAAACCCTCATATATCCCTCCTCACTCTTCTTTTAGAATCTAAAAGGCTCTAGTTGTTTCGGATGGCTCCCGGGAGGGTCGTTGCTCGTGGTAGGGTCAAACCCTAGGGTCGCACTCGTGGAAGAGGCCGAGGCAGAGGTCGTGGTTTGAACTTGCCGCCACCACCACCAGCGCCACCAACCATGGCACAAGTATTGGCCCAGCAAACGCAGATCCTCCAGGCAATGCTCTCCAATCAGCAAACCAGTGCAGCTAGCCGCAACTCCAAGTTGTCTGATTTCTTGAGGACTCGACCAATGACTTTCTCCTCGGCAAATGAACCCTTAGACGCCAAGATTGGCTGCGTGATACGAGAAAAGAAGCTTAAGCTTGCCCGTTGTCTTGAAGGTGACAAGGTGGACTTTGCCACCCATCGACTTAACGCCAGCCGCCGCAGCAGGGGAGAACTACCTGCTTTGCCGTGGGAAGAGGACCCCTTGAGTGACAACTCAGACAAAGAAGAAGAACCTGAAGGAGAAGAGGAAGAAGTGGAAGTTGAAAACCCAGTAGATGCTCAGTCGGAAGAGCCGGAGGACGAAGGGAACTACAATGAAATAGAGGAGCCAACCGCAAGCAGTCTCTTTGTCACTTGGGCTGAATTCAAGAATGCATTTCGGCAAAATTTTGTTCCAGAAGGCATCATGAGAATGAAGAAGAACGAGTTTCGGAATTTGAAGCAAGGCAATATGTCTGTCTCGGAGTATCTTTCGCGATTCAACCAGCTAGCTCGCTACGCCTCGCGGATGTAGCCAAGCAAGAAGAGAAGATCGACCGATTCTGGAAGGGATGCACGAGGAAATGAGAGCACAACTGATTTTGCACGACCATCCCAGCTTCCACCACTTGGTGAATAAGGCTCTCATTCGAAAACGAGAGAAAATACTAGAAGCCAGCGGAAGAGGAAGTGGACAACTCAACGGCCTCAAGGCGCTTTTGACCCAAGCCCGTGTACCAAGGCAGCCCTCCTTCCGTCAAGTGGCGGCGCCAAAGACCCAAAGCTCCTTTCCAAGCACCTGTTCCGCAATAATGGGATTCAGTGCCCGCCCTATAGGGCAATCATCCACAACCAACCTGCTGCAAACCTCCACCGTTTCAACTGTGGAGCAAAAGGGCATTTCGCCAACAAATGCCCGGATCGCTAAGCTACCCAAGGAAGTTCAACTCGAGTCACCTCATCCCGAGTTCGGTCTTCAACACCAAACAAGGTCTATCGGACACCTCAAGCATCACGATAAAGATCAACTCCAAACCATGGCCGTGTCAACCATGTCACTGCAGAAGACGCCGAGATGCCTCCGAGTACTTATGGGCGTTCTCTGTTAAGTCGATACCGCACAAGTTCTTTTTGATTCGGTGCTTCGCATTCTTTTATTTACGGGAAGTTTGTTGAAAAGGTTAAGTTGCCCACCTTTAAACTAAGGAGACTGTGGTACTTAGTTCCCAGGAGGACCCCTAATCGCCACCTTAGTTAGCCCTAGTGTAAAGGTCACCATGGAAGGCTTTGATTTCCCATGAGACCTCTTGGTATTGCAATACCGGACTTTGGACGTCATTCTAGGGATGGATTGGCTAGCCAAAACCAGGGATGATAGATCGTGCTAATAGGAAGGTAGTCCTCACCAAAGACTCGGAGAGAGATAAAGGTTGGTGTGGATCGCCCCACCTCGTCGCGTAATACATCACCGGAGGCAATAACATTAAAGGATACGCCGGTAGTTCAAGAGTACCCAAGTCTTCCCGGAGGAACTACTGTGCATGCCACGAGCATGAGAGATAGAGTTTGTAATTAACCTAAAGCCGTGGACCGCCCCAATTGCTAAAAGGCCGCACCGATGGCGATAAATGAACTTGAGGAACTAAAGACTCAAATTGAAGAGCTCCAAGCCAAAGGTTTCATCAGCCCACTCATCTCCGTGGGGTTCCCAGTAATCTTTGTCAAAAGAAGGATGGCACCGCGGTTATGTGTAGACTACAGGGCCCTCAATGAAGTAACCATCAAGAACAAGTACCCCTTGCCTCGAATAGATGACCTGTTCGATCAACTAACTGGGGCCACTGTTTTCTCTAAAATAGACCTAAGGTCAGGGTACCATCAACTCAAGATCAGGGTAGAGGATATTCCTAAGACCGCCTTTACCACACGATATGGCCTATTTGAGTGTACAGTTATGTCGTTCGGATTAACTAATGCCCCGGCCTACTTCATGAATCTAATGAACAAAGTCTTTATGGAATGCTTGGACAAATTTGTAGTCGTATTCATAGACGACATCTTGATCTACTCTAAGAGTGCCAAAGAACATGAAGAGCACCTAAGGGTAGTCCTCGGGATACTTAAGAGACATCAATTGTACACCAAGTACAGTAAGTGTGAATTCTGGTTGCATGAGGTTAGTTTCCTTGGACACATTATATCCACTGGAGGAGTAGCAATTGACCCCTCCAAAGTAGAGGCAGTTCTAGGGTGGAAGCAACCCACCTCAGTCACAGAAGTGCGTAGTTTTCTGGGTCTAGCCGGATACTACAGACGCTTCATAGAAGGCTTTTCCAGGATATCCAGGCCTATGACAAACCTACTCAAGAAAGAAAAGAAGTATGAGTGGACAGAAGCATGTAAAAAGGGATTTCAAGAATTAAAGACAAGATTGACCTCAGCCCCTGTGCTAGTTCTGCCAAATATACACAAGGATTTTGAAGTATATTGTGACGCATCGCGTCAAGGCCTGGGCTGTGTGCTCATGCGGGAGGAAAAGTTGTAGCTTATGCGTCTGCACAACTCCGTCCCCATGAGGACAATTACCCAACTCACGACTGAGCTAGCCTCGGTAATACACGCCTAAAAATCAAGACACTACCTGATTGGAAATCAACGTGATATTTATACGCACCATAAGAGTCTCGTATACATCTTCACTCAAGTGACCTTAACTGAGAGCAGAGAAGATGGTTAGAGTTAATCAAAGATTATGATCTGGATGTCCACTACCACCCCGGGAAGGCTAATGTAGTAGCCGATGCCCTAAGTCGCAGACCCCACTGCAATAACCTTATGGTGGGAGAATTGCGACCTGAGCTTTACAGAGAGTTTGAAGCCCTTAGCTTGGAAATAGTAGAGCAGGGTACTCTAGCTACCATGGAAGTACACCCAACTCTCGAGGAGCAAATTAAAGCAACCTGAAAGGACACTCTGAGTCCGTTCAAGCACCTCATGGCCCAGGAAAAGCCCTAAAATGGTAGAAGATGAACATGGAGTTCTATGGTATGGGAAACGTCTCTTTGTTCCCCACCAGAAGGACCTAAAAGACCTGATACTCAAAGAAGCCCATAGCTCTGCTTATACTCTACACCCGGGTGGCACTAAAATGTATCAAGAAATGAAAGCCCTATATTGGTGGCACAGATGAAGAGAGACATCGCCGAGTATGTAGCCTTTGCGATGTATGCCGAAGGTCAAGGTGAACATCAAAACTCCGGACTTCTCCAACCCCTTCGATCCTCAATGGAAATGGGAAGAAGTAGGAATGGATTTCATAACAGGTTACCCCGCACCAAGTCGATATGACTCCATCCGGGTAATAGTTGATAGGTTAACAAAAGTGGCCCATTTTATTCCTGTAAAGACCACCTACAAAGGGGACCGATTGGTGAGTTGTATATGGCCCGCATCGTGTGTCTACATGGTGTGCCTAAAAGGATAGTCTCGGATCGAGGTTCCCAGCTTACCTCGCATTTACAGGCCAACCTACACAATGCTCTTGGGACCCATCTTGCGTTGATCGCATATCACCCCCAACAGATGGACAGACCGAAAGAATAAATCAAGTCTTGGAAGATATGCTACGAGCGTGTGCTCTGGAGTTCACTTCGGGTTGGGAGCAGTGTTTACCCTACGCAGAATTTGCCTACAACAATAGCTATCAATCAAGCCTTCAGATGTCACCTTTTGAAGCTCTTTATGGGCGAAAATGCAGAACCCCTCTGCATTGGTCAGAAACAGGAGAAGGGTATATCTTTGGACCCGACACTTTGAAACAGGCAGAAGAAAAGGTTCGCTTGATCGTGATCGCCACAAGTCGCTCGGTCTAGACAAAAGAGCTATGCCGATAACCGCCGAAGAGGACTGACATTCCAAGTCGGAGACCATGTGTATCTCAAGGTGTCACCCCTCAGAGGGATCCACAGGTTCAAGGTGAAAGGCAAGCTCGCTCCGAGATACATAGGGCCATTCCCTATTATTGACAAGTGTGGAGAAGTTGCTTATCGATTGGAGCTACCTGCAAATCTGTCAGATGTGCACGACGTGTTCCACGTGTCTCAACTCAAAAAGTGTCTCAGAGTTCCCGAGGAAGAGGCCCCAGTAGAAACTATTGAGCTCCAGAAAGATCTGACCTACCCCGAGCGTCCGATCAAGATTCTCGATACTATGGAGAAGAAGACCAGACGCCAGACCATTCGCCTTTGTATGGTTCATTGGAGCAACCACTCCGAGCGAGAGGCAACCTGGGAGCGCGAGGATCAACTTAGAGCTGACTTTCCATTTCTTTTCCCAGCATAGTCGAATCTCGGGGTCGAGATTCATTTTAAGGGGGGTAGGATCTGTAACACCCCATTTTCAAAGTCTAGTGAGAATGTGATTTGTCAAGCTTATGTTAATTTTAAAAGGCTTAACTCCCAGTTCATTTGTTCTTGGTGTTTCCAACAAGAAAGTTTCAAGAATTTCAGCAGTACAACTTATTAAAAATTTGGCAAGCATACCAGCAAAACCTTGTAAGTTCTGGTTTCCACTTCAAAGTACAACAACAGTGTGTTTAACCTTTTATAAGGGGTTCAACGTGTGTATGTTGGACTAAAAGTTGGAGTAAAAGCTCTCCCTTCAAATCCCAGCTACCCATTAGCTTATCCCTCCTTCTCCCTGGCTGCAGGACACCATTTCCTTCCCTTCTCTGTCCGTGCGGCCGCTGGCCCCCTCCGCCCCTAATCCCCGCCGGGAGAAGCTACGACGCCGATGCCCTTGCCTTCAGCACCGCCCTCGTCTTCAGCACCACCTCTCCTTCAGCGCCCGACCGCAGTAGACCTTGGACACGCCACTCCGCCCTCCCTTTTCAGCACCGTCCGGCCAGCCCTCGCGCTCGCCCCCCCCGAGCTGCGCCGCCAGAGTCCTTCGTGGGCCCCACGGGTCCCGTCGACCGTAGCTCCCTTGGCCTTCTGTGCCGCGCCCGCACTGTGGCCGCACGGCGGTGACGCAACCCCGCGCATGGCGCCATGCCGCCTTGCCCCTCCTCGGTGCCTCACTCCTCCCTTGCCCCTATAAAAAGCGTCGTAGCTCCATTGCCGTCACCCCCACCGAAGCTTGTAGCCACCTCCTTTGTCGCAGGCCGCCGGCGACGACCTCCTCCTCCACTCCGGAGAACCGTCGCGCCGCAGGCCGATTCACCGCGCAGGGAGCCTCCTGGGAACCCAGCCAACACCGTCCCCACCTCACCGGGCTCCGCCTCCCTCCACACAAGCGCGCCGACTCCACTGCGCACCGAGCCCGCCCACGCCGCCGCCCGCCCTGCTCCACCCGGCCCCGATTGGCGCCTCGGGTAAGCTCCAAGTAGCCGAGGAAGCTTCTCGGGTAGGAATCATACCCGAACAGCCCGAGCCGCGGCGCCGCTTGCTTCCTCTCGGCTTGACCGCCGCCTTAGCTCGCCGCTCCGCGCCGAGCTGCTCCGGCCGACCGCGCCCCCCGAGGGCTCGCCCGGCCAGCCTCCCAGTGCCCGCCACCGCGCCGCGGCCTCCCCGCCGCCGGCCGGCTCCATCTCCCTCTCGGCCGGATGAGTAGAGGAGAGAGGAGGGGATTTATTTGCCTCTGGACCGGGATGACCGAAGGGTCAAGGAAGTCCATCCGGTTTTTCTTTGTCCCGGGCCCCACCTGTCGGCAGCCCCCTCTCTCCCCTTTTATTTTCGGAATTTTCAGGCTTTTGAAACTTTAACACGTGATAACTTCTTAACCCTAACTCCAAATTTAATGAAACCAGTTTCTAAATTTTTGTAAAATCAAGATATATCTAATGGTTCCATTTTTGGTTCAGTTTAGAGTTCATTTGAGTTTTGTTTATTTGTTTTGGTATTTATTCCGTGCTCGCTCTTTGTTGTTTTTCCGTTCTCCCTTGAGTAGAGTTCGAGGACGTGAGCGAGCCCTGATCGAGCGACACGGACCCCCAAGCTTTTGATCCAGGCGAGTCAACACTTTGACCATGTTGAATTCCTATGTTTTAAATGAATTATGTGGTTTTAAAGTATTCTAATTGCATGCGTTATTTTATGTATACTAGTTTACCGATTTTTCTTAGTTAATGAACCACCTTGCTTTATTAGCACTATGTAGCTACTCCACTCCTTGAAATCATCGGTACCCCTCCCATTGTCGCCTTAGGTAATACTAATAAATAAAAATTTACAAGATAAGCTACGTTATTAATTGCCAGGCAAGTCCAATAAATTCTCAGGACATTAGCATGCCCTGATCATACTTTCCCAACAACTAAGTTGTTTTGGGGCGATCATGGGATGTGCATGATTGGTAGTTTGTATAAAGATTATTTTATGCTTCTCAAAACCCTACAACTTGCTCCCCTGTCCGGGCGGATGGTAAGGGTGGATGGTGGAGGTAACGATCGGGTTGCGGAAGCCCGTCTGGACAATTTAAGGATTTAATCCTGTGTCGGCCTCTCCATGTAAAACAGTACAAACCACAAGCCGGCAAACTGTAGGTATGACTAAATAATTTGCATTCGCCAGTAAAGAGGAGTACTTCGGGCGAACCCATGATTTTCATCGCTGGACGCAAAACCGTCTTGGATGAATCATGTCGCCGGATAGAGGCGGGCACAAGAGGGGGTCTAGCTGGGGCCCAAAGGGGCTTTCCTGTAGACGAAACCTTAGCGAGTGCTAGTCTTTACTAGATGCATTGTAAAGGTCATGTGATCGCCCGGTTGACCTGCTTGTCTAAGGAAATGTGCGGGGTGTAACGATTGGGTTATCTCTTGTGGGTAAAGATGTACCACTCTGCAGAGTTTAAATAAACTATTCGAATAGCCGCGCTCACGGTCAAGAGCAGACATGGACACTTCCTCGAGTTAGTTCTATTTACAAAAATCTCTTGGGGTGGGAACCGAAAACTAAGTGGAGGGAAGTACTGCACTTTGTTGGATTTTTCCTGGAGGGACGTACTCCAGTGTTAGTAGTTAGGGTGGATGTAGCCCAGTAGCCAAAAGCTAAGCATTGGTGGGTGGAACCATGAAATCGGTGGATGGAACCAACTACAATATACTTATTGCACATTTACAAACACTTTTGCATTATCACAAATCTGCTAAGTCATAGGATTTTAATTATGTATTTGTCCAATATCGCTTTGTGCAACTAAAATAAACCCCAGCCATATGTTGTCAAGCCATGCATTTTATACTATTGCATCCTGTGTGTTGGCTCGCGGAGCACGTTGAATTGTGCTCACCCTCGCTCTTCAACCCCCATATTCAGAAGCTGCGAATCAAGAGCACTACGCCTACTGCGTGGACCAGGATGCCGAGGGGAATGATGACGGTGGATATTAGAATAGGCATCGGTAGCCTTGCCGCTTGTTTCAGACCGGTCGACCAGGCTAGCTTTGGCGGGTGCCTCCGTTATTAATCAGGTCTCTGGTTAATAGCGAGGGTACCCGAGTAGGCCCAGTCACTTGCCTGTGGCGAGTTGAGCCCCACGCTTATGTACGTTTCCGCTTTCGCTCTTTATGTATCGTAAGACATTTGGCCCGACGGCCCTACTGTAACCTCGGCCCGACGTGGTCTATTTTAAACTCTGGTATTGTAATGTATGGTTTTGTCTGTATGAAATGATGCAGCATTGTATCTGTGAGCACTATCTACTGATCCAGGGAATAGTGCAGTACTTCACAGAGGGTTCCAGGTTAGTAAACTTGGGATCCAACAAGAAACCCTCTGGATCAAAAGTTATGGCCATTTGAAGTAGACGCTGTCAAGCAGTCCAAATCTGAGTCGAACTCGCGAATATGAGTTGGATTGCGCTTGACGGTTCCACTTCTACACTTGAGCTCGCGTGGTTCTTCTCCATGGTTCCTAAGAACACGAAAATCACAAGTCTTAGGAAGTATTAAATTCTCAGTGGAAATATTATGGACTCCTAAAAACGAGTTTACCTGATAGTTGAGTTGACGAGCATATGCCCGAGTTATTGGACCTTGCTTATCATTCATGGAAGCAGTAAGAGAAGTGTTCATATCAGTAGAAATGATGTCCTTATCATCCTCCCCTTCTTGAGTTAGAGTCGCCCTCGACTCAAGCTCATCTTTCGCACCGAAGAATGGTCGTAGATCTGTAATGTTAAAGGTGGGGCTAACCCCAAAATCTGCAGGCAAGTCTAACTTATATGTATTATCATTAATACGTTCAAGCACTTTGAAAAGAACCATCTGCACGAGGCATGAGTTTAGACTTTCTCAATTCAGGGAATTGCTCTTTACGCAAGTGTAACCACATAAGATCACCCGGCTCAAAAGTAATATGCTTGCATCCCTGACTACCAGCAATTTTATATTTAGCATTCATGAGCTCAATATTCTCTTTAGTTGTCTCATGCATCTTAAGTATCAAATCAGAACGTTGTTGAGCATCAAGATTTACCTTTTCCGAAGCGGGAAGAGGCAATAAGTCAATAGGTGCATGAGAGATGAAACCATAAACAATCTCAAAAGGGCACGCCTTTGTGGTAGAATGCAGTGAGCGATTATAAGCAAATTCCACATGAGGCAAACATTCTTTCCACATTTTTAAGTTCTTTTTAAGCATAGCCCTAAGCATAGTAGGCAATGTTCTATTGACTACCTCAGTTTGTCTATCGGTTTGGGGATGACAAGTAGTGGAAAATAACAGTTTAGTCCCCAATTTAGCCCACATGGTCCTCCAAAAATGACTAAAAAATTTTGCATCACGATCTGAAACTATCGTATTCGGAATACCATGTAAGCGAACAATTTTCTTAAAGAACAAATCAGCAACATTTGTAGCATCATTACTTTTATGACATGGTATAAAATGAGCCATCTTAAAAAATCTATCCACGACAACAAAAATACTATCTCTCCCCTTCTTTGTTCTAGGCAGACCTAAAATAAAGTCCATAGAAATATCTTCCCAAGGTGTGCTTAGCACAGGAAGAGGCATGTATAAACTATGAGGATTAAGTCGTGACTTAGCTTTTTGGCACGTGGTGCAGCGGGCAATGAAACGTTCGACGTCGCGCCTCATCTTTGGCCAATAAAAGTGGTGGGTCAGAATGTCCTCAGTCTTCTTTACGCCGAAGTGACCCATTAATACTTCTCTATACGCCTCCTGTAACAACAAAAGATGAACGGAGCTAGCTGGAATGTATAGCTTGTTAGCACGGTACAAGAAACCATCATGCATCACAAATTTATTCCAACTTTTTCCCTCCTTACAATTGAGCAACACGTCTTTAAAATCAGCATCATTCATATATTGCTCATTTATTGTCTCTAATCCAAAGATTTTGTAGTCAAGTTGTGAAAGTATGGTATATCTCGTAAACAATGCATCAGCTATTACATTTTCTTTGCCTTTTTTATGTTTAATGACATAAGGGAAGGACTCAATAAACTCAACCCACTTAGCATGTCTACAGTTCAGATTGGTTTGACCTCGAATATGCTTCAAAGATTCATGATCAGAATGTATTACAAACTCTTTGGGCCATAAATAATGTTGTCATATTTCTAAAGTTCGAACTAAAGCATATAATTCTTTATCATAGGTAGAATAGTTCAAACTAGACCCACTCAATTTTTCACTAAAGTAAGCAACAGGTTTACCTTCTTGAATTAACACGCCACCAAGACCTATGCCACTAGCATCACATTCTAATTCAAAAGTGAATGGTAGTTTAGCTGGAAACACATCCTCATATTCCTGCAAAAGGTTAGTGACAGCAGACGGCAAAGAGCCAGATATATCATCAAGTGAAAATAAAGCGTCTTTGCATATCAAAGTATAGCATGGCATATCATTGTCGACAATTTCAGCAAGATCAGATTTGGTTGCAAGCATGACACAACCCTTTAATTTAATTCATTCAGTCCTAGAATTAGGTGTCAACTTCTCTTTCTTAGGTGAAAAAATGTTCTTTACTATTTGCTGATTTTCATATTCATGTTCACGTTCTTTCCTCTCATTTGCGGCTTTCTCTTTTTCACATTGTACGATTTCAGCAGGTGTAAAAGGTAGTAAAATTATTTTTTTTCTTTGTGCATAAGAGAATACTTATTACTTCTACCATGATGAGTTGAATCGGTATCAAATTCCTATGGACGACCTAATAAAAGTGAGCAACCTTGCATAGGCACTACGTCGAAATCCGCTACATCATGATAGGAACTAATGAAAAAATGCACTCTCGCAGATTGTGTTAGCTTCACCTTACCGCTGTTGTTGAACCACTGAATGTGGTATGGATGATGATGTGCATGTGTGTTCAATCCAAGCTTCTTGACCAAATCTAAACTCACCAAGTTATTACAACTCCCGCCATCAATTATGACACGAATACGGTATTCCTTGACGATGAGGAACATCTGAAACAAATTATGGCGATGTAGCTTCTCCGCTTGCTCCCTTTGAGTGCTCAACACTCGCTGCACAATTATGGTACTATAATTCTTCATTGCAGTGGTACCTAAAATTTCTTTCTCTCTGTTATGTTCCTCTAGATTATCATCATCATTACCTGTAAGGTTAGCTGCAAGAGCATATTCATTCTCAACATTACTAGTACTTACATATCCATCGTCTTCTGTCGCAATGTACGCTCGCTGACTTTGGCAATTTTTCATGACATGTCGCAATGTATTTGCTTGTTTTCAAAATACATTGCTAACATTTCCTGAGGCTAACTAAAAAACAGAAAAAAAAATTTAGATATAGAATGAACTATCACAGATGGTTTTGTGGTATAAACCGTCTGTGAAGAACACTATCACAGATGGCTCGAAACAAAAATCGTCTGTGATACTCAAACATCACAGACGGTTATATTTACCAACCGTCTGTGATGAGAAAGTATCACAGACGGTTCTATATACCAACCATCTGTGATACACGTCTATCACAGACGGTTGGTAGCTGGAACTATCTGTGATGTGTGAGTATCACAGACGGTTTTTGGTTAAAGCCATCTGTGATAGTATTCTTCACAGACGGTTCTAGTTATAAACCATCTATATTGTATTTATCACAAACGGCTCACAAATCGTCTGTGATAACCTTCGATTATCACTGATTCATAAATTCAAACGGTTCAGAAAACCGTCTGTGATGACGTTTTTGAACCGTCTGTGATGTTGATTTCTATAGTAGTAGCACGATACGGTGAAATTAAACAACAGTGATCAAGGGTTAAGGTTACACCTTTATAACTTTGGCATTAGCTAAAGATCTATATGAGCGAGTAAGAAGATCAAATCATATAGCTAGGCACACACCACATCCACACAATGCACTATGTATGTGTATGCATGCACCGATGCACGACCGGCACACTATGCTGGCATCGATCACGGATCACCTGCGCTTTCCTCCGGTGAAGTACTGCCCAGCTTCCATGCGGAGGGCGGCGGAGGCCCTGCTTTGAGCGCCGTAGGTGGGCTGCGAACTGTAGTCCATGGCCGGCCGCGGCGTCGGCTTCCAGTGCCGCTTCCGCTGGTTAATGAACCAGTTGTTGATCTGCTTCGCGTCGAGCCCCGTCGACACCGCCAACTTCGCCTTCTCCAATTCCTGGAGTGCCATTGTTGCAACGCTCTTACTGTCTTGGACATATATATATACCAAGCTAGCTATATATGACATGCACGCAAGGACCGCGCAGCGAACATGCATGCATGATCGACGTACCACGTGGTACGTACGTACCGATGGATAGGGCCATATGTAGTGCGGCTGCCACCACTGGAGAAGCTTCTGGCGCGCTTCCCTCGGCAACTTGCCTTTCTTCTTCTTCTTGGAGAGCTTCCTCGATAGGTCGCTCAGGTAGCCGCTGTACTTGTTAAGGAGCTGGTTCTTCAGCTCCTTGTCCTCGTCGGAAGGACTGGTTATCGCCGGCAGTCCAGCAACGTCACCAGTTTCCTGCTCATCTTCGGAGGAACCCCCGGGTTCGCAGCTGTTGTCATCTGCTTGAAATATTGGCAATCCAGGAAATGTCGACTAAGGATGATCAATAAATTTAGTACACCTTAATCACACAATGTTACAGAGGCAAAAGCTCGAGATCATGGTCAGGACTCAGGATTCCCTACACCGTATTATGTACCATGTCTTGTGGCAAATGACATGGTTCAAATCCCACTACCTGTATATTAGGTGCGTTTACTGCGGATTTTCTGGGATTTGATCCGGGACCTCTAGGTTTGTAAGCGTTAAAGATGACTACAATAACCAAACTACTGCACACTGCTACCCTTCGAAAAAATAATATTCCCTCCGATTCCAAATATAGTACCTTTGTTTTTTACTTGTTGTTTAAATATCGGTATGGTCTCCAACACTCACCTTTGACTATTATTTTTTAGTTATATGCTAGCAAAATTATTAGCAATATGAAAGTATTTTTGATGACAAATCTAGCAATTTAATTTCCACATGACAAATCTAAATACTTTTGTGTATAGAGGTCAAAGTTTTAAAAGGTTGAGTGCACACATTATAAAGTGTCATCTGGAAAAGAATGGAGGCATTAAGTCGTTTTGGCTATAGACATGGTCTCAAAAGTGACAATTTGACTATCAATTTCTAAGATAACATATGTTCTTCAAATAAAAGTAGTTATATATAGTGAAATTATACATCATATTAATGGATATAGGAGTACCAATTCCATGTTGTCAATCTTGATAATTCTTTATATATTGATGATCAAATCTAAAAATAGTTGACCGATATATATTGTAAAACGACTTTTATTTGGAATTGGAGCTATATAGTAGCTAGTATGTACATGCTAAAGTGCTAAACTAAGGTGACTGAATCACTAGGTTTCAATTTACTACCCATTATATTATATAGATGCACATGTAACCACCAAATTAATCCAAACGCAAAACATGCACACCACCACCATTCAACAACGAATTATCATTCTGTCCTAACCTAAGCTAATCATATTTCCTATCATTCTTGCACGAAAAGCTAGCTAATAATCGGACGTACGGCGACAGAGAACATTTCAATCAGGCCTTCGCAATTCACATGTCCATGCATAGCAACCGCAGCGATTAGGCTGGCAACGACCGGACCCTCTAAATTCCGTGAATCTAGCTAGCGCAATCATGCACAAGTGTGGTACCTACGTGGAAGTATGAGTATATATTGCCCACCATTTCTACAGCTTAAATTTTTAGGCAAGCTATTTGGTGCACGAAATTTAATGTGATATCAAAGTAATATATTCTAAGTTTAAAATCTGACTGGTGCAATTTTAAAAAACATAATTGTAGCCCATGTTGAACCCACATCGGAGCCCTAGTGGAGCTTAGACGTGAGGAGATTAGAGTATGAGTATATTGCCTACTATTTCTAATAGATTAAGTTTTTAGATGAAATAGTTGTGCATAAAACTTAATAAATGTATACGTATAAGACAGTAGAAACGTGTGATTCGATCGGCAAGTGATTTGGATCACTCGTCATCAAGCCGATCGATCCTCGGAGTAATCCATGCACAAATGCAAATCGGTTGTGGCGGAGGATCGGCATGCACCCGTCCACTGGGTGATCTGTGCGTGTTAGGCCCACTTTTTTGTTTTGTGCTTTTGACTTCTCTAAAAATCTGAAATAAATGGGGCAGCTTCTTAAAATAGTTTCTCTAAACGGCTTCTGAACTTAAAACCGTGTATACCGTTCATATCGACGTCTCCACCGTCTGCTATGGTCTTAAAAAGCATAGACAAAGACATCAGCCGTAAGCCATGTTAACTCATGGGCATCAACATACTATCTGTGCAGTTGTTCCTAGGACATCTATCCCGTGGGTTTCAACTATGACAAACAGGCCAGGGTGGATCTGGGCCTCGGGCTAGGTGGGTTATAGCCCAAGGCCCAGAATAATTACCAGCGCAAAAATTTTTATATGGGTTGAAAAAATTCATTGTTTAGTGGCCTAGTCCGAGGCGGCATACAGTGGTCCAGCCCACAGTGAGAAATCAATTAAGTATTGAATAGACCAACCCAAAGCAAAGGTCATGTAGTTGGCCCGTCACCCCACCCTCATTCTATCATTCACCATTTCACCCAAACGGGCCAAACCCAATGACCCTTCTGTCCTTCACCAAGCATCGGCACACCTTCACTTCGCCCACGCCGCCACACGAAGTCGCGAACACTAGCGCCGGCACCAACACCTCCCACTAGCGCCAGCTCCTGACCCCCAGGGCCGCTGCCTAGCCCGCCTCCCTCCTCCCGTCTTGTGTCATCGTGTCAATGTCACCTCCCTGCAGCGCCGATGTGACCGTGGGTGAGCCGCCCGTCTGGCCATCTCCTCTAGTACTCTAGCTCCACTTCCTCCTCAACCTCAAGAAGCGGTGGCGACGCGAAGCAAGCTGGGCAGCCGGCTACCACTAGTCCACTACTACCGCCCGGCCCTCCCCTCCACTCGTCGCCATTTCCCATTTTCTTCGCTGATTTTGTCACCAATCGTTAGGTGAAAATCCCCCTTTTTTCAAATTTTGTATGTGTTTTGGAATTAGGAGGCACTGTAATGGTAGTTTGAAGAATTAGGGGAAAATAAATCTAAGGATTGGTGAAGATGGGGGCGCGTATCAAAAAATATTTTGAGGCTGCGAATTGAGAGCTTTGAGGCTGCCTGTTCAAGTGTTCATGATGGTAGACTAGTGTTGAAATATTAAATGCCATGTGCTCACTCAACTCCATTTATTAAAGCCGTTAATTTTGTTTATAAATATAGCTATTGAGTAGTGTAACTAACGAGTTTATCATGATGTTGTGTAACTAGCAAGTTTGTATTGGGCTAATTAATGCTCCTTTCTTAGGAATAAAATTCTACAAGATACACCATTACTTGAGAGTTGAGAACTGGAAGCAGAAACATTAGCATGTAATCTTCTATCCAGTCCAATTAGGTACAATAGCTTGCACATCATTACTTGCATGAAGATGAAGAACTGGTTAAGGAACCTCATCACCAGAGTCATTGCCATTGCTCCAAGCCTTAGGTGGTGATCGTTTTAGCGATGGCTTCTGGTTGAAATTTCACTATAGCTAGCTTTTTTTTTACTGTAGCTGAGTTAGTGGATAGTGTAGTGAATAGTGAAAAAAAAGCTGAAACTAGAAGCTGAAGTTGAAAAAAGCCGAAACGATCAGGGCTTTGTTGTCTCCGTTGTCAGTGGTCACTCAGGCGCTAGCAAGCTAATCATCCTATCCTCGGTTGTACTACTCTACCTTTTTCTCAATTTTTGTCTTCCTAATTAACATATATAATTGCTATAGAAAATCAGTCATGGTATCGGTATAAATTAGCGTTAGTTAAGAATCTAGAGTTTAGCTTTAGGTGTAGCTAAATCCTGGTTGACCGTTGCTGACAAAACTGTGGTACACTACGTAAGATTGAGATAGCTGGAGTTGCAGGGTACGTAGCCTGCTTTGCCATGTGGTGCTACTGACTGTTGCAGCATGCCTCCTACGTACGGGCCGGGACCCCACTGGCTACTCTCCACATGCATGCAAGCTCAATCTAGCAAGACAACTAAAAGTCAAATTTCTGATGGTAAGTAGAGGAGAGCCCTCTCAGCAAAGGGAAAGTAAAATGTTTAAAAACCACTCCGAACGGAAAACAAAGAAAAAAAAAGTAGAAAGTTAACTAGCTAGCTAGAAAGCAAATTAATAAAGGGTCCATGTTAATTTCATGCAGTAAGTTGTCATTCAGTATTAAGTATTGCGCAACAACCAGTCAAAAAATGAAGTACATGTATAAGTTGGGGAAGGTGGGTATTTTTTTCCTCATATTTCAACATTTTCCTGTACCTCTAAATTCTTTAGGTGTTGTAGGGACACATTTACCCAGTCTCAAGGATGCATCAATGCAAATGGTGTCGGAATGTGAATTCACATGTGGCCTAGCAACTCACATGTACAAGGCTCTACAAGTTTTTATTTCTTTGGAATAAGTGTGTGGTTGATCAACCTGTTTTGGGAAAATTTGGCTCTCTGGCTCGTGTTTCAACACTTACAAAACCCTAATGTTACTCAAAACGTGATTATCCCAACAACTATGCTATCTCTACGTGCGTGTGTGTGTGTTCAAAACAGGTGAAGATGTTTAGTTGTACGCTTGATATCTGATAGGGCAATTACCACTTCAATATTTTTAAGCCGCCTAATTAAATTATGTGTGCACATGAGAATATATCACATGGCATGCTATAGTGCCAATTGCTTTCATTCTTAAATGACAAATAGTCATGTACTAGGATACCTGCACTGCAATTGTGTCAGCATATGCACCTAAAAAGAAACCCTCAAGAATAACTTAGTGTAAGCATATGCACCTAGTGCTAAAGAGTTTATCTGTGCCTCCATGCTCCTGAAGAACTCATCGGCTTCTTGAATTGGTCTTATGAGTTCCTGTCTGTACCTCAGCAGCATATCATAGTAAGTCTCCTGCACACACAAAAAATATACAGATCCATATATGCAGCTATATATGTATTTTATTTGGAAAAACAGCATGCATGTCCGTACTACAAATGAGATAGCTCCAGCTAAATCATACAGGCATAAGCTGTTAATTACCATAAACTGGTCGAGCTCTGGGTCTGCCGGCTGTTTGTACTGCCTGTCGTCCGAATTCGACTCATCGGCAAGGGAGGAGAGCCGACCGACAATCTCCGGTGGCGCTCCGACCTTAGGTAACACAAAATCAACACCAATTTCTTACAGAAATTAAAGCAGTATCAGTATAAAGGCCAGCACGATCGATGTTGTGCATGTATCAGTATAAAACCATTCTGCAAAAACGTCCTTAATTAAATTAAGGATTGTTTTCGAAAGTTTCAAAATGAATGTACTTAATTGAAAAAAAGAGAAACGAATGTTACAAAGGATAGATGCAGAATTGAGATTGAAAAGTCTACTAGCAACCATGAGATGAGTTTACTAGCAACATCCTAGTTATTAATAGGTGCAGAATGTGCAATTACTAAACTTTGAATAGGCACCGAATGTGGGTTAATATCAGAACATCAGGTACGAAGGATAGATACAGAGCTGAGATGAGAAGTTTACAGTAACCTTGAGATGAGTTTACTAGCAACCTCCAAGTTATTAATAGGTCCAGAATGTGCAATTAATACCAACTTTGAATAGGCAGTGAATGCGGGATGTAAGAGCGCCATTTTTTTGAAACGGGGTTGTCGTATGTCCCGTAACAACCCAAGAGTTCAATTGCGGACAGAAAGAGTATCATACCCGCTCACGAATATTCAAAAAGGGGTGAACTGGATTAAAATAGGACATAATAGTCAACTTTAGCATCTTTACGGACGTTCAAGCCTAAAACTTAACTTACATTCAGAAGAACCGAAGAAAATTTCCACAATAACACTTGAGTGTAGTCGTAACCCTAATATGAAAACTTGAAATATCCTTTTTTTTTCTTCTGGCATCTATTCTGGTGGAAAATATAGTAAGATTGAGTACAACCAACCATACTCAACAAGTTATATAGGGAAATGCTATATAACTATATGTCAGGATTTTTAAGAGATGGGGATATAATGGTTTTATTAAGGCATTTGTGGATGCAATTTTATTTGTAAACATTTTTGAACATAAAATCAAAGTAAGATCTTCTTAAGAGATTGAGGTTTCAACAATTTGATTACCAAGTTACAACATTACCAAATCTACGTATGCCTTACTATTGAAATCACCTATTAAACACAACTTCATTACCGAAAGCACGGTGTATTCAAATACCATTTAAAAATTTGACTATGCGGAGCTGTCCATGTTTACCAATAAGACACCTCAGACTCATAATGTCAAGCTATAGACATGCAACATGTTAGCATACGACTGAGTTGAGATAATAAGGTCTTTCACTGCTCGCCTCATTGTATAGTCTCTACCCAGTAGGGACTAGGCAACACAGGCAGTCAGTATTCCACTGGCCAACGCAGAAAGCGTTATCCGACTCCATGTAATCCTACCATTGTTAAGTATGGTTTTACCCTTTCCATACCACCCGCTTTATATGCAGGCCATTCTACTTTTAGAACACCAACACCCTCTAGATTTTTAATTGATTTGAGGAGCTATTAGACCAGGTTGGATAAGTCAAAACTTATGATTGAGCGATCACTATGTTCTTTACTCAGCATAAGGTTCTAGTCTTTACTTTTCATCAATGAGGCAGCCAAGCACACACCAATAACCTAGTGCACCGCAGCACTGCCACCACTCTAATCAATGCCTCCTCTCTAGGGTAAGGATGTGGACTTCAACCATCTTGTGGCTTTCGACGTGAATATGGCCATCAAATAAAACAGAGCTTTTCCAGTGATAAGACATAACTAATTATCATGTCATTCTAAATATTTATTTTAAATTAAACAGTGCATAAATAACAGTAATGAAAGTACTGTAAATAAATAATTAAAATAGCGTAGGTTCAACATGATAAAAAATATGTGACTTGACTCTTTGTCCATAGCCTTTGATTATTTTACTGTAATCGTTAGGTTGGACAGTGACTTCTTTAATTACTCTTGTAGCTCTTTTGTTGACTAACTTGTCGGGTCCGAATACTAGCGTGGAAAATGAATGCAAATTAGTTCCTGCTTTGCATAGTGTAAGATGGGAAGAAAATACAATAAAATAATAGGTTTGGGCGGTCAGGGTTTAGGTGGTGCATGGTTTATCGATCAAATTTAGAAATGGGTTAGGTGGGTTCAAGATGGATGAAATGGGTATATGTGTGTTATTAGGCTTTTGGTGAATAGTAACAATCTAAACAGTATTGGATCTGGATTCGAAATAGCATTTTAGTTGGTTATGGTTTATCAGAGTCTAATATGGAGAAATAGAGTTAGGAATTTTAAACAGGCTCAAAACAGTCGAAATGATTACAAATATGTTTTTGGGTGAACAATAACAGGTGTGCACTATTCATCGTAGGTTGGTTATAGTTCATAACGGGTCGGTCTACTACAGTGTCGGATCCTTGATGAACAGTTGTGAACAGGGATTGGGCTTGGCCTGGCTGGCTTTATGGCATTGGGCTTTCACTGTTCTGGCCCATGGCCCAAATGAATAGTGTTGTGTTCCTTCTTCGATCGAGCACTGTAGTAGTTGAATAGAGTCTTCGTTTTGGTAACAAATGCTGGCACAGTGGTCGTTGCCGATGAAAGCCGAAGACATGGTTGGGGTTAAGGCGAGCTAGTGAATCCATTTTTAGGCTTTGGGGTGGTTGGAAAACAAGAGATGGCCAACGCCGAGGTGGTTTTCTCTCAGGACATTAGCATGGCATACAAGTAAGGGTGGACAATTGGCTTGAGGCTTGCGAGCCGGCTCAGCTCGGGCTCGTAATGATTCAAGCCAAGCTGAGCCCAGTGTCCAGCTTCTGACAGAAACGAGCCGAGCTCGAGCCCACTCACGAGCCACTCGCGAGCCAAACGAGCCGGACCCAAAAGCATCCGGTCTCCAATCGCTCACATCGCCTACTCGCGTCCGGCCTCAAATCTCGACGTCTCGCCACTCACCACTCGGCACTCGCTCGCTCTCCCCCCACCCCGCATTCTCCGCCCACTGGTCCCCCCTCCCACCCCGCATCGCCGGTCCCCCCACCCCGCGCCGCCGCCTCCCTCCCCGCCAGTCGTCACCTAGTCCCCGTGCCCCCCGGTGCGCCGCCACCTCCCTCCCACGCCCCCTGGTGCGCCGCTGCCTCCTTCCCCGCTCCCCCGCCTCCCTCCCGCGTCCACCGATGCGCCGCCGCCATCCATCCCCGATCCCCTTCCTTCCCCACGTGCGCGGGCGGCGTCCTTCCCCAATCCCCATCCTCCCCGACCCCCTTCCTTCCCGATCCACAACGCGGCCTCCTCCAACCGACGCGCATAGGCCGCAAACGGAGCATAGAATCTCGTGCTCGAGGGAAGAAGGCGGCCGACGTCGGGGCCTCCCCGTCAGCCCCGCCTCGTGACCTCGCCGAACCAGCAGCCTCGGTGAGTAACAGTTATCTGTTGAGCATCTTTTGCTTTTGGGAGCATCAGTTCATGGTAATACTGAGGATTAGGGTTAGGGTTAGGGTGAGGAATGAGGATGTGATGTCGCCCTAATACTGATACTTCATGCTTTTATTCATTGGCTATAGGAGGATGTGGATGTGGATTGGCAGGCTTTTGGTGGTGTACCATCTGATGAGGACATGGATGATATTGATGTAGACTCTTCATGTTCAAATGGTGCTAAAGAAACCGTTGTGGCATTGACAACAGAAGAGGGCACAATGTCTCAGAAGAGGGGGGCAAAAAGGAGGAAAGGATTTCCAAAGGCAGCTGGTAAACAGAAATAGAGATCAAATTGTTGGAAGATCTTTAAGGTGGTGAATGTTCCATCGAAGACAAAGACAGGAGAGGTTGATACAAAGGCAAAGTGTAGGTTCTCCTACAAACTCATGTCTTACAAACAAGGGGGTGTAACTTCACATCTTATGAGGCATATACCGAAGTGCACGCCATATATGAACAAGATGGCTAAGATGAAAGCTCAAGCGAAACTGAACTTCGGTACTGCCATGGGAAGTGAGACTGGTTTACCTTTTGTTTCTACTCCTACCGAATATGATCAAGATGAAACTCGTCGAATTATTGCTAAGATGATAATTGTCCATAAGTATCCCTTTAGGATGGTTGAGCATACTTGGTTTAATGTTTTGATGAGATATTTAAATTCATTATATCAGTTCATTGGTCGAAAGACAATACGAAATGAATGCATCAAGATTTATGAATCAGAGAGGGAAGTTCTTAGAAAGAGTCCCAGAAGTGTGTCACATATTAATTTAACTTGTGATTTGTGGACCTCAAACCAAAACATTTGCTATATGTCTTTGGTGGCACATTATATAGATAAAAATTGGGTTATGCAATGTCATGTGCTGAACTTTATTGAGTTGGATCCTCCACACAGTGGGGTTTTCATAGCTCAGGCTATCTTTGATTGCATTGTTGAATGGAAGATAGAGGATAAGATCATCACACTTACTCTTGATAATGCTTCTTCGAATATTGTTGCTGTACGTAGTTTAATGGCCAAGTTTGCTGCTAGAGGATCAGCTCGGTTCATTGCCAAGTATTTTTCATGTTCGATGTTGTGCTCATATAGTGAATTTGGTTGGTAATGATGGCCTACAACCATTAGAACCTTTGATTAACAAGCTTAGAGAAACAGTAAAGTATATAAAGAAGTCTACATCTCGTATGCACAAATTCTTACAAATCTGCTCATCGCTTGCTTTGCAAATTGGCCCTGGATTGAGCCTTGATGTGTCTACACGATGGAGTTCCACATACAAAATATTGTCAGTATGTATTGCTTATAAGGATGCTTTAGTGTGTTATGCTAACACAGATGCAAATTATCAATGGCAACCATCGGGCCAAGATTGGTTATTGTATGAAAAAATTGCACCAATATTGCAGTCCTTATCTGAAGTGACTAGTGCATTTTCTGGATCAACTTATCTGTTGATGGGCTGATCTCCACCTGTACCTAATCAGCCCAGCTGGCCTTGTAATATGGGGAAATAAATGTTTTGCGTGAGTCATGGCTATACGTGGTCTTGTAATTAATGAGAGTTATGTCGACAAGTAGTAAGGGGCAACGTGTACTCTCAAAAAGGGACACGTAGCCTCGAGTTGAACTGTATGATTTAGTATAAATACCCCCTGGAGGGGTCTTGGCCAGGGGGAGAAAAAAGGAGACACCTTCTACTAGATCTTGTTTCCCTTAAAGAAAAGGTACTTTGTACCATCTGTTGTGTTTATGCGACAACAGATTGGCGCTGTCCGTGGGGAACGACGGTAGTAGAAGCCACTACTCGAACAAGCCACCAAAGGCGACAAAGAAGAAGCGAAGCACAGTGGAAGCAACCTCGTGGGCTCGAGCAAGAGGGGGGACTTGGTGACTCCCCGGGAAGATCCGCCTAGCAGGGAAACGGTCCATGCCCCCAATCAAGGTAATCCCTCAGGACGGCACGCCACCGTGTCAGACAGAGATGTGGGTACCTCGAAGGAGCGTGCCGGTGGGCAAGCTATGCTACGTCTTCGGCCGGACTCCGAGCCTGGCCCTAATCACCTGTCGCGCGGTCTTATGTCTGCTGAAGATGCTCCAGCAGTCGATACTCCCGTGGTGGAGGGAATCGCTGCACGAGGACCGGAAGGCGCTCTCCTCCAAGTCCTTGGTGCGCTCCAGCAAGAGTTGAAAGATCTTCGGGGTACGGTGAGTGAGCTGCAGACCCGGAACCTACCGACACCTCCAGGTGTTGTGGAACCTCCAGCAGCGGCGGGGCAAATCCCCGTCGAAAGAGTGGAAAGTCACGAGGTTCCGCCCCCTCACCGGGGGGCACGCCGACAGACGGACTCAGAGTCTCCTCTCTCCGTAGATCTTCGGCAAGCCGCGTGGCCAAAGGACTTCAAGATGCCTACTATCGAGCCCTACAAGGGGGACGCGGACCCTCGTGAATTTGTGCGCGTCTATGAGACAGCGATTGAAGCCGCAGGAGGTGACGATTCCACAAAAGCGAAAGGGCTGCCCCTCGCCCTTCAAGGCATCGTGTTATCCTGGTTTTTCACTATCGAACCAAGCTCCATGGATTCGTGGGAGCAAATTCAGAGTCAAATTTACAATAATTTTCAAGGAAGCTACTCTGAACGTGTTGATGCAAGCCAACTCTTTGCCATCTGGCAAAAACAGACGGAGAAGCTCCGCGAATACTTTAAACGGTTCGCTAAGGTTCGATGCCAAGTTAAAGACGTCAATGAGACGACAATTATCAACGCGGCGATATGAGGCCTTCGCCCGGGACCATTGGCCGCATACAATGCTCGGAAACCCATCAAAACGGTGGCCAAGCTTTTCGATAAGATGGAGGAATACGCCCGGGCGGAGGAAGATACTCAGCTCTGTCATGGAGACACGCTGCCATCCAGAGGCGCCAAAGACGTTGGGGAAACCTACACCAGCGGAGCAAGTAGGAGTCAGCGCCGTCGATATGTGCTGGAAGTTGGCGGCGCCGAGGCCGATTGTGGTGATAGCACTTCCATTGGCCGAGGGAGGGGACGGCGAGGTCGAGGCCGAGGAAGAGGCTCGGGCCGAGATAGTGGTTGCCCACATTCAGACTGCCTATCCCAAGGATACCACCGGCAGGAGCTCCCCGGACAGGGGCTGTAACATCCCAAAATTTTGTTCCTTTATTGAAAATTTAATCTGGAGTTTATTGGATTTTCTGGAGTTATGTTAAAGTCCTGGTTTGAGAAAAATTATAAACTTTAATTTATAAAAGGCAAAAATGAATTTATTGCATTACTGAATGTTAAAACAAATGTATTTCAGCTTCCTTAAGTCAAATGTGATATTATATTAATTTTTCTAGATTTTAGAAGGAATTAAAAACCTTCCCTTTACAATCAAATTGTACCTTTGCAAATTATACTTATTAAAATGAGTGGGACATATTTTTATTAAGTCTAGAATAGCTCCAGATAGTTCCTGAATTTTTCTGGATTTTTCAAAATTTATTTGGTATTTTTCGAGTTTTCTAAAGCTTAATAGCATTTCGGAAAATCAAAAGAAAGAAAATCCCAAAACCCTCCCGCCGCCAGTGTCAAGCATCGCGCCCCCCGCCCGCCGGATTCCCCTCGGCCGTCCGATCTAACTTAAACCCTCTCCCGCCTTCCCTCCTCCGCGTGCGACGCGTGTCGCGTGACGGACCGCCCACTCCGCGCGGATTTAATCCTCGCCGCCCGCACCACCTTACCGCTTCACCGCTCCTCTCTCGCTCCCGCCGCCACGTGGTTTTATCCGATCCGTCCCCTATTGCCGTACCTCATCGTGGCCGCCCCTTCCCACTTAAGCACCGACCGGCCCCGATCCGATCTTCGTTGTCGGATCGAATCTCAGCCGTCCCCTTCACTTACCCCCGCAACGCGCCGCCGTCCCGATCTCTCCCGTGCCACCCGTCAAGCATCCGACCATCGCCCCGTCCTTTCCGTTTTCTTCTCGCGGCGTGCGGGCCCCACCTGTCAGGCCCGTCGTCCCCGCCCCCTTTCCTTTCTTCCTCGCGCGATCTCCGCCACGCCGCCATTCTTTGCCGCAAACCGAAACTTTTAAAGCTTCGTTTCTTCGATTGATGCCCGCGTGACAAAGAATAGCCATTGCACCTCCACCGCGCCCATTGCGGGCATAATCGCGCGTAATTGCGGCATTACCCGTCGCGTTAAACCTCCGAGCCGCTGCAACTCCGGCGAGATGGGCGCGACCGTTACTCCCCTCCCCAGGCTATAAAAAGGCCTCCCCGGGCACCCTCTACCCACACCGCCTCCCCTGCACTCGTCAATCCCAGCGATCAAGCCCCGAAGGTCCCCCTGCGCCCGAATCTCCTCCGCGGCTTCAAGCGACTCCGGTGAGCAATCGCGGCCGGCTCGAGCCCCTCGCCCCTCGCCGACACCTCCCCGACCTTGCTGGTGCCCAGGCGACCCTCGGCGACCACTCCCCCGAGCTGCTGCGCCACCGGAGCTACTCCGCCGCCGTGAAGCCTTCTCCGACCGCCGCCCCTCTCCGCCGATTTCCCTCTCGGTCATCTCGGCCTCGCGCAAGGTACCGATGCACTCCGCGTTCTCCTCGTCATTTGGTGCCTCGGCGCGCCGCCGCCACGAGCTCCGGCGACCATCGCCCCGAGCGCCGCCGCCGCGGCCAGCACGTCGGCCGTCGGGCGAGTTGGCGGCGGTGTGGCAGCCGTGGCGGCGGACGGCGCCACGCCAGCGCCACCCGCACGCCCCCTCGCCACCTCGCGCGCGTGCCGCCACGTCGGCATAAAGCCGTAACGTGGCAGCCACGCGGCAGCCCCGTGGCGCCACGTCAGCGCCACCCCGCTCCCCGCGCGCCCGCCTGCCACCTCACCCTTCCCTCGGGTCCATGGACTCGGTCCATGACACCCGGGCCCCACCTGTCAGCCTCTGCCCGAATATATTAATCCTAGGGCTGACGTCATAATCTATAATTTCCTTTAGAAAAATAATTCGTGCTGGCATCATAAATCCTTTTCGGTATAAAAATAAATCCAGAAAATACCCTTTTTCTTTTATTTTGAATTCAAACTTTGGAAGGCTATAACTTTTGCATTTTAACTCCAAATTGACCCATTCAAATTTCTAAATTTTTCTATAATCATGATCTATCCATTTCTGGAATAATTTTGAAATTTTGAAATTTATTTAAATTTGATTTGAATATATTTTGTAATTCCAAGGTTTAAATTTAAATTAAAACTTCCAACTTCTTTTAAAAGCCTCAATTCCTTTTTAAAAATTGTTGACCCACATCCAAAAATTCAAAATTCTGTCTCCCAATTTATTTGATAATTTTTGGAAGTTATTTGGATTTCATTTGAATTTTTGTTTTGAATTTGCTTTGAATTGATTATTTCGTTAGATATTGACGATTCCGGAGAGTTTGAATTCGACGAATCACAGCAGGACTACGATCAATTCAAGTTACACCTTTGACCATGTTGAACCTAATATTTTAAATTATTTATATTGTTTTACTGTATATGCATGCGTATCTTTATTCAAATGTAATTCAAATTTGATTTGAATTTTAGATATACCCATGATCCTTTGTATATGGCCAATTTGAATCTTGAATTCACCCTAGCTGAAAACTAGTTAGTACTATAGTATTAGCTAGAAATTTTTGTAGCAAAGCTTAGCCTGGCTTAGTATAATTTTAGGTGGGATCGATCTTTCACATGAAATGACGGACTTTGAAAATCGATATCTTGACTTCGGTGGGTCAAGGGTGGTTTTACGGAAATTATTTAAAAATGAAAATAGAAAACATGTTTTGGACTTAGGCTAATGGTTAGGTGGTGGGTGCCAGATGCCTCGTGTTTGGTGACACTGGTTGATTATCGTGCGGGGTATGTGGTTGAGCCTAAATCAACTTAAGGACCGTTTCGTGAATTATTTTAAGTCACTTCAGACTACCACAAGTCCGGTATGGGACGGACCTGGCTAAGTAATTTGTGAAGTTCCAACTATAGTCTCGCTATAGGCTGAATGTGAGCGCGGCGTAGGCTGTGGGAAGTCTCACATGGCACCAGAGGGGGCTCCAACTCGTGGATTCGAGTTGTGGTGAAACCTTAGTGGCGGCGTGATTATGTTGGCCATGAATCATCGAACTGACCTTGTCATGAACTCTCCGCCGCACACCTAAGGCAAGGTGTTGATCGCGTGGCTCAAGTGAGAGGAATGTCTTGTGGGTAAAGTTGTACACCTCTGCGAGTAACAAACTATCTCGGATAGCCGTGTCCACGGTCATGGACATGCTGAGTAGAGTCTTCACAGATTAGACTTGAACTTTCATAAAACTTGGTTTTGGCAAACAAACGTTGGATTTGGTAATGGTCCGGGTGGATTCCCGTGGATAGGTTAGTGTGGGTTGGAGCCTACACTAACGATATTATTTGTTAAAAACAATGTTTCATATACTGTATTTAAATTCAGCTTTTTGTACTTACGTTATTGTATTTAAATTCAAGTATTGCTTTCCGCACATTACCCTATTAAGCTTCCTTTGAAATCCCTTATGCATGCATCAACTCTGTTATATTTCCTGGTGTAACTTGCGTAAGCATTTACTTGCTTACCTTGGGAGTACTTCTGTACTCACCTTGCTAAATCTGTTGCCAGACTTCGAGGGCGACTACGACGGTGAGGACTACTTCAATGAGTAGGATCGTCTTCTGATCATTCGCTTTGTGGAGGCTTTGGATGGGCTGTGCTGCCACCTTTACTTTCTTTCCGCTGTTTTGTTTACTTTGTTGGCCTGGTGCCCTCATTGTAAGACTTGGCCTTAAGGCCGTATTTTCGTTTAATAATATCTCGTGGTTATTTTTGCATGATATACATTGCTGTTAAACCTATGTGCACTAGCTTTTCCTGGGATAGTGCGATTTACACAGAGGGGCTCGGAGTTGTTGTTCCGGGTCCCGACAGGGGCTATGGTGCGAAGTGCATGGGCGAAGCGATCATGTCACTCGGCTCTGCCCCTCGGTGGCAGCCCCCCGAGAAAGCCATCTTCGAGACTAGGCCCAGGGTACGCAGACGAACATGGTGTCGTGGGGGCCACCTTCACACGGCCATTCCCTTCCCCCAATCCTGACGGTTCTCTGTATTGGGACATCCGAGGGAGCGTCGCGTCGGGTTATCAATGTGATCACTGGGGGGTCATCATCGGAGTTCGCATCAGAAAGGTAGAGGAAGGCGTATAATCGCCGTCTGCACCATGTTGCCATCTCTCTGGTGCGAGCTTCCTCGCAAGATCTCAACGTCGATATCGTTTTCACGGCTCTCGACGCGCAGGGCATTGACTTCCCACATTAGGATTCGTTGGTGATACAAGCTTGTATAGCGGGGTGTGATGTTCGACGGATTCTTATTGACGGGGGAAGCTCCGCGGACATTCTATTTGTTGAGGCTTTCGACCAGATGGGTCTTCCGCGGAGCCGGATGCATCCTCCCGGGCCCGCCCTTCAGGGGTTTGGAGGCCAACCTTTTCGTGCGCTAGGCTGAATCCTACACCAAGTATCCTTTGGGCCGGAGGACCAAGCTAAGAGTGTGGACGTCATGTTTGATATTGTTGATCTATCCTACCCATACAACGTCATCCTGGGACGCCTGATGCTTAACGCTTGCGGAGCGGTCATTCACAACAATTACTTGTGTATGAAACTACCGGGGCCCTGGGAATTATTACTGTCAGAGGAGATCAAGATATTGCTCGGCAAATAGAGGCGGGAACATGGAAGCCCTCTCGCAAGGTGCACGTGCTCGGCGGAAACTCCCTGGACACGCCCATCGCGTCTCTTTCGGCGTCGGGATGGACTCCGAAACCCAAGCCGGAAGGGGTGATTAAGAAGATTCATCTGGTTGCCCCGGAAGACCCACGACAAGTATCCATGGGGGGTGGCCTTGACCCGGAGGAGGAGAAGGAGCTTCTTCAGGTTCTCCGTGCCAATATTGACGTTTTCGCTTGGGAACCCACCGACATACTCGGGGTTGACCGGACTATCATCCAACATCACTTGGCTGTCCGACCCAATGCCAGGCCCATTAAGCAGAAGCTTCGGCGTATGTCGATAGAGCACCAACAAGCTGCGAAAGCCGAGGTCGCGAAGCTATTAAAATCAGCAATAATCCGTGAAGTTCATCATCCAGAATGGCTGGCCAACCCGATTTTAGTCAAGAAGGCCAACGGCACCTGGCGAATGTGTATCGATTTCACATGTTTAAATAAATCATGTCCGAAGGACAATTACCCACTCCCTCGCATTGACCAGCTAGTTGATGCCACCGCCGGCTGCGAATTGATGAGTTTTTTGGACGCATATTCTGGATATCACCAAATCTTTATGGCCGTCGAGGATGAGGCCAAGACAAGCTTCATCATCCCTGGGGGCACATACTGCTTCACCCGAATGTCGTTTGGATCGAAGAATGCCGGGGCTACCTTCAGTCGACTTGTGGCGCTTATCTTTGCTGAGCAGCTGGGCCAGAATGTGGAGGCGTATGTTGATGACGTCGTTGTTAAGAGCAAGCTCGCCAGCTCCCACTCCGGTGACCTGCAGGAAACTTTTCACAGCCTACAGAAAGCTGGTGTTAAACTTAACCCGGCAAAATGCGTATTCGGAGTGCGGGCAGGCAAGCTGCTCGATTTTTTGGTATGCGACCGAGGAATACAGGCAAACCCGGAGAAGGTCGAAGCCATCCTCTCCATGGAGCCACCCAAGACTGCCAGGGAGGTGCAGAGGCTAACGGGTCGTCTCGCGGCCCTCAGCCGTTTCTTGTCCCGGGCTACCGAGCGGGGACTCCCTTTCTTTAAGACGCTGCGTGGCCATGACGATTTTCAGTGGAACGCCCAATGTGGCGCGGCCTTCAACGAACTCAAAATGCATTTGGCCAAGCTGCCTACCTTGTTTTCTCTCTACCGCCTGCGGCTCCATTACTTCTCTACGTAGCCGTGTCTCCAACGGCGGTCAGCGCGGTTCTCGTATGTGAGGAGGGGAATCTTCAACGCCCCATATATTTTGTGTCGGAAGCTCTCCAGGGAGCCAAGACACGGTACACTGAGCTGGAGAAGCTAGCGTATGCCATCTTAATGGCCTCGCGGAAGCTATGACATTATTTTCTTGCGCATCCCATCACGGTGCCATCATCATTTCCTTTGACCAAAGTGTTGCGAAACAAAGAAGCCACCGGGCGTATAGGAAAGTGGGTGGCAGAGTTGGCTCCGTTCTCCCTAAGCTATGTCTCTCGCACGGCTATTAAGTCGCAAATCCTCGCGAACTTTGTAGCGGAGTGGACTCCCCCAGCTCAACCTTTGAATGAGGATTCTTTGGAGCCCGTTTGGCTACTCCATACCGACGGCGCGTACGGGGCTTCCGGAGTTGGGGTGGGAGCCGTTATCACCACCCCTGAGGGTAACTCTATATCTTATTCAGCGCACTTGGAATTTCCTGCAATGAACAATGTGGCGGAATATGAAGCCCTTTTGTACAGCTTGGATAAGCTCAAGGCCCTTGGGGCTCGAAGGGTTATGGCACACACCGACTCGCGGTTGCTTGCGGGGCACATTGACAAATCCTTCCAAGCCAAGGATGATGATCTCATCAAGTACCTGGCGGCGGTTCAAGCGAAGGAACGATTCTTCCGGGGCTTTACCGTAACGACCATCCCCAAAGCGGCGAGCGCTCAGGTTTCTCCTCCTAAAGGGGCTTTTTGTCGGGACCCGGAACAACAACTCCGAGCCCCTCTGTGTAAATCGCACTATCCCAGGAAAAGCTAGTACACACAGGTTTAACAGCAATGTATATCATGCAAAAATAACCACGAGATATTATTAAATGAAAAATACAGCCTTAAGGCCAAGTCTTACAATGAGGGCACCAGGCCAACAAAATAAACAAAAACAGCGGAAAGATAGCAAAGGTGGCAGCACAGCCCATCCAGCCTCCCACAGGCGAATGACTGTAAGACGCGTCCTACTCGCTGAAGTAGTTCTCACCGTCGTAGTCGCCCTCGAAGTCTGGCAACAGATTTAGCAAGGTGAGTACAGAAGTACTCCCAAGGTAAGCAAGTAAATGCTTACGCAAGTTACACCAGGAATTATAACAGAGTTGATGCATGCATAAGAGATTTCAAAGGAAAGCTTAATAGGGCAATGTGCGGAAAGCAATACTTGAATTTAAATACAGTAACGTAAATACGAAAAGCTGAATTTTATTACAGTATATGAAACATTGTTTTTAACAAGTATTATCGTTAGTGTAGGCTCCAACCCACACTAACCTATCCACAGAATCCACCCGACCGTAACCAAGACTCTTTGTTTGTTTGCTCAAAAACCAAGTTTATAAAATCCAAGTCTAATCTGTGACAACTTTACTCAGCATGTCCATGACCGTGGACACGGCTACCCAGGATAGATTTAAACTCTGCAGAGGTGTACAACTTTACCCACAAGACATTCCCTCTCACTTGAGCCACGCGATCAACACACTGCCTTAGGTGTGCGGCGGAGAGTTCATGACAAGGCTGTTCCGATGATCCATCGCCAAAATAATCACGCCGCCACTAAGGTTTCACCACAACTCGAATCCACGAGTTGGGGCCCCCTCTGGTGCCATGTGAGACTTCCCACAGCCTACGTCGCGCTCACATTCAGCCTATAGCAAGACTATGTTTGGAACTTCACAAATTACTTAGCCAGGTCCGTCCCATACCGAACTTGTGGTAGTACGAAGTGACTTCGTAAAATGAATCACAGAAACGGTCCTTATGTTGGTTTAGGCCCATCCCCATTCCCCCGTACACGACAATCAACCAGGTGTCACCAAACACGAGGCATGCCGGTACCCACCACCTAACCATTAGCCTAAGTCCAAAACATAAGTTTCTAATTTCATTTTTAAACAATTTTCATAAACCATCCTTGACTCACCGAAGTCAAGAACTCAATTTTAAATCGTCATTTCCTGTGTAAGACATTAATCCCACCTAAAATTATACTAAGCCAGGCTAAGCATTCTATAAAATTTCTAGTCAATACTATGGTACTAACTAGTTTTCAGCTAGGGTGACAAGGTATAGGAATTCGGGATTCAAATTGGGCTATAATCAAAGGATTATGGGTATAACTAAATTTAAAACAAATTTGAATTATATTTGAGTAAAGATACGCATGCATATACAGTAAAACAATATAAATAATTTCAAATATTCGGTTCAACATGGTCAATGGTGTAACTTGCCTTGATCGAAGCCTCATGGGAATCGTCGAACTCAAATGTCTCCTAATCGTCAAATCTAACGTAAAGAGCCAATTCAAAGAAAATTCAAAACAAAATTCAAATGAAATCCAAATAACTTCCAAAAATTATAAAATACTGGAAGACAGAATTTTGAATTTTGGATGTGGGTCAACAATTCTTGAAAAGGAATTGAGGCTTTTAAAAGAAATTGGAAGTTTTAATTTAAATTTAAATCTTGGAATTACAAAATATATTCAAACAAAATTTAAATAAATTTCAAAAATTCAAAATTATTCTAGAAATGGATAGATCATGATTTTAGAAAAATTTCAAAATTTGAATGGGTCAATTTGGAGTTAAAATGCAAAAGTTATAGCCTTCCAAAGTTTAAATTCAAAATAAAAGAAAAAGGGGTATTTTCTGGATTTATTTTTAAAACGAAAAGGATTTATGACGTCAGCACGAATTATTTTCCTAAAGGAAAATGCAAATTATGACGTCAGCCCTAGGGTTAATATATTCGGGCAGAGGCTGACAGGTGGGGCCCGGGTGTCGTGGACCGAGTCCATGGACCCGAGGAGGAGGTGAGGTGGCAGACGGGCGCTCGGGGGCGGGGGTGGCGCTGACGTGGCACCACGTGGCTGTCTCGTGGCTGCCACGTCACGCAACGCGTCGGCATGGCGCACGCCGCGCAGGTGGCGCGGGCGCTCGGGTGGCGCCGGCGTGGCGCCCGATTGCGCCACGCTGCGCCACCTCGGCCGGCGGCCGACGGCGGCGGCCGGCGGTGGCGCACGGGGACCGATGGTCGCCGGCGCTCCGGCGGGCGGCGGCGCTGGCCGAGGGCACCAAAATGAAGAGGAGGGCGCGGGGATTGCATCGGTACCTTGCACGGAGGCCGAGGGTGACCGGAGAGGAGAATCGGCGGAGAGGGGTGGCGGTCGGAGGAGGGTTCACGGCGGCGGAGCAGCTCCGGTGGCGCAGCAGCTCGGGGGAGTGGTCGCCGAGGATCGCCTGGGCACCAGCAAGGTCGGGGAGGCGTCGGCGAGGGGCGAGGGGGCTCGAGCCGGTGGCGATTGCTCGCCGGAGTTGCTTGAAGCCGCGGAGGGGATTCGGGCGCAGGGAGACCTTCGGGGCTTGATCGCTGGGATTGAGGAGTGCAGGGGAGGCGGTGTGGGTAGAGGGTGCCCGGGGTGGCCTTTTTATAGCCTGGGGAGGGGAGTAACGGTCGCGCCCATCTCGCCGGAATTGCAGCGGCTCGGAGGTTTAACGCGACGGTGGTAACAGCCGCAATTACGCGCGATTATGCCCGCAATGGACGCGGTGGAGTTGCAATGGCTATTTGCTGTCGGCGCGGGGCATCAATTCGGAAGGAAACCGAAGCTTTAAAAGCTTCGGTTCGCGGCTTCAATGACGGCAGCGGGCGGAGATCGCGCGAGGAAGAAAGGAAAGGGGCGGGGAAGACGGAGCTGACACGGAGGGCCCACCGGTCAGCGAGAGAGAAAAACGGGAAAGAAATCGGGCGGTGGTTCGATTAGCGACGCGTGGCAGGAGGAGGAGATCGGGGCCGTCGGGTGATGCGCGAAGGGGTAAGTGAGGAGGTGCGGCTGAGATCCCATCCGGCAAGGGAGACTTGATCTGAGCCATTGGGGTTTCGGGCGGAGGGTTAAGTGAACGCGGACGGCCGGGATAGAATCCGACAACGACGAACGGTCCCGATCGAACCACGTGGCGGCAGGAGCGGAGAGGGGAGCGGTGAAGCGGTAAGTTGGTGCGGGCGGCGAGGATTAAATCCGGCGCGGGAGTGGACGGTCCGATGCGCGACACGCGTCGCACGTGGAGAGAGGGAAGGCGGGGAGAGGGTTTAAGTTTGATCGGACGGCTGAGGGGGAATCCGGCGGGCGGAGGGGCTCCGATGGGCGACACTTGTCAGCCCGAGGAGGGTTTTAGGATTTTCTTTCTTTTTGATTTTCCAGAAATGCTATTAAGCTTTAGAAAACTTAGAAAAATACCAAATAAATTTTGAAAAATCTAGAAAAATTCAGAGAACAATCTGGAGCTATTCTAGTTTTAATAAAAAAAATTTCCACTCATTTTAACAAGTATAATTTGCAAAGACACAATTTGATTTTAAAAGGGAAGGTTTTAATTCTTTCTAAAATCTGGAAAAAATTAATATAACCTCATATTTGACTTTAGGAAGCTAAAATACATTTGTTTTAACTTTCAGTAATGCAATAAATTCATTTTTGACTTTTATAAATTAAAGTTTATAATTTTTCTCAAATCAGGACTTTGACATAACTCCAGAAAATCAAATAATTTAGATTTAATTTTAAATAAAGGGATAAAATTTTGGGATGTTACACTTTTGCTGAAGCAATTTCCACCCCCGCCATTCGTCAAGTCGAGTCAGCGGCCAGTTTGGTCTACTCGATATCCCCAACGGAGGATTGGAGAGAGCCGATCAGTGCGTTTCTGCAAGGAATATACGAGCCCAATGACGCGCTGCTGCTCCGAAGGTTGCAGCAGCGAGCACGAACATTTCAGCTCGTGAATGGCGTATTGTTCAAGCGAGGGGTGTGTGCCCCACTCCTCCGGTGTCTCGCGCGTCCCGAAGGACAGCAACTCCTCACCGACATTCACGCGGGCCTTTGCGGCTCTCATGTCACCCCAAGGACACTAGTTGGAAAGGCTTTTCGGCAAGGGTTCTATTGGCCTACGGCTGCGTCTGACGCTGAGGAGATTGTCCGAACATGTCAAGGCTGCCAATGGATGGCTCGGGAAGGTCATCGCCCTGCTTGTGAGCTACATTCTATTCCCCCGGTGTGGCCGTTGGCCCGGTGGGGGATGGCCATCGTCGGGCCGCTACCCCGAGGCCCCGGGGACGTGAGGTTCATCGTCGTCGCGTACGAATACTTCTCCAAGTGACCAGAAGCGTCACCGTTGGCGAAAATAACATCCGCGGCCATACAGCGTTTCCTCTGGCAGAACATCATCTGCCGGTTCAGGGTTCCCCGAGAGATCACGGTGGACAAGGGTCTTCAGTTCGATTCCCAAGCGTTCAAATCATTCTGCGAACAAATGAGTATTAGGCTTCATTATGCCTCTGTGGGGCATCCCCAGTCTAACGGGGTCGTTGAGCGTGCCAACGGTACCATAGCCACCGCACTGAAAAAGCGGCTGGTGGGCCTCCCTAAAGGCACTTGGCCCCAGCAGCTACTTCATGTATTATGGTCTATGCGCACCACGGAGACCCGTCCCACGGGATTCACTCCGTTCAAGCTGCTTTATGGCGATGAGGCTGTTACCCCGAAGAAATTCAAGCCAAATCTCCGCGAGTGCTCGACTCCGAGTCGCCTTCCAAACGAGAAGTTTCCCTCGACCTGCTAGATGGTGTCCGCTCAACTGCGGCGGAACATATCTCCAAATATCTACGAACAACCGCTCGGGCTCATAACAAGCTTATTCGCCCGCGGAACTTCTGCGAAGGGGACCTCGTTCTTCGGAAAGCCTTGCATTCCGCAATGGTTTGGAAGCTCGAGTCCAAGTGGGAAGACCCTTACCTCGTCACCGCTCAGCTTCCCCGAGGAGCCTACTGCTTATCCACGCTAGACGACCGGCCTTTGAGCCACACCTGGAACGCCGATCGCCTCCATCGATACTACGCCTAAGGACCTCCTGGACTGTTTTATATATTTGTTTTCTTTCGGGTAGGGCCCTGGCTCATGTTTTCCATGTATGTGTGTTACTAGTCGCTAATATATGCATGCTTGAACACACTTGTGGCTTATCTTGGGGGCGTACTCTGCGGAGTATAAAGCGTCGGGGATGTTGTTCCCCCAAGCCAAAAATCGCACGGAGCTTCCGTAGGCGCCCGGCGTACTCTGCGGAGTATAAAGCGTCGGGGATGTCGTTCCCCCGAGCCAAAAATTGCACGGAGCTGCCGTAGGCACCCGGCGTACTCTGCGGAGTATAAAGCATCGGGGATGTCGTTCCCCCGAGCCAAAAATCGCACGGAGCTGCCGTAGGCGCCCGGCGTATTCTGCGGAGTATAAAGCATCGGGAATGTCGTTCCCCCGAGCCAAAAATCGCACGGAGCTGCCGTAGGCGCCCAGCGTACTCTGCGGAGTATAAAGCGTCGGGGATGTCGTTCCCCCGAGCCAAAAATCGCGCGGAGCTGCCATAGGCACCCGGCGTACTCTGTGGAGTCCTACTGGATATACTGTTATCGTAGGGCGTGTGAAGATGGTTAATCTCCCTCGGCTATCGCGGCACCCGCTGGAGCCCGGCTTTTCCAAGACTAGAGGCTCCGCTTAGGCTTTGCCATAGGGGCCGCAAAGCGGCCACCCCGACGACCTACCAGATGGCGCGGCACTAGCCGTGACTCGGTGGACGCTAGAGGATTCGTGAAAACCACGGGCACTCGAGCTCGTGTCACGACATTCCCGCACACAACGCCACGGCATGCTGATAACGTAACTTAGGCTCGACGTTATGATTTTGCTAAGCAGAGGCGATAGCGGGGCTAGTGTCAAGTGAGATCTTCGAATAGACGCTAGCTTTTAAAGGGGGTCGTTGGGCAGGCTCCCGATGATTACGTTCATCGCGTCCCATCACCTCGCTTTAACGGTGCGTGAACCGACAGTGCCTTAAAGATGCTATATGTACAATACCCCGATAGTTGCGCTGCTACAGCCAAGTTAGACGCATTTTGGGACGTACTTTCTGTAAAAGAGAGAAAGATCGACGCGATGAGAAAATTAAAACGGCCGAGAGCGTTAATCCTCGTACCCGCCGTGTATTACAGGGCTTTAGGGCGTTACAACCAACAATTTACAAGGACCCGCCAAGACTAAAGTGGCATTCAAAAGTTCCGTGTTATAAATGAAATAATTGCATCTGATGAACATGCCATTACATAAGTTGAGAGCAACTAGGGGGGTGAGGGTTCGGAGTCACACCTGAGGAACAACCTCAGAACCCGGACCACTCCCCTCCCCCTCACCTTGGCGGGGGACTTCGTCCAACCAAGCCCCGAGGTTGACATCGGCCCCTAGAGTGCGCCGTAGGGCAATCTTGGTAGCCGCCTCACCAATGAAGTCCCAGATATGATGGTGAAAGACCCTAACGGACTTTCGGACGACATGAAGTGCTTGTGACATGGCGCCCTTCTCTGCCGGGAGATCTAGGTGCGAAGACTCCAGCTCGTGGACGTGGAGGCATCCACGGAAGTGAAGCATACCGAGCAGCATCGAGGTCGTCACTCTAGAGCAATGATTGCCGAAGGAACGCGCTGCGTTCAGTGCCAACGACGAAGCCTCTTCAATCCTTCGGAAGCTGCTGGGTTCATCTTCAGGGCCGTGAGTCCGACTAGGAACTTCGACGGCCAACTCCGTAAGCATATGCTCCAATGATTCCATAGATTTCCAAGCCAACAGGGAAATATCCCCCCATTGGCACCTCATGGTTTGAACTTCGGAAGCCAGCCGAGCTTTATCTAACTCCAGTTCGGAGATCTGGTGCAGCAGGCCCTGGCGCTCCTCTGTCGCCACCCGTTGGGTGTGATCGACCTGAGATTTCACCTCGGCGAGGCCCTCTCGCTTTCCTCTTCAAGGAGTCTGGTCCAAACGTCCTTCTCTAAGATCGTCTTAGCCACATGGTCTTTTTTAGCTATCAGCTCGCTAATCCTCCGAAGGAGCTCGGAGCGTTCTTCAGCCGCAGCGGCCGTGGTGGCCGCCGCGCCACAACGAGCGAAGTCAGCAGAGGCTTCAGCAGCAGCCAACCGCTCGTAAAGGGAGCTCCTCTCCTGACGTCGGGCGTCTTGGGCTGCCCGTGAAAGAACCAAGGCCTACATTGAGCAAAGATTTTAGCTCAGGATTCAACGGCATTAATCAAAAGAAAGAAATTACCTTCATCTCGGTAGCCTCCAAGGCGTCCTCCAGTAATCCAACGTCGCAAGAGGCCAGCACACCCCGCTCCAACGCGATGTCCGCTCGGTCGGCAGCTCGTTTCAATACCTGCCGCGCATCTGGGCGCGCGACAAGATCCGACAGAACCAGTAGCGAAACTTCGGCGCGTACCGTTTCCTTTGTGGAACTCGGGAGGATGTCTACTGCTATTACTCTGGCTGGGCCAGGGTCGCTCCCACACAAGGAGGGCGTTGCGTGTTCCAAAGGAGGCGGATTCTCTGATATAAAGGCATTATCGGAAAAGGGACATCGTACATAAAGTGGTAAAGGGAAAAGTTCGGTCACGCATGTACCTTGAGTTAGGGATTCACACCGACGATCATAGACTTCACTTCCGACTGCGAGTCCTGGAGGGGAATCCTCTAACCCGGGACGGGGGGCTGGAAAATCCCCAACTGAGATGGTAAGGGTGATCTCCGGCTCAGCTCCCGGCATATTTTTTCCCTCTCCGACACGAGGAGCATTAATATTCCCCTCGACTCCGCAAGCGTGGATTTCTGCTTCAGAGTCCGAACTTGCCAAAAATGATGTTGGAGCCACACGAAAACCCTTGGTAGCGGCCATTGGCGAAGACATGACCGTTGGAGGGACAGCGCCCACATCGGGAGTAGCCACCCCTTGTTCACCAACTGGTGTAGGGGAGCGAAGGCGGGCGCGCTTGGCGGGCGGCGAGTCCAAGGGAGAGGTGGGTCCCCCCTCGCCAAACCCTCTCGGAGAGTCGCAGCCTAGATCTCCCCCTTCATCAAGGTCCGAGTCGGCGCGGCCCTCGGAAGTAGACCCTGCCGAGATGGTTATTTCCAACTCCCATGCCTCGGGAAGAATCGGGCGAAGAGCGCTGGAAGACCTCCCCGCTGGGGGGGGGGCTGAAGCTCCCGAGGTCATAGACCCTTCTATTCCCTTCCTCCGGCTGCTGCGTTTTTTGGGGGAGCTGGGGACAGAGCGCTCGGGTACGGGGAGCTGAAGCGCCTCGCACACCCGGTTGATCCGCCGATGGCATCGCGTCACCGAATCTCGCAAGCTATGCTCCTTTGATGTGTATGGCCCAAGAAAACCTACAGCGGTGGTTTCGGCATCTTGGAGAGACATTCCTGAAAGATCTCGATAACAAAGATGACGACAGTAGATTACGATGCTGGACAAGCAGAAACATACGAAGATTTTCTGGAGGATGCAAATAGGGGATTGAGGGCCGCAGACCATCATCACAAATGCTTCCTATCTGTACGGTCCATCGATGATCTAGCAGAGATACCCCATACATGAGAAAATCCTCCGCCAAATCCCGCATGTTGAACCGAAGCGCTGCGGTAGCCAGTTTGTGTGCCCTTTCTTCATCATCACGATCAAGGACCACCGCGGGCGTGGAAATAAAATCAAACCTTCCTCCTGCCCACTTCAGTGTGCAGGTATCCTCCACGCGATGATAGAACCATCGACGGGTCCAACCCGACTCCCATTTTCCCTTTGTCGCGTTTGCCAGGAACAGCTTCATACATTGGGAGCGCAGGACGAAGTTAACGCTGCCAAGGTTGGCATACTCGCCCCCCGTAAGCTCCTTGGGTTGATATCAAGCATCATGCAAGGAACAGAAGAGGGAGGTACTCAGCGAAGCTCCTCCCGCCTGGCTTGCCCAGCAGAAAATCGCCAGGCGAGCAATGGCATTTGGAGTTAGGTGCGCCAACTCCAAGTCATACTTCTGAAGCACTCCTGCCACAAACCTCGACGGAGGGAACCTCAAGCCCGCATCAAAATAAGCGGCGAACACCACCAGCTCTGACCCTGAGGGATGGGGTTCCGTCTCATCAGGAGATGGGAACCACACCTCCCTCCTACTGGATATTCTGCTGCGACGCACTAAGTCGTTGATCAAATTCTCGGAGGCCTCGCTAACCCCCAGCCTATTGGTATAGCGCCCTCCCTCCTTCTTGTCTGAACGCCACCGCTTGCCAGCGATCGGGGCTTTCCTAGCGATGAGTTTAACTTCCGCCTCGACTGGGCGGCGAGCGCACGGCATCGTGAGGAAAGGGGTATCAACACGGAAAGAAGAAGAAGTCGGGAACAAGGAGGCCAACTCAAGTGAGTAGGCAGGGTGGAGAATAACCCTACTCAGGCAGGCAATCTCACAATTTATAGGCCAAGGACGCGACGTTATGAATGGTGCCTTGAGTGGCCCGCCGGCGGGTTACCAAGGCAACCTTTCGTATTTTTGCGGCGAAAAGAAACGGAAGCGGCGCTGGTGCCGATCAACAAGCACCGTGTCTCGAAAGCTGCGAGAAGAAAACATGGGGACCATGCGAGCCGCAGGAGCTAGTTAGGTGGGGCCGGCCAATGGCCCTGCTACACGTATCTTCTTTGGGCCCTTCCCCCGGCGGGTGCCGCAGGCAGTACGTCCCTATCATCAAGTAACACGTATCCCAGGCGGTGATAATCATGAAGAATAGCGAAGGCTTCGGCTGACCCATAAGGATGACGTGGCTTAGACATCTCCGAGCGCGTTGCTGTTTTGTGGGGTTAGCGTGGCTACGGAGTGTTAGACAAGTTCAAGCTACTAGAAGCGAAGAGCGAGCGAAGCCGAAAGTGAGGCATCCAAAGGTGGATGAGAAATCGGCACACCCCTCGACAGAAAAGTGCCAGGCCGTTCTGAATATTTAAGCCTTAGTTTCAGGGAGCCCTGGGTTGATCGGACGGCGGAGACCAGAGGATCCAGGGACACAGCATCAGCCTGCCTTGGCCGGAGCCTTCTACTGTGAGAGGCTACTGTTGATGGGCTGATCTCCACCTGTACCTAATCAGCCCAGCTGGCCTTGTAATATGGGGAAATAAATGTTTTGCGTGAGTCATGGCTATACGTGGTCTTGTAATTAATGAGAGTTATGTCAAATTAAGTAGTAAGGGGGCAACGTGTACTCTCAAAAAGGGACACGTAGCCCTGAGTTGAACTGTAAGGATTCGTATAAATACCCCCTGGAGGGGTCTTGGCCAGGGGGAGAAAAAAGGAGACACCTTCTACTAGATCTTGTTTCCCTTAAAGAAAAGGTACTTTGTACCATCTGTTGTGTTTATGCGACAACATTATCCAACGGTAAATTTTTTTTATCCTTATATAGTTAATGTTAAGATTGCATTAAGATCCGCAGTATTTTCTGGAGATGAGTATTTGAAGAAAATGGCTGCTGCAATGTTGGATAAGTTTGACAAGTATTGGGAAGAAAAGAACAATGTCATGGTCCTTGCTACTATTCTTGATCCCAGGTTTAAGATGAGGTTCATTAGTTGGTGCTTCAACCAAATGTATTAGCCCTCAAAAGCTGCAAAAGAGCTTGATGATGTCAAGGTTGAATTGGAAGATTTGTATTCACAGTTTGAGATGGATCATCGGCACAACAGAATGGGCAACAGAGGTGAAGCAACCTCCTCTTCAGCTATGGGTCAAGCAGCTCATTATCATCAATTTCATCTCAGTTTCAGTCATTCTTGCGTTCCACTTCTACCGAGCCTTCAAAGTCAGAGTTACTCATCTACCTGGATGAAGTAAACGAGAGTTTAGATAACAAAGATTTCAAATTGCTCGCGTGGTGGAATTTGAATGCACATAGATTTCCAGTTGTGTCGAATATGGCTAAGAATTTCTTGACTATACCAGCTACAAGTGTATCTTCAGAATCAACTTTGAGTGCTGGAGGTAGAGTACTAGATGACTATAGGAGTTCTTTACATCCGGCTATGGTTCAATATTTGGTTTGTGCCTCCAGCTAGATCAGAGGTGCACATGATGATTTGAGATCTCCTATAGTTGTGGTAGGTTCATCTGTACTGCAATATTTATCTATTTTGTTTTTGCTTATGTTAACTTGAATATTATGTATCTTTTCAGGAAGAAGATGAAGAGGATGATGTTCAAACCATTCCATTTCCTAAAAGCATCGTAGAGAGCAGCTAGTGTCTGGTAATGCTCCCTGCTGCTCCCTGTGAATTGCTGCTGCTCCTTGCTGTTGTGATTATGTGAAATTGTCAATTGTTACTGCTGTTTGCTTACACAGATTCTAGCAAAAGGATGAGACTGTTGTTCAGTGAACTCTTCTAAACTCCGAGCCAATGGGTTTAACAACTGCTCAGTGAACTGCTGTGAACTCTAGCTGTGATTCTGTGAAATGCTTAGTGAGAAGGTTGTGATTGTGAATTCTAGCTGTCAGTTTTCAACTTTTCATGTACATTTAACATTCTAGCTACTGCTACTATGCTCTCTGTGAACTCTCTGTGAACTGCTTGCTGTCTAATTTGTTAACTCTTTGTTACCTGCTCTCTGTGAACTGCTTTTTCATGTTGAACTGTACATTTAACATTCTAGCTTGCTGTCTAATTTGTTAACTCTCTGTGAACTGCTCTCTGTGAACTGCTATTTCATGTACATTTAACTCTCTGTGAAGTGTGAACTGCTCTCTGCTTCTGCTGCTGCCTGTTTGCTCTGTTATCTGCGACTGCGAGCTATTCTGGCTCGCGAGCCAGCTCAAGCCGCATTTCGAGCTGAGCCGAGCCTGTCTCCCAGCTCGTTTCGGAAACGGGTCGAGCAGAGCCTACAGTTCACCCGAGCCAACACGAGCTTGGCTCGAGCCAGCTCGGCTCGGCTCGTTTTCACCCCTACATACAAGCTACCGGAAGGCTAAATTGACAAAAGCATGGGTAATCTCATGACAGAGTCAGCTTGGGTTCTAGGGACCTATGGTGGCCTACCCACGGTGGGGTGGTTCGACTAAGTGGCGGAGGTGGTTGCCAGTGAGGTGGGGCTAGGAAGGTTAAAGTGAATAAAACTAAAGTACTAAGAAGATATATACATATATACATACATATATAGGAAGGTTAAATTGAGTTTTAATTATTATTAAAGTAAAGAGTCTTGAATTCTCTTTGGGAATAGATTTTGAAAAGAGTTTGTAGGACTACTGTGGCAACAGAGGAGTGAATGGTGCCTTGTCATAATTTCCCCCAAGTATTAGGAAATGTTTCACTTTGGAGCTAGAGTGCTAAGAAGATTAGATTACACAACCTACAACCCAAAACACCGAAGATGAACAGCACTACACCAGACCGGTTTGACCGACCACAACCGACAGTCTTACTGGCCTCAAGCTAGTGGTCTGACCAGTCACTACCTGATGGCCTGACCGGTCACTAGCTAGTTGCCATATTATTCCTAGAAGTGGTTTGACTATTCGTCTATTTCCAAAACAGAAAATTAGCCTAAGTCCAAATCATTGTTGGTACAAACTTGAAAATCCATGACCAAATGAGATCAATTTTGAACACACCTTGCTGAGGGTCTCAAGAATATATTCCATCCATGGATCGAGATGAGCCTAGACAAAGTCCCAACCTGTTCTCAAAACAAGTAAGGTTGTATCAAAACCAGGCAAATATCAAAATCTTGATATACAAGTTGCTCGTGGGCTAAGATCAGCCAAGATGGCTCTAGACGTGTTCTCATATGTCATATCAATCAAAACCAACCAAAGAATCGAAGCCAAAATCCTCAAATCAAGATTTCTCAAGAAGGGCTACAACTTAAGCAAAACCGAACAACTCCAAGAACTTACAAACTCTAGTGCCTAGATGGATGAAATTTGATCTATATGAGTTATCTTTGTCACTTACACATCTTTGGCACTAGTAAGATCAAGAAGGAGAAAGAAGAGGTAAAAAACCAACAAGAACAAGAGCGCATCAACAAGATAAGAGATATTCATGAGAGATAAACAAAGTAGATTATATTGCTACTTAGGATAAATATTTTACAACTACTCCATGAGAAGAACAAGAGAGCACACCACAACACTCACTCTTCTCTCTCAAACCCTAACTCTAGAATATTTAGAATTGTTAGCATGCAAGTCTCCACCCTATCCACTAAATAGATGAGACAACCAGCCCACATCTAACTCTAATAGATACTATCCACTAGCACAACTGAGGGAAACCCGTTATCCCCACACAAGGGTTTTATACTTACACTTGACTCAAGCATGCTTTTTAAAGCACACGAGCCCGATCCCACTAAGTTCTTAGTCTTTGATCCACTTGATCTTCTCAGCATCTACTTGACCTAAACCATTTTTCCAAGCGTCGTGGTTTTCATCTAATGAAATTTTTCAATATTTGGTAAACTACCAAAATACCCTCCACTTGACCCGGTTTTCATCTCCCTCACTACTACAAAACAAGTTATACTGGACACCTTATCACAGACGGTTTTACAAGCATGAATGTCTACTATCTATGATACGCAACTATCATAGATTGTTCTTGTTAATAACCGTCTGTGATAATTGTAGATGTCATAGACAGTTTTTAATTAGAACCGTATGTGATATTACCATAGACGGTTATTAATATGAACCATTTGTGATAATTATGTATCATAGACGGTTTGTGGTTGGAAGTATCTATGATATATATCTCTTATGTGCACGAATGGTGCTTCGACTCCTTGATACGTCTCTTCGTTTCAGCTCTCCGATGCATCTCTTCATATCATGTGTTGAATTTATTCCTTGTTTTATAAAAAATGATTATCTGCCTCCAAAGATGAATCCCCACATCATTGATGTACTCTCAAGTACAAACAAATGGCCCCTACTCTTCCTTATCATCGGCATTAATGGCCTATCTGTATGAGCACCTCGCCGGCCGTATGCTAGTGAATGCTGTGGAAGGACATTGTGCCGACAGTGTCCTCCCACTTATGTCCGAGGATTTTCCAGAGTAGGTGATGGCGACCTTCCGCCAGCTTGACATCCTCCTCCACTGCATCTTTCGACTAGTCTCCCACTTCTTGCAAGCTAACCTCACCATTAACGTGGTCCTCCACAATGACATTGCACATCTCTAGCTAGAGGCTTGCCGTCACTTGGACTGTTTAGTCGAGGCAGCAGGCGACTGAGTCAACCTTGCCAAGACCCCTCAAACAAGGGAAGAGAGCCCATTCGGGAGACACTCAAATGATGCATCAGCGGGTGGACACATTTCAGGTTTTGTTCACTAATGATATCGTACCGTCTGATGCCGACATCGCCGCCTACGAAGTTTTGAAAATGGAGATAGTATGCTACCTCCGCCACTAGAAAAACTTTGATTATTTAGGTTTGTATTTTTTTTTTAATCTTTGTAAGAAGAGACTAGCCACAATGTTTGGCCATATTTAAATACAAAAATAAAAAATGGTTGAATTTGTATTTATTGTCTTCTACATATGTAATCGGTCTCGGTATAATGACATGATGGTATTACTGACTGGTAAACAATAATTAATTAATACATATTTACTCCTATGGCTAGCCAAAAAAGAGAATATTTTTTAGCTATATAAGGAACTATCACAGGCAATTTAGTGGAACAAACCATCTATGCTATGTATCACAAATGGTTCTACTTTAGAACAATCTGTGAAGTCTCCCATAATCATAGATGGTTCCTTTTAAGAACCATATGTGATAATTTACAAACTGTTCTTAATGAGAACCATCTGTGATAATTATATATCACAGATAGTTCGTGGTTAGACATGTCTATGATATGCTGTGTTATTAAATACCTAGCTAGGCCGGTCCTGACAGATCTGTCTTTATTGCACTACTTTGAAGGAGGCAGCCAGCTTTGGGGAGTTTGGTGAAAGCATACCATTTGTAGATCGATTTTAGTGATTTGAGGTAAGTATTTGCTTCTAATTATATGCTTTGTAATAAAAAGATATGATAGCTAGGTTTAGATCTAGCTTGATAGTTTACTCCAATTTAAGAATAGGTCACTACTTCTAGTTTACTTCAATCTATTCTCACTCTATATATATATATATATATATATATATATATATATGTATATATATATATATATACATATATATATATGTATATATATATATACATATATATATATGTATATATATATATACATATATATATATGTATATATATATATACATATATATATATGTATATATATATATACATATATATATATGTATATATATATATACATATATATATATGTATATATATATATACATATATATATACATATATATATATATACATATATATATATATACATATATATATATACATATATATATATATATACATATATATATGTATGTATATATATACATATATATACATATATGTATGTATATATGTATATATATGTATGTATATATGTATATATATATATATATATATATATATATATATATATATATATATATATTGCTTCATAAATAGTACTTAGCTAGCTACTTTAGATGGACAATTTATTAAGTTGAATGGCAATTATGTGTAAGTATTAGGCTAGCTAGCTATAGTAGCATCGATCTAATTTGACACTACTTTGTTATATGCGCAGTGTAGATGGACTGAAGTTAGATGTATGTTGAAAACCGTGTGAGTAAAGAGTGCATTGATGGCGTGTCTACTTTTAGAAGAGCAGTCGAGCAAGATATATTGAAAAAGGGGGTGAAATATATGTACTGTCTATACATTGATTACGATAATCTAAAAATATTTACTAACTCAGCGCAGATCAAAACTCACTTGATTCGAAGAAGTTTCAAAAAAGGATATATATAATGGACCAGTCACAGTGAAGAAAAGACTATACAGGAAGGTAGCTATAACACTATTGAGGGAGACAACAATATACCGGTTGTGGACTGTGCTTTCGATGAGGATAGGTCACAATAACAATCTGGATCAGGTTCTACGCGATGCAGAAGGAAACTATAGTGAGAAAGAGTTTGGTAAATTTGAGGACTCAGAGAAACCTTTATTTTAGGGCTGCAAGCTGCAATACACAAGGTTGTCATTCATTCTAGAACTACTAAAATTGAAGGCAAGTAATGGTTGGTCCGAAAAGAGCTTAACAGCATTGTTAGGTCTGCTAGGGAACATCCTTCTGAAGGGAAACATGTTGTCAAGAACCACCTACCAAGCCAAGAAAGTTCTTTGCTCATCGGGAATGAAAGTAAAAAATAATACATGCATATCTGAACAATTGTATCATTTACTATAACGAGTATACAAACTTACATATTTGTCTAGTGTGTAAAGCATCTCAATACAAGCGTAAGAATGACTCCGATGATGACGAGGGCATCGAGGTGAAACAAGGACCTCCTGTTAAGGTGTTGTGGTATCTGCCTGTAGTTCCCCATTTGAACTGTTTATTTGTAAATCAATAGGATACAAGATTGCTCCATTGGCACTTAGAGTAACGTAAGAAAGATAAAAAAGATAAGACACACTGTTGATTCTACCAGTGGAGGAACATCGATAGGATGTCTATAGACTTTGAGGTGAAACCAAGTTTAGGTTGAGTACTGATGGACTTAATACTTTCGATAACATGAGCAGTCGACATAGCACCTGGCCCGTGAATGTATGCATTTACAACCTTCCTCCTTGGTTATGTATGAAGCGAAAGTATATTTTAATGTTACTACTTATCCCAGGGCCGAAGCAACCTGGAAATGAGATGTGTACCTAGCACTATTGGTGGAAGATCTTATGAAACTATAGAACGAAGGGGTACAGGTATGGGATGCGGACAAATGAGAGAACTTCACTTTGCGCACCATGTTGTTCTGCACCATCAATGATTTTCCTACCCTTAGAAACCTGTTGGGGTTGAGTACACAAGGAGAGAAAATTTGTTCGCACTACTTAGATTATACTGAGAGTGTGTGATTGAACAACTCATGCAAAATTGTGTACATGCATCACCATAGGTTCCTTCTAAGATATCACCCACATCGTAAGATAAAGAAACAATTTGACGAAAAAAGAGAACACTCAGCTCCAAGGCCTTTTAGTGGAAAAGAGGTCTACGATATAGTTAAGGATATTGATGTTGTGTTTGGAAAGAGACGTAAGTTGAAGACCCATCAGAATAACATATGGAAGAAAAGATTAATATTTGGGACTTGTTTTATTGGGAGCACTTAAAAGTTCGCAGTTGTATCAACATCATGTATATAGAGAAGAATATATGTGATAGCTTAATTAGTCTCTTACTGAACATTCATGACAAAAAAGGATGGTGTGAACACACAGTATGACTTGGTCACTATGAACATCAAGACCGAGTTAGCACCAATAGAGACCGATAAAAACTGGATGTATCTTCCCCCAGCTTGCTACACTCTGTCTAGGGTCAAGAGAACTGAACTATACCAGTGCTTGCATGGTATGAAAGTTCCACCTGGTTACTCTGCCAGCATGAAGAAAATTGTTTATATGGAAAATTTGAAATTAATTGACATGAAATCGCATGACTGTCATGTGCTAAGGACACAATTGCTTTCAGTTGCAGTTAGAAGTATTTTGCCAAACATGGTTGGAGTGACAATCATGAGGCTGTGTTATTTTTTGTAATGCAATTGCTTAGAAGGTCATCGATCTCGATGTACTTGATGCTCTACAAGCCGAGATGATGATGACTCTATGTCATCTTGAGATATATTTTTCGCTATCATTTTTTGATATTATGGTCCATCTCATTGTTCGCCTTGTGAATGAGATAAAGATATACGGCCCCGTATTTCTACATCATATATACATGTTCGAGAGGTACATAGGAATTCTAAAGTACTATGTACAGAATTAATCTTGGCTAGAGAGTATCATCATCGAAGGTTATGCAACTGAAGAGGTTATTGAGTTCTGTATCAATTACATGGCTCAGGTCGAACCGATAGGTGTGCCCCTATTTCATCACAAGGGGAGGTTAGATGGCATCGGGACCATCGGTAGAAAAGCTTTAAGCTTTTAGTTTCTTAATTTCATCTTTTTCAGGCTTTTTAGTTTACTTTTAGGCTTTTTTGCCATTTTTTCCTTATTCCTTTGTATTGTTCAAGATTATATAACTATTTTTCTTTTTTAAATTTAATTACGCTGAAAAAGCTACCAGTAGCTATAGTACAAAAAAGCTGCAACAGTAGCAAAAAAACTAGAAGCTTGAGCTTCATTAAGCTGTTAAGGACCTGCTTTAGCTGCGGAATATGTGTGTCTTGTGTAAAGATGGTTGCAAATAATTTAGCAAAGTAGCTTGTGTATTTACGTGAATTGATTTCTCACAATTTCTATTTCTTTTAGACTAACGTTTAACATATATTTCCTATCCAATATTTAATCCTCGATGTTGCGGTTATATACATGAATCATGTGAAGTTGCATGTCCAGGATCAATATAGAACTATAAATAATGTGAAGAGGATTAGTATGAAGATTACAATTTAAACAAAAAACTTGATTTGGTTGCATATAAGTTCCATTCTTTTGGCATGCACATACTTGTACTTTAGGGAAACAAAGCTTGAATTGCATCATTTTTTAGCCCTGTTTGGAAGAAAGGAAAAGTGCAAGATTTTTGGAAGAATTTGAAATTTTTATGCATGAGATGGCCGGTATTTTTTCCATCGCACTAATTATCTTTCAGAAAGGGTAATCCTCTCTTTTAGTTTTAAAACTATAAAGTAATATATATCTCTAGCACTAGCATCTAATGGATGCTATATTTCAACTTTAATTGAGGTCCACCAAATTAAGGGTCAGATGTTTCATTTTTTTAGAATTTCTAGAATATATCTCTCTAGGCATGTTCTTCTTGGCTTCGATTTATGGCTTTTGGGTTGTTCGTGGTAGAGAGTACAGAGTAATAAAAATTCGAGTGCAGTTTTGGCCAATATAAATGTTGGACCCGAGTTCGAGATCCAGAATCCTCTATGATTCTACCACACTATTCTCTGGATCAGTAGATAGTGCTCACAGTACATTGCTGTTATCATCTCATACATCACATGATGATCATATAGTCATATTATATTTACATATATCAGAGTTTAAAATACGCCATGTCGGGCGACTGTTTTACATAATAGGCCTCCTAGGCCAACTATTACAGACCAAAAATATAATAGCGGAAACAAAAACATCAGTGGGGCCAATAGCCACAAGCAGGCGACTGGGGAGTAATATATGCGCACACCCTTACGGCAATTGGTTTCGGTAGGACGGAGAGAAGAACGTGGGGAGTCGATCACTGGCCTCCATTGGCTTTTATAGCGGGCGAGTGGCGCTGCCCGCGGGGAGTGGGTGCGGCGGCCATGGCGGATGACGGCGAAGTGGTGAGGCCACAGTGCATGCGATCACAAGTCACGACGTGAGTGGATTGCGACAGGAGAGGGTAGTGCTAGCGAAGCTTGGCATCATCGGCGTGTGAGGGCACTGTGGCTGATGGAGAGGAGTGGCGCGGCAGTATGGGCGCCTCTCGGTCGCGCTCAGAGGGGACGGAGGGGTAGGTGGCATGCTAGGCGAGCGTGGAGGTGGCATGGGGTGAGGGACGCGCTGCCGACCTTTGGTCCGAAGGGGGCTCGTGGGTGGGGGCGGCTGTAGCGCAAAATCAAGGGAGGAGGACGCATGAACGCGCGCGCGAGTGAGGCAGCGGGCGAGCGGGCGCAGAGGAAGGGGGGAAGCGAAGAGAGACATAGAGAGAGGGGGGAAAGCTGGCCGAGCCGGGCCAAAGGTCGGTTGGCTCTCTCCTCCTTTCTCTTTTTTTGATTTAATTTGATTTTTGTTTTTGCTTTTTACTCACATTTTTTACACATATATGTGTATATATTTTTTGTATACATATATTTTAGGCTTAGAATTTCAAGACAGCCATTTTAGTCTTATTAATTTTCTTGGTATATTTTTCATGTCTCTTTTTTGAATTTAAATTATTTTGGGATTTTGGAAGTGTGGAAGGTTTTCACATATAATGCTAATTCTTTTTATGAATTTTTGGACAAGAATTAGGATCATCTTTTCATATTCGTAATTTCTTTTGAAATTTTCTGTTATCAACTATACTCTTTCTTTTTGGGTATTCCCTCTTTATTTCATGGGCTTTAACATTATATGAATATATATATATATATATATATATATACTTTCCTTTAATTTAATGGAACCTCAACCAAAAGCCAATGAAATGCAGACATTTGGAATGTCAACAAAATGCCAAAATCCAAAATGCCCCAAATTACACAATATCCGCAGTTTCAAAAACTAGAATGTTACAATAAATAAAGTCACTGGTCACTGCTGTGTATACTACAATTAACTTGTAAATTCCACCTTAAAAAGATACTTCGTTTGAATGCCAGTTACTGTAGGAAAGACAAAGCTTTTACAAGCTGAAAAGAACATGCCCTCCTTTTCTAATAACATCTGATGGCCATTAAAATCATATTTAACTAGGGTCCACTAGATTAAGGTTAGATGCTTTGCTTTTTGTGAGAATTTCTAGCTTTTTTATTTTTTCTTAGCAGCTGTAAAACACATATCACGAGCTTTTATTATATAATCACTAGCAGATTTATCCGGTAACTACATAGCTAGATATTATAATATAATTATCTTTGATATACAACTCTACAGCTTATAATTGAAATAAAATTATATTTATTATACAATTCTAATATCTATATGTAATTAATTTGCACCATTATAACCTAGTCTCACCAAAATAAGTGGTAGAGATCCTTCTCTTTTTCTTTCGATTAGCATGAGAATTTTAGGGTTTTTATTTTTATAATTATTCAGGGATTTTTCTTGACCTCAAAACAAAGAAGGTGCATTGAATATCGCTAGTTGTTTTTATTTATATACATAGATAGATACACAAGGAGAGCCGCATGTCATGCTATTATTAAGATAGGAGAAAAATAGCTCAATATAAGTACACAACCTTGAAGGATCTAGACCCTCCATTATGTGTTAATGGTGAGTTTTGATGATTAGTAACAAACGGATTTTGTGTTGCCATCAATTACCAAAAAGGGAATATTGAAGAATCTAGCCCCGCTATTATGTATTAATGGTGAGTTTTAGCAATTGATGATAACTGTTTGTGGGACTAATATTTTTTATGAGTTGGTGAAATAGATTAGGACCTATGATGCAGATGATTTGGAAAGGCGTCATGAGTTGATGTCAAGTCAAAGTTCAAGGAAAAGAGATGATTATCATGAGTTGATGAGCATTCAGTCAAGATTCTGAAGACAAGATGATTATGAGTTGATCATTAAGTCAAGTGAAGACCATCATATGTTTATGAAGGGCAAATGGTAGTTTGTATTATGCGTTGATGCACATCAAGATAAGGATCTAAACTTAAAGTGAAAATATTTTTCATCAAGCTTGCAGAGGATACGTAATGCAAGTGGGAAACCAGATTACTAGTGTAGGTTGTTATACTATTAAGAGATGGCATGCCTAGTAGCTTGAGTCTATCATGTGTTGATATCTCAAATCCACTTCCTTTAGCTCTCTGTGGTATGATACTATTATTTATTAATGTGTTTTGCAAATAGTTGTGGCTCATACATCTCTCCTTTTAGCATGTGCTATACTTTGCAAATGATTGAAGTCCATGTACCTACTGCTTGTGGCATGATTTTAGTTTGCAAATTATTGGAGTTCATGTATTTTTCCTTGGCATGATCTAAAATTGTTTGTTGCTAGTTCCTTGAACTTAGACCATGGTAATGACTTTTTATAGTTCTTCTACTTTCTACGTTCAAATATATTTGAGATCATTCAAATAGATAGATTGTGTAGCCCTCTGAATAAGCTTTCCATAGAATCCAAGATGACTCAATTCCGACATCAGAGTCAAAAGTTATAACCGTTTTTCGAGTATTGGCTATGCTAAAAATTAAGTGCCGATAATACTGCCATTTTAATTGCAGTGTGACAACCCATTAGTTGGTGGTATGACCACCCGGTATGACTGGCCAATCCAACTGAGGTCTCTGGTATGATCAGGCTTTGTGTGGTGGTTGTTATTTTCTAAAAAGCGTGTTTTTAAGCTCATTTCTTCTCTTTAGACCTGTATAACCGCACTTTGTGTGGTGGTACTACCGCACCCTTTTGTAATGGCTATGTTGAGCATTCAATGCTTAAGTTTATATACATTGGCATTGTAGCGTGGTACCACCGCTATGTAAAGTATGGTACTTCCACTCCTAATTATTGCTAATTTCATCTCCAACGGCTAGTTTGTGTGGTGGATGGTATAAATAGCCCCTTGGCCAATTGTGAGATAATCCTTTGGCATTTTATTTCATTCTCTTGAGCTAGTATGAGCTTCTCCTCTTAATTGTGAATGTGTTATACCTTATGAGCAAAGAGAGAAGTCTCTAGTTGCATGGGTTACTTCTAGAGGTAAATTGTGTATTTACTTGTGTACATTTTGCACTTGGTGAGAGACAAGTAAGAGGCTTGGCTTATTACTCTTGAAAATTGCTAACTCTTAGATGGTGTTGGAGAGACTGTGTCAATTATGTGCTTCCTTGTACTCATTTACATTATTCCAATTTACATTCCTAGAATTATATTGATTGCTTGTCACCCCAGAATTGCAAACTTTGACATTAACTTAGGATGCTGGTGCACTTAGTGAAACTAGATTATTTATGCCTTAATTGAGCAAAACTGATTTCATTTATGCTTCCTTATATAAACTCAATTTTACCCAAAGAGAATTAAAAGCGCCTATTCACCCCCTCCAATTGGCTTCCTCGACCTTACACTTGACAAGCTAATGTATCTTCTTCTTTTTTGGATTATTCCTAACGAAATTGCTATTTCACCATATTATAAAAAATTAGCATAATCATTGCCCACAACTTGAATTTTTAGTACTGAGTTTACTCCCTTCTTAAATCTCTTTTGACGTGTGTCACCAGTGGCAACATCCTTAGGTGTGTAGCGAGCTAGTTGAATAAACTTATTGAGGTACTCACTCACTTGCATATTCTTCTATTGCAGCTCCCAAACCTTCTCTTTCTTTATTTCGATCAACCCATCTAAGATATGGGTATGGCAAAATGTTGTTGTGAACTCAGCCCAAGTGATGCTATCTTGGTCCTCACGAGCGACACAGTAGTTCTTCCATCACTTTGTGGTGGCTTCTTCCAGTTGGAGGGCGGCGTACAGAACCTTCTCTCAATCTGTGCACTGAGCGAGATTCGGTTTCTTCTCTATGGAACGAATCCAATTATCTACATCCAAAGGTTCAGAAGACCATGAATAGGTAGATAGTCTTGTCATCATGAATTCAGCAAACTTTGACTGCTGCTCAACTGGCTGAGGGGCAACAGCTTCATGGTTCTGTTGATTCATCATTGTATTCATGTTTTGCATCATGGTGTTCATCAACTGGGTCTGTGCTACCATAAACTGACTTAGAATTGTATCTAGTCCCACTGGGGTTGCTTGCGGTCCCTGAGTTGGTGGATCTAAAGTGCTACTTCCTGGGTCATGGTTCACTTGGCTACGACCAGTAAAGTTCCAGGTGTCAACCATCTTTTCACTACTCTGAAAGGTGACAACTGCTGAAAGACTAGCTCCACAGGGCTAAAAGAAGAGAGGAAAAAACATATATAAGTGGTAAGCTTGTCTAAGGGAAATACTAATGGTAAACCTAAGCTAAGCAAATACTTAGCCGGAAGGCTAACAAAAGAAGCATTAAATTACTCAAATAAAGATTTTAACATGACTATAATATAATACTTTAAAGGCAAATTTGCGGCTCATGTCACAAGCAACTGCAAATAAAAATCAAAACATTCTATTGGTACTCTGAAACTATACAAGGGTCTAACTAGTGGCTCCCACTTAGGTCCTGCCAAGTAGGGCTTGCTTGAGTTTGTCTCTGAGTCGCTATAGAACACCCATGAGTTGCGGATATGTGGTGATGGCTCTCTTGCTTCGATTGGAATGAAGCACTAGGGATACACCTAATGATTGCTCGTAATGCGTCGCCTCTCCTCCAGACTGGGTGGCATAGGCGAAGGTAAAGGTACTAGCGTATGCGGTAGTGGTCCCTCCATAGCTTCCTCTTGCTATGCTAACTAAGAGTAGTTGCGTATTGCTCTTCAAACTTCTGAATAAGCTTTGACAGAATGATCCTATACAGCTTGCAAAGGCATCGAACAGCTTTGCATGAAGCTCCTTGCATAGATGAGTCTTCACAAGCACTAGTATACTTCAAGCCATGGTGAAGAACTTGACTGCAGTTCCTGGTGAAGTACACTCTGGTGATGAATCCAATGCATTAGCCCTTTGTCTTCTTATCCTTGGTGAAATAAACAGACTATCGCTTTGATCCAAAGCTACTCAACAAAACTCAAAGAAGTCCAGACCAACCTCCACTCTGGTTGTGGGAAACTCAAGACATCTAAACATTACAAGGGAGAAGAAGTCAAATTAAGGAATTAGAAACCAATTTCAGAAGAAAAAGCGAAGGGCAAGAACCTTAAGAATGGGGAAAGAATAGAGAAATTATTAAGTGTCTAATTGAGTTGGTTTGATTTAGAAAATAAATTTTCAAACTTTCGCTAAATCAATCATTCTAACTAGGGCTTCGTCCTGCAGTCAATATGGCTCTAATACCACCTATGTCAAGACTAGAATATGCAAATTCAGACTCTCTGCATATACTGCACTAGCCAGGGTCACACTAGTATACACAGTAGAAACATAAATGAAATATCAACCATATTCACGATTAACCAAAAAAATACTCAAATATTAATAATTATCAAAATTACGATTTCATGGCCAAGTTTACACTTTAATAGCTAAAAGGGCTTAATAGAACTAGTAGCAGAAACACAATGACATACCCACATGCAATTGACTGGGAAGCAAGACCCTAATCCGAGAAGTCGTCGAAATATCCTCTTTCAAGTACCTATGGTTGATATGATTCTTCTTCTTCAACTGAGTAAATGTGGATATAGTCATGAGTACATAGAGTACTCAACAAGTTGTTTGTAACAAGAATGCAATATATATGCAAGGCTAACCAAATGATAGATGAGTGATTATTTTGTTGAAAGCTATAATTTAAAGTAAAGTAATAAATAGATTGAAAGCAAACTCTGGAAATGATTACTACATAAATAATCAAAGGAATTGAATAAACCATAAGTAAACTGACCATTCACCCAATGAACCACCCGTGAACTCACCATTTTCTACCCACACTTATTCCCAATCAAGTTTTATAAAATCTCTACCCTTCATATGAAATCACCAAGCATTGTCCATAACCAAGGATACAACTATTCGAATAGTTTAACATTCTGTCCAGGTTGCACAACCTTATCCACATGATGTGATCATCTCTACGTAAAAGAAAATCGCAATAAGGCTTTTGCCATGTTCAACCTCAACCTGATTTCACCCGCTAACCACCTAGTCAATAATTGCCCTCTCTTGTGCTTTGTGGAGATCTCTAACCAACACCCACATTCATCACAATGGCAAAATCAAAATTGAAATATCACAAATTAATCAGCCAAGTCTATCCCATACTAGACATGTGGTTATACGGTAAGACTCAAATCAATAGCGTATAAAGTTAAGTCCTTAGACATTACCATGGCGAGACATCCACATCCTTTAAAGTGTTAACCACACTTCTCCTTTTACTGCATGATTACTCGCTTAAGTGAAAACCAGATTTGTATAACCAACACCAATAATACACACATGTCATGGCACACAACTTTTATAACTGTGGCTATAACCATGATTCAATATTCATTAAGTCAAAATTAATAAATTAATCACATGTGATGATGAGCCAAACGTAACTATAAGCATACCTAAGCATACTAGACATATAACCTATGCGACAACTAGTGCATTACTAGATAATTACCCATCCTATGGTAATAATGGAATCATGGCATTCAAATTACCAATGTGTAATTAATCAAACTGGACAATAACTACCAGGTACAAAGGTTTATATTAAAATAGCAATGTATCATAATTTAAAATAAAATAATAAATAAATAGATTTAAAAACTAAGTTTAACATGATCAAAGAACACGACTTACCTTGACCTTGCTCTGTTAACAACTCTTGGTCATTAGATCTTACTTCAGCTCCTTCGAAGACGTTATCTAACAAGAACCAAAAGATAGAGTTCAATTTTAGATGAATTTCAGAAAAAGAATTTAAGAGAAAGAATTGGGCCAATCGGAGCTAGGCCGGAGAATAATATGCTCTTGAAAACTTAACTAGCTAAAAATATTGGAAATTGAGAAATACTACTGTGTTGTGGACCAAGTGCATGGAATAGTGCTGGTCTACGGTGGACTCAGCTCATGAAATAGTGTTCAATGCACGAGCTCGAATGATATGGCAGTAGGGCTAACGTGGCATGACAGATAGCACCTAGGGCTGACATGGCTGCTGAGGTGGTATTGTGATGTGATAGCTGACGTGCCATGGTGCGATGGCTCGGTGGTGCTGATGTGGCAAAGACGTGGTGGACACATGGCGGACACATTAGATTAGGGCTGAGGTGGCTGCTGGTGTGGACTGCTGACTCAACTCGAGTCATGGTTCTACTGCACAGTTGATCTAACTTGAGGGACCCACATGTCAGTGGCTCAGTGCACAGTGGATGGGTTTCACGGAGAAATCAAGGAGTTGGCTGGGCGTGGTGCTTGATGATGTCACTCGGCTAACGTCGGTCGTGGCGCGTCTCAAGGCGACACTTCGGCGGATGAAGCATCACGTGGCGCTACGGCCCAAGGCAATGGCGAACGGGGCGGCAACAGTGCGAAAAGTGGATGGCGATGAAGTGGCTGGCCGGTGGGCAAGGACAACAAAGCAAGCGAACGGCGGACAGCTGCGCTCACCAACAAGAGGTCGACAATGACAACAAATGACAGCGCTCACCAGTGAGAGGTCGACGGCGATAACAAACGACATTGAAGAAGATGGCCAAAAAGACGGCGACGCTCGGGCAAGCTTAGCGATGAAGCGAACTCCGATGAGAATGATGACAAGGGTGGCGCGGTCTAGGCGATGCGGAAAATGAGAGGATAGGTCGGCTATTTATGCACAGACGCTGAAGAGACTAGCACAGACATGAAGACTGAGTCCGGGGGAAGACATGTGAGGCGGCGACGTTGGCTCGGACACAGACACCGAGATGAGTTCATCTCACACACGACGGTGCTGTACGGGGACGATGACACATGGCACATGACTAGATCCAACGGTTGGTGCGAGGCACGGGCCGGATGGCCGACACGTGGCAACGGAGAGATCAGATGGCCGACACAAAACGAGCCGAAAGGAAGATAGGCTGGGGTGGGGAGAGAGAGAGAGAATGGGCTGGATTTAATTTTTGGCCCAAATGCCTTTTGGATTTAATAAGGATTTTCTATTTTAAAATTAAAAGAAAATAAATTGAGCTCTAGAAAATAGCAAAGAAAGTCAAAAAATACAGAAAAATCAAGAAAAATCCTTGAAGCACAAAGAACCCAAATAAAATACTTTCAATAATGATTGAAGTTTAACTTAGTCACATTAAATCCTTTTAATTAATAAAAATCCAATTTAAGCTATAATTAATTCCAGTAAAATCCAATTGGTGAATTTTATTTTTAAAAACTTCAAAAGAACTTCGAAAAACTGGATGTTACAGACCTCAAGCAAGGTGTGTGCAAAATCTCATCTCATCTGTCCTTGGATTTTTAGAGTTGCACAAATGGGATTTGGATTCAGGCTGAATTTTCTGTTCTAGAATAGGAGAGCGGTCCAACTACAGTGTACCTAGTGGTCAAACCACTAGGGCTTCGATTATTCAACTCTCAAATTTTGAGTTGTTTGCTTTGGTCTTGGCTTCAATCCCGATCTTCGTAACTCAGTAACAACTGGAGTGAAGGATTAGTGAATACGTAGGAGAAATTTTGAAGGCACCTTTTACCCCCTTGTATATCGGTCCTATAGATTTGAATTTGAATTTAAATTTTATTAAGCCAAAAATTTGAAATGTGCTCAAATATCAACTTTATTAAAAAATGTTTAAATTTCCCAAAATGGGGTGTTACAAATACACATGTGGAGGTCGAGTTAATTAGGTGTTGGGTGGATCTATGGGGAAGAGAGGAGATGGATCGATATGTATATATTTGTTGGAGGGGGGATGATGAGATCCCTAGAATCCTGATCAATGGCTCTAAAATGGCTTTAAAACTTGTCCCTTCACCCCTGTTTATATAGTGATTATTGAGGAACTATTTACACATGATAAACTGGTCCGTACATGCACAATATTTTTTAGAACATATATGTAACACCCCCGTCTCCGGGAGTATTAATAAATCCTCGCAATTGCCCAGGACTGTTCAATTGCGGGTATTTTCGTCAGGTGGGTGACAGTGCCAACACAAGCTTTAAGGCAAAAGCAACTTTATTGCAATATAAAGGCTAAAAGCCGAGTACTACAACTAGGCCCATGGCCTTTAGATACATTACACAAAAGAAGCCACAGACACGCCTGAGCGGAGAACGACCCTAATTCCACGCTTCATCAACTTCGTAGAGTACCATGTCGTCGTCTTCACCTGCTTCTTCAAAAGTTGCGGTTTCTATTTATGTTTTTAGCAAGTATGAGTACAACAACTGTACTCAACAAGTCACACGGAGCTTATCAATAACTACATGCATGGTACAACAAGTAGAAGGGAAACAGGGTTATTATTTTAAGTGGATGCAGGTTTAATTTGGAAGCAAATGAAGAACTTTAAAAGGACGCCTGTTTTAAAACATAAGGGGGTTTTCTCAAACTGGATTTTTCCAACTTGTATAATACTGAACTCTCATCAAAAACTACTTATACCTCATAATTGGATTCACCCACTAGACACAGCTTCATTAACCGGAAGCACGATGTATCTGGATATCAGTTATAATCGCTTTGCAAAGCTGCCCTGCTTTACCCACAAGATTTCGTAACTCCCGCGACAGAGTTAAGAAAACAAGGATGTTCACTGCTCAATTCTTTATATAGCCTCTGCCCAGTAGGTGTTAATCTCGGCAAGCTCGGATGACCCCGCGGGTCCCGTCCGACTCGCCGCAGCCCTACAGTTGTATGGTTAACCACCTCCCATACGATCTCACCCTCCGACTCCCCCTTTCCAATTGCAGAGGTTTAATTGAAATTGAGCAGCTACTAAACCAGGTTTGAATAATTCAACGCTTGCGGTTGGGCGGTGACTTATGTCTTTCATTTAGCACGAGGGTTTAGTCCTTACATTTTATCCGAGGCAACAAGCACATTCCCAAATTCAGTACTCACTGTACTGCCACCATTCCAATACCAGCCTAAACCACAGGGTAAGGTCGTCGGATCCAATACTGGTCCTCGCCTACCTCCGACTCATCTTTTCAAAATGCTAGACCAAACCAAAAATCTAAACATTATATATATATAAGTGATTCCTATACTACGGTGATATACTAATAATGTAATATTCTATGTGACTAAGTCTGGTCAAGGTGAAGGTGGCTATCAAGTTAATTTGGGCTTTTCGGGTGGTAGGACGTAGCTATTAACATGTCATTCTAAAATATTAATGTACAAGAACTAATAGAGCAAAAGTAACGTAATGAAAATACGTGTACAGATAATTAATTCGGAAAGCGTAGGATCAACATGTTCAAAATTATATGTGACTTGCCTTGCGGATCGGTCACTTCAATTAACTCGTACTCCGTCGAATCTTGAACTGGAACCGATGCTTCCTCCTCCTGTGGTGATGGGTCAGCGGCGTCGTGGACTATCGCAAACAATTAAACCAATAAATTAGGTCCACTTTCGGAAGGGTTGAAATTGGACCGGAAAATAAAATAAAAACTCAAAAAGAAACATAAATCAAATGGTTCTGGTTTAAAGAAGCTTGGTATGGGGAAACGGGCCTCGGAAATGGACTCGTGGGATCGAACCGGTTCAAACGAGTATAAACTTGCTTTTAGGGTTTACTGTTCATCGGACTCGGTCGGTTACTATTCCTCGGGCTCGATTACTGTTCAACGGGTGCGGGCGAACGGACTCGGTCGAGTCGAGCCGATCGGGCGCGGTCGGGGAAACGGCGTGGTCGCGCGGGTGCGAGCGACCACCGTCTGATCTCCGACGGACGGCTGCAGATGCTCAGGCCCGGCTGGATCAACGTGCGCGCGTGCGCACTCGCGCATTGGGCCGCGGCTACTGGGCCGGTTTGATTTACGCCCGCGCGGACGGTCACCGTCCGATCTCCGATCGAACGGTCAGGCGCGCGGGTTTTAACGACGGTGGGATGGCTCGGGAACGGAGGGCTGAGGTCGGGCCACGTCGCCGTCGTCGTCTACCTCCAGCCACTCAAACCGAGCCGGAGACAGAGGAGAAAGCGATGCACGGGGAAGGGGCTAGGGTTTCTCGCGACGGCTTCGGGGTTTAGGGTTGGACTCAGGGGGTTCTAGGGTTTCCATTTTTGGGTTTAAGGTCTACTAGGGTTCCGGCGATCGCCGGTGGTGGCTCCGAGAACCGACACAGGCTTTTGGATAAAAACATGCTATCCAATGGTCTCCGGGATGGGCTTAACCGCTTTTGAGCACTAGGGGAGCGCAGGGAGGCTATTGGTATTGGCGGCTTGGCCGGGGAACGCTCAGCTTGAGCTGTCCACGATGGCCGGTTATGACCGGGCGGCGGCGCACATGGCCAGGGCAGGGGAGACCACGAGAGCCTCGGGGCTTCTTGGAGCGTGCTACTGGAACCCTGAGGAGGCACTAGCAGAGAGGAATTGCATTATAATCAAATGAATTGATCAATTGCAAATTCAAGCTTACTTCGGGGCTTTCGGGACTCCGAGCGGCAGAGGGACTTTGGCGGCAATCGGGCGCGGTTGGGGGCTGCCGTGGGTGAGTGCATTCGCAAGGAAGGGGCACCGGGGTTTAAATAGGCGCTGGGAGGCGGTTCGGGCGTGCCCTGGTTTCGGCGGCGGTGAGAACTCCCGGGAGAGCTCGAGCTGGCGCGGGTAGGTGGCGTGGTTGGTAGGGGTGAGTTATGGCGGATGTCAGGAGTGGTGTGGCGGCGGTCAAGCATGTCAGAGGGGGACGGGACGGCTGAGAGAGGGGAGCTGGCCGAGAGGGGAGAAAAGGGGTGCGGCGGCGGTTCTCTCAACGAGAAAGGATGGACAGCGGGGAGAGGCTAATTAAGGGACCTTGTACTATTGCTGACAGGTGGGGGAGGTGCTGGCAGGGTCAGTCAATCGCGAGAAGGCACGAGAGCGATCGGGCGAAGAAAAGATCGGGCGGCGACCGCTTTTTCGGACGGTGAACAGTGCCGCGCGAAAAATCTTCGCTGGGAGCTGGCTAGCAGCGAAGACGGGATAGGCTGGGCTGGGCTGGGCGCGAGATTGGGCTGGGAAGGGCTAGGAGCAAGCAAGAAACCACAAGAAGCAAGAATTCAAATTTTTGTAATTCGGTTTTGTTTCAATATATATATTTGTGCAATGCATATGATGAGAAAATTTGATCATTGGAACACGTATGTCCTATCTTCTATGCCTGATGGGAACATGGGAGATCGTCTTTTTTTAAGCAATGCTTCAACTATGGGGAAGGATCGATTAGGTTTCAGGACGTGTTTGGAACTCGGGAAATTTCTCAAATTCCAATAAAATTTAAATTATTTTCTGTGAAGTTCACACGCTTGTAAGCCCTCGGTCGGTAGTGTCCAATGCTAGAGTCCGACCATTCACAGGAGCACACATCAAGCTGGACTGCTTTCGGCGCAAGTAGTGTGATCTGCGCAATGGGTTAAATTAACGCAGAAGTTCTGCGGAGCACATGTCTGCGGAGCACATGTCTGCATGCATGCCATAGCGGTTGCAGGGAGAGACAGGTTTCGGACGAGGTATTTTAATGCTTGACGATCTAGCTCTGCACCCTAGCGAATGGTATCAAAGGGGCCTTTACGCTAGTAAGACTATGCATGGATGGGCATCTATCACATCCTGTGAGCGCAGATCGGCTGCTCCTTCTCCTGTCTGCACCTAAAGATCGATCTACGTGGTGATCTACGTGGTGAGTGACAGAATTTTTGGCACATATAAAACTTTTTATATTTGTATTTACAAAAATAACAGTATGCATATGATATGATAAAAATATCACTTCTACAGCTTGGTGACCGGGCGGCAGTACCATAGAGCTAACGTGTGTGACTTGGAGCCCTGTGGCCGGGCAACAGGCAACCTGCCTTAATTAGTATTTTATGTATACTATTTGTTTAAATTTTTAAATATAACAAATAAGTACAAAAAATTACAAAATTTTATATGCAATCTTAGGACACAACGTACTTAATTATGTAATTTTTTGACAATTTTATCCGCTGTAAATATTGCTCAAAAATTTGAACGATTATGATATTTGTAGGAGTTGTTACATATAACTAACAAGCTCCAAAAATTACGAAATCTTCTGACACAGTCATAACAATTATCTATATTTTGAGAATTTTATGTATTACAAATATTTGTAGGAGTACATATAATATTACAAAAAGTGCATCGCACGAGATGCGTATGGCTCACTCATCTGAGCCACTGCTATCTCCTCGTCGCGTCTACCTCTGTGTGTGTGGCCCTGTCTTCTGTTGACCATGTCTTATGGGGTACGTCAGCCAGTCCCGAGCTTGCATGTCAGTTCAGATGAGGTATGGAGACCGTTTCGTTTGTTGAGTAGCCAGCGATGGTTCAGTAGGCTGAGTTACACTAGACAGTGTCCAGTGGTAAGCGTCGATGTGCTCCTGCTGAGACATGCTAAATTGGGGGCCACCAAAGATGAAGTCATGAACGAAGGACGGTAAGCGTCGATGTGCTCCTGCTGAGACATGCTAAATTGGGGGCCACCAAAGATGAAGTCATGAACGAAGGACTCTAGGAATCTCTAGTGTGTGGAGCAACCCTGGCCTTCACCGTACATAGTGAACTTGATGGTGTAATTTTGTATTGAACTACACATAGATTACATATAGCAGGAGAAAAATGAACTAAACCAAAGAAGCAATGCAATAAAAGCATAGAGAATAGACTAGTTCATTACAAAAGATGTTACATGACATTACCTATACACATCGTCTACTGAGGGGGTACAAAAGGGGTAGAGAAGGAGTGCTTGCAAACCGAAAGACTGCCTAGCAAACACTGCCAACTAACCTATGGTACAATAACTACTCCCTCTTGGGGTGGTCCCCTCCACAGGTGGAGCAATCCCCTGGGGAGCAGGAGTGGCTGTGGCTGACGTCTGGGGAACTAGAGCTGGAGTGGGAAAGAGAACGAGAATGGCAACAGCCTCTACTGGATCCCCCGGTGTCTGCTGCGGGTGGAGGGCGTACGCTCTTACAAGCGGCAAGCTGGGTGCGGGGTCCCAGGTCCAGAACCCTCGTCCTCCACCCCCTGAAGATGGGCAGCTGAGATAGCCGAGGTACTGAAGAAGCTAACGCTGCTAGCCTACAAACTCACCCTTTGCCTCTACATGAGACAAGTAGACCCACAAACCGTCTAAGGAAGATCCAGCCATCTACAATTTTCAACAAGAAAAGGTCATAACAGGTAAAATATAAAGAAAGTGCAGATAAGTAATGATCTAAGAATGACATGTGAAGCAAGTAATAAGCTATATTTTATCATGGTTTTCTTAGTTTTTGAAAATAGGACTGAAACTTTACAATAAGCGTATTGCACAGGATGTGATATGGCTCACTCATATGAGCCATTACTATCCGCTCGTCACATCCGCCTCTACGACCGAGGCCTTGGCTTTCATTGTGCATGTCCCATTTGGTACGATAGGTAGTCCGGAGGTTGCGGTCTGATCGGAGGAGGTATAGAGACCGTTCAGTCTGTTGAGTGGACAGCGGTGCACCAGTAGGCGGTGCATGTACTCTGGAGTCCATGGAGCCCAGATGACGTCGCTGTCGTGCAACACCTCAAACTTGTTGTGCCACAACAAGTAGCACCTCGATGCTCTATCTTTGGCCCAATGCAGATGAGCACCAATCCACCGGAAGTAGCACCTTGCTAGCTCAATCAAATGTGAACAACTTGAATTAAATCATGTCTTGTTGGATCTTGTAACTAGTTTTGCTCTAGCGATCCTCTAATGATTCACACCATGTCAAATAAGCTAAATTGAATCTTGAACCTACATTGAGATTTAAATTGAGCTACGCTAGTTCTTTATCGAAGCATAAATAAGCATTAGCTCTTTGTTCTTGAACTAAGTTAAGAAAATATAAAATGATCTCTTTTGCGTGAAAAAACTGATTTCACCAATTCTTTCTCATGAGACAGCTTGCCATTGCACTAGGCATGAATTCAGAGGGAGTTTTGGATGACCAAAACTACTTTCTCAAACTAAGAGCTTGGGGTGATCGCATAAGGCTTGAGATCTTAGCATACGGCTAAGAAAATAAAATTATGTGAAAAATGTTTTAAGCTCAGCTAAAACCAAAAACAAATTTTTAGAAAATGTCAAACGTGCTAAATTTGCTCAATTGCAAGTGATATCTAGTTCTTGAACAAATTGTTTCTATCTTAAACTTGTAGCACTCTAAATTGATTTAATTGTAACTTTTTGGTTTCATTTAGAATATTGACATGGCATGACTCATTTTTGGATACCTTTGGCTACACTATGATCTTGAGCGACTTGATATATTAAAAATTCATTTAATTTCATATTATTGCTCTTTTGGCTTTAGCTTTGCTATATATGGTTTGGCACGATTTAGATAAGTCTTTCACATAATATGATTTAGTGTAATACTTGTAGAGTCATTTTGGATAATTTTCATGGCTCCTAAATGCTAAAAAATAAATAAAATGCAGTTATTTTATTTCATTCATACTCTATCTTCTTCCATGCATCTTGAAGACTCCATTGTCAAAGAGGGAGAAAGATCAGTAAAAATGCATATCTAGAACATGATATAATGTTTTTATGCAAAAGTCTGCTAAGTTGGAGCTTGTGATCTCATCTTACCATGACTAAGGTCAAGTAGAACAATTATTATTTCGTATAGATCTAGAGTGAGATTTCTGACTCCTTTGGTGTTTTTGAAGCTTTTATGAAAAATCTGTTATTTTCAGTAGCTTCACTCCATTTCTGTTTCAAATGGTCATTTTCGGCTCATCGCATTCTTCTTTTGACCATTTGGAGCTCTCTTTGCAAATTTCTTTTTCTTTATCTAAAACCACATCCTATTTGTAGTTTTTGAATATTGCCAATGGGTTCATCCAGGGGAAAATTAAAGGACCATGTGAGAAGCTCTTGTTTAATGTTGTAATGAACCATTGCAATGTTTGTGGAGTGGTTATTTGATTTCGTAAAGATCGCACTTTGGTAGGATTGGTTTTGGGCAGAGAGGATTCTGGAATTTTAATCATGGATTGAGTTGGGGTAACCTAGGTCATTGCATTAAGGTTATATAATACATATTTTAGCTAACGTAGGTCAGATTGTGAAGAACTTGTGTCCAGAAATGATTTCTTTCTCTTTAAATGTACAGGGTTGCTTAAAGTCAACCGTGATCAATGGCGAGGATAGGGGCTAGGCTCATGGAGTAGTTAAGACCCAGAACGATCAGGAATGTTGGATAAAATGGTGAGCTCAAGTATGGCACGAGAAAGGTGGGAAATGTTGAAGGTGAGTTCGAACAGCGGGATTATACCACAAGGCTTGGACAGTCTAAGTGAGCCATGGTTTGGTGGATCAGGGACAGGAGAAACTTAGCGACACGAGGCAAACTAGTGGTATACCTACACATGGCAAGCATAGCGATTGGTTGCAACGGATGGTGATGATAGGGTCAACGAGAGGTATTTTAGTAGTTTGGTCAAAATATCAAAAACACCTTGGATCAAAACCACAGCGCGTGAGCGATGCGTTGGAGAGCAGTTTAGGTCAAGATGGAGCTGATTTGATTGAGACGGGTCAAGGCAAAGAACTTAATAGATTTGAGCATATGCACTTTGAAAAGTGTGCATAAGTGACATGAATGAGTAAAAACCCATGTGCGTGGGGTTAACGGGTTCTCTCTATTGTGCTGAGCAGATAGTATCCACTAAGAGATAGATGGGGCTAGCTAGCCCATCTATGAAAAGGGGTTAAAATGGAGACATGTTGTTAACCATCTAATTTATCTCTCTTGTGCCATCATGTTTTATGATTAGGGTTTGGAGTGCATGGTATGATCTCTGTCCTCCAAGGTAGAGTGGCTGTAAAACCTACCTCTTCAAGTAGCAAAACATCAATCTTTGATGATCACTTTGCCTATTTCGTGTTTTGATTGATTTGCTCTTGTTTTCGTTGGTCTTGATCTCTCCTCTTCCCTCTTCTTCATCTTGCAATGTCAAGGACGTGATTGAGATGGAGATAGCCTCTGAAAATAAATCTCCTATTATTTAGGTATTTTAATAGCAAGTTATGAAGAAACACATTTTTGCTTTATTTTGGCCTCTTCGAGTGACTTCTTATTTCAAGGGTTTTTGAGTCATATTCATCAGTGTTCTAACTTGTTATGATATGTGGAAATGCATCTAGAGACATCTTCGCTATCATTTACTCATAAGTAAATTGTATTCACCGTTTGGGGTTTTGCTTTGGTTTTAGTGTAATCTTCCAATAAACTAAAAAAGTCTCAATTTTGACCATGCTTTTTATGATCGTTTATTGGAATAGGTTCAAAATAACCTAGAGAAAATCCATGCAAAATTTTAAATCATTTGGATCTATGGATCAAAAGTTCTCTCGATTTTATTTTTTGAAGTCGAGCTGAAAACACTATTCATTATTCTGATTTTACTGTAACAACTGGTTAGACCGCCATTATAAGGCCTGTCAGATCGCCCAGGCTGGTCAACCACCATTTGAATGCCAGTTAGACTGCCGAGATGGGTTAGGTTCCAAGTTTTGTTGATTTGGGCAAGTTAGTTTGATTTTTAGCTGAGAATTCTGTATTCTACACCTCTATAGAGGTCTGAGGATGGAATCTTGAATAGTTAGGAAAAAATTCTAAGTTGACACCATTATCCCTTCCACTGTTGCCATATTCGGCCTTTCAGATATAAAACAGTACTTGAACGCAACCTTGCATGATGTAGAAAAAACGACCCCTTGATAGAAGATCACATATATATTAGTGTTGCCGTCCAAATTTGACAATTAAGAGTAACAGGTGGAACCTAATACAACGCGAGAAGTAGGCAGAAATAATTGACAATTGAATTGGTGCTTGATGCTGCCATGTTAAAGATCTCAATAGACTAACCGCAATTATCCGTTGTGCGTCCAACTCTAACTATGGACGAGGAAGATATGGTGGTGGGAAGATTAGCGATGAACCAGTACAACCTATCAACTTTCATGCCATGATCGATTGATCCATGCACGAGGTCGGTTCATCATCAAGCTGCTGCCACGTGGGCTTTCACTCAGTGAAAGAAAAGGAAGTGGCCGAACAAATATAGATGGAGATGAGTTGGATTTAGTGCTGGGAATTTGGCGTGCCGTCTTGCACGCCCGTGCCCATCGTGTGCCGTGCGGTTCGTGCGTGCGGCTCGGCCCGATCATCCCACCGTGCCGTGCCGTGCGCACGCCTCACCTCGGCCAGGCCCAAGCACGCCCAAAGCCCGCCATGCCGCGCGTTGTGCGCGTGCCACCAAGCCCACCCAAAGTAACTATGCACGACAAAAGCGCGCGACTATTGTGGCGAGTGGCGGCGTCGTCATCTTACTTTCTCGTACTGCCTCGTTGAAAATTAATTGAAATTGAATTAATTGTATGAAAACATCGATGCGCAATGGCGTAAATATTTCGGGAAAAGTGTAATTGCATTGATATTTTAAAATACAATGTTCTTGCCTCGTTAAAACCTTACGCCCAGAGTGGGGTTTCGAGTAAGGAAAAGAGTCAATAACAATACATGTACATACAAACTATAACAACATAGTACATTGTAGCTACTCATCAATGTCTAGATCGTTCATGCGTTCGAGATCGCGACGCCGCACGATTCGAGATCCTCAATTGATGTTGTTGCCGCTCTTTAGCTAATTCCCGCTTTGGCACATATGATTGCCTCTACCATCCTGGGCGTGAGGGATGATCTTCTTTCTTCGATTATTCTTCCTACCATACTGAACGTTGCTTCTGAAGAAACAGTAGACACTGGCACCAGGAGAACATTTCGTGCGAAATGTGACAAAGACGGAAATATCCGCTTGTTGTTCTTCCACCACTCGAGCAAGTCTATCTTGCCTCCACCAGAAGATCGGGATCAACATTTGTAAAGTCATGCTCTAAGTAGTGGTTCAGCTCCGAGGTAGCATTCCACTTAGAGGTTGTCTGAGGCTGAGAGGACGAAGAAGTAGACTTGCCCTTTAATTTCTTCCATAAGTGTGATGTTAAACTTGTCTTTCCTTGGTGGGTCTCTTTGAGGCCTCCGATCTTCATTGTTGCCAAACTTGTCATGATACAATTGAAAAACACGAAAAAGCTCCTTTTGACGTGTGCAAAAGCTTCCGAATAATCTAGGCCAAGGCATTCACCTATTCCTTCCATAGCAATCAGAAAACCGCCAACTTTTTGTAGGATCGAAAATAATAGCAAAACAAGTACAAGTGTGAAATAGAACCAAAATATTTAATAAATTTTTCTTCCATTGCTACGACGGCTTGGCTTAAAAGGATCCTCCTAAATTTGGCAATGTTGTCCGCAATTAACCAAATGAACTCTATAACTAAGCAGAGGTAGGATAATAAACACCGATAGAACCTTTGTGGCTTTATAAAAAGGTTTTAAAAACTCTCTAAAATGACTAGCAATTTGCCAATCTGAATTAGTAACTAACAATTCATTATTTTGGGAGTTAGCATTACAAAAACGGATATAATACTTTCGTACCCTTGTAACTTTTTTAACATAATATATGTTGAGTTCCACCTCACTTTCATGTCAAGACCAAATTTTCTTGGCTCTTTCCCATTGGCTGCGCAGTACTCCGCGAACCTGGATAGCACTTGTGGGGAACTTATAAGGTAACGTATGGCATCACGGATATTATTCAAATATGAGCTAATTACTTGCATACCATCTTGAACAACAAGATTCAAGATGTGGCATACACATCTTCGGTGGAGGATATAACCACCAATATATGTTTGTAATCTTGGGATGAGGATGTTCATAGCCGTTGTATTTGTTGATGCGTTATCAAGAGTTATAGATGCAATTTTATTATCTATTTTAAAATCATCAAGTACGTGTAGTATACGCTCAGCAATGGCCTCTCCTGTGTGTGATTCATTTATTAATTTAAATCCTATGACTCTCTTATTTAACTTGTAATCATTGTCCAAATAATGGGCTACAACACTAAGGTAAGAACTTCTCTGGTGGGATGATGTCCAAATATCTGAAGTTATAGCAAAAGAAAATTGAACTTGTTGGAAATGATCTTTAAGTTCTGCTAATTCATTTTGATATAATCGTAAAATATCAGATGATGTAGTTCTCCTACTAACATGTTGATACTGTGGGCAAAAGCCGCGCTGGATCATTCTTTCGAATGCGCGACTTTCGCCCATCCTAATCGGTTGATCTTCTGAAACAATATATCTAGCAATTTCTTCACGGGCAGAAAGCGGGTTATATACCCAAGTACTTACAGATCCATCCGCCGCAAAGTTCAGTTGCGTTTGTACTCCTCCTCCCCCTCGGCCCTGTGCCGCCATCTTGCGTAAGCATGTTTTGTAGTGACGGTTCAGGTGTCCTGTACCTACAGCTGTACGAGCAATTAGTTTAGCATTACAATAATTATATGTTGCAATTTCTACCGTTTCGCCATCACGGATTTCTTGGCTCCAGGTCATGTGTTTCCAGCAAGCCGCCCTTCGTCCGGACCCGCCAGTGTTGTCGTCCGTAGGTTGGCGAGAGATATCTGGACTCTCCATTGGCCCCGGACCGCCTTGAGAGTCTTCGAAGCCTTGTGTACCATCCATATGACGGTCATCCATGCCGTAGTCATCCATGCTTGGCGAGAGCCGACGAGGATCAACAGGAGGACTAGGAGAGCGACGGCGGGAGCTTACACTAAGTCGCCCTGCCGTCCTCTTCGTGCTTCGACTCTTTTGCATACTGCTTGATTGCTCCCTGGTACTGCGGCTTCTCGGTAACATGGTGATTAGTTAATAAATAAGAAGTACAAATACAATAAATGTGTTTGTGAAAATTAGAAGTAATAAACAAATAAATAAAGAGTATAAATGCAGAAAAATATAGGAAATAAACTTGGGAAATGAGAAGATATAAATAAGAAGCGTGAAGAAATATGAAGCGGAGTGAAGAAATAGAGGAACGTCGCTTCTGTGATTATGGACAGAATAGAGCGGAGGGAGTGAAGAATCTGCAGAACGTCGCTATGTGAATTTATAACGCTATGCGGAGGGAGGGGGTGAATTTATAAGTATAAAATCCGAACGTTAATTTTTCGCACGTTATATTGGAACGTTGGCTTCTACACGTTATATTCGAACGTTGGCACTTTAGGAGCTTTTTCTCACATCTATCGAATCATTGGTCATTCACTCTCTTTTTTTCCTTTTTTCCCTACCGGCTCATCACTCTGTGTTAACACCTGGCCCGGCCCCCCTCCCGTGCTGATAGCTCGTTCCCGCCCATGCCCAAAGCTCCCGCCGTCCCGCGTGCCCGCCCCTCCCACCCACGCTCCCACTGCCATGTGCCATCCCAGTCTCCCAGGCGGCAGGCGCTTTGGCTTTGGGCCCTGTGCCGCCCGCCCGCTCCTCCCGGCTCCCCCTCCCCCTTAGTGGCTCAGTCCCCCCACCCTCCTCCAGTTCTCCCTCCTCGGTCCCCTCCCCCTGCCCCCCCCGCCCCCCGCCCCTCTCTCCCCATCCCGGCCCTCCCCAGCCGCCCCCCCCCCTCCTCCCCCTTCGGCTCCCCTCTCGGCCCCTCCTCCGGCTCCAACTTCCCCCCCCGCCGCCCCCCACCTCCCCGCCTCCTCCCTCCCCGCCGCACCCCTCCCTCCCCTCCTCCCTCCTCCGGTCCTCCTCCTCCCCACCGCCCCTCCCCTCCGGCTCCCCTCCCGGCCCCCTCCCCGCCGCCTCCTCTCCCCCGCCGCCTCCTCCCGGCCTCGCCTCCTCCCCCCCCTTCGGCTCCCCTTCCCCGCCGCCCCACCTCCCGCCTCCTCCCTCCCGCCGCCTCCCTCCCCTCGGCTCCCCCCCGCCCCTCCCCCCGCCGCCTCCCTCCCCCCCCGCCGCCTCCTCCCGGCCTCGCCTCCTCCACCTCCGGCTCCCCTCCCCCCCGCCTCCTCCCCCCCGCCCTCCTCCGTCCTCCCCCTCCCCCCGCCCCCCCCCTCCATTGTAACATCCCAATTTTTGCTTTTATTTTGAAGAAATAATTTTAAATTAATTATTTCCAATTATCTGAATTTTCAGAATTTAAAGTTTCATTGAAAAGAAAATTTAATATCAAAATAAGTTGGAAATATTTTTCATATGTTTAAAACATTATCGATGAATTATGTGAATTTTTCTGGAATTTTTGGAATTTATTTGGTATTTTTCGACTATTTTAAAATCCTCTACTAATTTCAAATGTATAAAAGATTTAAATATCCAAACTCTTCCTCGGGTTGACACTTGTCACCCATCCGTTCGCTCTCCTCCGCCGAGCTAATCCCCGCCGCTCGCCTCATCCCGCCTCCTCCTCTCATTGCGCCAAGTGTCGCGATCCGATCGGGCCGCCCGCCATCCCAAATGACTAATACTCAAAGGGTTGATCGCCCTTATTGGGTAGGTGAGCCTCCCGCCCGATCGGTTATCGCCGCCGCTCTCTTCCCTCCGCTCCTCGGCGCGCGTTCGAGCCCCGCTCCGCGCGCGAGGTTGAGTTCATTTTTTTGGATTTGCGCCGACAAGCGGCCCCACTGTCGAGACTAGTCTGCGTGGACTCACCGCGGCGGGTCCCACTGCCGAGCCGTCGTCCCGACGTTTCGTCCCCGACCGTTTCTCTCCGCGCTGCCGCCATTCACGCCCGCCGAGCTCGCGTTCGCCTCCTCGGTAGTTACTTCTTCGCCTTTAATGAGCGGGAGCGTCGCTCGTCGCCGCCATTAAACTCGCGCTTCCAACCGAGGAGACGCCGTTTCCACCGCGGCGTCGAATCGCCGCCATTAACGCCGGCGGGGCGTGCGTCCGTTTCTTCCTCCGCGTGCATAAAACAAGCCACGCCGCTCTCTCTCCTTCGCAACCTCTCTCTCTCTGCTTCGCGTGCGTTCATAGCCGTAGTCGCCGCCGTGGTTCGGGCGTCGCCGACGAAGCCGTCGCCGCCGCCCGGTAAGCCTCGCCGCATCAACGCCTCCGCGCCGCCCCTCGGTCCACGCGCCGGCGCCAACGCCGCGATCACCGCTCCCTCGGTCCGCGTGCGAAGTCGCGCCGCGCTCGCGTCGCTGCGGCGCCTCGCGCGACCTTGGCTGAGCCACGCGTCGCCGATCGCTCGGACTCCGCCTCGCACGCGTCATCCCCACCGCCGTTCACCGACGGCCGGATCGCGCGACGTGTTTCCATCTCGGCCGTCCACCTCGCGCCCGCCTCGTCCACGCCGCCGCGTCGCGCCGCGCGCTGCATCCTCCGCGACGCCTCGCGGGCGCTGCCACGCGCGTCGGCCATCGCGCGGCTTCCGCTTCCACGCCGTGCCATCCCGCCGTCGCCGGTTGGATCGGCGCACCGGATCACGCCGCGTGTCAAGCCCATGGCCGTCCGATCCACCTCCACCGAAGCGGCCGCGCCGTCGCCACGTCAAACTCGTCCGGCGTGTCATGCCACGTGGCGGACATGTGTGTCCGCCACGTCGAGCCACGTCGACCATGTGTATGCCACGCCGCATCGCCGGCCTCCCCAGTTAATCCTTAGAGGATTACCTACCCTTATGGGGTAGGCGGTGCCTCCCGCTCACTTGGCTAGCGCCGCTCTCTTCCTCCCACTCCCTGCGCGCGTTCGAGCCGCTCGCGCGAGGTTGAGTTTCTCCGCTTATCCGGCGACACTGGGTCCCACCCGTGACCACCTCTGCACACGTCATCGCCCAGTGGGTCCCATACGTCGAGACTCATTTTAAATGAACTCGCTGACGATGGACCCCACTGCCGGTAATTTCGAATTTATAGATTTAATCAAATCTGAAAATTTCAAATAGCCATATCTTTTCGTTTTAGCTCCAAATTGGTCCATTCAAATTTCTAAATTCATCTAAAATTTCAATCTTTCAATTGGTATATTTATTTTCAATTTTTGAATTTTTATTTTATTTTATTTATTTGGATTTCTCGATTTACGTGTAGAGACCGATTTGTCCGAGCAACATCAAGATCAAGTTCGGAAGATTTCAACCCAGCACTGAAGGCAAGTCTCCTTTGAACATTTTGCTCCCATGTTTTGCAAGTTTCCTTTGATCAACTTGCTCAAATGATTTGGAAAAATGTTTAGGTAGTTATTTTAAATTAATGCATGCTTATGTTATATCAAGTGATAATTTGATTTCGAAAATTTAGTTAAAGACCCAATTTGTTATACCTTCCATTGAAAATTGTTTACCTTGTACCATTGTCAACTTAGGATATCCCTTTTACTCAATAATGAGTTAGCATTACATTGGTTGAATGTTTAAAATACTAGCAAATGCTTAGCGTAGCAAATCAATGTATTAATACTCAAATGAGTAGCATGTTTATCAAATGTTTTGATGAATGATTTGTTTGAACATTGGTAATGGATGTTACCATTGTTAAATGCTTTGTTTGAAAAGTGGTAATGGGTGTTATCACTGATAACTTAAAAGTAAAAATGAATTTCAAAGGGAAAAGTTGACAAGGGTGGAATGGAAGGTTTGGCTGGTGCAGTTAGCACGAGAATTGTTGGGTTTGTGAATGAGCCACCCTGGTCGATTAAGGACCGACGCTTGTGTTTGTCCAAACTGAGCAAAACAGTGCAACCACAAGTCTAAATGGGTACGACCTAGCTAACTACCCTATAATAGTGTAGTTTAGATATCACCAGCGGTATATTGAGTGCCAGGGTGTACTGGTTACTCATAGTGAGGGACAGGGTTTACTGTACTCATATGGCGCAAGAGGGGGCTCCAACTTGTGGATTCAAGTTGTGGTGAAACCTTAGCGGGTGGTATTTAAACTATACTGGAGTAGGTGAAAAGCCTTGTGATAATTTATCTGGGTCTCATGCCAAAGGAAGCATGTTGGCTATTAAGATGAATTATCTCTTGTGGGTAAAGTGTACACACTCTGCAGAGTTAAAACTATTCGAATAGCCGTGCCCACGGTCAAGGGCGGGCAAAGAATGCATACACATGGTAGAAAGTTGGACTTTGTTTTCAAAACAAAATGAATTGGAGAAAAACTCGGGAGTGGATGGAACTCTCGTGATCTTTAGACTAGTGGTGTAACCAGTTCAGGTGGATTTAACCTGAGGTTTTGAAAGTTGGCAGGATTGTCTGAGATTTTAGTGTTGGTGTTGTAACCTTCACTAAGTTCTTCATATAATTTCTATTATGAAAAACAAGACGTTTACAAAATTGCTTTCGAAGTAATTATGTATATTTAAAAATAAAACGCTGATCTTTGCAAAAGAACTCTATAGCCTTTCTTTGTGAAAGCCTTGCATCTATACATCTTTCCCAAGACTTGCGAGTACATCTTTGTACTCACCGTTGCTCTACAATTTAATAGCAGAGGATGAAGAAGTCAAGCGGAGAGTACGATTTCTGTCTTTGAATGTGGATGCGGTGGATTCTTCCCTAAGATTAGGACTCGTTTCCCACCAATTGCACTGGCGGCGATTGATGGGTCGATCAAGTTATCTTTTGTGTTTCCGCTGTGTTTAATCTTTTGTTTTAAGGTTCGTGAACCTTTGTTAGGCAATGGCCTATGTTAACTTCATTACTATTGTAATAAAGCGTTGTTGGCAATGTATCATCTTTTCTGCTTGAACTGTGTGTACTAGCATTGATCTCGGACTAGTACAAGAATACACAGGGGTCTAGGAGTTTCTACTCCGGTCTCACGTATGGTATCGAGCCATCTTGGTATGAGGACGAGCCCTAGATTTTGGGAAGCTTTAAGGATTTATATTTAATAAAAATTTATGTACAAAAATATAAATTTCTTTTGCTTCTACTCTTTTCTTACTTAGTATCTTGTTCTTGTCCTACTCTCATTATTTAAAAATCTTTCTTGATCTCTCCTTATTTTCAAACTTATAGATGGCGGGTTCTTCGTCGTCTTCAACCCCATGGGATCACCATTCTCATGGCGAGAGTGAGGAGCTTTGCGACTCTTCTCGACAGATTAATACAGAGATCTGAAATATAATCAACAGCCCATTTTGAGAGGCGGAACACTAGAGTGATGACTATGGATTCATGGATCATAGAGGTATTCATCTATGCTCGGATGGGCAGCTTGACCCGTCTCGCAGGATTGAGCACCCTCGGACCCATCAGACGGACGCTATCCAGATGCGGCCAAGATGGCGATAGCGAGTTGTGCAGAGGCACAAGGAGGAATTACGGCGATCGCCTTCTACGCTTCTTTCCGACTACGGAGCGGGATGCAGACCACCCCGAGGCTTTCGGATCGTGGTGGGCGACCCACGCTGTCTCATCAGTGCGCTTCACCCAAGCATCGTCGCGACTTACGCGAGCTCAGCAGAGATATGACTTCTCCGGATGCTTCGGCGTCGAGCTACGACCACTCCGACACTCTCGAGCACACTGCCAGAGTGAGGCCGCCACGCCGACGCCAGACATGCGAGGAGGACGGTGCCGAGGCGCAGGTGGAGCGTCTTGAGCCGCCACCACTACACCGACTCCACCGGCTCCTGTTGCTCCGGTCGAACTCTCGAGACCTCGCACTAGGCTCACCGCAAGGAAGAGTGTGCGACGCCCCAGTCCGCTACCCGACCTCGACATCGGCGGATCCAGCCGAGGACGCCAGCGCTTCCGTTCCAGATCACCTACTTTCAGCCAGAGCCGATCACGGTCGCGTTCGCCGAACAACTACCGTGGTTGTGGACAGAGTCACTCGTCGGACTCAGAGGAGGATCCCGAGGAGGAGCCAGAGGAGCGTATCATCGTTGAGGACAATTAGATGTTAGATAGACTACCCCTTTTTCAGTTGTTTATCGATACTAGAACGCTTTTATAATGTTATGATGTAATAAAATGAATTGTACCGAGCCTTGCGCATTTGTGGTACAGCCATTTTCAAAAGTTAATTTGAATTTCAAAAGTTGAGTTTTCTCAATCTGTTGTGTTAATCTTGTGTGTTGTTTTGGGATGATAAATTGCCCCGTCTCTCATCTATGCTTTTCCCTCTTTTCTGTACTTTTCTTGATGGAGCTTCAGATGGTGAACACGAGAAGCAACATCAACAACAACCCAGCGCCCAACAACAATGAAGCCCCAATTCCACCTCCGCCAGCCCAAGCTCCCAACATGGAACAAATGATGGCCATGCAACTTCAACTTCTTCAGGCTTTGGCCCAAAATCAAGTCAATCAAGCTCAACAAGTACCTATTCAACCACCGCAGTCTAAGCTCGGGGAATTCATGAGGACCCGACCTCCGACCTTCGCAGGGTCTGCCGATCCGTTGGAGGCGGATGATTGGATCAAGGAAGTGGAAAGGAAGCTGAATCTAGCTCAATGTGCTGAACATGAGAAGGTTATGTCGCTGCTCATCAACTCCAAGGAGTTGCTTGCCAATTGGTGGGACAATTCTTCGCACAGCACACCAGGATGCCTAGAACATTGGTTGGGCAGAATTTTTGGAAGCCTTCCGTAATGCTCATATTCCTATGAGTATTATGGAAATGAAGAGGAAGGAGTTCCATCATCTGCAGCAGGGAAACCCGAGCGTTTCGCTTATTTAAGCAAATTCATTCAGCTATCTAGATATGCCCTGGAAGATGTGGCGATCGATGCCGCAAAGATTTGGAGGTTCATGGGAGGGATAGACCCCAACCTCAAGGTTCAATTAGTCTCCAATGACTATCCTACTTTTCAGCATCTAGTGAATAAAGCTTTATTGCAAGAAGATGCTCAACGCCAACTCTTCGACTCCGGAAGAGGAAGTTCCAAGCTCAGCGATGCGGCGGTTCACGATTCACGCCACCGCAAGACAACCGACCTCCAAGACATAGTCATATAAGGACACGATTTCGCACCTCGTCCTTTACCTCAAGCTCCTAGAACTGGAAATGCAGCCCAACTGCAAGCAAAGCAAATGTAGCTGCGGAGTGCAATGCTACAATTGCAAGAATATGGGACACTATGCCAAGAATCGCCCACGAAGCGTCAGCGGTAACCCCGTTCGTTTCAATCTTGACCCTACACCAAAGAAGAGCTCCACCAATGGTCAAGGACGTGGAAGCCCTCAAACTCCCAAGACTCCACAAAACATTAATCGAGGGCGTATCAACCATGTCATCGCAGAGGCAGCGGAAGATGCACCAAACGTAGTTCTGGGTAAGTTCCTAGTGAACTCAGCATCAGAATTATATTATTTGATTACGAGCTACACACTCTTTCGTAACAAAGGCTTTTGTTGAAAAGAATAATTGGAAAATTTGTTTGCTAAAGGACCTTATGATAGTCAATCTCACGAAAAGAATTGAGGACTAATTTGGTTAGCCCTAGTGCAACCATAATTATAAGCGGAGTAAAGTTCCTAGCGAACCTTATTATAATAGACTCCGATGGCCTAGATATAATACTTGGTATGGATTGGTTGACCAAGTATAAAGGGCAGATCGATTGTGCCAATCGTGCTATTATTCTTACCAATTCTGATGGAATTCAGATAAGACATGAGTCCGTTATGCATTCGGGAAGGACAATATGTTAACCAGTCTAAAAGGAAAAAGCTTAGAAGATGTGACAATAGTCCGCGAATACCCCGATGTATTCCCTGAAGATTTGCCAGGATTACCACCTGATCGAGAAGTTGAATTTGTTATAAATCGGTGCACGTACACTCAATATCAAAGAGACCCTATCGGATGTCGGTAGATGATTTAGCGAAGTCAAGAGGCGATCCAAGAATTGTATGAGAAAGGATTCATCGGACCAAGTTCTTCGCCTTGGGAGCCCCAAAGGCTTCTAGTAAAGAAGAAGGATGGTAGTCAGCGGATGTGCGTTGATTATCGAGCTTTAAATGAAGTCACTATAAAGAATAAGTATCCCTTACCTCGGATCGATGATTTGTTTGACCAACTCATAGGATCAAGTGTCTTTTCCAAGATTGATCTTGGTCGAGATATCATCGATTGAAGATTAGACACGAAGATATACCAAAGACACCTTCGCCACAAGATATGGATTATATGAGTATACGGTGATGTCTTTTGGTCCGACAAATGCACCGCATACTTCATGAACTTGATGAATAAAGTCTTCATGGATTATTTAGATAAGTTTGTTGTTGTTTTTATAGATGACATTCTTATCTATTCAAGAATAACAAAGAACATAAAGGTCATCTAAGGATAGTGTTGCAAAGACTCGTGAACACCGCTTATATGCCAAATTTAGCAAATGTGCATTTTGGTTAAAGGAAATTGAGTTTTTGGGACATGTGATCTCAGCGAAGAAGGAGTATCTGTAGATCTGGAAAAGTTAAGGATGTATTAAATTGGACTCCACCCAAGACAAGAAGAGATCCAAGTTTTCGGGATTAGCCTTACTATCGTCGATTTATTGAAGGCTTTTCCAAGATTGCGGACCTTTAACTCAGTTGTTAAAGAAGGAGAAGAAATTTGAATGGAGTAAATCCGTGAGGATAATTTTCAAGAGTTAAAGAAAAGGTTAACTTCAGGTTGCTCATGTTACCCGATATTCGAAAGATTTTGAGGTATTTTGTGATGCTTCAAAACAAGGTCTTGGTTGTGTACTAATGCAAGAAGGAAGGGTGGTAGCTTATGCATCAAGGCGATTAAAACCGCATGAAGAAAATTATCCCACTCATGATTTAGAACTAGTCATTTATTGTGCATGCTCTAAAGTTATGGAGGCATTACTTAATCAAGAATTGGTGTGAGATATATACAGATCATAAAAGTTTAAAGTATATATTCACCCACTGACCTTAACTGAGACAAAGAAGGTGGCTCGAATTGATAAAGGATTATGATGTGGGAATACACTATCATCCCTAAAAGCTAATGTAGTAGCCGATGCTTTGAGTCGAAAGAATCATATGAATAATCTGTCAATTCGGATAAGCGATTAACCCTCCATGAAGAATTTCAACGACTAAATTTGGAAATAGTTAACGAAGGTATTCATGCGCATTGAAGGTTCACCCTACCTTGGAAGATCAAATCAAGGCAGCCCAACGAGAGGATGAATATGTTAAAGAAATTAAAGAGAATATGAAGAAAGGTAAAGCGCCTGGATTTTCAGAAGATGAAGAAGGGACTCTTTGGTTTGGAAAGAGAATACTAGTACCCGAGAAAAAGGAAATAAAAGATTTAATCTTAAAAGAAGCTCATGAATCAGGATATTCAATTCATCCTGGAAGTACAAAAATGTATCAGGATTTAAAAGAAAGTTACTGGTGGAACAGTATGAAAAGGGAAATTGCAGAATATGTAGCCTTGTGTGACATATGTCAAAGGGTTAAAGCAGAGCACCAACGACCTGCCGGTCTTTTGCAACCTCTGCATATACCTGAATGGAAATGGGAGGAAATTGGAATGGATTTCATAACAGGACTACCAAGAACCAAGTTGGGTTATGACTCAATTTGGGTTATAGTTGACCGTTTAACAAAAGTTGCTCATTTCATACCAGTGAAGACTACATATTCGGGAGATAGATTGGCAGAGCTTTACATGTCAAAAATTGTGTGTTTGCATGGAGTTCCAAAGAGGATCGTATCAGATAGAGGAACACAATTTACCTCAAGATTTTGGCAGAAGCTTCATGAAGTTTTGGGCACCAATTTAAATTTCAGTACTGCTTATCATCCTCAAACAGATGGTCGATGAGAATGGGTAAATCGATATTGGAAGATATCTTTGAGAGCATGTGCTTTAGCCAATAAAGCCACTGGGATCAAAGTTTGCCCTATGCGGAATTCTCATATAATAATAGTTATCAATCTAGTCTGAAGATGTCTCCGTTTGAAGCCTTATATGGCAGAAAATGTAGAACGCCGTTATATTGGTCAGAGACCGGAGAGAGTCAAGTATTCGGACCGGATGTCTTAAAGTTAGCGTAAGATCGAGTTCGCTAATCCGAGACCGATTGAAAACAGCCTGAACTGGACAAAAGAGTTATCGCGATAATCGTCGAAGAATATTGGAATTTGCGCCAGAGATCATGTGTATCCGAAAGTGTCACCTATGAAAGGGTTGCGTCGATTCAAAGTCAGTGGTAAGCTTGCCCCAAGGTATATTGGACCATTTCTAGTTATAGCAAGAAGAGGTGAAGTCGCTTATCGCCTAGAACTTCCTCCTCGATTGTCGGATGTACATGATGTATTTCATGTATCACGATTGAAAAAGTGTTTGAGAGTACGAGAGGAGTTGATACCTTTTGAGGATGTTGATTTAAGGGAAGACTTGACGTGCCGCATTTCCTATCAAGATTTTAGAAGAGGCGAACGCGCACAAGAAACAAGACTATCAAATTCGCAAAGTGCAATGGAGCAACCGTCCCGTAATCGAAGCAACACGGGAACAGAGAAGAGGATCTTGAGCGAGTTTCTGATCTATTTCTCGTTCTTAGAATCTCGGGTCGAGATTCCTTCTAAGTGGGGTAGGTTTGTAACATCCCAATTTTTGCTTTTATTTTGAAGAAATAATTTTAAATTAATTATTTCCAATTATCTGGAATTTTCAGAATTTAAAGTTTCATTGAAAAGAAAATTTAATATCAAAATAAGTTGGAAATATTTTTCATATGTTTAAAACATTATCGTGAATTATGTGAATTTTTCTGGAATTTTGGAATTTATTTGGTATTTTTCGACTATTTTAAAATCCTCTACTAATTTCAAAATGTATAAAAGATTTAAATATCCAAACTCTTCCTCGGGTTGACACTTGTCACCCATCCGTTCGCTCTCCCTCCGGCCGAGCTAATCCCCGCCGTCTACGCCTCATCCCGCCTCCCCTCCCTCTCGCTGCGCCAAGTGTCGCGCATCGATCGCCCCATCCCATCCCAAATACTAATACTCAAAAGGGTTGATCGCCCTTATTGGGTAGGCTGAGCCTCCCCGCCCGACTGGTTATCGCCGCCCGCTCTCTTCCCTCCCCGCTCCCTCGGCGCGCGTTCGAGCCCCGCTCCGCGCGCGAGGTTGAGTTCTTTTTTTTGGATTTGCGCTGACAAGCGGGCCCCACCTGTCAGAGACTAGTCTGCGTGGACTCACTGCCAGCGGGTCCCACCTGTCAGAGCCGTCGTCCCCGACGTTTCGTCCCCGACCGTTTCTCTCCGCGCGCTGCCGCCATTCACGCCGCCGCTGAGCTCGCGTTTCGCCTCCTCAGCCGTTACTTCTTCGCCTTTAATGAGCCGGGAGCGTCCGCTCGTCGCCGCCATTAAACTACGCCGCTTCAACCGAGGAGACGCCCGTTTCCACCGCTGGCGTCGCAGAACCGCCGCCATTAACGCCGGCGAGGACGTGCGTCCGTTTCTTCCTCCGCCGTGCATAAAACAAGCCCGGGCCGCTCTCTCTCTCCTTCGCAACCTCTCTCTCTCTGCTTCGCGTGCGTTCATAGCCGTAGTCGCCGCCATGGTTCGCCGCCGCCGCGAAGCCGTCGCCGCCGCCGGTAAGCCTCCGCCGCACCGAACGTCTCCGCGCCGCCCCTCGGTCCGCGCGCGAGCGCCAACGCCGCGGTCACCGCTCCCTCGGTCCGCGTGCGAGTCGCGCCGCGCGCGCTTCGCGTCCGCGGCGCCTCGCCAGCGCCACGCGACGCTGGGCCACGCGTCGCCGATCGCTCGGACTCCCACCTCGCACCGCGTCATCCCCACCGCCGCTTCACCGACGGCCGATCTGCGCCGCGTGTTTCCATCTCGGCCGTCCACTCGCGCCCGCCTCGATCCACGCCGCCGCGTCGCGCCGCGCGCGCTCACTCCTCCAGCGACGCCTCGCGCGGCGCTGCCACGCGCGTCGGCCATCGCGCGGCTTCCGCTTCCGCGCGTGCCATCCCGCCGTCGCCGATTGGATCGGCGCACCGGATCACGCCGCGTGTCAAGCCCATGGCCGTCCGATCCACCTCCACCGACACCGCGCCGTCGCCACGTCAAACCGTCCGACGTGTCATGCCACGTGGCGGAACGCGTGTCCGCCACGCCGAGCCACGTCGACCACGTGTATGCCACGCTCGCATCGCCGCCTCCCGTGTTAATCCTAAGAGGATTACCTACCCTTATGGGGTAGGCGGTGCCTCCCGCTCACTTGGCTAGCGCCGCTCTCTTCCCCTCCCACTCCTCGCTGCTTCGAGCCCGCTCGCGCGAGGTTGAGTTTCTCCGTTTTATCCGCGCGACACTGGTCCCACCCGTCGTGACCACCTCTCTGCACCGTCATCGTCCAGTGGGTCCCATACGTCGAGACTCATTTTAAATGAACTCGTGACGATGGACCCCACACATCGGTAATTTCGAATTTATAGATTTAATCAAATCTGAAAATTTCAAATAGCCATATCTTTTTCGTTTTAGCTCCAAATTGGTCCATTCAAATTTCTAAATTCATCTAAAATTTCAATCTTTCAATTGGTATATTTATTTTCAATTTTTGAATTTTTATTTTATTTTATTTATTTGGATTTCTCGATTTACGTGTAGAGACCGATTTGTCCGAGCAACATCAAGATCAAGTTCAGGAAGATTTCAACCCAGCACTGAAGGCAAGTCTCCTTTGAACATTTTGCTCCCATGTTTTGCAAGTTTCCTTTGATCAACTTGCTCAAATGATTTGGAAAAATGTTTAGGTAGTTATTTTAAATTAATGCATGCTTATGTTATATCAAGTGATAATTTGATTTCGAAAATTTAGTTAAAGACCCAATTTGTTATACCTTCCATTGAAAATTGTTTACCTTGTACCATTGTCAACTTAGGATATCCCTTTTACTCAATAATGAGTTAGCATTACATTGGTTGAATGTTTAAAATACTAGCAAATGCTTAGCGTAGCAAATCAATGTATTAATACTCAAATGAGTAGCATGTTTATCAAATGTTTTGATGAATGATTTGTTTGAACATTGGTAATGGATGTTACCATTGTTAAATGCTTTGTTTGAAAAGTGGTAATGGGTGTTATCACTGATAACTTAAAAGTAAAAATGAATTTCAAAGGGAAAAGTTGACAAGGGTGGAATGGAAGGTTTGGTGTGCGATTAGCACGAGAATTGTTGGGTTTGTGAATGAGCCACCCTGGTCGATTAAGGACCGACGCTTGTGTTTGTCCAAACTGAGCAAAACAGTGCAACCACAAGTCTAAATGGGTACGACCTAGCTAACTACCCTATAATAGTGTAGTTTAGATATCACCAGCGGTATATTGAGTGCCAGGGTGTACTGGTTACTCATAGTGAGGGACAGGTTTCTTCAGACTCATATGGCGCAAGAGGGGGCTCCAACTTGTGGATTCAAGTTGTGGTGAAACCTTAGCGGGTGGTATTTAAACTATACTGGAGTAGGTGAAAAGCCTTGTGATAATTTATCTGGGTCTCATGCCAAAGGAAGCATGTTGGCTATTAAGATGAATTATCTCTTGTGGGTAAAGTGTACACACTCTGCAGAGTTAAAACTATTCGAATAGCCGTGCCCACGGTCAAGGGCGGGCAAAGAATGCATACACATGGTAGAAAGTTGGACTTTGTTTTCAAAACAAAATGAATTGGAGAAAAACTCGGGAGTGGATGGAACTCTCGTGATCTTTAGACTAGTGGTGTAACTTGGTTCTGTGGATTTAACCTGAGGTTTTGAAAGTTGGCAGGATTGTCTGAGATTTTAGTGTTGGTGTTGTAACCTTCACTAAGTTCTTCATATAATTTCTATTATGAAAAACAAGACGTTTACAAAATTGCTTTCGAAGTAATTATGTATATTTAAAAATAAAACGCTGATCTTTGCAAAAGAACTCTATAGCCTTTCTTTGTGAAAGCCTTGCATCTATACATCTTTCCCAAGACTTGCGGAGTACATCTTTGTACTCACCTGTTGCTCTACAATTTAATAGCAGAGGATGAAGAAGTCGGCGAGAGTACGATTTGTCTTTGAATGTGGATGCGGTGGATTCTTCCTAAGATTAGGACTCGTTTCCCACCAATTGCCTGTGGCGCATTGATGGGTCGATCAAGTTATCTTTTGTGTTTCCGCTGTGTTTAATCTTTTGTTTTAAGGTTACAGAACCTTTGTTAGGCAATGGCCTATGTTAACTTCGCTACTATTGTAATAAAGCGTTGTTGGCAATGTATCATCTTTTCTTTTGAACTGTGTACTAGCATTGATCTCCAGGACTAGTACAAGAATACACAGGGGTCTAGGAGTTTCTACTCGGGTCTCACACCGCCTCCCGGTCCCTCGCCACCCCCTCCTCCCGCCGCCCCTCCTCCCCGGTGCTCGCCGTGCAGGTCACGAGGCCTGATGATGTGGGGGCTGGTGATGATCACGCTGGCGCCGTGGCCGTCGGGGTGTCCTTTCACCACGCGGTGGCCGACGCCCGTCGGTGTGGGCGTGTGGCGATTCATGGCGTGGGCGTGGCCCGCGGGCGGCTCGCCGCGAGGAGCTGGCCCAGCCCGTGCGCACCTGCGCATTCTTGCACATGTTTGCAACCGAGCTGCCCATCCCACGGGCCACGGGTAATTGTCTCCTTCCCTAATCCCCTCTACTCCCTGCCTTTCTTTGCTTGTGATGTGTGAATGTGTGATACTGTGATGGGCTATGGGTTGGCGCTGGAAGGGCAACGAGAGGCGGGAGGGTGGGGCGGGGACGCCGAGGGAGAGCCGGGGCCGAGGCAGCCGCGGCGCAGCGCGTGCGGTCGTGCCCCGTCTTTGGCCGTGCTCCATCGGTGGGCGGCCCAAGCACGCACGATCTGCCGTCGCCGTGCCGTCGCGCCACCATGCCAGATTTGAGGCCCGGCCCGCCCGCCGTTCGTGCGTCGCAGCACGCGCCCGCCACGTGTCGGCCGGGCGTGCTTGGCCGGCCGTCTTGGCCGTGCTTGGTCGCCCGAGAAGCACAGCCCAACTCCCAGCTCTAGTTGGATTCCTTCTGTACGCCAACCTATGTTATCAGACCTGGACTGGCCATGGACCCAGCTCAGATCTAGAGTCACTAACCCGATGATCGGACCGGTGGGTCACCGGTTGGATTGTATATTTTTAAATTAAATTTTCATAAATATATATTTTATGAAATGTAGGCGATATTTTATGAAATGTAAGCGAGCAGTGGGCCGCTTAGAATATATGCGATTTGAAATGTAGGCGATATTTTAATTCTAAGTTGTACTAGAAGACAAATACAATAAATTAGTGATACAAAATACATAACTAATAGTAGGCTACTTATTGTACTTCAAAAAAGAAAATAGAAAGAAATTACTGTATCAAAGTCGATCGAACACACGAATGACTTATTATTGGGCTTGATGAAGAACAGGAAGCAGTGCAGGCTCGATGCAGTGCAGGACATAGATGATGCAGTGCAGTGAGTGGTCACGTAGATGTGCACTGTCTAGAAATATTATTGCCGCCCCCGTGCAGGTCTTCACAACAGCAATAGCTCAAAGATACCACTCCTGTTCTTCACGGTGCACCCCAGGAAGAAGAGTCAACGAGGTTCAGACGGTGCAACACAACAGCATAAGGAGGAAGAGAATGGAGATAGAGAGATTCTTAGCTATATTCTCTGGATGTCTCAAGGCTTTTATATTAATCAACTATTTACCCATTGAAAACTGTCTATCATCAAACCCAATAAAACCCCAATTAAAATATTTGAATCTCATTCAAACAGAGAAAGAGATGCATGGTTTAGTAAAAATAAAGGTGGACACCATCTGTGATTTGCCAAAGCCTTTCTCATGTCATCACATCCATAATTCAAGGAGTGATATAGATTCCACCTTATAAATTGGTCTCCCCCACCTTGCCGTAGCAATATGGTACTAAACATTGCATGCTTTGGAATTAAAAATAGGCCTCATTCTATGGGCCCATTTCTAACATATATTACCAACCGATTAATTTGTTGACAGCTCAATTTGACATTGAAATATATCATGGGTGTTGATGTGAATTTCAGGTGCACGTTCGGGTGGAATTCTAGATCATGATGAGGTAACCCCCGCGTGTGTGATTCTACGATGAAAATGCTTCGTTTTATCTTCCCTTAGAATACTCCGCCAGGAGAAGAAAAACAAAATTAACTTTGAGTATGGTCTACGGATCTAATGTATGGACAAGTCGATCAATGTCAGATAAGCAGATAATGGAAGCATTGAAAGATGAATTTAGTATCTCCAATTTTTTACATGCATCCCACCGAGTAAGGGAAATCAGTTTCATACATTGAAGAAAATTAAAAGCCAAATCTTGTGAATATTTAGAAGGCATGTGTTTGAACATAGAGAATCTCGCCTTGCTCATATTGGTTTCTAAAAGTTATTTTTCTACAATACATAGATTTTCTACAGTACCTAGTTTTTAAACAGAGTGTCTTTCCAAAACATGGTCTACTAGCCGATTGTAGTATACACTGTAATGACTTAATTTATATCGGCCCAAATAGCACGTGAGTTTCTCTCTCTATACGGCTGTCTACAAGCTATGTATACTATAGAAAGGGTCTTCACAGACTGTTCAGAACCGTCATCATAGACGGTTTCCAAACCGTCTGTGACAGGTTAAAACGTAGATAATTTTTTATATTAACTATCTATGATAGTGGACATATCACAGATGATTTTTTTAAAAATCGTCTGTGATAGTAGAAATATCACAGACGGTTTATTTTAAAAACCGTCTATGATATATATATACATCACAGACGATTATTTTTCAAAACCGTCTGTGATATATAGATATCACAAACGGTTTGGTGTTCCAAACCGTTTGTGATAGCTATTTAAAAAATATATTATTTTCTACTTTCCGCTAGCCTCAAGAAATACTATCCATGTCCTCTGAAGTAAATAGAAGATCTCACAAATATATAGCACAGAACAATTATCACACAGATCTCACAAATGAAGTAAACAACGTAAGCAAATCATATATATAGTACATGACAATTGTTACATAGATCTTACAAATGATTAAACAACTGAATGAAGTACAATTGAATGAATTATTTGATTAAACACAATTGAGTTATTACAATTGTATCCAATATTTCAACATTTAATTATCATCGTCGGGGTGGAACTCTCTGGTGTTGTTTACAACCTCCGCTATCAAGAATTGAGAGAGATTTCCTCGAATTTCAATGAGTTTGCCAAGATTGATAGCACTTTCATCAAATTTCACACGCTGTCAGACCAACCATTGCTTGCCTTCAATTTCAGCAGTTCAAGAACGGATGACAACCTTGTGTATTGCAGCTTACAGCCCGGGAACAAAGATTTCTCCGAGTCCTCCATCAAGCCCATGAATTTACCAGACTCTCTCTTACTATAGTTTCCTTCTACATCGTGTAGCATCTAATCCAGATTGTCATCCTGTGATCTATCCTCATCAAAAGTACAGTCCACAACTGGCACATCGTTGTCTCCCTCGATGATGTTATAACTAACTTCTTATATAATATTCTCTTCACCGTGACTGGTCCAACATGTATGCCCCTTTTTAAAACCCCTTCAAATTAAGTGAGTTTTGATCTACACTGAGTTGGTAAATATCTTTAAATTATCGCAATCAATGTATGGATAATACATATATTCTATTCCCTTCTTCAATATATCCTGCTCAACCACTCTTCTAAAAACAGGCACACCATTAATGTACTCCTCACGTACATGGTTCTCAACGTACATCCAGTTTCGATCCATTTACGCTACACATATAAGAAATTAGCTAGTGTCAAATTGGATTATTAATATTACTGTAGCTAACCAGCCTAACTACTTACACACATAATTGCCATTCGTCTTATAATAAATTCTCTATATCTAAATTAAGTAGTTAGCCACGTATTCATGAAGCAATATATATATCAAGAAAAAATATATTGAAATAAACTATGAGTACTGACCCATTCTTAAATTGGAGCAAACTATCATCTCTCTAAACCTAGGTACGTAGCTAGATCAAAAATCTAGCTATCATCTCTCTCTATTACAAGACATATAAGTTATTAGAAGCAAATACTAACCTCTAATCACCAAGAACAAATCGATCTACAAACGGTATATTTTCACCAAACTCCCCAAAGCTGACCGCCTCCTTCAATGCAATGCAATGAAAATAAATCTGTCAAGACCACACTGGATATATAATAATAATGTGGCGCATCTTAGATGATTCCAACCACAAACCGTCTGTGATATGAAACTAAATAACCATCTGTGAACTAGTACAAACAGTAATTTATACAAATTGTCTGTGATGTCTGCCATTATCACATACGGTTTGTATAAATAACCATCTGTAAATTATCATAGATGATTATTAATAGGAACCGTCTGTGATCGCTTACATTATCACAAATGATTCGTATGAATAACCATTTGTGAAAATATCACAGACGGTTATTCGTATGAACCGTCTGTGATAATTATAGCACAGACGGTTCCGTATAAACCGTCTATGATGTAGCCATCCAGTATAGCTTTTTTTGTAGAAGTATACTATTTATAGGTTTAACCTAAAAGCCATCAGTAAAAATTAATATGAACGGGCCTGTTGTAAAGACCTCACATGTCTGAACCTGTGTACATTGGTTGGATCCTCAACAACTTTGTGTTTACAAGCTGCCGCCCAATGAGATATACTCTCATGTTGCATTCTTGAGCAGAGTACATGGTAAGACTTATCTTATGTTGTGACCACGCCGGGACAGCCTCCGCAGCGCCGGAGAGGGCTCTTCCACTCCACCTGGTCTATCCTATCCAAGGATGAGCGTTACGTACAGAGAGGCGAAGCCATGATTTAAAAATGAGGGTCCAAACAACCTAGACAATATAATTACATTTAATAAGAAAGATCAAATAACACTAATAATAACAAAATTCCTTAAAATATAAAAAAATATATATAGTGCAAATGTATCTAACCATGTAGGGGGCTGGCCCCTGCCAGCACCCCCTCCCTCCACACCTAGTTACGTGATTTGTGAACAATATCTTCTGTGCACGTATCGTGTCATGCCGCTTGTTGGGTTAGTTGCACGAAGGTAGGCGTATGGCTACAAAGCCTAAAAGGCAATATAATATCTGTACGTAGTGCGTTCGCAGTACTCACTAGTGTCATTGCCTCGTTGCCGTTACTGCCGCCGCGCCCTCCAGTTCTGGCATTTTTGCCCATGCGGCAAAAGGGTTTACACTGCCCATGGTTGCACCTCGCACAGCGCGCACAGTGGGGACAATCCCAAGATGCCTCCATGCATGTCCACTCGGAGCTCAGACAAATAGACGTGATCCTCACCAAAAATCGCTCGGACTCAGCCGTGCACAGTGGTTGCTACCACTTCTGGGGCTAGGCTGTTGGGAGCATCTATGCTTCACCCGCGCAATGCTTAGCGTTGCACCGCCCACCTCAGCCCACGGTCCAGAACCTATCCAACACAGCAAGCCCACGCATGCAGTTTGAGGTGACTTTCTGGCGATCTGAAATTTCAAATGATTATAGGTCTGTTCTTTGCGGCTGCGGTTGATGGCTTTTTGGCTGTTTGCGACAGAGATTACGGAAAGAGAGATACTCGCTTGCGATTTTTGTTGATACAGATATTAGTTTTTTAACGTGTACTACAATTAACTTATAGACTCCATCTTAAAAAAATACTCCGTTTAAAAGTTAGTTACTGTAGCAAAAGTCAAAAACCGCTTCTAGAAGCCGCAAAGAACACCCCCTATATCTTTTGACCTAAACATCCAATTCATGATCTGTTTGAATCATCATGTTCCTTGCAATGTGATCTTCAAAACTATACCACATATTTATATATTTAAACTTAGTAAATGATATCGTTAAAGGACATTCATATTGGCTTTTGGCCATGACTTATGGCTTTGACTAAAAATAAATAGTAGTAACTGAAAGAAGTAGCTTTTAAAAAGAGAGGATGAGCAGTGCAAAAAATGAAGGAGAGATGTGTACGTGTGACGGGAGCGAGAGGAGTAGGATGGGTGATGCACTCATGACTCGTTGTCTTATCCTCGGACCTAGACGGTAGTAAGAGAGAAGCCGCTTCGAGAAGCTGTGTGTTCATATTGGTTTTTGTCTTTTTTTAAATAGAAGTCAATACGAATGGGGCCTAGGTATATATTCCAATAGATAAAATAAAATATTCCAGCCATTACTTCCCAATATTCCATTAGTTCAAAGGTAATATTCCAACACATATCCTGAGTTGCGTATGGAGAATTAATAGGATGTGTGTTAGATATTCCGATAGGTAAACTGAAATGTTTCACGTATTTGGTTTCGATATTTCAATAATTCGTGAACTATGTTGTACGTATTATGTTATAAAGGATGAGTGACTAATGTTCTATGCGTTTGGTTTTAATGTTCTAGTGGTTCATCGATAATGTTCCAACGATTCATCAATGATATTTCATGCATTAAGTTGTAATGGGGGTGGACCAATATTCCAATGTTCCACGCATTAAGTTCTACAGAGGATTTCTATTATTTCATAAGTTTGTTTTCAATGTTTCAACGGTTCATCGATAATGTTCCAACGGTTCATCAGTGATGTTCCACACATTAAGCTGTAACGGGGATGGATCAATATGCAAGCATTTGGTTTGAATGTTTCAATCACTCGTTAACTATATTCCATGCATTAAGTTATAACGGGGACAGTACCAATATTATATGTGTTTGGTTTCAATATTCTAACGTTTTATTGGCTATATTTAGAAGTAATAAAATATTAGTCGAACAAATTAAACGTGCTCTTGAAAATTAATATACACAACAGTGGAAATTAATGAACATGAAGAACAACAAAAAAAACCTACTACAAATAATTGGCATATCTGTAACTAAATGAAAAGAGAGAAAGAAAAACACTCGGCCGGGCTGTCTATAGTGCCAGAGGCCACTAGAAGCGTCACCGTGAGTTGCTGAAGAAAGCAGAACAGAAGAAGACAGAATCCCGTACCTCCCGCGTCAGCTTCCCAGGGATACCGAATGCATGGGCCGTGAGCCGTAGGTGTGCGCGGCGGGCTGCCGTGCGCGGCGCATAGCATTTCCGGGGCTGTCTGCCGCGCTCTTCAGACTTTTGGGCCGAGTCTCGCGTAAGGTAGCCGAGGCGTGGGACCGTGGGAGCACGGCAACTCCGGGCTCCCCATCAATCGAGACGTTGGCTGCTCTGCTCGGGCACGGCTCAGGCTGCTAGTCCGCCCATTTCCCGAATCAACGTATCGATCTGTTAAGAGATGGGGCAGCCCAATGGCACGTTTGGATTCAGTAGGCCCTAAGAAACGGGCCCAAAAGTAGCTAGCATGCATTATGTCGTATTCGTGTTCATGGGTGGCCGTGACTCACGCGACTGGGCAACTCCCACCTGGTCAGGTCTGATGACTAGCTACAAAGTTGAGCTGACCAGGCGTGTAAACGGCCTCTGAACGCAACCTTGACGTGGATGCCGGAGCCCCTGATCTGAGAACATGGCATTCCAACGTTTTGCGACATGTTTTGACGTCGTGCGTAGAAATTCGTGTTGGTTGGTTCGCATCAACATGGATGTTTCCGAGCAAATTATTTTGAGTGAAGAGAAGAACCCCCGACTCCGTCATTTTTGTTTAGAATCAGACGACAAGCAAGAACAACGACGCTTTCATTTCACATCATACGCAATGGGCACAGGTAGAAATCCCAGCTCAGCTGGTATATGAAAGACGAGTAATATCAGCACAGAACCACCACAAAGGCGTATTTACGACGCATGGATTTCGCGGAGGTTTTTAAAAAGCGCTATACATAATTCACATGCTCCGAACACGGTATACAGTAGCCAAGGAAAAGTACCTGCAATCTGGTAGATCAAAGCACGAGCTTTGACGGATACAAGCAGTCTACACGAGAGGAGGCCGTTGGACAGGTTTAACTCCATTTTCAATGAATTCGAAAGCTACCGTCATTGGTAGAAGATCCAAAAGGACACTGAACATTAAAAAAAGGGGAAGGGGGGCGGCTGTTGCTCGGTCAACCGATCTACACAAAACAAGTTGATCGTGTCAACGAATTGAATTTGGAGCGAGAATTCAATACTCCTCGACAGCCTAACTGGACGCGTGAGGTGAAGTCAGCAATGAGTTGCTTGGCTGGATCCTCTATGGCTTTGCCTGTATATCCAATTTTCCGAACACGAAGCATAGTTTAATCATATATTACATTCTGCCCAAGGAAGTTCCCTCTGCATTTGCAATCCTCTGGAACTATCCACAAAATAAGTAGCATTGTAGCAATATTTTTTAAATTTTAGCTCTCAAAATGCTTTTTGTTTTGTAAATTTAGTCACCTTCTTAAAACTACCAAACTAGTGAAGTAGCTCGACAGACACCTACCGAGCATCCCCTCTACGGCAGCATACCAGCAGCATAGCGCAAGCATTTAATTAAAGCGGATGCACAACACAAGAATTGATTGGCGCTAATTAAAGCGTATGATTAGCATTAATTAAATTTAACTAGTACTAATTAAATATGATTTATACTAATTAAATATGATTACCGTTAATTAAAGCACACACTAAAACAGCCGACGACCTACTGAGCTAAGGGAGCTCGGCAGGTGTTAGTAGCTCAGTAGATACCTACCAAGCTCTTCTAGCTTGACAGGTCTAAGGAGTGAGCTAAATTTGCAAAAACGGACATCTGGAGACTAACTTTGAAAAGAAAGAAGCTATAGTGCTATTTGTATGAATAGTTCATCTTTTAGCGCTAGTTCATTTATTGATAGGGGTTTATCTATTCTTTTATTTTTGTAATTTTTATCAAAAGTATTGCAAGTTTTTGCTAACTTATCTCCAAGGAAAAAAGTCTATTTTGGCCCCTCAAGTATTGTTCTCCATCCACTTAACCCCTTAAGTGCAAAACCAGGTATTGTGCCCCCTAAATTATGCAAACCATTTAAAATACCCTCTGTGGTGGCTTTGAAGGTGGTTTTGTCATTGTGGCTTATGGGTGGGTTCTTTTGAGCTTATGGTTTATAATTTATGGCTTAAATATTTGAATTTTAGCTGTTCACGAAAGATAGTACGTACAAGAAAATAATCGCATACAATTTTTGTCGATACACCTGAACTTAGTATACTTTTTACTATAATTTTTTGTTGACCTCGTCTTAAAAAAATATACCCATTTAAAAGCTAGTTACTGTAGTCCATACAAACATAAGTTGGCTGAAAGTGGGGGGGGGGGGAAACCTAGCCTATGACGTGGTAATGAAGGTGGTTTGACTCGACCAATGTTCGGGTATAACTTGATCGACTTTAAAGTGGCCTGATCAGACTCAACATTCGCTTGGATAGAATCGACAGTGAGGCCATAGGGCCTTCTTCATCCTCTCAATCTCTCCTCTTGCCAAACACGAGGCAAGGTAGTTTGTGGTGATGCTGGGCAACATGGCCAACGGTGGGGAGTTGGCTACTAGGTCTCAGGAAGTGGCAAAATGGGATAGTAATGATGAGGTGAAGCTCATGGTTATGGTGAGTCAAGGATAGATGGACCGTAGACATGCTTATGGCAATTAGAGGCGACGACGAAGGTTCGAGTGGTGGCGGCAGCGGTACCACAGGGCCCAAGGAAGAACCACACGTGTCAAAACGTAGGCGATAGAGAGGGGACTCATTGGTGCGAAGATATTGAAATGAAGCTCACCGAAGACGATGAAAGGTGGCGATGAAGATGACTGGATGGAAAAACAAAAACGGTTGATTTTGTCGCACTACATGAATGGAAGTCAAATTAATTTGGAATATGAGCTCATCAAAGGGTAGAAAACGATGTGACATGGACAAATGTTGAGAAAGATCATCAGCTTGAGAGGTGGAGCTCGGGGACGATGGTCAGATCTCAAATGGCAATAGCAATGGAGTTTTAGGGTGTGAGCACGAGCCATTTTGGGCAGGCGAGCAGTCATATCTAGAGGACGTCAGTGAGGTGTGCCAACCTTCCTTACGCTGTCCCCATGCACTAGATGAGTCAGGACGCTGTCGTAGTGGGCCTCACCATGGGCGCCCCTTTCCTCATTTCGAGGAGCAGCACTGAGGCTACCATGACACTGGCGTGAAGCTAAGGCGTCGTCATCATGTAGTGTTGCGCCTGCAGGCCAAGCTTAGTTTCATCACCATGGAGGGCGGAGATCCATGGAGGAAAGTGTTGGGGGTGGAGAGGAGTGACCGGTGGTAGAGACATGGCAAAGACAGATGTAATCATGGAAATGATCATATTACTTCTATATTGTAATATTTTGAATAATATGTTATTTTGTCTTTTGAATAAATATCATTTGTATTGATCAATAAGTATGTGACTTATTTGTAGAACTCTTTATTTATACTTTTGATGTTATTCTAAATTATCTATGATCTTATCTCATTATGTGGGACAATTATAATTTATAAATTAGTACATGTATTGATTGATGATCATGTTTTACAGATCATGGATATAAAAATATCAAATCAATAATGTTGACATATGTTATAGAACATGGTATTTGATTTACCTACCATGAGACATTGCGAAAATTGTTATATTCTGAAGTATCATTAGTTGGTCTTATACATAATATATGTAGGATCCTTAAATCTGATATCACCATAGTTTTCTATATGTGTAAATAGTTTACTTAAAAGTTGCCAAACACTACTTCGTAACTGGATGATCATAAAAGTAGCTTTCAAGTTTAGTATAAAATATACGGAGGAATGTGAGTGATTAAGGTGAAAATTGCATCTCGTATATAACAGGAGATATATCTCTGGACCCTTTGATGTAGTTAGACTAAGAAAGTGTATGAAATATGGTTAAGGAGTCCATTACAAACTAAGTAATCCACTACATGTTCGAGTGAATGATTGGGCTATTAGAGGATGGCATACTTTTCGCCTTAAATTTGATCTGGTATCATGAAACAAAAGGATTGGTGGATGAGCATTATATAGGTTTGTTTGGTATGATATTTATACATATTTGAGAGTCGCTTTGTCCTACTAGGGACTACTACCAATTTATGGACTGGAAAGAAGATTTTGGACCATGACAGAATATACATAAATCTATAGGGTCACACACTTAATAGGTTACAACGATAAGGGTCTGATGATAGACTCTGAGTGGGATATGAACTCTACTCGTATTGGATAAGTATTCAGTTGGGGGCTCTCCGAATGGGATACGATCTCTACTCGTATTGAATAAAGATCTGGTTAGGACTCTCCAAGTTGAATACAATCTCTAATCGTATCGAATAAAGATTCAATTGGAAGCTATATATTAAGAGAGAAGTGGGGCTAAGGGAGACGTCCCAAGACACAGCCATTGAAACATTAACCGCCACCTGTCAAAACACATGTTGTGTGCACTGGTGTTAGCACACTGACGCACGACATTCTATCTCTGAATGTGTGGACTTTGGTAGAGATACTGTTGCGACTACGGTGCTGATCGGAATGGTTGCAAGTAGACGATTGGCTAGAGTGCGATCAATTATTTCTACTATACCGACACAAGCTACGTTGAACCAACTACTTCAACTTTACTTCCGCTGCACTTCGCGTCTAATAGTAACGATCTATGATATCTTACTCGTATGGCTTCCTAGTTTACGTGATATAAAATTTTAATCTATATTAGTATATCCTACCTGTATTCCAACAGAAGAGTGAGCATCGACACGTGGGCCTCACGGTGGCAAGTTTTTTATATATTTAATTTGCTGTCACATTGCCATCTATTCGGTTACGGCGTATACTCCAGCGCTAAAACCACCTCAGACCTGTTTTTAAACCGTTTTGCATATTTCAGAGGTACAATACTTAATTTCATCGTTCGGTGGGTTAAGTAGACAACCATCCTACCTTAGAGACCAAAGTACACATTTTCCTCTCTCCAAATACTCCAAACGCGCGTCTTAGCATAGGCCAGCCGGCCATACCGTTGTCCGGATCCAGCCTTGGTTTCACAGGATTAATTCCTCTCAAGACATAAGAACAGAGCTGTCAAATTAAAATGGACCAAGCTAAGGAGGAAAAAGAATGGCCGAGCGTCTATAAATAGCCCCCATCGTCTTCCAGCTAGCTACGGCCATACCCACCACGACAATAGAGCGAGCTTCGAGGATCACGAGTGGAGTAGCACTGCTGCTGTCTGTCGGGGAGGGAGGTAGAGGAGGGAAGCTAGGATCAAGTATGTGTTACCAGGTGAAGTGCGGCACGTGTGGCAAGTCCACGTGGGCGGGGTGCGGGCGCCACGTGGCGTCGGTGCACCGGCAGATCCCCGAGGGCCAGCACTGCGCCTGCCGCGACTGGCCGGGCGTCTCCACCGGCGGCGAGAAGGCCACGGACTCCGCCGCCGGAGAGAGGGCCCCCGGCGCCGGGGAGGGGTCTTCCACCTGCGCTATCCTGTGATGCGCGCGTGGTTAGCGGAATAAAGCATCGGCCGCGCCGCGCCGACGCCAGCGCCGTGCGTTGGGTTCTCCGTATAATCAAACGAGTAGCCACATAGCTTGTGGTGGCGGAAGGATTGATTGTGTCCAGACGTCCAGTCATGTAGTATCTGTTGTATCGCGTAATTTCGGATTGAAATTAAATGGAAGATTTTTACTTTGTTTTTTTTTTCATTTGGCATATGCTTTCTGTGTTGGTCGAGGCGGACTCGAGCCTCCATAACTCCGACGTTGTGCAAGGAACCGCGTCGTTGCGGTCGCCAATTCCTCCGATTTCCCTTTTTGTTTGCCCTGCAGGCTGCAGCGGAGAGGAGCGGGCGGGCGAATGCCAGGCTTCGGCCGCTCGCGCCCGCCGCACGGCCGCTTGCGCCGAGCGACCCGGCCCTCCAAAACTTGGGAATCCCCGGGCCGAATTTTATAGGGCACTTTAAGACTCAAAACTCTTCTCATGGTCTATTCCGTAGTAACTATGGAAGCGCTAGTTCCAACCTTCCGTAAAAGAAAAAAAGTTGGAACTTTGAACGTGCAGCTAAATCCCATTCATTTTAGCTTAAGTTAAAAGCTTTTAGTTGAAATTATGCTATAATAGTCTATTAGCTTCTAAAAATCAGAAACTACCGACAGAATAACCAGGCTCTAACAACGTCTCAGTATCTCATATACAAATTCAGTCAAAACTACACGGGCGATTTGAACGGATGGGTATATTACCAGTACACGCACCTACATATGGGAGTTTGCAATGTGTAAGAGGCATCTAGGGCGCGTTCAAGACGGCTTCGGCGTTCAGCGGGCGTCCAAGGTACTATAGCAGTTTTGGCTTTATTCATTTTTTTTGGATTTTTGTGTTTTGTTTTTTTCTGTATTTCTTTGCATTGTCCGTGATACATTTGCATGCCGCTTTTTATTTTTACATTTTTTTTAAATTTAATTATGCCCAATAAGTCAATTCAACTACAGTAAAAAAAATCAGCTAGCTACAGTAAAATTTCAGTCAAAAGCCATCACTATTCCGAACGCTAACATAGGGTGTTCATATTTGCTTTCACCGATGTTTTTAGCTATAGGTGATTGCTTTTGACTAAAAATAATTAACAGCGTATAAAAGAAATGACTTTTAGAAATAAATGTGAGTAACGTAAAAAGTGAGGTAGAGATATATGTGCAGGATAAAAGTAAGAGAAATGAAGTACGTGATGTACTCGTGACTCTTAATTTATCCTTAGAGCAAGACAAAAGTTAAAAAAAATAAAGAAATTTTTTTAAAAAGCAAATATTTATATTGCTTTCTGATTTTTCTAGACAAAAATCAGAAGTACGAGTTGTAGCCCTCTTTTTAAGAGGCACGGCCTCCGGCACGGCGGCCTCTATATGGAGGACCGCATCATCTGCAACCTCTAGCTCTACATTGCCATCGGAACCAGGTGATACATAAACATCATAGCACTTGCGTGATTGGTACAGTTTAGATTACATAGGACCAATGTAACGCCCCCGTTTCCGGAGTGCGCAAATAACCCAATCCGTCTGAAATGTGCGATTGCGAAGTCTATGTGCAACAATGATAACACAACAGAACACACTTACAGACAAAAGAGATCCAGCTATATTTACACATATTGCACTTCGGCTAGGTTTTAACGCAACGGCGACAAGCCCAAATATAATACATCACAAAAGTCCCAACAACGCGCCTGAACACGACTAAGGCCTAAAACCACGGATCTTCTGCAGAAGCTTGGTCATCGGAGTCCTGCTCCACGAACTGCACGTTTACTTCCTGGGCGCTTTCTGATGTTGATTTGCAAGCAGTGAGCACAAAGTACCCAGCAAGTTACAGGGGTAAACCCTAAATAATTAAATGCATGAATTCACAAGGAAAAGGGTATCATGGTTTACCATTTTATGTGGATGCAGTTTTGATTTGTAAACTACTTCAGAACGAAAACAATAATAATAAAAAATTGAAGGGTCTAAAACATTAATTTCTTCCATTATCCATATTAGAATTCCATAACACTACTTATGCCTTGCTGCTGATTCACCCATCAAACACAGCTTCATTAACCGGAAGCACGGCGTATTCGAATACAATTTAAATTTCACTCTGCAGAGTTGCTCAACTTTACCCACAAGATTTCTCAATTGCTACTGTCATGCAATAGACACGCTCATCCAGCGTGTGACTGAATCGAGAAAACAAGGTTTTTCGCTGCTCAAATCTTTAATGAACCTCCGCTCGGTAGGCTCCCAATTCGGACCCAGGGAACACCTCTCCTATCCAGGCCAAATGTCTTCCCCGTCCCAAATGGAATCTACCGTATTTGGTATGCTTATACCCCCTCCCATACCAAACACTTCCTTAGTACATGCCTAGAGGTAAGACCGATTCGAGCAGATACTAAACCAAGATTGATAATTCAATACTCGTGGTTGAGCGATCACTGTGCTCTATACTCAGCATAAGGGTCTAGTCCTTACATTTTCCCTCGAGATTGCCAACCACAACCGATATCGGCCAATCCTGAAACCGATACCCGTTCGCTGCACTCTCCACCCTAGGGTAGGGTCGTGGACTTGTCCACTAGGGCACTCCACTGTTTCCGCCCTACCCTAGTTCACTTTTAAAAACATTTGATTACCGACGAATTACCATTTCAAATGATAGCTCGATATTTAATGCGAGAGATGCGATATTTGTTTTTATACATTGATTAAATAATACTAAATTTGTCAAGGTGAATGTGGCCTCAAAGTAAACAGGGCATTTGTACAGTGGTAGGAAATAGCTAAAAATTAACATGTCATTCTAAGCATTTGTTTTAATTAAATACGTTTAACAAATAATAGTAATGCAAATATCGTAATTAAATAATACGGAATCATGGGATCAATATGTTCAAAGACAAGTAACTTGCCTTGCGGGTCAACAACTTCAACCAAATCGTAGATTGTTGATGGATGCTCTGGACCTTGCACGGTCGCCTCGGACTCGTCGGGAGCTAACGCAAAACACACCGAAAATAAATAATTAACTCCGTGCTTGCAACTAAACAAGCTAGGAAGATAAATAAAATTCTATTAAAAAGAAGTAAAATACATAAATATGCAAATGGTTTAGGTTGGTATTTTTGGCAGTGGATTTTTGGGGTTTTGGATTGCAGAAATAGATTTGGAATGGCGAGACGAATCAAACGGATATTTTTTTGTAATTTTCTGGAGCTGGAAAATCAAATAAATGCGGTTGCCGGATTTGCTACAGTACTAAACAGTACCGGCCCGGCCCAATCTCAGTGTGGGAGCGCGCGCGCACGCGCGGCGCGGTTTGAAACGGCCGATGGGCCGTTGGCCCATCTAGCGGCCGAGCGGCGAGAGGCGGCGGCGAGCCTGAAGCGATCACGCGGGCGGGCGTCGGTTGGCGAGTGGCACGGATGCGAGCAGCGTCAGCGATGTGCAGTCGTCTTCTACCTCGAGCCAGCAACGGAGGCGGGAAAAACAGGGCGCCGCCCCAAACTACGGTTCGACTCCGACCGAGGCTCTCAGCGGTCAACGCCGGTACCAAAGCGTACAGGAGAGTGAGGGGGACTCGATTTAGGGCTTGGATAGATGAAACCACTCACGGTGGCCGTCGCGGAGAGGAGAGAAGGTGGTGAGGAGTTTAACGGTTAGGGAGGGTTGGGGAAATGCTCAAGTGAGATTGGGCCCGGTTTGAGCATCTCTGGGGTGTAGGGTTTAAGGTGGAGGGGTGGCCTGGACGCGGGGAGAGCTCAGGAGAGCTGTCCACGGGGAGGTGGCGGCGTTCGGGGAGGGTTCGCGGCGAGGGGGCAATCGGCGAATGTACTTGCGAAATTGAGCGAAGCTTCAAGTTCAAGGGGTCACGGTGAGGGTCTAGCCGCGAAGAATTGAACTTTAATCGACCGAGGAGGAAGATCAGCTCGGGGAGCTCACCGGGACCAGGGCACGGCGGTGCGGGAGTTCTGGCGCAAGGGAGTGTTGAATATTTAGTCAATTTTCGGCATATTTTAATCCAGAAATTCAGCATATAAAATATGACATACAAAAGCATGAGTGATTCAACAATGATGTATTCATATTTGCTTATGAACAAGCTAACAGCAACACCTATTATCAAATTCATAACATACGTAAACAAATACACGAGAAGTTTTCATGTTATACCCTCGGCGGGCGATGTCGGTGACACCGGAGGCGCCGTTACCATCAGTCGACATGATGGTCTATTCGATGTAGTCGATCGAGGCGTGATACAGGTAGATGTTCGCCGTGCAGTCTCGCGAACAGTTCACCACCAGGAAGAAGATGGCGTTCTTCACAGATTGAGCAATCGCGCCAATCGCTCCCAAAAACTTGATTGCCCGTCTACCCGTGCAGTGCGCGAGCGGACGGAGTTTCGAGGCCTACTGCGCGAACTCTTTGCACGTAAAGTTCTGGACCGGAGATTACTTAGCACAGCCCAAAACAGAACCAGAATCCTCTTTTTTCATCCCGTATGGAGTGGAGAGAGTTTTGTAACAACAAAAACGAAGAGCGAGTAATCAGTAGCCATTAGTCACTAGTAATCGTAGCCATTACTCAAAGTAACGCAGCCATAATTCACTAGTAACTGAACCGTTCTTGCGGCCGAGTCGATGCGTTACGATTTTGAGCAGATAAAGAAAACGCGCATGCACCGACACGCTGCGCGCGCTGCGCTGCGCACGCACACGCTGCACGCACACGCACGCACCGCACGCACGCACCGCACCGCACGCACGGCTCGGCGTGGCGTGGCGTGGCGAGGCGAGGCGAGCGAGCGGCCCAGCGCGCGCGTGTTGGCTCTTTCCAATTCCACAAGGGGTTACCACGTTCCACCTTTTAAAGTGGTGTAACTCCTATTCAACTCTCCATATGGGACTAAACAGTTTTTCCATGTGGGCCTAGGAATTTCATTTGGTTAATTGCTAAATTAAATGGACCAAGCCCAATTAATCCAACAATCCCCACCAAATTTCAAGGCACACGAGAAATGTTCGAGTTCTATTTGTTGTTTGATATACCGGTGTTTTGATGGAGATATTAAGTTGAACATCCACCTAGGAAAGGAGTTACACTCATCCACAATCCCGAACAATGGACTATGCCTTGAATTGACATTTTGTGCGAACAAGCTTTACCAGTTCCTTTACTAGCACTAGGTCGCCAAAAGCATCCCCTCTAGTTGGAGCGTATAAGTCATACTCCAAGCCTATTCATGAGTATCTAGAGATCACCCAAATCTCATAGATGTGACCAGCGATCGAACTCATATAGGTGTGTTCCTTCTAAGATGTCCTGTAGGCCGACATCTACGCTCTAAATAAGCCACTCGGATCACATTGAGGTAAAAACCAACTGCCATACGAGAATAGGAGAGAAGCGCATCATTGAAGAAATGGACCTGTAAAGGTCTCTCCTCCCGATCCAACTAACGACTTGTTTCACCATTCTACTTCACGGGATCTCCGATCACGTAGAACAATTACCACCGTGGTATGACTCATGTGGGTCTCGAGCCCATCTCACTCGATGCACTATCTATCACATTACGTGATAGACCCTTTGTAAATTGGTCGGCGATTTTTAGGTATGCGGACATAGTCGATGCTATCACTCGGAGTTTTTCACTTTCTCGACGGACTTCAACCGCCTTTTAACAAGCCTAGATGACTTCATGTTGTCCTTAGAACTGTTCACCTTGATAATTCTGATCGATTATCACGGTTCATCGAGATAGCGGTATCGGTTTTTCAACCACCGCAAATCCATAAGGAGTTCGCGAAGCCACTCGGCCTCAACGATTGCGGTGTCTAATGCTTGTGAGTTACGCTTCCATGGTTGACCTCGTTAAGATGGTGCGCTTGCAAGACTTCGAGAAACAAGACCACCTCCAAGTGTGAACACATATCCACTCGTGGCTTTTATCTCATCGACATCGAGATCCAGTTTGAATCACTGTAGCCCTCCAGTACCTTTGGGTACCCAGCATAGTGAATACCATAGCTCACGGTTGCTTTTAGATAGCGCATTACTCTCTCAAGAGCACGCCAATGATCATCTCCCGGATTTGAAACAAATCGGCTTAGCTTGCTCACAGCAAACGAGATGTCAGGTCTCGTAGCACTAGCTAAATACATCAATGAGCCAATGATGCGGGAGTATCTTAATTGATCTCTTGTTATTCTTCGATTTTTCCTCAATAACACACTAGGATCATAAGGAGTAGAAGCAGGCTTGCAGTCACTATAACCAAAGCGACTCAAGACCTTCTCTACATAGTGAGATTGCACAAGTGTAACTCCACCATCACCTCCTCTCAATAGCTTAATGTTAAGAATCACATCAGCCACTCCCAAATCTTTCATCTCAAAACTCTTGGACAGAAAGTCCTTGACCTCCTCAACCACATTGAGGTTGGTCCCAAAAATCAGTATGCCATCAACATACAAGCGCAAGATCACTCCTTCTCCCCCACCATAGCGATAGTACACACATCTATCGGCTTCATTCACAACAAAGCCAGCAGATGTCAAAGTTCTGTCGAACTTCTCATGCCACTTCTTAGGTGCTTGCTTTAGGCCATACAAAGACTTTAACAACTTGCACACCTTTCCTTCTTGACCTTCTACCACAAACCCGTCTGGCTGATCCATATAAATCTCCTCCTCCAACTCTCCATTTAGGAAAGCTGTCTTAACGTCCATTTGATGAGCAGTAGACCATGAGAGGCAGCCAGGGCAAGTAGTACTCGAATTGTGGTCAATCGGGCAACAGGTGAATAAGTATCAAAGAAGTCCTCGCCTTCTTTCTGGGTATAACCCTTGGCCACAAGCCTTGCCTTATACTTTTCAATTGTACCATCAAGCCTAAGCTTTTTCTTGAAAATCCATTTACATCCTCTGAGTTTACACCCATAAGGACGGTCAACGACCTCCCAAGTTCCATTAGACATAATAGAGTCCATCTCACTCCGTCTTTGCTTCCTTCCAATAGTCGTGTCGGAGAAGAATATGCCTCTTCCATGGTTCTTGGAGTGTCATCCACGAGGTATACAATGAAATCATCACCAAAGGACTTTGCAATCCTCTGTCTCTTACTCTTTTGAGTAATCTCATTGTTATCCTCCTCAGGATTTTCCATATGTGTTTCTTCAGCATGTTCTATCGGCACAAAAGAATCAAGGGAAATTATAGGTTCTTGACTAGATGAGCTAGGTACATCACATTTCATAGGAAATTCATTCTCAAAAAATGTGGCGTCTCTGGACTCTATAATTGTACCAACACGCATGTCAGTACTCCGTTTTATAATTAAGAACCTATAACCCACGCTGTGCATAGCATAACCAAGAAATACACAATCTACGGTTTTGGTCCAAGTTTGCGCTTCTTGACAATTGGCACGTTAACTTTGGCCAAACATCCCAGTGCGCAAGTATGAGAGAGACAATTTCTTCTTTTCCCATTCCTCGAATGGTGTTACTTCTTTATTCTTTGTAGGAACTCTATTCAGGACATGACACGCGGTCAATATAGCCTCACCCCACCATTCCTTAGAAAGTCCCGCAGTGTCTAACATAGCGTTAACTAAATCAGTTAGAGTGCGGTTCTTTCTTTCGGCAACCCTGTTTGATTCGGGAGAATAGGGAGGCGTCCTCTCATGAATAATTCCATGTTCCTCGCAGAATAAAATAAACTCATTCGAAAAATACTCTCCCCCACGATCAGACCTTACCCGCTTGATTTTTCTCTCAAGTTGGTTTTCTACCTCAGCTTTATAGATCTTAAAGTAATTTAACGCTTCATCTTTTGTTTTCAATAAGTACACATAGCAAAATCTAGTGCAATCATCTATAAACGTCATGAAATATTTCTTCCCACCTTTAGTCAACGCGCCATTCATCTCACACAAATCGGAATGAATGAGTTCTAACGGTGCCAAATTCCTCGCCTCTTTATTGCCTTGTGAGGCTTGCGAGGTTGTTCGATTGAACACACGCATGGCACTTAGAACCTTTGACCAAAGTGAATTTCGGGATTAAACTCATATTAGCTAAGCGCGTCATACACCCAAAATTAACATGACAAAGTCGTGAATGCCAAACATTAGATTCATCATCATCGTTGCACACATGGTTCACAAATTTATTATAGAAATCCATCAAAGAAAAACGGAACAAGCCTCCGCTCTCATAGCCTTTACCAACAAATGTTCCATACTTAGACACGACACATTTATTGGACTCAAATGCAAGCCTAAAACCATCTCTACACAATAGAGATCCGCGACGAGATTCTTCTTTATGGAGGACATGCTGCACATTCTTGGTACGGTCTTTCCCGAAGTAAACTTCAGATCGACCATACCAACACCATGAACAGCTGCATGCGATCCGTTTCCCATCAACAAGGAGAAACCTCGACAGACCTGATAAGATGAAAACAAGAAAATATCAGCACACACATGAATATTAGCACGGTGTCAACCCACCACTCGGTGATTGACAAGCGAGAAAGAAGCGTAGGTAAATAATTACCGTACCCGATGTTCCTCGGCATCACTAATAACCATGTTGGCAGACTTCTTTTGCTTATCCTTGCGGTCTGGACAATCCTTAGCCCAATGGCCAGAATCACCGCATACAAAGCAGCCGCCCTTTCCTTTGCTTTTCTTCTTAAACTCAGTAGTAGCCTTGGGCTTGCCAATAGGCTTATTTTTCTTCTTATTGTGGAAAGCTTGAGGGTTCTTTTTCTGCACCAAATTGGCACTAGAACCTCCCTCAGCAGCAACTTTCTTGCCACGAGTATCTTTTGCCCTCGCCTTCTCTTCAACACCAAGAGAGCCAATGAGATCAGTAACACTGAACTCCTGCCTCTTGTGTTTTAGAGAGGTAGCAAAATCCGACCAAGAGGGTGGTAACTTGGCGATAATACCGCCAGCCACAAACTTGTCCGGTAACTCGCACTTATTGTTCTCAAGCTCCTTTGCCAGCGCCTGAATCTCATGAGCTTGTTCTACTACAGAATGGTCATCGACCATCTTGTAGTCATAGAACTGCTCCATGACATACAGCTCACTGCCAGCATCAGAAACTCCGAACTTGGCCTCAAGTGCATTCCACATCTCTTTGCCCGTAGGCAAATGCATGTACACATCCACAATGTTATCTGCCAGTATGTTAATAAGTGCACCTCGAAACAAGTTATCCGCTACATTGAACTTGCGTTAGTCCTCGTGAGATAGAGGCTCGTGGGCTTGCCTTGTGCAACATTAAAACATTCCATGGCGATAAACCACGGATCGCACGTGCACGCCATCTCTTAAAATTTGAACCATCAAGCGGAGGGTGCGGCTTAAGCGGCGCAGCAAAGCCAACTACCGAAAAAGACCTATCAAGTTTTTGGATTGTTGAATATTTAGTCAATTTTTGGCATATTTTAATCCAGAAATTCAGCATATAAAACATGACATACAAAAGCATGAGTGATTCAACAATGATGTATTCATATTTGTTTATGAACAAGCTAACAGCAACACCTATTATCAAATTCATAACATACAGAAACAAATACACCAGAGAAGTTTTCATATTATACCCTCGGGCGGGGCCAGTGTCGGTGACACCGGAGGCGCCGTTACCATCAGTCGACATGATGGTCTATTCGATGTAGTCGATCGAGGCGTGATGCAGGTAGATGTTCGCCGTGCAGTCTTGCGAACAGTTCACCACCAGGAAGAAGATGGCGTTCTTCACAGATTGAGCAGTCGCGCCAATGCGCTCCCCAAAAACTTGATTGCCCGTCTACCCGTGCAGGTACGCGAACGAACGGAGTTTCGGAGGCCTACTCGCCCAGAACTCTTTGCACGTAAAGTTCTGGACCGGAGATTACTTAGCACAGCCCAAAACAGAACCAGAATCCTCTTTTTTCATCCCATATGGAGTGGAGAGAGTTTTGTAACAACAAAAACGAAGAGCCAGAGTAACTGCAGCCATTACTCGAAAGTAACCGCAGCCATAATTCACTAGTAACTGAACCGTTACTGCCAGCGAGTCAGTGTGTTACGATTTTCGAATAGATAAAGAAAAACGCGCACGCACCCGACACGTCTGCGCGCACGCACACGCACCGCACCGCACGGCACGGCTCGGCGTGGCGTGGCGTGGCGTGGCGAGGCGAGCGAAGGCGAGGCGGCGGCGCGCAGCGCGTGTTGGCTCTTTCCAATTCCACAAGGGGGTTACCACGTTCCACCTTTTAAAGTGGTGTAACTCCCATTCAACTCTCCATATGGGACTAAACAGTTTTTCCATGTGGGTCTAGGAATTTCATTTGGTTAATTGCTAAATTAAATGGACCAAGCCCAATTAATCCAACAGGGAGATCAATCGGATGCTCAGGGAGGTTCACTGGGGTGGCATGAGGTGATCCTCAGCTGGAATTGGGTTATAAAGCCCGATTGAGGTGGTTTCAACAGGGGCTTGGTTTCGGGTCCGCCGGCGCGTGGAGGAGAGAGGTGAGAGGAGCTTCACTCGGGGAGATGCACCACAGACGAGTTGATGTACCTCTCCTGCAGGGTTTGGCAAGGGAGTTGACAGCACCTGGTACGAGCAGGGACGCACGGACGGTGAAGCGAGCTTGGACGCACGGAGGAGCGCTACTCCGTCAAACATGGCGCGAAGGGCGAGGGAGGGTGGCAGAGCCGGTAGAGAGGGAGGCTCTGGAGGGTGGGGCCGTGCCTGCAGAAGCTGACGCGAGCGCGGGTGAAAGAAGGATCGCGGCGCCGCAATTTGGAGCGAAGGGGCGCGGGCGCGTGGACTTGGGCGAGCTAGAGCAGGCGCGCCAGCGCGAAGGGAGGAGATGGGTGAGCACAAATCTCAAAGCAGTGGCAAGGGGTAGGATTGGCTCAAAGGTTCAAGCAAAATTCCAAGAAACCACATTCAAAGTTTTGAATTTTGGGGTTGTTTCAACCAATATAGACCAAAATGCGAGGGAGAAAGCTTCGTTTTCATCTACTTGCCAATGAAAGCCTAGAACAATTAAAGAAACTAAAGGCAAAGAGAGAGAGCATTTTATCAACGACGGCTTTTTACAAAGAACTGGTTCCGGTGAGGTTACACAAAAAAAAAAAAATTAAATTAAATCACCGGAGTATGCAAGGCTGTAATATTTCAAGAATAAATTGAAGAATCAAAACTTCGTCCTTTTTTACAACCAAAAAGACCTGAAAAGTTGCCCAGGCATCAATCAACAAAACAAATTAGTTCTCCCCAAGCAACCAAACAGGTGATGATACTCTCTTCCCTTTGTACGTATCTTTCTCAATCCTCACCTTATATCTTCATACATGTAACGTATGTGGTTTGTATATTTACATGGGCGGACGTGCGAGTGGGCTATACTGATAAGCCCCTCTTCTGTAATCTGATAAGAAATCCAATTGATCTCACCGCACGCTGTAGCCGACCAACAGGGAGTCCTTTCAGTGTTGGGTGAGATAGGCAGTGCTTCTGGGTTGATAGGTGCTTTCTTTGGAGCTAGATTCACCTGAACTTCCACTTTCATCTTCATCTCTACCAATAGTTTTGGCGCATTGCAAAGGTATATCACCAGGGTCTACGAACTGACAGTAAGCAGAATGAAGATGGCGGTGAATTTCATCCGTTCTTCCCGATTGCTCATCTCTCCTGTCCATTTCAATTAAATCCTGTGTATGTCCAGCAACCAATATAGGATGAGAGAACAGTTCAGGATAAAATTCAGTGGAAGAAGCTATTAGATCCCCGATTCCGATCCGTGCACACGCGCCCAGCATGCAAGCAATGCACCGCCGTTGTGGAGCCTGTCCATACTCCATAGTCCACACATCAAACAATATTATTATTCACGCGCATAACTCGTCCTCCGATTTCTCCAAGAATTTTACAGAGCAGTGTATAGTCCAGAATTGCTGATGATGATCCAATCGCAAATAAAATGATCCGTAGCAGAAGATGCAGACTTTGTCTTCTGGGGGTAGAATTTCGAACTCATAGCTATGGCATCTATAGCTTTGTGCTATAACGATGAGATACTACATGCTATTCTAATCTTTAAAGGATGCGTATAGGTTTATTTTGTGAATTGATCCTGATCCATAGATTATGGCGAAAAAATTTATCACCTTTACACGCCTTCTTGTAGTATGTATTATGGGGTAGATATCGAAATTCTGAGGGACTGAGAATTAAAAATGCTCAAGTGAAATTTGTACGATTTCAGTCGGTACGTGGTGGGGAAAACTCCTGACATGATGTAATGTAACTATTTGTATTGTAAGTCATTGTAGCTCCTTTTCGTGGAGACATTTATACCTGCAAGTTTTGCGAGTTGCACAAATGTGATCATCTTAGAGCCGTTTAGACAGTGGGATATAAGGGTTAAAAATATAATTGAAATATAAAGTGAGATGAATCTCTCTCAATCTCACAACTAAGGCCCTGCTCAACGTTGAGTTGAGCGTTGACGGTGAGCTCTTTTTTTTCACTATGCATTATTGTCTTTTTCTGTTTTTTATTTTTTTTGTATTCTTTGTATTATTCGTGATAGGGTAATATATTTTTTCTATTTTTAAATTTAATTATATCAAATAAATCAACTCAGATATAATAAAAAATAAATTAATTATAGTAAAAAACTATAAATCACCGTTATTAAAAACCCTTAAATTTATCTCACCCAGGTATCGCAACCTATTTATTTACACCGCTAGGGTCTTTGATCATGGTTGGAAAGGCTGAGTGACTAGGCCAGCGGGCTTGTCCATGGACCGGTCCTACGGAGGCACCGGCACATGGCAACAATCCACAAGCCCACGCAGGCGCTTCTAGCAATTTCCCCAGAAAACCCGCAGGCGCTTCCAGCAATTTCCCTAGAAAGCCCCCAGAAATTCCCCTCCCCCTGTCTGCACCTGGGCCAAACACAACCTCGGCACCCCGTGCAGTGGGCCACCCACTATCCCAGAGTCAAGCGGCGCAGCAACACGAGCCGAGCTCTCGCCCACTTGGCCCACATGTCATAACAAACCGTGGCCCACCCCCTCCCCTGTGCCATGGCCATTGGCCACCCGTCGCTTCGTCTCCGCGCCCACGCCTCCCCGCCTCCTCGCTTCCATTCACTTCTCTTCTCTTCACACGCCGACCCGCTCTAAATAAATGAAGGAAATGGGGAAACCGCAATAGAATCGTCTCGAGAGGGCTCGCACGGGGAGGTGTGGCGTGGGAAGCTTTTGAAGCGCCCGGAGGAGTGGGGAGCGGCAGGCGGCGGGGGATATGGCGGTGGAGTACCACTGCTGCGAGGCGAGCTTCTTCGAGCACATCGTGATCATCGTGGCGCTGGTGCTCTTCGCGGGGCTCATGTCGGGGCTCACCCTCGGCCTCATGTCGCTCAGCCTCGTCGACCTCGAGGTCCTCGCCAAGTCCGGCACCGACCAGGACCGCAAGCACGCAGGTGCGCCATTATCCGTCCAACACACCCCCTCTGCGGCCCGTTTGTTCGCCCTTCCTCCGTGCCCGCCCGTACCTGGCGGGCGGAGCCGGTGCCCTGCTCCGGCTACCGTTGGGGTTCCGCGGGGCGGCTTGTGTCTCGGGGGCCCATTCGTTCTCATGCTGTAGTTGGCTGGTGCCTGATTTGGATGGGTGGTTGGTCGGATTCTGTTGCTCTGTTACCCGTGGTCGGATTCTGTTGCTCTGTTACCCGGATTGGCTTGGCATTTCGTCAAACAGCTCGTAGGCGTATCGATCCATGAATATGTTAGAGCACCTCCAACAAGGCTGAGTCAGCTAGCTAGCTACACATCAGCATATATACTATGTGGAGGAAAGAGAGTATGCAAAACACAAATAGCTAGCTACTCTTTCATAGCTAGTCTCGCTCACAAAACGAGGCAGCTTCTATAAATGATATTCCTTTTCTCCATGTGCATGTAAGTATCAAATAGTTATCTTTATAGATAGTCCTTTGAAATGCTAACTTTTAGTGTGTGATGTTAGTACTAGTTAGGACCATTGGAGATGCTCTTAGAAGCGTGTTGTTGTGAGGAATGGGTGGATAGAATCTTTTTTTAATATATAAATAGCCTGGTTGCCCGCGCGATTGTGTGGGCAGCTAGCTCTATATAAATTATTAGACAAAGTAAAAAAAAATTCTATCAAAAAGTTATGCGTTCTATATAAATTATTACACAAATTAATAAAAATTCTATCAAAAAGTTATGCATTTTGGCAACATATTTTCTCAAGGCACATCCATTTAAATTTGTCACGCTGAAAATAAAAAAAACAAACCAAAGCAGAAGGTTTTTGAAAATTGTGAGATCTTTGGTGCCTCCGATAAATTCCAAGCATGTATAGGAGAATGTATGTAGGTGGTGTCAGCGTGGTGTGTGCTATACTCTCTCAAAAAAATTGTATTATTCAATTTGAATGGCTAGCGCTTTCTAGTTTGTAGGCTTTGATACGTAAGTATCCTAGGATACAATGCATATATATCAAAGAGTGTATACGGAAAAGCATTCTTGAAGGCTAACATGAAACCTTAAGAGTGCTAAATAGTTATTTTCCATTGTATTTGTAATTTTTTTGTTCTTATTTTTGCTAGATTTATACAAATACCAATTTTCCTCAACTACTTAGAAATTCCACTTGCATGTACTTCAGGGTTTAGAAAGCTGGTGCCCTACAAGCTGGAACTGGCCGCCCTACAAATTTGAAAACGGATCAGCACAACATCCATAGAAACATGTGTCTTAGTGTCTAATTCTCAACAATTTATTTCTATAAGACACGGATTGACTTGGTGTGGTCTCCCAAATTTAAGTTTGACCATTAATTTCTTTTACAGTGTATTGTTTGTAGATGCAAAATCATGCATGATCATGAGAAAGTATCTTAAAATATGAATCCAACGATATCACTTTTGTGTTACACAAACAATATATTGCTGGTAAAAAATTTACAAAGTTCGAATCTCGAAATGTGTGGACATGTGGATGACTTATAAAAATCAAATCAATGGAGGGAGTACATTAGAATTCGAAATACTTAAGAGTTCAAAGTTAAATCCACTTCTTCCTGCATTCTATCTTACATGGACTGGTCGCTTGTGCATGTGCATCGGTAGTGGAAGATGCACGTAAGAATACCATGGGTTGTGGAAGATGAAGCACAGCGAAGGGACCTAATGAGATACCAACGGTATTTTTTTTCTTATACAAGCAAATAGATCGGGTTGACCTGATGAAGCATATAGAGAGGGAGAGACGAGGCAAAGGGGTAGATGCAATGGTACTTTTCTTTTAATCGAAACATATATTCCGCTTGTTTCATGGAAGGACTCCTTAACGGCTAGAGTTTTTTTAAAACTTCCCTTAATACCTAGAGTTTGTTTCATGTAGTATATACTTTAGATTAGATCAAACTAATCTAATTCATCTATCTGCTATGTACACAATGGATGGTTAGATGTTGTTATTAATATTAGGGTCCTCCAAATCGAAGGCTAGATATTTTTCTTTTTTGTGAGAATTTCTAGCTATTTCTCTTTTTTAGCAACTCTGCAATATCTGTCATCGACTTTTAGTATATAACAGATTTTGAGGGATTCGTGAGTAGAACTAGGGGATTGTTGAGGAGCATGCATGGGAACCTGAGGAAGGGCTTCTTTTTTTGCTTGATAAGTTCATGCTATTCATGGGGAGGCCTTGGCAATGTTGTCTCTTTGCCTTTCTGTGATTGGGCTTGATCACCTGTGAAGTGGGTTGTGTTCTGGTCTAGGAGACAGTGACATGATTCACTGGCTTGTTCTTTCTGAAAGCGAGAGGTAGTGGGATAGCAAAAGGAAAAAAACCGTGTGAGGTAGTGGCTTTTCAGTACTACAAGGTAAGAAAAAATGTGATCGTCATCTAGTTAGTTTTGTCGCTATGCTGTGCGACTACCGAACACTGAAATAATTGGAGAGTGATGAATTCTAGGCTATTTCGTTAGCTGAATGAGATGCAAAAGGGTCACTTGTTCTATGAGATAGCATGTGTCAAATGCAAATCTTCATGTTGAACGTTTGTTTCTGTGCTCTTACTGATATTACTTACCCCCCTTTTCTTGCAGCTAAGATATTGCCTGTTGTGAAAAACCAGCACCTCCTGTTATGTACTCTTCTGATCTGCAATGCTGCAGCCATGGAGGTACTATTCTTGATTTCAAGTGATCTCTAGATAATTTGAGTTTAAGATTCTCCCTATAAATTAAGTTGTGATGACATGCTTCTGTATGTACATTAGGCTCTGCCCATATTCCTCGATAGCTTGGTGACTGCTTGGGGTGCGATTTTGATCTCAGTGACATTGATTCTGCTGTTTGGTGAGGTGAGTTATAAAAAATTCACTTATGATGCTCAGCTGCAGGTGTCTAGCATGGTATCATATGCTAATATTTTGGTATAAACAGATCTTACCACAGTCCATCTGCTCACGCTATGGGCTGGCTATTGGTGCCTCAGTTGCTCCATTGGTCCATGTGCTTGTTTGGATCTGCTTTCCTGTTGCATATCCGATAAGCAAGGTGCTAAGTTTACTCCCAGACTCAGCGCATTATCATTACAGGATGAGTTTTCAAATGTGCATGGATTGAACATTCATCTTTTCTGTTTCAGCTACTGGACTGTGTGCTTGGTCAAGGTCATACAGCTCTTTTCCGTAGAGCTGAGCTAAAAACACTTGTGACACTTCATGGAAATGAGGTAAACAGAACTGATTATCGTATCTTGTAAATTGAAACTAGATGCCAATGTCCTTTGTATTGTATGTGAGACTACGTGGATCAGACATTCCCATAGTGTATTTATTTGTCTATCTAAATAGGTATTTTTATGCCATTTTTTCCCTAGGTGTTCTCTAGGAAACAGGGCACATGGACCATGCACATTCACAGTGTGTACCTAGTAAATGCAGGAGGCCTTTATGGGAGAAGTTTGTGTAGTATTAATTGAAGTATGCATTCTTTAGTCACTTGAAGCATCCTTTTTTTGTATAAGAACAGAGAAAGATATACTCAGCCTTTTTCTTATGTGAAATGGACATAAACATGTAAGTGCAACCCATGAGGTCTGGGATAGCTGTGATGTGCAGAACATGGTTGAGCTGCAGTAGGATATGGGACACAACTAGTTATGGGTTGATGTTGTTCCAGCATGCATCATATCCAGCTTATGATAAGTGTTATACTGATAGGTTTTAGAGTTGTGATATGTGAACGCAATCTTGTGCTGCTACTTTTATTCAACAAGGCTTATTAATATTGTTGGATGCCTTACCTATAGTTAGGTATTGATGCAAAAAACTTAAAAACCATCCAAACTCCTTTCCGTGACATTTTCTTGCTTGTTTTCTTGATTGTTTGATATGCTAGTTTTATTGCTATCATATGAAGTCGTGGCTAGTTTGTAAGAATTTTGGTATTAAAACCTCTGTATACATTCCAATCTGTGGTTGGATTATCCCAAGCAGGGCTCCAAATCCTGATGGTAACTGGTCAATTATTGGAAATTCCAGTTGGTCCTGGGATTTGTAATCACTTGGATTTGGAGATGTTAGGTGCTATTCTGAAGGAATTTAGGATTAGTACTATTTCAAGGTCAAGGAAATAACCAAAAAAACAGTACAACAGAAGAAGAAAGGAAAACTTAGTGGAATCCACTGATAAACTGGTCATTCACTGGCTGGATGGTGTCTGGGATTTACCCCGGAACTGGTAAACTGAACTTGATTCCAAGACAATCTGATCAAGTAACCGTGAGAACAGATGTTGCATCTTCCTATGTAAGATCAACTGGTGAAGCATAGTGTGAACAAGGGTTCATCTTAAACTATTACGGATGTTATTAATTATAACCACCTTGATGTATTTTATTGCTTTTCAAGCCACTGATTTTTATCACCGAGCACAGTCTTAACCCTTTTTTACCATTTGTTTTTTTACTAGGCATACCACTTCATCCTACTTCACCTTGCCCCCATCCGAGTTGGATACCACTTTGTCCTTAGTCCTTAGATTCCCAAGCTGTCTTACTAGAGTAACTAGATGCTTATCACTTTTTCCTTTCCTTCCTCCCCCTCCTGGCTGGTTGTGTTGGCGTGTCCTACTACCTGCTAGCCCAAACCTCAAAACAATCTATTCCTACCATGTATCGTGCATGTTACCACATTTGGCATGCATTGTGCAGCATGCTTTAGCTAAGGTGAATTTCTCAATTAACAGTGCATGGGTATTTTTGGTGGGTTTGATTTGACTAAAAGTGCAAAGGGTAAGTAGATTAGGATGTATTAGGATATAGAGTTTGTATTCTCTTCCTGATATGTCTTCCTTATCTGTATACCCTCTTGTACTTCCTATATATATTGCTCATTGAGGCTCTTTAATATACACACAATATTCATAACATAGTATCAGAGCTAAGATTCATACTTCTCAAACCCTAGCCTCTCTGCACGTCTTCCGCTGCCGCTGCCCCTGGGAGGAGTGTTCTCCACTCTCGGGGCGGCCGTCGTCGCACGCCGTTTGGCCTCTTCATCCTCGGATCTGGCGCGTCCGCGACCTCTTCAAGCATTTGGCCTTCTTCACCGGCTCATCATCGCTCGTCTGGTCTCTGTCGCCCCGATCGGATCCACCGTCGGTTCCTCGCGCCAGATCTAGCCGCCGGCCTCGCCTCTCCTGGATCTGACCTTGCCCCGCTCGGATCCAGCCTCATTCGCGCTGGATCCGGACTTCTCCGTGCCGGATCCGGCTCGCCTCCGTTGGGCTCTTCACGCTCGTCCGCGTGGCTCTCCTCCGTTGACGTTGCCATCGTCTCTCTGGACCGTAGCCACCAGGCTGTCGGCATATCGTGCCTTCACCGGCTATCACCATCGCATTGGGCTCTTCTCCGACCGGATCTCACGAACCCCGAAACAGCGGGGAGGCCGGCGACGGCGTTGGCGCGGATGCCGCGACCCCGGTCCCCGGGGAGGTGGTCCCCTGTCACCTCATCTCATGCCACCCTCGCCGCTCTTGTCGGTGCTCGCAGATATCGAAAACCTTCTCGCGCTAGATGGATCTGTGGGGTGTTCTTCCTTCCCCTCACCAGTCCTCCTTGTCAGTTCTTGGTAAAGAGCAGGTGGGCACAAGTGGGCGGTCATGCGCGAAGTGTGGGGATCTCGTGACGGAGGCAAAGGATGTCTCAAAGCCTAGTGAATGGTATCTTGGAGAAACTCTTAACATGCCTGGCTCCTCGTCGTTCTCATCGGCCCGATGTTTTTTTTTTGGCGGAGCCCATGGGATGTTGAGCCAAAAAAAAGCCTAGATGAGGAAGCAGGCCGGGCTGAATTGCTTTTAACCGGTGTTCTCTTTTGGTGGAGGCTTTTAACCAGTGTCCTCTTGGTTATCGACTGCACTTCATGCTTGGCTGTGCCTCTTGTGTTCTCATGTGACTATTATGCTAAGGATGGTGGAGTTGAGGAAGTGTTGGAGTTGGCTAGCTTTTTGGTGTTGGAGTTGAGCTGCTGAAGGATGTTGCTGCTGATAGTCGTTGCTTTTATTTTGCATCTTTTTCTTTGAGTCTGTCGTTGCGTCCATTTAAATCTATAGTCTTTTATCTTTTAGTTCGTTTTAAACCATACAAGTCCACAAATTTTTGTGTCCGTTAGTTGATTGCTTTGCTAGCCACAGTTCATCATTTAGGATTTGTATGGTCTTTCGCATGACAGCAACCACCGCTCTTCTCTCTGAGCCGCGTGCAGGTCATAAAAATCGTTATGATGCCGCCGCTTCTCCTTGAACCGCCGCCCCGAGCTTTTAAGGCCGTTGCGTTTTTTTCTGCACTGCATTTCTATTGCGCTTTTTGTGCATTGCGCTGCCGCTGTCTTGGGTTTCGATCTGCTTTATAGGCTGCCACCATACTTTGTGGGCTACCGCACGACCTCGGATGGAGATTTTCTACTTTCGACACAATTTGCAAGAGCCGCATGCTACGACAAAATTTACAAGACTTGGATTTTGTATTTTTTTTCTATTTTTATGTCAACTCTTTCAAATGCAAGGCGTATAATGTAATGCTATTGCATACGCCTTGCATTTGAGGGGGGTGTTAAGAATATAGAGTTGTATTAGGATATAGAGTTTGTATTCTCTTCCTGATATGCCTTCCTTATCTGTAATACCCTTTATACTCTCTATATATATTGCCTATTGAGGCTCTTCAATATACATACAATATTCATAACATGTACTAGTTTGGAGATGAAGTATCATTTACAGGTGTTGGCATGATGCAACAATGTATGATTTGGGATACATTCTTCACTGAGCCAGGATTGACGTGAAATGTATTTCTAGTGTGCTTGTGATTAGGAGAGGGTCAGCTGAAGGATGCTGGAAAAAGGCTGAAGCTGTTAACAAACAGATCCTACTAGATTGTGAAGACCGAAGATGTATGATGGCAATACTTGTCATTTAAGTCACTACTATATGTATACATCTATTTGGTGGTGAATCGAGAGTTTGAAGCTCTTAAAGCCATATAGATGATAACTTTGGAGCAGTTCTTCCACCAGTGGATGATTAGCTGGTTATTCCATGGAGGATAGCAACTGTTGCCTGCTTGGACCATCCAACAAATCCTTTTCTATTGGCTGTGGGGACTACTTAGGAAAGTTCAAGTGTAACAGCAGGGGCACAACAAATTAGGTTCTATTAGGCGCCATCAATCTGCATCTTGCTACAAGGCAGGTGTCATTTAGATGTTGTACACATTACAGATGACAAATATTTGCAGTAAGACTTTTAGACGAAAGTGGGCCATTTTGCTTAACCTGCTTCACTGCTTGAGACTATTATATTTTAACTGTTTATGCTGAAGTATATGGCTGTACTTTACTCATGTGATTCAATACTCATATATATGATTCTGTGGGGACCTTGACTGGTTCATTTGCTTGACCAATTAGAATATTGATCTTAGATGTTCTATTGCAGCTGGCCACATGTTAGGTATTCATGTTATAGGTTATCGACACTTAAAACTATAGTCAGGTTTAGTGGGCGCAGCTGTTGGTATTTGTGCCACCAAATCATCAATTGACTGTTGTGTCATAAAAATGACTTAATGTTTGTGGATTTGCCTAACAATTTCTTGCGTGTGCATTAAATCTCATAATGAAATTTAGGTTGCAAGTTTCTTTTTTACCTGTGCTGCTGCTTTTATAATTTGAACAGGCTGGTAAAGGTGGAGAGTTAACCCATGATGAAACTACTATAATAGCTGGAGCTCTTGAGCTTACTGAAAAGAAAGCTAAAGATGCTATGACACCACTAAGTCAAACATTTGCTATTGATATAAATGCAAAGCTTGACAGGTATGGGTTGTGTTAACAGTCTTAAGAATTTTTGCTAAATGATGTGCTGCAGTTATGCAGGATTTTTTGTTAAGTGCATGGTCCAATCATTTGTGTTCTCTTTTGCACAGGGAACTAATGCAAGAGGTCCTTGAGAAAGGTCATAGCAGGGTGCCAGTTTATTATGAAAAGAAGACAAACATTATTGGATTGATATTGGTAATTATATCTTCTGTTTTTGTAACCAGTGATAAGCATTTTCGTAACCAGTTTTTATTTGGATGAAAATCTGTATTATTTTCTGTTTCCTTTGATTTGGGCGTACCAGTTTCTGCCTTGTTGGACAATAATATTTGAGTAGTTTAGGATTCACAAAACCAGCCGTTCCTGTCTGAATAGAAATCCATGGTAGATTCTAAATCTAGGTAAAAGGCTGGAAACTGGTGGACATTGGAGTTGTCAACCCTGTATCAGAGTATATTGATTGTATAATTAGTGAGGTACAGAGTCAGTTGAGAATGGATTCTTTTGTACTTGTATTGTTGTATTTTAAACTAGGGTAGCATGCCCTCTGCAGAATGAGCCAATTGTGTATTAAGCTGCATACGTGAGCATAATTTGGAAAGGAAGAAGGCATTTAAATTTGCATGCTGTCCTGGCTATTATGTAGCAATACTTCAAAGATTTGCTATTCATTAGAGCTTAGTAGTTCAACTTTTGATGTATGTAAGGTACAAATATGTAAATCTGTAATTAAAGTTTAACTCAGGCAGCATAACCAACATATGCGTGTACACCATTTATGAGAAATGCATGGTTAGCTGTAGCATGTCTTGTATCTCCGATCAATATGCTTTGAAAGCATGCATGCATTAGACAAGAGTTATGATGTGGATCTTAATTTTGGTTGTTACTCTATTACTTTTGGTGCACAATTTATATTTCTGTCTTCTGATAACCTTTCAGATATGTGATTGTACTGTACTCATCTAAAATTTGCTATAAATTTTCAGGTGAAGAATTTATTATCCATTAACCCTGATGATGAGATTCCCGTAAAGAGTGTAACTATCCGCAAAATTCCTCGGTATGGTACTTATGTTTTTTATAAGTTATAACTTAATAACTCCCTGTCTGTGCAGTTATTGACTGTTAATCACTGGCTGATCTGTATAATTGAACATACAAAGCAAGAACTGTCACATTTAGTCCATACATCTGCACATGCAATTAATGATTGTTTCCTTGGCTGATCCTTATAATTGAAATACAATGGAAGAGCTCTTCATACATCTGCACAGGTAAACTTGTTTTCGCCTTCTCTTAAACCATACCATAAAATGGGTTCAATTTAATTAACAGATATGGTCTATACTAGAATTGCAGGGTAATTTTGTTTTGTTCTTGTCATCATGTAGACATGATGTTGAAAGAATGTGTTAACAGTTGTATCTTTAAGGTTTAGAAGTTAGTTACTGCGTGAAAGCATGAGTAGAGATTATGGAATTTGTAAATTAAATGCCTGAACCGTAATATTTGAAGTTTTGAACATAGGGAAGTTGATAGTTCTTTGTAAATTCAAAAGTTGGATACAAATTATTTGTATGTTCAGCTTACAAGTCTGCACCTTGTTAAATGTCAGTGTTTCAGAAGACATGCCCCTCTATGACATCCTAAATGAATTTCAGAAGGGCCACAGCCACATGGCAGTAGTCACAAGGCAAACCAGTCCAAATTACCCAGCTGAACAACCCGCTAATGATGGTGGAACTCTTGGTGGGCTCCAAGACAGTTTTTAGTAACTTGCACATGTATTATCAGCTTTGTATCCCCCCCTCTCATTTTCTCCTTATTTTGTTTTCTTCCAGCGTGGAATAAAGAGGTTTCTATTGCAATTGACGATAAGAGTGGTGAAAAGGTTGTGAAGAACCTTCAGCCGCTGCGAAGATGGAAGAGCTACCCCAACTTTCAGAACTCTAATAGAGGAAGCAGGAGCAAAAAATGGTCAAAAGATCAGTCTGATGTTCTGCAAATACATGAAGAGCCACTGCCCACGCTGAGTGAAGATGAAGAAGCTGTCGGTATCATAACAATGGAGGATGTCATAGAAGAGCTGCTGCAGGTTAGTGGTTTGCAAACAATTAATTTAAAAAAATAAATTTACTGTTTCAACATCTCTAATTATAATGCATGCTCAGTGCATTTGTGTCCATATGTTATGATATGTACAGTACAAATGACAATTCAAATCAGTAAGCATTCAAATTATTAACCATAGAAGTACCTCATAATGAAAGGTTTTTCTTGTTCAAAACCATAAGATGTTGAACTTAAGTGCCCATTGTTCTATTGTGTTAAACTGCTAAATCAATGTGATTCAGATCAAGATTACTTTAAGCGGCTAAATATTTGTTTTCATTGTATCGACTGTCGAGCATGTTCAAATCTACACATTATAGCAACTCCACTGTTCTCTAATAGGCTATAGTTATAGAGGACCTATGTCGAATGAAAGTACAGACATCTTTCCCAATATTATATTTACTGTTTCCCAATTTTCTTGGTGGCACAGGAGGAGATATACGATGAGACAGACATACACATTGAAGAGCAATGACACATTGCTACAGTTCATACCACTTCCCATTTTTGGAGAGCAGCGGCATGCCAGTCTTGCGCTGAGGATCGACGGGAAGTACGATATGTAATAGTGTAATGTTGTACTCATGTAGATATACAGATTAAATTGGTAGAAGAGTGGATTGCGCTTGGTCATGAAACTGTAGGATCGCATGGTACCGTACTGTGTACCCTGAGATTTTGACACGGTAATAGTGCCGTTTTGAAATAAGTCTGAAAGATTTCGGTTGCTGCCGATGCCCCACATCACACTGCACCCTGTAACAATCTCTCAACCTTGGGAAACGTGCAGCCACGTACGGTCGACGGATTGGGCGTACCGGTAAAATCACTTGTGCACTGCACACTACGGCTACTGGCGGTCGTTGGTCACGCAGCCAAGGCAAACACGACCTCCCGCGGCGGCCGTGTCGGTGAAACCACGGCCTGTGCAGAGTTTCCCCGGACACCCACGGGCCACGGCGTGGGGCGACGTGCCGTGAGCTAGCCACCATCACCTCCACTCCACGGCGTTCCGCGGCAGGACGTCAGTCGGCTGAGGCTGGGCACCGAGACGGCCTTGCCTTGTGCGCCCGCGCGCGGCGGCATCCCGCGTCGCGCGGATGCGCCCGCCGTGGCTTCCACGGCACGGCGTGCGCAAGCCCTGGGCCACGAGCGTACGCTGCCCAGGTTCGCCGGCCCCGTGCGCCCCGGCGCGCGGCCCGGTTCCTGCTGCTGCGTCGGGCGTCCGCGCGACGCGATGCCGTTCGCTGGGCCACCGGCTGGACGTCACGTACGCGCGCTCCGCCTCGTGCTCGCGCAGGCGCAGCCCCAAGTGGCCAAGTAGTACTAACTCCTCTGCACTGTACGCTGCATATACGTGCACACACGCACATGCTTCTCCGTACATGTACGCATGCATCCCAACTGAAACTCACCAGCCGCGATTCGATCTACTGAATGGTACTACCGCGGATCTTTCGATCGGTTTTGTCTTTCAGCTTTTGACTTTTACAAACCAAAAATCCAATCAAAGGTTCGAGTTTTGAAAGCAGCTTCGGCTAAATCAAGCTTCACCGCCATCGTGAGCTCCGCCTCCGCGCCGTTGGCGTTGCCACACGCATTGCCTCTACCCCGATGACGCTACCATGAGCTCTGTCATCGCCACGAGCTCCGCCTCCACCCTGTTGGAGCTGCTACTATCTTTAGTCATCTAATCGTTCTTGAACAAGGCCGCGATATTACCACCAGTGGCAAAGAGGAAAGCATCATCAGACCATACATAACAAGATCTCGCTACAGTAATGTAAGGTCAAGGAGGCCAATTAGAAAGGGGTGAATAGACGTTTTTAAAATCCCCTCTTTAGCTAAAATCGAGTTTATGTGTAGAATCATAAATCAAATCAATTTGACATAATTAAGACCTAAACTTCTAAGTTCACTTAAGAGCACCAATACCCTAAGTCTATGTCAAAATTTACAATCCTAGGGTAACAGACAATCAATTCAATTTCTATGAATATAAATTGCAAGTATGTAAAATGGAGCTTAAGAAAGCAAATCACAATTTGACATGGTTACTTTTTGCCATGGTGTTCGGAGATTTCTCGGTCTCTTATAGTCCACTTTGAGATAAACCTAAATAAATTAGACCGACTCTACGAATTAACTTAATCACATCAATTCTACTAGTGATAACTCTTTTCTCCTCTAGGTAGGTAAGCTCTAACATTTACAACACGTCAGGTCTTCTCATAAGTTTCTTTAAGAAGATCACCGGACATGACGCCTTCAAGTCTGTCGAGGAGACCGTAACCTCTAAGAATAACAAGTTAAACAGCTTGTTTGACTCTCACCATATGCAATGAACGCACAAGCTCAATGTGGATACTACATCCAAGTCTAGATGCAACATATACAACTAGAGATATTTCTCCTTACTCACAAAGTGTAACACATACACAATTGAGTAGATAGCCTCACACTAGCTCAAGAATGTAGCATAGGGCATCAACAACGTTCTCCCAACTGGCCAAGGGTGTATTTATAACCCCTACCTCAAAAAACTAGCCGTTAGGACGAAATCAGCAAAAGGCAAGTAGTACCGTAGACAAACGGTCAGCACTATTGTGACCTCTGCAACGGCTTGAAAACTAGTCGTTACATGGCTAGGCCGGTCCGACCACCCTCGCAGGGGCTGTTCAGACAAGAAAACCAGTCAAACGGTCACACAAGCTGGTCTAGCCGCATTGATCAAAGTTAGAAAAAGAAGCTCTATGAAAAATACCTACCGGCAACAAATGCCTGATAGTGCCGTAAGAGTGGTCATACTGCACCAGTCTGATCGCTTGCCATGAGCCGGTCAAACTACCAACTAATGGTTGATCAGATTGCCCACCCAGGGCTGGTCAGATTGTCCCAGTCATACCGCGACACTTAGAGTGATCATACCGTAGGCTGGTTAGGACCGTTCACACAGAGTCGGTCGTGCCGTGATGGTCATACCATCACACAAAGTGTGGTCATACCATATTTCATTTTTCAACAGAGATTGATTACATGTATTTCAACACTTTCACAAAAAACACGTTCAGAAAATATAGTACGATGCAAATAAAGATTAAGGCATGATTCTTAACAAGTTATAAAATATATGTGCACACTTTAAAATCATGATACAAGGATTAGATTCATGGACTCAATTTGTTTGCAAAACACATTTGCATACCTAAGTCACATGCTACAAGTATTGTACGTGAGTTTCAACTATTTACAAAACATATTCACAAATTTATGCATCATACCATAAGTACGGAACATGGATTTCAATAATTTGCAAATCTAAGTCACATGTCACAAAGATTATGCATAAGTTACAACTATTACAAAATATATTTACAAATATTATAATCATGCTAGATAGAGTTAGAACAAGTGGCATTAAACTATCAACACATGAGACTTAAACTACTAAATATGATCTTTCTTAATAGTACGGCAATCTATATTAGCAATTCGGTGTTCCAACCAAACACCAAAACCAGTAAAAGACTATAAACACATCCTTAGCATATGCTAGTGATACCTTTTCCTTAAGCATCCTCGTAAAGTTTGGCGATGAGCATCCTCACTTTAAGTCCGAGTCATTGTCTTGATGAGCATCAACCCATGATGCATCATCTACTTACCCTTTCATTTATATATGATGGGTATTCTATTGACTTGATGATCAATTTATGATTATCTCCTCTTTAAGATCTTGACTTGATGATCATCAATATATAATGTCATCCTTCATCCTGAACCTTAATTTGATGATGATTAACTCATGATGCCATCCAAAGTCTTTATCATTATAGGACATTACTAATTCATTCAACTCATAGAAAATATTAGTCCAACAATATGATTGTCATTAATTACTAAAATATATCATTAACTTATAATAGCAGGTCTAGATTATTCAAGCAAGACTAATAGTAAGTCACGTCACGGCACAGATGATGAAAAGAAACAAACATACTCATATGGGAGAAAACAACATGAGAAAAATCTTACCCTTTTAGGCTCTGGTCATTCTTCAGTATAAACTCCCTAGCCTTTATGGCCATGTCATCGACACAAATAGCCATGTGGCACAATACATGAATAGGGAGACCAGCTTGCTAGGAACCCTGGTCATCCTCTTCCCCTTCTTAGTTTGCTTGGTAGGCAAATTGACAGCCAACATGCAAATAAACTATTAACTGTTATAACTATAATGGAATTAATTTACTATTATTGTAATATTACTATTCAATAAATAAAAAGAAATTGTTTGAAAAAAGGTTATTCTTTTACGACTCATGTAATGTTTTACTATAGTGTTAAGAGGGACTCAATGCAATATTCTTTAAAATTTACTATTACATCTATATGAAATTACTAAATGTTACGCAAGATTTTACTAACGTACACACTAAAACTTAATATACATAGAGTGAAAAAATAGAGCGATAGAAATAAAAAGAAACTATTGTAATAATGACTTCCTTTTACTGGACATGAGTAAAGCTTTACTATGGAATAAATGGAACTAGTAAAACATTTTACTATCAAGATTACTCAAAATTACTGTATTGACAAGAAATTTTACGATATACATATAAAAAAGTGTCATTTAGCCATGTGAACATAATGTTACTGCACTCTTGATTGCAAATTACTGTTATAAACAATATATCATTACAGTACTTTTACTTTTGTTGTTGTCCTAGCATCCGGAGCAATGCTGGCACCTGTCACCTTGGCGGTGTCATCATCATGCACCTTTGGAATGGTGGGCATTGGACAAGGGCTCGCAGCAGCCTATAACTCAGGGGCTACCTCGAGACTGAAGATGTTAGGATACATATCCATGACAATGTCAGCCTTGAACACTAAAATAATGTTCTTAATGGAAGTCATGATGTCCCCCGTGACTTGCTGGTCTGCATAACAAAAAAAGATGCAATTAGCATCATAATAATGTTGCCACGTTACGCGGGATATGGCTTTATACATATATAATTACTACATCTTTTATGTGATCTTACCGTGTTAAGGATCAACATCTTCATGTACTTGCTGGGACGTTGTTGCACCTCCCACTTCCTCCTTGTTACCTTGAGTGAGAGGGAACAGGGACCTCCATGGCACATATTGCGCATTGGGATCCAATGCATGCACTGTCATCGGTGGGGCACCAATGCAACCTTGTGTTGTTTTACCCTCCTCTTCTCGATGGATGGGGCAGATGTTAAGGCTCATTTGGTGTGAATATAGACCTGTGGGACTTTTGGATCAGCCTCATGGTCTTCCCCGCCTCGTCGTCGAACTTTTGAAGGACCTCCATGATGGCCCTTTGTTTGCCCTTGCTCAGCAATCGTATAGGCCCTTTGTTTGCCTTTGATCACGTGCACGACCTCAATCTGTGTGGTCTCAAGTCTCATGTGGGCTTTTTGCATCAACCTTATGTCCTTCCCAACCTCATCGTCAAACTTTTGACAGGCCTCTATGGTGGCCATTTTCTTGCCCTTGCTCAGCGATTGTACAGACGCATCAAGCAGGACACGCATGCTGGGGAACTTCCCAGCGGCAGCACACATCACTTCCTTTGGCATCTCGTCTTGCACCATAGTGCCAGGCTAGTAGCAAGTGCTCTCTTGGGACCTCAACTGCACAGGAAAAGGAATGTTACAATTACTGCACGTGCAAAGCCCATTTACAACATGGGACTAATATCTTAGTACATATGACATAAACAATCACTACATGTTTGTGAAACATTTATTTAAGTAGATAGAACATTTTTTGTTGTTACATACATTATTGTCTTCAAATTAACATGGAAACTGGTGTGGGTTGATGCACTCACATTGAGCTTTCCAAAGGTCTCCTTGTCCTGGTATGTTGTCGTCAAGAAGTGTAACATCCCATTTTTTACCACTACTTGTAATTAGAAGACTTGAATGAATTTGGATTTCAGGGTTCAAAAGCTGGTATTTAAATTTCAAACTTGGTTTTTTTATTTTTCTTAGTTTTCCTTTCCTTTCCCACCAAAATTCAAATTTTCCCGTGGGCCGGCCCTTCTTCCTTTTTGGCCCAATTGGCCTTTTCCGCTTCCCTGGCCAATCGGCCCAACTAGCCCAACCGATCGAGCTCCTCCTCCGTTTCCTCCCACCTCTCCCCTCTGCTCCCACCCGACCGTGTCATGCTAATGCCTTCGTGCGTCGCCGCCCTCAGATCCACCCCTACTCCCCGGCGCTAGCTCTCCCTGTGGCGGCCCCACCATTGGCCCGTGCTCTTCATGCCAGGCCTAGAGCCCCGTCTCGCCGCTAGCTCCACCGTGCATCGCCTCCCTCTACTCCTCACTGCGCCACCACCAAAACTACCATTGGTTTTTGCTGTTGCGTCCAAGACAGCTAAAGATGGTAGTGACATTGATGTCTCATCGCCTTAACACCACCAGCGCCGAGTTTGTGTCTCCTCCTGCCTAGCCCTTCCGCCCTTTCTCTCAGCTCTACCACGTGGCCTCGTCGTCGCCTGGCCATACGCGGGCGGCAAATGCCTGTCAAGCGTCACCCTTTCCCCATGCGCATTAATGCCTCAGAGCGGTCGCGTGCTCCAGCGCCTCCCCTTCCCTGTAGCTCAGAACTAGCCTACACCGGCCTCACCCATCTCTCCACCCAGGTGCACAACAGGGGTTCCACTGCCACGCACCTTAACTCATAGCCAACGCTCCCCACTTCATCTCCACTCCTATAAAATCCTTGGCCAATAGCCGAATGCACCTTACCCATCTCCCGCTCTAACTCTTGGACTCAAATTCACAGCCATCGAGAAACTACTTCCGCCGCCGTTGCTGCTAGCTCTCCCTGGAGCATCACCCTCAGCATTAACCTTTTCCTTAAGCTCCTTTTACCTCTCTGCTACTCCCATGAAGCCTAACTGGCTTCTTTTTCCTCGTAGCTCACTGGAGCCCGATTCCTCTCCAACTCCAGTTGATCCTCCTCGCCATCAACTCTGACCACTGTCGACCAATTTCATTCACCCGAAGCACCCTCACCGTACGACGAAGACAACCCCGATGCCAATTTGGAGTTCCATCGCCCTCATCTTCTCTAGCATGGATCGCCAAGCTCCGCCGGTCGAGCTCTCCGTCACTAGCCTGCCTCAGGCCTCCCCGAGCATGGTTTCCTTTCTAGTGAGTTCCTGTCATTCCCCAGTAGCTCCCCTCCCGTTTAATTGAGCACTCATTACTAGAATTGCCAACGCACCCCTTGCCCTATTTCCACCATCTCCTGGCTCGTCGCTGGTGGTCACCTTTACCAAATGTGATCGTGCCACTTCACCCCTAGGTGCACGTAAGCCCCGTAGACCCGTTTTAGTAATGCTCTCACGCCACCGAGCCTTTCATCACCATCGCTCGGCTAAGGAAGAACACTGTTCCCGCGTCATTAGCCTTAATTATTCTATTACTACTTAATAACTGTAATTAGCTTTTGGCTTATGACTCGCTGACTGGTGGGCCCTGTACTAGTTTAAACTTGATGTTAGGCTGACAGGCAGACCCCACTTCAGTTAAAAACCCTTTTAAAATTGGATATAAAAAACAGGCCACTGACATGTGGGCCCTAAACACTGTTTACACAACGCCAAGGCCCCACATGTTAGTCTCTGGCCATTATCTAAAAATAAAAATGATTAAATATTGTAGTCCACACATGTCATACTCTGAACCTTTAAAATTTTAAAATATATTGGAATTTTAAATTAAAATGTGTGGGACCCACATGTCAAAGAGAGAACTCTCTCCTCTTTTTATTTTTGGGATTTTTCCTGAAAATAAACTTTGAAGAGTTTGTTCTTCCTCGTCGTAACTCCGATTCGAGTGAAACCTATTTCAAAAATTTTCTAAATTCAAGCTCTTTCTGATAGTTGTGTTTTTTTTCAATTTTAAGTTCATTTGAATTTTATTTGGGTATTTATCTTGCTCTCTGGTGTGCCGATTACATTTTGGCATCCCTCTCCGAGTAAATTTCAAGGACGCCTCTGAACTGCAAGTCGATGCTCCACAAAACCAACAGGACCTCCTGACCCAAGACCCAGGTAAGTCAACATTTGATCCTATGTTTTATGAAAATTACATTTGTTTAAAATTATTCAAAATACGTGTGTTATTTCATGTACAAACATATTCCACTTGTAAGTTAGTTATTACCGACACTCAGATACCCTTCGAGCCCAGCTAGCTGGGATGGACATCACCCTCGCCTTCTCTAAGCGGGAGCGGATCATCGCGGAGACTGAGCTTGAGCATCTTAGGTCTCAGGCAGACTACACCCTAGCATCGCCGACTTACACTCCCTCATCGCCCGTCCGAGTCTCAGCACCACTACCACTGGCAGCAGCAGCAGTAGTCGCAACAGCACCAACAGTATCAGCAGCACCAGCACCACCTGCACTAGTACTAGTCCTGGTGTTGTCCAGCCGTATCCTGCCCTTGCTCGCCCCCACCGTCTCAGCAGCTGATGCCAAGGGACTTAGTAGGGTTCTCTGCCATTCCAGCTCACCGGCCAGCTCCAGCACCCGCACTGACTCCGACTCACCTAGAGTTAGCCATAGCCGCTCTCGTTCCTTGAGGTGTTCCACATTTGGAGGTGATAACCCTGAGCAGTAGTAGCCAGCTAGTGTAGGCTAAGTGGCAGTGCTTGCCAGGCAGACGTTGTGTATGGTTGGGTTGTGACTTGGTAAAAGCATATAAGCTTCACTTGAAGTCATGTAACCCCTTTTCTAATGAATTAATTTAAGTCTCATGCTTTTTATTGCATTGCTTGTCTGGTTTATTGGGTTCTTCTGCTGTGTAACTAGAGGACTAGTAAACCCTCATATTCACACTTCCCTCCTTCTGTTTTAACATCTTATTTGTTTGTAATATGAAAAAAATTACTGTAATGCTAGTAAAGAATTATTTTAACTCTTGGTTGGATTTACTACAACTAGGCTACAGCCATGGGAGTGAAACGAGGTGGGGGCACTTGTAACACCCCCGTTTCCAGGGGTGGTACGATACTGTTCATCTCGCAGCAGCCCAGGACTGTTCAACTGCGAGGCACTGTAACTGAGTGTACATCATTACAAACACATACTTAAAAGGGGTGCAAACCAGCTTTATTACAATATAGAGGCTTAAACGGCCAAGTCTAGCAGTGGGCAACGGCCTTTACAATACATAAATCAAAAGGTGCCACAGGCAAGCCTGAGCGAAGAACAACCCTTAAAACCAAACGTCAATTTCGTCGAAAGCACCTCTGTCGTCTTCAGCTTCTTCAAAAACCTCAACCTCGTGCGGACCAACTTCTGTTTATGTTGTTTTAGCAAGTATGAGTACAACCACCGTACTCAACAAGTCGCACGGGAAATTACTGAATAATTACATGCAGAGGAGTTCAACGGGCATGAAATAACGGTTCTATTATTTTATGTGGATGCAGTTTGGCCTTTAAAAAGCGGTTTAGGTTTAAAACGAAGTAAATAAAAACTTCTTAATAACTTGGGGTTATAAACTTGATCATTAACCTTTGCATATTATCAAAGTCATTCCAAATCTACTTATGCTTCATTAATGGGGTCACCCAAATAAACATAGCTTCGTTAACCGGAAGCACGGCGTATTCGAATACCATTTGCATATCACTCTGCAGAGCTGCTCAGCTTTACCCACAAGATTTCTTAATCCTCATGACTGAATCAAGAAAACAGGGATTTTCGTTCACCCAGTTCTGTTTATAGCCTTTACCCGATAGATTAGGCACCAACACAAACCCGGGGATCTGACTGGCCGACGTCAGAAAGAAGGACCCATTTTGTGAGGATCTATCGTTGTAGCCCAAATGTACCATCCTATTTTTATTTTCTTTTACTAGTAAAGGTTCAACCGAACTGAGTAGCTACTAATCCAGGTTTGACGAATCAACGCTTGTGGTTGAGCGGGTACTATGTTCTTTATTAGGCATAAGGGTCTAGTCCTTGCATTCTTACCGAGGCAACACCGCTAGCATCTCCTGATACTAGCCAGTACCAATGTACTGCATCTTTTTATTTTTCATGCCTCCTCTTCTCAGGATAAGGTCAGGGGACCCGGCCAATTTATGGCTTCCCGTGACTATTCCTTATCCTCCACTTTTTATTTTACAAATCCTACCGACAAGTGTCGGATCACTTAACAGTATAAAACATGCTCCTATACTACTGTGGTATAGTAATAATATGTCATTTTATGAGACAATGACATTCTATGCTACTACGGTTTCATCAAGATGAATATGGCTAACAAATTGGAATAAAGCTTTTATCGAGTGGTAGGATGTAACTAATAACAAGATATTCTGAATATAATTGTACATAAAATAACAGTGTAAAAGTAATATAATAAAATAATACGTATTTAATTAATTAAAAAACATGGGTTCAACATGATCAAAAGTAATGCGACTTGCCTTTCGACTCGGAGATTTCGACTAACTCGTATTCCGATAAACCTTGAGCTGGGACTGGAACTTCCTCCTCCTGCGTCATTGGGTCTGCTTCGTCGGGTACTAGCGCAAAATAAATAAAGTTAGGCCCGCTTTCAAAGGAATGAAATTGGACCGAAAAAACAAAAATAAAATCGGACAAAACTCTAAAATAAAGGTTTTGGGCTAATAGGGGTTTGGTATGGAGAAACGGACCTCAAAAATGGATTCAGGGGCTCGAAACGGTTCAAATGAGTATAAACTCACTTTTTGGGTTTCGGGTTTCGGGGTGAACGATGCGGGTTAACGAGTCTCACATGCTCATCGCGCGGCGATCTTGTCTTGTGCGGGTTAGCTACAGGGTTTCGTGGCCCAGCCCGCTTCGGCCGCTCGGCTCGACTGTCTCGCGCGCGCGCGCACGCGCGCACGCGCTCCCGTGGCTGTGGGCCGAGGCACTTGGGCCGGCCCAGCTGGTTCTCCGCGGGGCGGGGCGGCCGCCCGATCGCGATCGAACGCTCGAGCGCGCTAAGGGTCAATGGCCGTTGGATGGCTCAGGGTGTGGAGGGCTGCGATCGAGCCACGCCATCGTCTTCTTCCTCGGATCGGCCGGCTCGGGCCGATAACAGGGGAAGGAAGCGGCGGGGATCAGTGGCGCTAAAGGCACTTGCGACGCAATCTAAGGGTGGGAACGGGTAGAGGGGAGTACTAGGTCTCCATTTTCGGGCTTGGTGTCGGCTACATCTCAGGCAATCGCCGGCGGTGGCGCCATGAGGGCTCTCGGTTGTCTCAGGGCACAGGGAGGATCTAGGGGTCCTCGGGTCAATTGGGCTCGGCTTGAGCATCTAGGGAGCATGGTAGAGCTAGTGGTAGCAGTGGCTTCGCTGGAGGGTGGCCGGTCTGAGCTGTCCACGGTGGCCACTAATGGCCGCGCGGTAGTGCTCGTGGACAGGGCAGAAGGGGCGATGGGAGCTTGGGATGGTGCTTCGGGGAGGGTTCTAAAGGTCCAGTGATGCTACTCACAAAAGGAATTGAACTCTAATAGCTCGGATCAACGGATTTGGGAAATGAACATACCTCGGGCTTTCTCGGGCTTCTCCGCAATGGGGAGGGTCTCAGGGCAATTAGGCGTGGCTAATGCCTGCTGGTGGTGTGTGCTTCAGGATGGAGGGGGTCGTGGGGTTTAAATAGCCGAGCTGAGGCGGTTCGAGCTCGTCCTGACTCCGGCGGCTTGCGGAAGGGGCCGGACTGGCGAGGTAGGTGGGTCAGCTGGCAGGGGTGGGTCACAGTCGCTGTCAGAGGGGATTTGGCGGCAGTCAAGATTGTCAGAGGGGTCGGGTCGGCTGTGAGGGAAGCAGTCAGCTTGGGGAGGAAGGATCGGGTGGCGGCGGCCGATCTCGACGGGGCGGCGCGACGCCTGGCTGGGGAGGTGTCCCGAGGTGTCAGAGGCCGCGACAGGTGCTAGTACGGTGCTTGACTCGGGTGGGAGGTGGTGGATTGCGGCAGAAGGCGCGGGAGAGCGAGAGGTGGCGGTTCCAGAAGCAGCGGCCGATATTTTCGGACGTGCTACAGTGCAACGCGCGAAAACAGCAGCATCAACAAAGGCGGTGGCGGTTCTGGGCTAGGTTGGGTTGGGCTAGGTGCGGTTTTGGGCTGGGAATGGCTTAGGATTGGCAAAGATTCAAGAAGAACAAGAAATCACGATTTTGAAATTCTTTTTGAAAATTCAGTTTCGTTTCAGCACTGACACTTGAGGAGAGAAGGTTGAGGAGGGTGAGACCGTGAGAGAGGTATTAAGAGTTGGGAGGAGAGGGGAGAACTGGAGAAGATGAGAAGTGAGGTGAGGATGGGAGGTAATGTTGGGCTAAGGAGATTGAAGTGGGCTAGGCTAGGAATAAGGGGAATTAAGAAGATTGTTACTGGGAGTTGCAATGCAACAAGCCATCTTCGAGCCGTGTCGGCCTAGGCACGACTCAACTAAATGTGTCATGCCATGTCGCTCGATAGGCCGACTCTCTAGGCCCAGCATGGCTCGACTGATCATGCCGTGCCAAGCCAGCTAGAAAAGTGTTCGTGCCAAACTGTGGGCCAGTCTAGAAAAGCCCACCTCGACGCCTAGGTCTATCCCAACCCATGTCCTGTAATGCTGCAATCGAGGGGGAGGAAGGGGACAGAGACAAAGGCATGCACATATAACTAGGGGTGGAAAATGGTAACGGAAAATTCATTTTATGAGCGCTTGTGTAGATGTGTAGTGTAAACGGTGTAGTCATGTAATCATGTTACATAAATTTATTCTATCAAGATTTATTACAGAAATTATAGGAGGATATTTGTATTCGATCAAATTAAGTACATATTTGATTCAAATTCGTATTTGTTACGACATTCGATTCGTATTCGTATTCGAGAATATTCAAATTTGTATTCGTATTTATTTTAAATATATATATTCATATTCGTATTTGAGACTATTCGATCGTATCCGATCTATTTTCATCCCTACATATAACACCCAGGTCCCACGGATCAGTGTATCATCGTTCCCTGAATGCGCTTCATGGTAGGGACAACATAGGTACCGTACTTTCACACACCCAGTTCAATTATTTGTGTGTGTGATCCATAAGTTATCAGTCGTACATCTAGCTTTTTCAAAGGTACAAGACAGACACATACAATCTACGCATATCTACTCATATCACACATACACACACGCTAAGATTTTAATCAGATACTTAAAAGCCTTTGGGGTACAAACACAAGCCATACCACTGAACGCTCGACAGCTTTTGGGGTACGTGCAGGTACGCACCATACCGCTGAACGCGTATGCCCATATGTACCCACTCTGAAGTGCAAGCAGCACCTGGAGACGAGCGCGCGACGAGCAAAAGCTCAAACGGCGCGGGCAGTGGAGCGGCCACACGCTCGCTACTGCAACTAAGCAAGCCTCAGTTCTCGTACAGCTAGCTAGCATAGGACCCATGCATGTGCTGACGGGTGCAGTAGCCAGTAGCAAAACCCAATTACTACGAGAAAAACATTCGTCCATCGCAGGTATCAGAGACACATGGCTCAGGGTTACTCTTTACTCCACTTGCATCTCTCTCTCGACCTGCCATCCACCTAGCACACGACGTACTGCGCTAGCGCTACAGTGACGACTTGGCTTCTACAGGATATGGGAAATGTTGGGGCTATATATCCAATTTGACGTGATGCTTGGGTGAGTTGTAACGATGATTTGGTGGTTCTTTACGGGAGAAAATACAGTGAGAAATACTCACATATAATTTTGATCGATACAGATAAGTCGTGACAGTGTCTAATACGATCAATTTGTAAATTTTACCTTAAAAACATTCTATTTAAAAGATAATTACTATAAAAAAATCTAACTATAAACTTAAAAGAGCCCACACCTTATAATAAGAAACACCTTCGACGAATGTGTTGGATCCTCCCTGGAAGATAGAGATCGTAAGAAAAGTTGACAAAACTTCTTTCTCAACTCACTGAAACAATGAGCCGCTTGTGAGTGGCTCGTTTCTGCATTCTTGGCTAGGCTCATAGACGAGCCAAACCAAGCCTCCTTTTCGACTTGTTTGATAAATGAGCCATGGGGGTACCATCATAATGGTCAGATCCCAAGTGTTAGTATTAATTAATAACTCTGGAACAGACGAAGGAGATCACCAGAAAATCCACATGGTGGGGTTACAACGAGGATTCACAAATAGGAGGGCCCAGTTACGTCTTCTACTCACATGATGCTTGCCAGAAAGAGAGAGACGCACGTCCATGCATATGTATGTAGGAGTACCATGTACGTGATCCTTCGCGATACAAGACAAGATGTGATGTGTTATTAAGTTCCATTTCAAACAGTGATGACTTTCAGAAATCATAAGCCGTTTAAAATATGTTAATTTTCTAGCATAGTTTTTCTCGTATTTTTAGTTGGATATCTTAGAAAAAACTAAAAACCACTATTTTATCATTTCAGCTAAAGACATGATTATTATAGCTAAAAATCAAATACCACAGCGGTCTAAAAGAGTGTGAGCTAGAGCGATACCGGTCCACACTTCGGACACAGTATAGTGAATACCAGTGCATGATCCGGGGGGTTGACGAATACGAACCGGGGGGGATTCGGGTGCCGAGCGCCGACGCGTGCCGCCCGGGGGGGCAAGGGAAGACGAGTAAAATTTGCGCGCGCGCGCGCGCGCGGACACGGCAACGCGAACTTGGATGGGGGGGGGGGGGGTGGGCGCGAGCAGCGCAATGAATGAAGCGTCACCTCGACCTCGTGACCGCGCAGCGCCCAGCGCGAGATGGCTGAACCGCCGAATAGCAGCTGAGCTAGCTGCTGGTGCTGATGGATGGATGGGCGGGCCGGCCCGGCCGGCCTCTGCGTCTGCGTCTGCGGCCGGCAGCCCTGCCAAAGCGCCTGTACACGCCGTTCTTTGCTATTGCTCTGCCCTGCCCTGCTTTGCTCGCCTTGCCTCGCTCGCTCGCCCCCATGTTACGCAGACACCGAGTTCGTGTGAGCTCTGCTCACTGTGCCTGCCTGCCTGCCTACCTGTGCGTGACTCCCATCAACCAGCACGCGCGCGAAGCACAACCCAACCCTACCCAATCGGTGTCCGACTTATTGCTCCTTCTATTTGGCCGTCGATTTATTGATCTGATCATGTTGTTAGCAGAGGTACAAGCATTTCGTCCGCGGAGAAGGCTGATGCTGCACACCTCACCTCAGCGGCTAGGATCATTTGCTGTTACTTATACCACGTGGGTCAAAGGCTAATCTTTGTTCGTACAGATTAGGGAGCTGGTATTTTTTTTTCACACGAAAAAGTCTGCAGCGAAGCCTAGAAAAAAGACCTAGAGATGTAGTACTTTTGAACACCTGAGGTCTATTTCAAAGCAAGCAGGCAGCCAACCATATTGTATAAGCTGTCATCTGTTTGGGAAGACATTCGCTTGCTAAAATGCAAGGGATACTTATTGGGGGGTACTTACACAGAAATTAAATGTGTACGTACCAGCATGTAGTTATGGATCTGCTCTAGCTATTGTGGAACAGTACAACAAACCCTTCTTAAAAACGGGTACATCATTTCATACAAATAGTTTTTGCAAAAACCAGTATATTTCAATGAGTAAGGCCGTAGGGCCGAACAATAGGATCACTATCTAAGAGTGCAGATTGTACAAGTGTAGAACAACTCATTACTAGCCGTCACCGTCAGTATCTCACTGGTCATAAAAGTATTGAGCTCAAAAAACTCAAAAAAGAAAAACAAAAGCTACAGCAATGAAAGGACTGTTGCTATTTAAGGGCCACCCTAGTCTCCCAAAGAGCCACACTTCCTGCCTCCCAAAAAGCACACCCCCTTCTCTCTCTCTCTCTCGTCTCAACCCCCTTCAACCACACTGTCCCGAGCAATGCTCACCACCCCCTCCTCCACACTTCCCTCCTCTCCCCTCATATCCATCCCAAATGTTTACTGAGTTCTCTACATCCGTGGAGCTTGGAGGAGTGCTGGGCTTGCAAGGCCTCACAATGCCATCCCCCAAGGAGAGTGATCTGAGCCTGATGAAGAGATCCAACTTCACCCAGGCTGTCTCCTACCCCTCCCCCTTCCTTGATGAACAAAAGATGCTCAGATTCTCCAAGGCTGCTCACACATTGCCCTCAGGTTTGGATGGCTCTAGCACATCATTTGCTCATGCCTTTTTTTCCCCATTTTTCATCTGTAATGTAGAAAATATTGCATAGTCTTTGATCTGTCCTCTACAACTGATGACTGATGATAGACAATATTCTGTGTTCAAAATAAAAGGAAAAGTAAAAAAAACTGAAGTGCTGCATTTATGGAACTTGGTGAGCTCTCATGAATGGCACAGAACAGACCTCCCCGGCGCGGCTGTAACATTTTATTGCGTTTTAGCTTTACCCTTTTATATTGACTCGATGCCTCCCCTAACATATTTCAAGATAAGGTTGTTTGTTCTTTGAGCATTGCTCAGACTAAATATTTTCCTTGTTTTTATCTAGGTATGGATTTTGGAAGACCAAATGAGCAGATGTTCTTGCTGTCTAGGACCAAGAGGCCTTTCACTCCCTCACAGTGGATGGAACTGGAGCATCAGGCTCTCGTATACAAGTATCTCAATGCAAAGGCCCCTATACCTTCCAGCCTGCTTATTTCAATCACCAAAAGCTTCAGATCATCTAATAGAAGTAAACATCGAAACCAAAAATCTAGATCCGAAGCATTTTTACGTGTATAACTGAATATGCACCAAAACATCTGTTAGGATGGAAATGTGATAAATGGAAGTGTTGGCTTCTATGTACGGAGTAATATCTGAAACCACCAATCATAAAGTTTCAATATGTATGTCAATGAAATTGCACAGATACTATCTTTACGTTTTAAGTGTTTCCACAACCTGAAATTTGTAGATCAGAATATATCAGTAAATGTAACATAAACAGCTGCATATAAGCTGTCTCAATTATCTGTTCTCATCAGTTTAGAATTAGTCACTAAGCAAATCAACAGATATATAGAGCATAACCATAATACTATCTAGTCTAGGATTTAGATGCAAGCACAACATGACATACTTCCATATGTAATGCAGTGAGTTGGAGGCCTCTCTATCAAGGCTTCACAAATGCAGATTCTGACCCAGAACCTGGAAGATGCCGTCGAACAGATGGCAAGAAATGGCGATGTTCAAAGGAGGCAATGGCTGACCATAAGTATTGTGAGAGGCACATCAATAGAAACCGCCTCCGTTCAAGAAAGCCTGTGGAAAACCAAACTAGAAAGACTGTGAAAGAGACACCCGCAGCTGGCTCATTGGCATCTCCTGTTTCACAGGGTAGCTTCAAGAAAGCAAAAGTTGATGAATTGAAGCCAGGCAGTGCCAACTATTGGACAGATAGTTTGAGCAGGTTAATATATCCTGAAACTGAGTTTTATTCTTGTGTGAGGCACAGAACTATGAAGAGTTATAGATTGAATCACAGTATTCCCTTTTGTCACTTGTGCATCACATATTAATGGGACAAGATTTTCGGATGCATTTTCATGATGGAAGATCATAACTATGGTGGCTAATGAACAGCACCTAGTTCAAATTAAAAAAACTATGACTGCTATATTTTGGAATAATATAGAGTTCAGGGACACAGAAAACAGCATGATAGTTTCAATTTTAGTAGAAAATAATCGTTATTTCCATGATAGTTTCAATTTTAGTAGAAAATAATCGTTATTTCCATTCGAATACTTACTTGTACAGATCTGCAGGACAATGTTGAGCAAAGAGAAAGCAAACAAACCTGCAGAAGGCAACAATGCTCCACTGCTAAATTCTACGAATCGACAACCCATGTTGTCCCTGCTCTCTCAAATGAAGCAACAGAACAAACCGGATAAGTTCAGCCCTACAGTAGATAGTGAATCGATCACCTCAGATACAATACCGAAGCCATGGGGAAGCAGCAACCAGCAGAGCAATAAGAACATTTCTTACACGCAGCTGCATGATCGTGAGTGCATCCAATCAGTCCTTCAGAATTTCAGTCTGCCTAAGAATGAGAAGATGAAGTCTCAGAAAAACAAAGCTTCCAATCCCGTACCAGTTTCATCAACTTTCTATTCCTCTTCAGAAGGTCCACGCATCAGCTGTCTTACATCTAACATGACACAAGTGCAGGAGGATTGCATCTCAAGTCCTTGGGAGATGCCTCAAGGTGGTCCTCTAGGTGAGATCTTAACAAACTCCAAGAATACTGAGGACTTGACCAATAAGTGTGAATCAAGATCATATGGTTGGTTACTGAATCTCGAGGACCATGAAATGTGAATCCTCAGTCAATGGAGAGCTAGACATAGCAAAACTCACCATGAGAGGGAATGATGGTGAGACAAGCGGGATGAAATAGCTTTGATGTTTGTCCCATCCATGCTTTTTTTCTCTCTCCTTTCTATTGGCAATGTTTTGTTTTGTGATCTCCAGCTAGTTGCAATTTTCAGTTCTTATGAATTTGGCTGTATCCTAAGAAATTCTAGTTTGCCACATATCAGATCTTGTTAGCTAGATCTTTAATGGGATGCATTAAGCAGAACCATAGGAACTCATTTCGGCATACAGCAAATTGTCAAAAACAAATGCTCAAATAAGTACCAACTAAAATTATTGATATAAGCTCATAATACCATGGGTCTGTCAAGCCACTGTCAGAAGGGAAGCCAATTTTATCAATACTGCACCAACATATACCCACATCAACGAAAAATGCAAGACCATAATTAGCAACTCTTTCACATTTTTCCATAGATTGTTATTATAGAACAGGTAGGTGAAGATCAATCCAAATAGTCCTGACAAACATTAAGGCCAAGATGATAATTAGCAACTCTTTCACATTTTTTCCATAAATTGTTATTATAGAACAGGTAGATGAAGATCAATCAAGGTAGTCCTGACAAACATTAAGGCCATTTGACCTTCAAAGGACGTAGTAAAGCGAGCAGTAGGAATTTCATAAGCCACAAGCTATTTACCACAGTCATACAGTCAATCTCTGAAAACTTTTTTCAGATCATATATTCCAAAACTTATATTGCAGGATTCAAAACATTAATAAGTTCAGGACAGTTTGTCCAAACAAAATGAAATCCATCTCTGATATGGTCCTTTAATTCATTTTTTAAAGAAAAAGCAAACTACTAAACAACGGGATACAGTCTCACTCAAATTATATAAAGAACAGCATGCTAGCCAACTAAGCAGGAGGGTTATACAGCCTATCTTGCATGCAAGCTTTGTCGGATGGCAGATGACTCTACCATTTTTGTCAATTTTGGCGGTTTCCTGTTCTGAAGCATATTTCTTTAAAAAAAACAATGATTTGCATAGTGCCCATACTGAGCATCATTCAAAGCAGCAATGATATATCAATCACAAGTGGGAATGCAATGAGAATATGAAAAAGTGACCAGACCCAGATGCTCTAGTTTGCAAACTCCCCCAAAATCACATCTTTCAGACAAGCAACCACCAAAAAAATTGAAAGACTTATGACTGCGAAATGATTCCCCATAACATTCGGTAACAAAAATCAGCATAGTACAACACAGAAACAAGCAAAGATCAGACTCTTCCCACAAAGGAGCACGCAGAGAAAGGCGTATCGGCTCAGACATGCACAAAGTTCATCAAAATTTTGGTCCTTGAATAAATCAAGTGTCAGAATGGAGAAACGGTATTTTTGTCATCACAGCCAGGCTAGAACAATAGGAGCAGCAAATACAACACAGAAACATAAAAAAAAAAAAAGACCATACCTGTCGCACAAATGAACACAGAAAGATTATGCTGCATTGGCTCAGACACGCACAAAGGTCATCAAAAATTGGTCCTTGGATAAATCAAGTCTCAGCATCGAGAAACGAGGTTTCTGTCATCACAGCCACGCATAAACAAGTGAAGAAACCACCAAGAAACCCAGGTTTAACACATGAGGAACACAAAAAAAGAGAGCAAATTTGTAGATGTCCAAGGCAGGCCTAACCCAAAAACCAATCATTTTCGTGGAACAAGGCTATTTGTACCTTGAATCAATATGGGAGCAACTGATATTACAAGAAAAGCCAATAAGCATAGAATGGAGAGGCAATGGCTTGTCGAATTTACCAAACTCCCATGAACAATCGTTGGAAATCTTAAATAAACCGCAAAAATGGTGAAGATAAAAAAACAATACGCCAATTGATTCAGGTACCGAATTGCCTCTACCACACAGTAATCAAAGGCAAGAACAAAAATCTGAGGCAAAACAATGAACATAAGAGAGTAAGAGAAAACCAAACCTCAACAATTGCACACACAAAGAAGCTGACACGCACAAATAAAGTCATCAGAATTTGGTCCTTAAGTGAATTAAGGCTCTGTATCAAGAAGTCAAGATTTCTGTGTCATCACAGCCACGCAAAAACAATAGCAGAAGCCATCAACAAACCCAATTCCAAATCAACATTGAGAGAGAGAGAAAAAGGGCACAGAATGTGGAAGAGCTAGCTGCAAACTTAATGAACGTGCGAGGGGGCGTAACCAAAAGCCCATCTTTTTTATCGGGCTGAGGCTATTAGAGCCTCGAAGTAATATGGGAGTAATTGGAACAAGAAAGCCATGGCCATCGAATCTGGAAGCCGCAGCTCGTCGAAACAACCAAACGCCCGTGAACAATTCGGTGAAACCATCAAGATTGTCGCGAACTTATAAAAAAAACAAGATGGAAAATACCGAATGGATTAGACGTCGGAGTGCGTAAGAGAGAACCTTCGCACGATCGATTGGGTGGCCATAATAAATAATTGGGGAAAAAAGGAATGGCCACCGATTTGTTCAAATTGACGAGGCTCCCATGAACAGGCCGGCAAAAATCGCAGGGGATCGAGAGAGATTCACAGGGATTTTGTGTATTTTTGGGTCGAATCAAGCAGCAAATCTGGGAGGTTTAGGGTTGCGACGGACGCTAGGGTGTCCCAAGACCATCAGTACTCAGCTGCCATGCCACTGGCATTTGGGAAACACTAACTTGTTGTGCTTTCGGCGTGGTTTGGACTTTGGACTGTCAACAGATTCGGCCCAATAAGCCCCAAGAGGCAAGTGTGCACTCCTGTTCTTTTTTCCTTTTTTTATTAAATTCCTAAGCTCCATGTTGTAACCATCTATACAAATTGCAGCGCTAGATTTTTGTGTATCAATAGACAAATTGTTCCAAAACAATTCAGCCAATTTCTCTTCTTTTTTGGGCAAGAGCACTTGGCTCCTTTTCTCAAAGAGAGAAGGAAGAAAAGAGCCTGTTCTAATAAATAGTACTTATCAGAAAGTAAAGCTAAAAGTCGATTGCCGAAAAGAACAGGTCAAAACAATTGACTTCTGTGGTACTCTGACGCGATGTCTCTTATCTCCCTGTGCGCTGCGGCCTGTACTGGGCGCATTCAGCGATTCAGCCCAATGAGCAAGGGGGCCGCTTAGATTCCTCTTTCGGTTTTCTTTATCTTTCGTTTTTTTTTCCTAAAGAAGAACTTGAGAGGATATTTAGGTTCACTTATTTTAACTTGAATTTCTGTTTTATTTTTACTATTTCTAAATCTTATCTTTTTCTAGTATTTTAGTTTTTTGAACTTTTTTATCGGTTTTTTCTCGTACTTATTTACATTATACATTATGGGATAATATTTTTTTTAGATTTTTTAAATTTTAATTATACCAAATAAGTTATCATCAGTTACAATATAAAATAAGTCAGCTACAATACAAATTCAGTCATAATTCACTAATTTTTAGTCTAAATGAGCGTCTTCTTATGCCAATTATGGCATTGCCCCTTCTGGGTCGTGCTATGAGACGAACACGTGTGTACATTTTTCGGTTTTGATTTTAGTAAGTTGTTTGGTATTTTTAGGGGTAGCTCCGAGGCTGGGGAACCACATAGTCTCATATGTCGAGAGCCACAACCCACAAAGCACAAGTGCCGTATCAGTCGGGCTAGCCACTAGGACCAGGGTTGAACACATCTATCTGTTTAAGGTAGCGTTTGAAATAGTGATGATTTATGATTTTTTTACTGTAGTGGGTTGATTTTTTACTGTAGCTGAGTTGGCTTATTTGGTATAATTAAATTTTAAAAAATAAAAATAAAAAATATATTAGCTCATCACGAACAATACAAAGGAATACGAAAAAAAAACAAAACACAAAATAAAAAAACATAAACATAAACAGTGAAAAAAAGCTAAACAGTAGAAATCGTGGACGCAAGAAGCTGTCGTGAGTAGGGCCTAAGTTTTGAACTAATCATAATATAGACGAAATCGGACAATTTGATCGAGTTTTGCGTGGGCAGATGGAATTCTGGCGTCACATAGTCGTGAAAACGACTCCAACCAAAAGATAACATGTTGGTTCTTCTTGTGTATGAACATAACCTCTGAGAACTTGAGCCAAAACATTGCCTCTGTTGTTATTCTTTGCGTTAGGAACAGATCATCTGTCATCTCGAGGCAAAGATTATCTATGTAGATTCGTTGTGTTAAGATGCACTACTAACTAGATCAAAGCACTTGATAATTACTATTAAAATCTTTCAAATATTGAAAAGTCAGCATCAGGGGTGAGCATTAGACTCCCACCGTGGGGATTTTCTCGATCCAGCACTCCAGCAAGCAAAGAAATAAAGTCACTTGTACAACTGAAGCTCCTTCGATTTCTGACTAATTCCTGCCATGTCAGGTCAGGCTATGGATACCCACAAACAAATCTGATTTGTACTACTAGTTGTGATATACTTATAAGGGGGTGATCGGAATAGCGATGACTTTTGGCTTTTGGCTGAAAAAACACTGTGTTTGGTGAAAAACATCATGAATGAGTTAGTGGATAGTGTAGTGAATAGTGAAAAAAAAGCTGAAGCTAGAAGCTGAAGCCGAAAAAAGCCGAAACGATCACCCCCTAAGTTGCCAAACAAAGTCACTTTCAGCTAAACCTACATGCGCAGAGCAAGCTTAAACGAAACCTGGCCTGTGGGAGTTTTGTCAAAAAAACCTATATGTATTCTAAAGTTCATCGAAAATCCACCCATAAATTGTATGTAGTTGCACTTTCCCTCTGTCTGTCTATTCTTCCGCTCTTGCATCGTGTTTTGTTCTCTCACGCTTGCCTCGTATGTCATGCCCTGCGCGGGCATGTCTCCTCTACTCATAGTCCAAAAAACAAGTCCACCGAGCTTACCTTGTAAGCACCATTTAGGAGTTTCAACGAGTAAATTGGCATTTTGGATTGGAATTTGCGATCACATAAAACTTATGTGTGGGTTTTTGAAGAATTTTAAGGTGTATGTCATTTTTTAACAATTTAACAAACTCTCCCACTTGCAGGTTCTTGCAAAAATCCCTATGTTTAAATAGTTTATTTAAACGCTACTGTGGTCCTAAAATAAATTTTAAAAAATAAATTTAAAAATTCTCCTGAATGAATCCAAATTGGTATCTTCATCGTTCCCTTCGTTCAAAGCCGGATAGGATTCCGAAACTCACATGCGCGCGGATCATCGCAATTGAATAGGCGTTGCTGCTTCTTTCGATGGTCAGCCTGCGACACTCGAACACTTCAAAACCCTCGTCTCCACCCTGTCTCGTCTGCCGAATTTCCCCATGTACGCATGGAGGTCACGCTCTGTGTTTTGGCACTTGCGTTGTAACCTAGCGTCAAGGTCATGGTCGTACGCAAACACAATCGAGACCCTGCAATGATATGTATATTTTCCCTCCATGGTCGACCTGAAGCGTCAGAGTTTTGGTCTTACGGTGTAATGGAACATATTTGGATGGACGGATACTGCATTATTGGTCCGCTCAAGTTAGCGACAGCTTATGACTTCTGTTTTTTTTTTACTATTTCTTAATTTCATCTTTTTTCTGATTTTTGGATTTCTTTTGGGCTTTTTTATCTTGTATTTCTTTACATTGTTTATGATGGGCTAACCTATTTTTTCTATTTTTAAATTTTTTAAATTTAATTATATCAAATAAGATACTTTAACTACAGTGAAAAATAAGTCAACTACAGTAAAAAAACATAAGTCATCGTCATTCTGAACACCCTCTATATATAACAGAATTGAACATAGACACCAAAGATCCACACCGAGATGTCCACAGATTGAAATAATGTGCACTGCTTAGACGTGTAGGATCGATTCACACTGAGATAGGCAATCAGAGGGGGGGTGAATGATTGCGGAAGCTAAAAATAAATTTTAAGACTCCCCTCTAAACACAAAACCTATTTAAGCAGTGTTTTAAAAAAACCGAACAGAACACTGCGTCCTCACTAAAAATAATCTCAATAAAGAATCGTAACTCCGATTGACCTCAAACTTTGTCGGAATAAACTAGAGAAAGTTATTGAACTAACCCAACTGGAATTACGTCAATCGGAGGTGTAGAACTCGAGATATAAAATAAACAAGCTCGCTGGTGTAGATAATGACGAAAATTAATTAAATCCTAATTAAACGATTAAGCAAAATCCATAAACACATTAATCAGTCAAACTTCCCAGATCACAAGTAACGCAAAAAGAAACACTTAGTCTTAAGTAATTCTCTTGTGCTAATCACCAAGTAACTTCCAAGGAGAACTAATGCATGCAAAAAAAATGATGCGTACAGACCATCAAAGGAACCATGCAACATCTACCAACGCAATTGAATTGCAGAATTAAATGCGAGAGAGGATTCTTGCTAGCTGTTGCTGGTAAGATTAATTTAGATGGACAATTAATTAAGCCATGCATGCAATTGCAAATCAATTTATTAATTACGTCTCAACTTTACGCTATCTCTAATCGGGTGCTACACATGAAAGCGAATCATGCATGCAGTCAGGAATCAAAAGGAAGAAACAGAAATCTCACGGCCTCACCAAAAGAACAGTCGATCGGACGACCTTGTCCCCAGCGCCGTATCAGAATACTTCGTTCGCCTGGCCGCGCACCGTCTGGAGCAGAGGCCGGCACGCGTGTAGCACTCGAAAGGTCCACCGCCACGTCGCGTGATTTTTCCAACTCGATTGCTGCGCCAAGACGTGGCAGTGCAAGAAGCCGTAGTACACCCAGCGACAGAGATGATCGAAGAAAAAGAAACGGTGGGCGGAGACCGAACAAAAGCAAAGCCAGCGAACTCTTTTTCTCTCCAAAGTTACGGCACACGCACAGCCGCAAGCACCACAATATTTTCTTACAAAAGCCACCTCCAGAAAGCCGCCGCAGAGCCACATTTCTCTCGGCCAGCATGCATGAATAAATAGCATCGACTGACTCCGTCTCCAACACGGAGTCCAGACTGACTCCATCTCCAATACGGAAGCACACGCTACGGCTCTGTATTTCCGTATACACCTACGTGTACACCTATTCAATTATCTAGTCGTCCTGTTTATCTTCTACTCTAATACGGAAACAACCCACATGCAACATTCCGATTTTTCCAGCCTTCTACGTGTCGAAGCCTCCAGGCCCGCACCTCCTGCATCTTCTCCACGCATCATCTCCACACGCATTGTTCTCTAGCATGAACATCCGCATGACATCCTTGACCGATAGGACCTCAGTTTCTCTCTGAACTTAGTCCTGAAATCTCAGTTCCACCCAAACCTAATTTCAGTCCCATCATCGACCATGTTCTGCCTCAAGCAACACCTGCGCATGAATAAACAAACAATCACGTATGAGTACAAGTCCACGACTTGACTCAAGTCAATCCGCACAATACCTCACACGAGCGTATCATGCAACATACACCAATTTGTACATACAACACATCATAAGTAATATCATAACCAACGTTGTCAATTATTTATCATCTCATCTAGACCTGGTCACATGGTCTAACAAAGCGACTGCTTCGATGTGTTGCAATGCAAGCATGACGGTTGGTTAGCTGCTGCCGGACTGGACTGCGTATTTCTGTTGCAGCTCCCATGCCGAAAACAAGAACTGACACAGAGAAGGACGCGCGCGGTCAAGCCATGCATCCATCCCTCTTGAACGGCCGTTGCATCAGTGGATCCAGGAAAATTTCTATCGGTTCAAAAAATTTATCGAAGATCAGTGATACAACCGGTAACCACTGATTACCGGAATTTTTGAAATTTTTTGGACAAAAATTTTGAATTAAAATTTAAAATTTTGATTATTTTTGAATTTTTAGATAAATTTTTACGAATCTGAAATTTTTAACCGATATAAAAGCTTACCGGTCCCGCGATAAGGTCGGTAACTGTCGGTCGGTTGCCGATGAAATCTTGGCGATAAAAATTTCCCTGAGTGGATCAAACCCTGCCCAACCTGGCAGTACCTTGCTGCTGCTATAAAACTCCAAGAAACCATTCTCATTTCTCGCGCGCACGTAGAACGACGACATACCAGGCAATCAGTATATCACCAAACCGAGAGCCGAGCTCCTGGCCTCCCAACCCCATTCAAAACCGCGAAGTTTTCGCACCACTGCGACATCGACTATTCTTCTTCTTCAGACAGCTGAGTTAGCCGAGTGCGCGACTCGATCAGTCTGTATCTAGAGAGGATTTAGACATGAAACCCGGAGCTGTGGCGACGACGTCCAGCACGGTGGCCTTCTCGTGGGAGCAAGAGCCGGGGGTGTGCAAGAAGAGCCCGGTGGAAGCAAAGAAGCCGGGGACCGGCGACAGGACGCCGGCCACCGCCAAGAAGGCAGCTGCGCAGCCGCACCAGTTGCGTGTGCCGCCGCCTGGAGGGCCCGGGGCGTCGGCCGTCTCGCGTCCGGCGAGGAGCAGGTCGAGGAGCCGGAGCGTCGTCCGGGCGGAGGACGATCCGTTTCTTGCGGCCTACCTGGCCTGCACAGCGAACGGCGGGAGCGCCGAGGGGGAGCCCAAGGTGGGCCAGAAGCCGCTAGGCTGGCCCGGGATTGGTCCTAGGATTGGGCTCCGCCGTGGGCTTGGTCTCTCCTGCAAGAGTGCCGGCGGCGTCGTTGAGAGCGTGATCAGGCTGGCTAAAATCCCTGAGTGAAGTGGATGATCATCAAATTATGGGATCCCGTTTGATTTTCCGATGTTTTTATATAGATCATGGTGGTTGGTGGGTGAAGCACCAAAGATATCGTGTTCTAGGGTGGATTCTTTTAAATTATGGATTATGATTTTTAACTTAAATTTTTGAATTCTGACTATTCGCAAGAGAGATTATGAGGAGAAAGACAGTCGCATGCGATTTTGGTCAATATAACTGAAGTCGGTACAGAATGTACTATAATCAACTAGTAGATTCCATCTTAAAAAATGCACCGTTTGAAAGCTAATTACTGTAACAAAAAATGAAAAGCCAAAGCAGAAGCTTTGCTGAACCCAACCCTAGTTTCACTTGATTGATCTTAAGCCAGGAGCTGGTCAAGAAAGGTGTTAGCAGTTTCTAGACCTAATTAGTGGCATCAATTTCTCTTATCTTCTCATTTTCTTGCTTTATTAAAAGAGGCGACTAGCGCCCACACTGTTAGACTTAACTTAGATGAATTTTGGCCATTTGATTAGGCACAATAGAGAAACTCATCTCTGCTTGATCTTTGGCTGTCGCTGGCTCGCCGAAGCTCTAATTTGCCAGAGGAGGAGACCATGGTGAACGGCCTTCCTTGAGCACGAGCAGCGGCAATCTTAGACCAACAGTTGGCGTTGGAGCTCAGGATAACGATGCTAGGGCTTATAACATCGGTGGTCGTGGTCTGCTTCCAAGGAGTGGTTGCAAGGAGGGGGAGGATGATCTCCTTTCCACCGCCAGCTCACGCGCAGCCCCATATTGTTGGAGGAGCAGGAGGGATGGAGGAGGAACCCGATCAGTTGCAATAATTTATAAAAAGAGATGCAACATCGATACAATAAACATACAACAAAAATTTCTCACGGTTGCAACAACCAATTGCAAATAAAAATCTAGTTGCAAAAAAGATTAATAAAGCTTGAAAAAATCCACTTGCAACAACTCATAGCAACAAAAAAACAGCAACAAAACCACAAACTATTGCAATATAAAAGGTGCAACAAATCACGACCTTGACTGCAACAAAAAACCTACTGCATCATTTTTTTTACATTACACGTAGCAACAAATTCAAATACTACTTGAAACAATTGATGAAAGGGGCTACAACAAAAGTGAGCAAATACACGTAACAAACCAGATCTGATCGTACTCTCGTAGTCACAGTGACATCCTTCATGGTATCACTACCTCCTCACCCCCAATCGCGTCATCCTTTGCTGATGTCTACGGTCCCAACTCCTCCGGCCTTGGTCCTCACTAAATCAGGTGAGCTTCGGTCTCGATGGCGATAAATCCAACAAGCTTTAGTAGCTCCGTAGAAAGGGAAATCTGTGAGCTCAAGCCATGTCAGCCTCGTGCGAGCTAGAATGGCAACACCTTGGTAGAGGGAAAGAGAGGGGACGAGAGGGAGTGGCAGAAAGAGAGATGAACTGTGTTATTAGGATAAGGTATGAGCAGCTACGAACAAGTGGCTGTGGTGTACACGTGTGGTAGGATGGGGCACGACAAGTGCATGGAGTAGGTGTCTGATTTTTTTCCGTTCGCATCAGATGCATAGCCCCTATCATTACCCATTATTAAATGCCATAAATTTGCAAGGGTTTTTTTTATGATGTTTCTTTTTATATGAAATTCCTGTATATAATACATTTTCTCTAGCCACGGTTCTGGTTTGGCTGGAGTTTTTCTCTCCAATTTGTCTTGTTACTATCATACATCTATACTTGTTATAAGACACTTGAGCTTAGCTATTCATGTGCTCCCAATCTCCCACGCAAATTGCTAAAAGAACAGAAAAGGTCCCATTCAAAAAAAAAACAAGAGTTTGCTTCCTTCACTATATTACAAAATTCCTATCATTATCCCTATATATATAACGAGACTATATCATATATCACTGATGTGAGTTTTTGTGGTAGATGGTAATATGCGGATCCTACGTCCCTAACTACTCCATTCGTTTTTTATTTGACTTTTTTACCTTTTACGGTCTCTATGACTTTTTATCAGTAACTTTGCATTATGATGTACTATTAAAATTAGTATATTATGAAAGTACTTTTAAGACAAATCTAATGATATAATATTTATGTCACTAGTCTAGATTATTTCTTAGAGGGTGATCATTTTAGCGATGGCTTTTGGCTTTTGACTGAAATTTCACTGTAGCTGACTTTTTTTACTGTAATTGATTTAGCTTTTTGGGTATAATTAAATTTAAAAAAATGTAAAAATAGAAAAAACATGTTAGCCCATTACGGACAATGCAAAGGAACACGGGAAAAAAAGAAAAATGCAAAAAATCTAAAAAAATTCAGAAAAAAATAAATTACTGAATAGTAAAAAAAAGCTAAAACTAGAAACTGAAACTGAAAAAAACTGAAACGATCACCCCCTAAATCTATTAGCAAAGTTTGACGGGACACGTTCTAGGATGCCATGTAGTGGAGCAAAATCCTGCACGTGCCAATGCAAAAGATGCTGGGATAATTAACTCTGGACATTTGTTTTTTTGCAGGTGATGTTTTTATGTGCATCTTGCAAACCTAGCATGGGTAATGGGTTTCAGTTGTTTTCACAATTTTGGCATGGTTTGGGGAGAACACATCTAGGGTCTGTTCTTTGCAGTTTCTAAAAGCCGTTTTTGACTTTTGCTACAGTAACTAACTTTTAAACGAAGTATTTTTTAAAGATGGAGTCTACAAGTTAATTGTAGTACACGTTAAAAAACTAATATCTGTATCATTAAAAATCGCAAGCGAGTATCTCTCTTTCCGCAATCTCTGTCACAAACAACCAAAAAACCATCAGTTGCAGCCAAAAGCCATCAGCCAAAAAGAACAGGCCCCTAGTCATTGACAAGCCTGCACTTAACCGTAATTTTAGATGGTACAGATGTTAGACTTTAAACGTGTACTATAATTAATTTGTAGATTTCATCTTAAAAAAATACTTCGTTTGAAAATTAATACTATAATAAAAACCAAAAATCATTTTGAGAAGCTAAAAAGAACATATCCACGAGCCGGTCCCAACCTGAACCCAACCTACTCGGAACAATTTCTCTTGCTTGGTTTTTTTTTTGTCTCGGAACAATTTCATAAAGGAAACCTCTGTACGCATCGCCCGCTCTGCAGAACAGTAGTGATCTGTATGATCATGTGGCACAAGATAACACATACTTCTAGATAATATAGCTAGAGACAAGTTGTTTGTATATATATTCTAGTTTTGTTAAAGAGAGTTCGTGAGGGTTTAAGGGGCACATACAAACAAAAGCAAGTACAGATAAACAACATATAACAAGCCACAACCACGCAGAGACATTTCCTTCCACCTCTCTATTCGCGCGGTGAGGCTTTCTTCCTCTCCTCCTTTTTCTTAAGGCATGATAAAAATGTCCGAGTACATTAGAAGGACAGGATCTACTCCATGTGAAGGCTGAAGACGAGGATAAAGGGGCAAAACAAAAAACCGGACACACAGTGGCCATCAGATATGCTGCGACCAGTAGAAGTATTATACACGCAGCTGTAGGCTGTAGCAGTACGTACGTAGGAGCACTGATGCAACAGTTGGTTTTTTGGTTTATAGTGTAGCACTTGGTGTACGTTCTGTCCCTCTCATGTCTGCGTGTGTAGAGGGGAGGCCGGAACAGGACAAGAGGTCGCCGAGGAGCATCCAAGGTTTGGGGCAAACAAATTGCAGGCTATAGCTGCTTCATCAGAGGGTTGGAAGGACGACGGACCCTTCACTGCAATGCAGCTGTGCGTATGTATGTATATACACATATATAGACATACACACACACACATGGCATGAGATGTTCCAGCAATTGGAAAAAAAAAAAGAAATCGCTACCCTTCACCATGTTGTTCAAGAACTCAACCTTCTCTAACGCCTGAAAATGAACTCAAATATAAGTACTATTGGGAAATCATATATAGTGTTGAGTTGTATGCCCTTATCATGAGAGGAATTAAATTTCTCAGCCGCCTATCTTACGAGTGTCAATTCCAGACGATCGAACAATTAATGGAGGGTAGCTTCAATTTTGTTAAAAGAAAAGAATGTGACGGCAAGATTTGTGCAATTTAGACACTCGTGGCTACAAATTACTACTAGCTATATGTAATTCACATGGGTTCGATCATGGGACACTATTCCTTTGGTAAGCATTCTTCTTTTTGCACGAACATACATCAAGTAGCTTTTCGTACTAGAAAATCTTGCACAGTAGAAGCTAGCTAGGCACCAATGCCAAATGCCACATCATCAACAGTCTTCTTCTAGCTCCATATATCACCACAGTGAGCATGCATGCTGCACCTGCAAGCATCTAGAATTAATGGCCGTAAGCTAGCCCGCACAGCTTCTGACTTGTCACTGCTGTTCACCTGCAAGCATTTGGGGGCTTTCTTCTACCTTGAGAGCATACAAATACGCGTGCGTTGGTGTGGGGTGTGTGTGCCTCTCCCTTCGATCTCAAGCCTGCAGTACCGTACCTAAATGTGGACACCGGATAGCAGTGACAGTATTGAGCGACCACAAGCCGCCTAGCAAACAACTGTTGCGAGAGTGGCAACTGTCGGGGCACATGACGCTGTTGCTCTTTGTCCGGTTATCCTTCATAGGCAGTCAAGAGAATGCATGCATGCAAAGTTACATACACGCAGCTTCGACCTCTTGATCTAGATATATACATGCATTTCGTGTATATAGTAGGTGAAATGAATGTCGAGGGATGAGTTTATGCGTCCAAGTAAAAATTCCTTCCTGGAGAACGCGGATCTACATCATCGTATCAACTCACCGTATTGTGACTAACGACAGTTAGAAAACGGTCATTACTCGCTTTGTAGCATTAGGCCGAGGCCGATCTAATGGGTGTAGCTGGCAAAGATTGTTGTAATCCTGCTTTGAGCTAATAAAAGCTCTTGAGATTTGCCCTAAAAAAACATTGGGCTGAGGCCGATCTATATCAAGCAGTGCCAAACGGATCCTCTTGGACACATGAGAAATACTAGTACCGGCTATTTCGCAAGCACTCCCGGAGAAACAGATCCTCTTGGACACATGAGAAATACTAGTACTACTTGGGACAGAACTACAAGAGGCCCTAGCATGATTGTACCGTGGATGGCGTGGAGACGGAGACGGCCGGACAGGGATCTGCGGGTTGGGTTGGGGCAGTGCTGTGCAGCCGTGCAATCTGCCCTCCCTCACCGCCGGGCCATTAATGGGGCACAGGCGCCGTGACGCGACGCCGCTGCTGGAGGAGCCTGCCTGGACGCCCGCTCCCCTCCGGCCGTGACCTTGTTCGTCCTCAGGGCCACGCGCGCATGGCCGATCGATCGAGTCCCTACCGAAAAAGCTTCTCTGATCTTAATAATCTCGCTTCCTTGTAACTGGAGCAAGAGCTAGCTTGTCACTGCACTGACTTGTCAGAGCAGTGCTGTACTTGCATGCTAATACACTCAGGTCAGGTACGACAACTGGAGACGCAACTAGCCATGCACCGTTGCCCTAGCTAGCTTGGCAATTACTCCCAACATTCTGTGCAACGGAACGGCCAACTTGGACAGCCGGATGAGCAGTCCGCTATGTGTCCTGAGCTCCGGCGTTTAGTTATGGTTAACTCAGCCTCGTCTAGGGCTATGTATTTAGGCTTTTAGCATGTTTTAGGGAGTACTAGCACTCCATGTAACTAAAATTTCAGAACACATGTTTGCAGGTAAAAGTGTGAGATTTATGGCTCAAGACAAATGTGGATATCATGCTACAAGATACATATTTTGGCCTCTTTCTCCGGCGAACAGTGCCCATGCATCACGCATGTGCATGTTGATGGCGAAATGCCAATAAATGGCTTTTGGCCCCCTCTAACTGCCGTTTGATTTGCTATGATCTCAGGTAGCTATCAGGCCTGATCAAAATGACACAATTAGTTTATATCTACTTTTACATCAGTTCGGCTAAAAAATGCTATATACTTTCTTGCTAAGACCAGTTTCTCACAGTGCTCGGTGTAGGTGTTTAGTATGAGTCCTTCATAAGCAGAAGCAGCATAACAGTCCTGCAATAAGCTAACACATGAAGTCTGGCAAAATTCAACCTGTCATTGTCCATTTTTCTTCTGGCGTGGTGCGTATAAGCGCAAGCCCACATTTGTGCCGCATTTCCCTGATCTGATCCTGTGACAGAGGGCCTGTTTGATGTGGCTGAGACTTATAATTATAGCTGAAACTGGTTGAATTTTTAAATTTGGTTGTTTACGAGAGAGAATACGGATAGAGATATTTGTGTGTGGTTTTGGTCGATATAAATAAAATCAGTATAATGTATACTATAATAAAATATTAGATCTCATCTTGAAAAATATTTAATTTAAAAGTTAGTTATTATAGAAAAACTAAAGCCGGAAGCTAAAGCCAAAAAAAAAAAAACAAGTCCAGAATTCTTAGCTTCCTTCACAATTTTTTTCCAAGGGGAATCATTTCACTATCTGTGTTCAACTTTCAGTTACCAGTACTACCACCAATCCTTAGGGGGTGATTGTTTTAGCGATGGCTTCTGGCTTTTGGTTGAAATTTCACTGTAACTGGCTTTTTTTTACTGTAGCTGATTTGGCTTTTTGGGCATAATTAAATTTAAAAAATGTAAAAATAGAAAAAAAAATATGTTAGCTCATCACGGACAATGTAAAGGAACACGGGAAAAAAATAAAAATGCAAAAAAACCCAAAAAATCTAAAAAAATTCAGAAAGAGACGAATTACTGAATAGTGAAAAAAAGCTGAAGCTAGAAGCTGAGTTTGAAAAAAAGCTAAAACGAGCGGGGTCTTAATCTAAGAACTATTTTACTGCATAGCATGGGGCGATGCAGAGAAGGTGCCAGCCACGGGCTACCTCTTTGACCCCCTAATTAAAGGAGAAGGGCATCCTACACATGATGCTTGTCCTTTACCAGAGGGCTTGCTTCGCTCTCCCTCCCTCCATATTGGGGGGGGGGGGGGTTGATTTTTGCAAAATGGACAAGTTCCTTCACTCAATGGAAAAGTTAGCCAATTTCTTTATATGGCCATGCAATCTTGATCTTTCGACTTTCAGACCACAGATTTGTCTGCTGGTGTTTACCTAAGAAAATGATTTGTTTGCTGCTGAATTTAAAATGAGAGTGATGAACAACCAAGTCCCACTTTTATCATGCTCAAAACCAAACACTCAGTTGCGTGTTTGAAGTTCAGAGGGTTTGATGCTTACAAGTCTACACATGGATATGTTTATTAGTCTTAGGCCTCTAACTGCTGCTCTGTTAAGAAAGAATAAAACTAGTCCTTTTGCCCTCTATATCATATTTGCAGAATAAACAACATGGAACCCAAGGCACAAGACAGCCCAAGACTTTGGAGTTAGGGGAAAATGAGTACCACATCAAGCCTCAAATTATGCAGATCCTCTACTATTTTTTTTTTAACCACCCCCTCTCTGGTCAACAAGATGTTGTTGCCAATGTACGGTGGGAAGCAAGCATGTCACAGACAGTTTCTCTCCTGATCTCCTCAAAGATGAGGGTCTCTATCCTGGTGCCAATCTCCCTGACCTCAGGCTTGAGCTCCCTCAATTGCTGTATGGACCGGGAGAAGTCCAGCTCCACCATCCTTGGGATCTTTGAGATGTCCCCTGCAATCCTCTCCCACGAGGAGATCTGCTCTTCTATGGACTTCCCATTTCTGACCATCCCTTCCTTCTCTTCCTCTATCTCCATTGCGCACACCTTGTCATGGACATTGTAGGTGAAGCATGGAGAGGTATGGCCGAGGAAATCTTCGGATGGAGGTGAGCTCCCTGAGGTTGATGGTTTTTCATCCTCCCCTGTCACAGGAACATAGAGAAAAAAAACGATTAACCTCACATTTTAACAGCTAATATCCATTCACCTTCTGCCATTACAATTCAGAAATTCAAGAACATGGTGAGACAGTTGAAGACTCAAGTTTTGGTCTACAAAAATCAAGGAGTCATTGGCTCATTGCAGACAAGAAAATCTTCAAATGGTAACAAACATACAGAGTAAAAAAAATTGCACAATGTAACATATCAACATGCTTAAACAAAGTACTATATACGAATGGCTCAATTGATAATGTGGTAAATTAATTGGTTAATGACACTAGTGCAGAGGATACTGAATCAGTAGGGTCAGAGAGCTTACAGCGGGAATGCACGGGAGACTCGTCGTCGGAGTGCATCTCCAGGACGGAGACCGGGCTGAGCTGCCGCGACGAGTCCACCTCCATGTCGGTCCTCCACCTCGCCCGCCCATCCTCCTCCTCCTCGTCGTCGAACTCCATGGCTCGAGCATCGCACTCGCCGCTGTCGCCGCCGGACCGCCGCAGCCGACGGAACTCGCCGTCGTCGCCGCCGCCGGGGAAGCAGCCACCGCCAAGATTCTCCCAGTGCAGCACCCTCCTCACGGCCTTGCTGCACAGCACCTTGCTCAGAGCGCACCTCAGGCCACCAATGCCGCTGTTGCCAACGCCGCTGCCGATGCCTCTCCTCTTCTTGAACCCGCGGTTGCAGAGCCTGAGCAGCAGCCAGCACGTGGCTACGGGGCAACACGTCGCTCCTCCTCCACCACGGCCGCGCCGCAGCCTCCTGATCTTGGCGGCCTCGATGAGGAACGGCTCCTGCTGCTCCTGGAGCAGCTCCGAGAGCCTCCTCGCGGCGGCCATTGCTGCTCCTGGTTCCCTCCCTCCTCTTCTTGGTGTACGCACAGGCACAGGACGCAGCTCACCAATTAAGAAGGCGCCACGGGCTCATCACAGGGAAGCGGCGGTGATTGGGGATGGAAGGGTTAGGGCGCGCAGTGATGTGCGGTGCGGTTCTTGTACGCATGTGAAGAAGCCGAGGGGTGGGGAGGGAAGGGACCATAGTATTCTCATATGCTGGGGATGGAGAAGGCGGCGTCTGCGCTCGGGGTCCCCAGGATGGTTGTTGGCTAGTGGAGAGAGAGAGAGAGAGAGAGAGAGAGAGAGAGAGAGAGGACGAGAGTGCGTGTGTGTGGTCGTGCGGTGGTGGTGCGAGGGAAGGAGAGGGGAGGAGAGGAGTGGAAACGGTGGCAGTGCCTGGAGCAGGGGGTTGATCTGATGTGTCGCAGTTGTTGCCCTTTTTGGCTGCCCAGTAAGAAAGGGCTACTTGTTACTAGTGCTTTTTTACCCGTTAGTGGGCCTCGTAAAAATGCGAGCAAACGGAAGTCCTGATGATCATGACCAAAGTTATAAATCCAGATTTTCTATAGCTAGATATCCAGAACCTTGGTCATGACTCACGAGAAACCATGGTTTCGTTATAAAAAATACAGTAAATAGAACTGTGTATGTCCTATGCAAATTCTTTCTTACCATTTTGTTAGGCGGCTAATTCTAACCTTCAATCACAATTAGATATGAGACTACGGCTAGGCTTTTTCAGGCTGCCCCTGGTTCGGTAGAAACGACACTGTCTGAAGCATGACATGACACGGACATCAACGGGTTGGACCGGTAAAACACTAGCGATAGGGCCGGCTTCAGCACCAGTAAGTGTACCGACAAAAGAGAGCTCCGTGGTGTTGTTTCACTACCCTATGCTTATGAGGAGCAGCTATGTGACGTGGGATCTATTCCTTCTCTGCTTGAGGAAGAATGATATACTTTAGCATCTCGAAACACTTCTTCAGTGCAATTCACAAGGCTAACGCGCTATTTTCCGCCATGTACTCATTCTTGAGCGTGAGGCGGAGGTGGTGTCTAAGAAAGGGACAGGCTTGGCATCATGTGGTGCACCAATCCCAATAGCAGCACAGAGCTTTTTGGCTCTAAGTATGATCTCGACGTCGAAAGCTTAAGTCAAGTAATTTTGGTCATACTGGACTAGCTCCTCGAACTCCTACTTCGTGATACCTGTTATCTACATGTGCATGAAAGAAATATATAACTTTACTGTAGATAAACATTCATGAGATAAAATTGCATAATGATACAAAAAAGTTCTCATGATATTTCAAAATTTTCTACGCATTTTCTATAGTTTTTATCACTAATTTTAGCGATTTAAGGTAATTAAGCAATTATGACTAATCAAAATAGTAAGTAAATACAGAAAAACAAGAAAAATAATAACAATAGTGCTAAACATACTTCAAATGTTAAAAACAATTCAAAATTTGAATTCATGAGGTCCTTTTATGCTGGAATATAAATTTTTAGTGAATTTTGCAATTTTCGAGAGCCTATCCGCTAATTTGCAGTTCTGAGAAAATTTTTCGCGCAATTTGCCAATTTTTCGCAGGTTTATTTGCAAAATTTAGGAACCAGGCCCCCTCCCTTTTTTGTTTTATTGGCCTGTTTCATCCCAAGAAAAGGGGACAGTGGGGGTAGGGTTCCCCTACCCATACCTGAGCGGCGGCGCCTTATGGGAGGTGGCGATGGCGGCTTCACTCCGAAGGCTGAGCGATAGCGGCACCTCGTGTGGAAGCGGCGTCAGCGGCTTCACCTATGTACTTGAGCTGCGGTAGCATTCAAGCTAGCATCGACACATGCCGACGGTAGTCGTCCATGCAATGCAGCGGCGACTCGGCCATGCGGGGCCGGCGGTGGTCGGACGTGTGATGCAGCGTGACGCTCAACCACGGTGGCTCGTCCATGTGGGGCCGGTGGCAGTGCTCAATCGCGGTGGCTCAACCATGCGGAGCCGACAGTGGCACCGCTTCGAGCTGGCATCTATACCGCATGTAGGCGACGGTCGAACAGCGGCGCAGCTCCAAGACGACGACGGCGCGGTTTCGGCTCGAGGCCGGAGTGACGTCGGCGGCGGCACCTCATGAGGAGTCGACAGCGCGTAGCGCGGCGGTGGCCTAGCAGCATAGGGCAGCGCGATGGGCGGCCGTGTTTGGGTGGTGAGGCAGCCACGGCCACGTGCGTGTAGTGCGGCGCCGGCGACTCGGTGGTGTGGCTGCATGCAGGCGACATGGCATGTGCAGCCGGCGGCCGAGCGGCATTGCCTTTTTTTTGTTTTTTTTAATCTACACTACAATCAACACAATTCAATCTACAAATGTCGTGCTTCGATGATTACCTTTCGATCCATCGGAGCGATTTATGCTGATAACGTGTTGAGAAACCGTCACTGGTGAGTCTAGTCCTAGCGATTACCTCCTAGGTAGAAGAACGATCAAATACAGAATAATGCAAGAATGAATAATAGATTGAACACAGAGAGATAGAGGAACTCCTTTCTTTATTACTTTTCTTCTTCGAAAGATATAAGTTATAATTATTGGGCCTCCTGTTTATAGGCTAAAAGGGTGAGATATCTATCATGACCTTTGGACTCAAGCCTAGTTTCCTAACAAAAGAAACGCCTGAAACAGCCAACCAAATGGGGGCGAAAATTGAACTAGCTGATGACTGCCCGTTCTGATCATCTGAGAAGGATCATTACCGAATCTAAACCACGTTTTGGAGACGTACAGCACGCCGCTTTCGCTTTCAATGCGGCGACGTGACTAGCCACCCGCAGAATAAAAACCTAATCCCACCCGAAAACGATATCAACGACCAAAGCAGTCAGCTTTAATTGAGGCGCATTACTCTCTGCGTCCAAATTTATAAGGGCATCTCCAATGATCCTAGCTAGCAACTAACTAGGAGATTTCCACATCATCAACCAAATAGCTAGCATAAAAAGGACTGTCTATAAGGATAGCTATTTGATACTTATATGCACACACAGTCATTTATAGAGACTGCCTCGTTTTCTGTTATAGCCTAGTGCTTGAGGAAGAGCCGGCTCGATTTTTTTTGCATACTCTCTTTCCTCCACATAGAATTTATGCTGATGTGTACATACAAATAGCCAGCTGACTCAGACCATTGGAGATGCCCTAAGGCGTACGGTTGCCGCCCCAGAGGCGCGCGGCGCGGACGCGAAGCTCGTCGAGGTGGCGCTGCTTGCGCGTGCGCGAACGGCGCGTGGACTCCCGGTTGGAGATCTTCCGCCGGAGACGCCGCTCCTCCACGTCGGCCTCCGTCGCCGGCGAGGCGCGGGATCTTCGTTTGGAAGCGGGTGCGTTTCGGTGTTGGATCCGAACCCATTATGTTGTGGCGCGAAGGCTTGGAGGGTAGAGCCCGAGAGAGGCATCAGGGGAAGAATGGTAGTTGGGAGCTTATAAGAGGAGGGCGAGAGAGGAGAACGAGGGAAAAAGGGAGGGATGAAGAGAAGGGCGTTTGTGCTACGTTCAAGTGTATTATGGTTTGTGCTTGAGCCCGTGCGTGAGTCACTTCTTTGTTTTTTTTTTATGCATTTTGAGTAGGTATATATGTGGCTGAAAATTGAAATCCCAACCGATGGTTAATCGCTAACTACCATAGCATGATGGCTCGTCTAGATCAGGTGGAAAACAAGATAGATTGACGTGTTTCAGACTTTCATTTTCTCGTCCATCTGGTTCACGGCTCATGGGAAGCTGCGTTGTATATATACTGTATGGCAGTATTAACACATTGGCATGAAAGTCTGAGACACATTTGTAAAAAAAAAACTATTTAATGAAGTCCTCTCATGAGCATCCAGACATTAAAACTTTCAAGAGCACCCAGAAAACCGTAAAAAAAAACTATTTAATTAAGTCAGACATTTGTGTATATATATCATCAGACATTCAGACTTTCAAGAGCATCCAGAAAACAGTAAAAAAACTATTTAATTAAGTCTTTTTTTTCAGAGGAACTATTTAATTAGGTCTTAGTCCTTCAAAGCTATGTTACACAAACAATTGCTTTTAAAATAGCGAAAGTGCTAGACATCTATCAACTATTTTTTAGAGAAAATTAGCCGAATTTCTTACTATTAGATCAGCTTGAAGATTCATGCTCCGGTTGGCGATGTCATCGTCTTCACCACCGACGGTGGCTAGATTAAGGCTCATGTTCACTAATTTAGGGTTTCGGGTTCACCGGGGACCAGCTATAAGGAGGGAGGGGTGGCAAGACAGCGATGGCGCCGCTAGCCGTGGGCATAGTGGCGAGTTAGGTGGGACGGCGAGAGGTGGTATGAGGTGGTGGATCTGACGAGGGGAAGCCGCCAGAGATAGGGATAAATGTGGGAGGAGTGGATGCAGTGTAGGGGTGGTGTGGAAGAAGAGACAAGCGGCGTCGGCACCGCCATCAGCGCTGGCAACCACGCTGGGAGTCGTTAGAGGCGGTGGCATGCTGGCAGCGTGTTGGAGAAGGGCATGAATTTGAGTTGAGTGTCAGTAGGTTGGTGAAATGTATCTCTGCTCTCTCTCTTTCTTTGAAATGCCCATTATCTTCTTGTTGTTGTTAAAAAAGGGGCCTAATACTAGTGTTAGATTGCAAAAGTTTTGGTGGGCCTAACTGATTTTTTTACTGTTTACATTTTTTGTTTTTTTCTATTTTTTTTATTTTGTGCTGTGACCAGCGATTTTTTTACTGTTTATATTTTTGTTTTTTCTCTATTTTTCTATTTTGTGTTTTCTTTTTTCTCGTATTTCTTTGCATTGTTGGTGGTGGATTAACATATGTTTTTTTATTTTTTTAAAATTTAATTATGCTAATAAGCCAACTCAGTTATAGTAAAAAAAATCAGCCAGCTACAGTAAAAAAATCATAAGTTATCGCTATTCCGAACGCTACCTTAGATTTTCTTTTGCACCCCTTCACCTGCTATTCCTTTTTTTATTATTCCTTTTGTTAATAAGCATAAATGCGAATGAAAATGGGTCATTGGATACCATACTATATGTATACATGGCATGTATATATGAAAAGCTAGATTCTGTGTCAGTAAACACTAATAAGCATATATGATAATATGATATAGGCAAGTGATGGCTATGTTACGTACAACTTTTAGTTACAGAAGGTTTTTATATTTTCTTTCCACTTCCCCTGACTGCAACATATCTAGTGCAATATGGGAATTCGATGCTAAAGTGCGAAAGACAATGTTGGCCGTTCGATCAAAGTCCAGCGGACGAGATGAAGGCGGGACGAAACCCATTCCATTTATACGTTTTTTCACTTACCCCCTCCCCCGCGTGTCCCCCTTCCTTCTCGGAAACACCCCCGCGATGCCTCTCTCTCCTCTGGGTTCGAGCGACTCGCTCGTTCCTCTCATCTCGCCCCGAGCGATCGAGCGCCGCCTGTGACGTATGGTTAGCTGCGCCGACCAAGCCATCCAAGCCGCCATTATGCACTGCCGCGTTCCTCCACCCCGCACGCCTCCCTCTCCATCTATCCTGCCGCCGTGCGCCGCTGCATTTCTCCACCTCACGGGCAGCCTTCTCCATTAGCCCGGCCGCCGCCTCTCCCTCCACCCCGCGCAACCTTCTTCTCCACCACTCCGATTCGTGTCCCCAGTCCCGGCCGGCATCCAGAAGCTAGGATCAGCGTTCTACTCAGTAGTAGGTATATGTCGATAACCAGTAGCAGGTGTTTGTAACTTGAGGATCTATGGATTGGATCTGATTTTTTTTTATTTGTGAACGGTGGTTGGTGATCAGGAATGAATGTGTGGACAGAATTGTGCTTTCCTTTTTCAGTTCTTGTAGTGGCAGATAGCATGGCTGCAGATCGACACATGATAAATTTTTTGGACTGCTTGCTGCCCATCTCGACGGCGGCAAGCAGGTAGCAGCGACAGCAGAGAGCAAGCATGGTAGTCGGTGAGCGGATCCAGAATTTTACTAAAAGGTATGCCACACCAAAATTTTTATATGCAATTCGGTAAAACCATAAGTATTCATATGGAAATTCTATAACTTAAATGCAAGTAGCAGCCTCTAGCCTCAAATTTTGGGTCATCCAACACGCCTAGATGCAATATTCATATGGAAATTCTATAACTTAAATGCATAAGTATGTGATCAGATAGTAATGTCAGCTATTGTTTTTTCAAATTTCAATGCTAGAAGAGACCAAATAGAGCCAACCTAGAACTTATGAAGTACTCCTGCAATTGCACAGACAATGTTGAATCGTACTTGTATTTTAAGATACAAATGCATACCGGGATCGACTCGGATAATGATATATGAACCCATCCAACTGGCTTGCTCGGTTTTAATTTCTGAAGCATGAGAAAATTATGATACATTAAAAGTTCAAGGCAACATTATCACTCAAGAAACTCAAGGTTTCCAAGGATTAGTTCGGTCTTGATGGACAACTTCTTGTAGTGCGAAGCATAGCGAGAAGAGATCGAGTTTCCCGAGAGAAAATTATGCCACAATTACATAGTGTAATCCTATGTCATACCAGAATAAACCCTAGCCCCTAAGTCGAGTAACCCAAATACACAAACCATTTAATCACAGCCTGATATCAGTTTTAGTTTAGTACAAGACAAACACCAAGGCAAACTAAGCCAAATTGCTCCCAACACAAGGCTTTTCAAAGAGTCACGCTGCCACATGTGACATGTGAATATGTGATCCAAAATCAACAACCATTGAGAGCAGATCAGAACTTCATTCGGATATATAAATATCGTGTGCTTTCACTCGCAGCTTCTTTGCTATGTTTGACGAATCAATCAGCAATCAACATGTAAAACCTGTGATACGTAACGAGCCTCTAAACATTTCTTGAAGCAAATTCTCATGGCGAAGAGAGTACCTTGAGATTGTGGAAGCCATCCTCGGCCCGGATAGAGATCTTGCTCGGCGTGTAGCTCTCGTCGAGCTTGAAATCCACATAGAGCACAACAAGTGCGGCGCAACAAATTTAATGACTTTAGGTGCCATTCACGTGAATCAAACAAGCCAAAGGAAGCAGGCTCGGCGTGCTACTCTCGCTCACCGCACTGCACCTTCTTCTAGAACCGGATGTTCACTGGTGCGCGCGCGCCGTCCGACCTAACCAAAATGCCAAACCCAAATCGGTGACTAGTCGGCCGATTCGGTGTATTTACGAGAAGAGTGACAATTTTTCGAGTGGGGTTGGTATCGACTACCGATGAGTGTCGAGGTTGTCGTCGCGGAGGAGGCGACGCCGTTGTCGGGCTTGCGGAGCCGACGCTTGCGCGGCCGTCTTCGCCATCTCCCGCATGTCGGCGTCCACCGAAAGCTCCTGGCTGCCCTTCAGCCGCCCCACGGACGGCGATCACGGCGCCGCCCCCGCCGCCGGGGTCGCCAGCTCATCACGGCCTCCTCCTCACCCTCGGATTCCATCGGCGGCACAGTGCGGGGGGGAGGGGGGGCAACTTAGCACAAGGGAGGAGGCGGAGGCGCTTCCGGAGAGGGAGGGACAGGTGGGGATGGGGGGAAGAGAGCTGCGGAGGCGGCGGCGTGCGAGGGTGTCGTTGGAATCAAAACCCTAGCTAGGAGTCGTTGGCCTTCAAAGACATGAACTGCGACTGGTGATTGGGCCCCAGGGTATGCCGTGGCCCACCCGGCATACCCTGTGGCTCCGCCCCATCGCACCCAAAGGCTGAGTCGTGGCGGTGGCAGGAGAGCTGTGGCGAGTTGAGAGATGGAGGGGCGTCGCGCCCGTGCAATGTTTTTGCCAGTAACGGCGACAACGGTGCCAATCACGACAGGTGGTAGTGATTTGAGTGGAGCAGAACGGGAGGAAGGGGATTGAGATCGATCTGTGCAAGCGAAAGGGGGAATGGGATTGGAGGCGTAGGGGTGCTTTCGCGAAAGCGCCGAGCGATGCAGGGGTTTAACTAAAAAACAGATAGTGGATTGGGGTTCTTCCCCAACCTTGATCATAGCCCTTCGCCTCAAATCGGACAGCCAAAGTTGTCGTTCACACTTTAGCACTAAATAGTAAATACCACTTTTACACTAGATATGTTGCCTTCCTTGACTCCCACACGTAGAATCATTAGTAAATGACGTGGAAAAAGTACATAAAGTGCATAAGTAACATACACGTGTACCACAATAGTCACCTTTTGGAACTTTTCTAGTTGCATGTGTTACGGAACTTGAGGTTTCAGTTATGGGCAAATACCTAAATTATTCCTGCTAACAGTGATTTTTACAAGATCAATAAAACCTACAATCTATTCTCTATCTTGTGCGATCGTTATTAAAAATTATGTTGTGAATTACGTTGCCGTTTGTTGATCTACATGTTTCTCAACAGCATGCACACAAACATCGGCTTCAAAATGGAACTTCTGTCCTAAACGAAGTGGGCGTCGAATGTGACATTGTTATGGGGTTTTTTCCCTTGTCTGTTGTGTTGGGCGTGAAGGGCACTCCACGTTGGGCGGAATAACGAACAAATTATTCACGTCTCTTAGAACGTTGGCGGCCCAGGTAAAACTTTTCTCGCATTAGCCTAATGGGACTATGTAGATTGAAGCAGTACGTACAGGGTCCAACTCGGGCGTTGGGCTTGGGCTGCTTAGGTAGAACAGTCTATACCTTCTTCTTTTCTTGGAGCAAGTCCAACTTACTTCTGAACTTTGGTGTCATAGCTGCTTAACCCTCTAATCTATAAAAACAGAAATGCTACCTTCTAAATTACTAAAATCGGATCAAATAACTCCTTAAGATGGTTTTAATAATGTGGACGGCGACACGAAGATGACTCGTCGATTACTCAGCAAATAAAATGATAGAGATCTCCTTGAACTCTCGGGCCTTCCTCTCTGAGACAAACGTGGAGTTGAGTTGTAGTCCTGTAGATGATTATCCAATCCAATCTAATTCAATTCAAGTACGATTGTAGGAGGAATAAACAAATCCAAAGGAATCCAACCCAATCCCAATACTAATATAGTAAATAGGTTGGTTAGGAGGACAAGCTCAGTCGGATGAGTTTATGTCGGGACCAGGATTATCAATCCGAAACCCTCTATGTTTCATCGTACTATTTTCTAAATCGGCTGATAGTACACATAGAGATATTGCTAGATTATACACATACATCACAGAGGCTCATACATCAGGTAATATTACAAATACATAAATAGACTGTGCGGTCATTTATTTTACAATACGAGCGATTAGACCAAATACTAACAGAGTACAACAGCAGAAACATAAGTAGACGCGGAAGCAAATAACAAAGAGGTGGGTCCATCAGCACCACCCACCCACAGGCAAGTGATTGGGAGTCCCGGCCCATGTCTCCCACTGTTTTTTCTATCTTGTCTGGACGTGGCGAAGTAAGCATATGGATCTTGGTTTGAAGGCCCTGAAGGATTTATATTGAGTGATTGTGATCACAAATAACCGTACTCCACAAGTCACCACATAAAATGCAAATATAATAGATGCAATGCTAAACAAAGAAAAGTTTAGGGTTCTTTTAAGCATAAAGCCAAAATTTACATACATACATACATACATACATACATACATACATACATACATACATACATACATACATACATACATACATACATACATACATACATACATACATACATACATACATACATACATACATACATACATACATACATACATACATACATACATACATACATACATACATACATACATACATACATACATACATACATACATACATACATGTGTGTGTACATTTAAGTATACTGAATGTGATAAACAAGTATAACATGTTCATTTAAGTGGTATATTAAAAGCGGGAGGATATACAACCGGGAGTACAAAAAAGCCTTCACACATAGGACGTAGAAATAGAGCACCATGGTGGTTGGGCACCATGATTTCAAATGAGCGAATTTAACCTAAATTTAGGTGCATTTTTTGAAAATATTAGTTTTAGGGAATATACCCATCTATAACAATTCAGATGAAGTGTATACATTTGAAAAATATACTCCATTTTAAATTTTTGAACGAATTTAGATCACATACTTTGCTGATTTATATATATAATCAGTACATACCTACAATCAAACTATCATGTATAGGCTAGGTTCCATCCACCGTAATATATCCACTAGGGTCTACCTACCCAGGACTAAATAAAATTAGGGTTCTATCCACTCGACGATTTTTACCCTACCCACCAATTATTTTGAAAACATAGAGACTAATCAAGTAAGTTTCTGTGCATCATCCATGGCCATGGGCATGGCTATCCAGATATTTTTTCACTTTGCAGAGATTGTACAATTTTACCCACAAGGCACATCTCACTTATTTTATGCTACAAGAGGTTCATCACAAGGCCTTTACAATGCTCCATCTCAACGCCATTATGCCAACTAAGGTTTCAACAGTTGGGGGTTCTATCCATCCGGGCCGAAGGTCCCCTCTTGCACCGTGTAGGAAAATGTCTATATCCGACTGTTTAACCTCACTCCATTGGATGGTGAAACCAACACTGAGGCATCACAAATTAGTTGGGCAGGTCATATCCACATGAACTTGTGGTTACATTGTTAGTGCCCGGGAGGTCATCACAAAAACTGGCCCTTAACTAAATCAGGAGGAACTACCACATTCCAAATTCTTGTGTTCTATCCGAGCCTGTCCATCTTACTATCTGCCCAAGTCTAAAATAAGTTTTAGAAAAAATATTTTTAAAAATAATTTCTAAGTTTAAAATACATGCTATTTTCCATCTAATGCTACCCAAAACGAGTTTTGATGATTAAATCATGTCAGGGCAACTTAATGCCCACATGCACTAATATATCTAAGTAGGACTAAGCATGGTACTATATAGACTCAATAATTAATTAAGTATATGAATATTCCTAGGGCTTCAAGGTATAATGCCCAAGATCAAGGAAGATAATTTAATAGCTCAATAAATACTAAGTGCTAAAGACAACATAATTATAATTGAATGTATAACATGCAACTTGATGACTTAAAAACAACATAGTTTGCAAAAAGTAGGTGCAATATGGTCAAATAATGACTTACCTTTCTCACACTTCTGGTAGTCTTGGCCTTGCTTGATCAGCTGCTCTTCCGGAGCTTCAGAATCTAATCACGCAAATTGCAACCGAAATCGAATAAATCTAAAAGAATTCAAATAAATCTAATAAATTCAAGTGGACTCCAATTTTATAAATTTTTTTGCTGTTAGATTTTGAATTTATATGTATTTAGAATCAAGAATCACTGAATTTGAATTTAAAATGACAGAGAACAGGCGTTCCAAACTTGGACCTAAGAGAAAATGCCAAAAAAGCTAAAATTCCTGACTAGTGGTCCTACTATCATGGAGACAATCTTAATAACAAGTCCTAATTAGATTTTATTAATTAAGTCGGGTCCACATGTCAGTGTAATTCCATTACTTAATTAACCATTTATTAACCTGACTTAACTCCCTAATTAATTTCTGGTGGGACCAAGGTCTTAGGTGCACATGTGCTTCTCGTTCATTCCTAACCAAGAACGAGAGGGAGAAATAGGGGAGGCGGCCATGGCTGCTCCTGGCCAAGCTCGGCACTGACAGCAAAGTCAACCCACGGCCTAGGATACCTTATGGCTTGTGACTGTGTGGCATGCAGCTGCCTAAGGCGACGCGCAGCTGGCCATGACGGTGGTGGTGGTGCACTAGTATGGCAGTGCCAACTAATTGGCTAGTGTTCAAGAGCATCATCACGGTGAACATAACTCACCAGCGCGGCGTGGCGGCAGAGACCTGGGGAACGGGGGCTCAAATTAGCAATTGGGTACGGAATAGGAAGGTCTAGGTATGCTCTAATACGAAGTAATTAGGCTTAATCTCATCGAGGAAGGAATGGCGTCGACGGTGGCAGTTCTGGCCGGACCTGAGGAAGATGATGGCACAGGCTAGGTTCTGCGAATGGATTCCCAAATTAAATCATTGTAATGGCATAGGTAACTCGGGAACACATTTCGATGCGAGAAAAACATGATTGAGCTCACCAGAGAATGAGATGTGCTCGGTTAGGCTCGACGGCAATGGCGGACATGGTCCTCTGCCCCTTCTGGGCTGAGAAGAAGAAAGGAAGGAAGAGCAAATTATTGTAATTTCTTCCGATCTTTGTTCTTGGATCATATTTCACTACAGTACTTTGACTTGCTGTAACACAACACAATTGTTTCTTGGAGCATCAACTGCTCTGCCCTTTCTTCTTTTATTTCTTCCTCTTCCTCTCGATCACACTTATTACCCCCCGCTCCTGATGGCTTGTCTCTTAACTAATACATTACCCTTACTTATATACTCATATTTAACCAAATAAGACACAGACTCATACTACCAACTAAGGAAAGGCCACAGTAACTGCTCCTCGTATACAATTCAGACTCTTACCATATCTAACAAACCTACCAAAAACAAGATTAATTCTAAAAATCACATTCTTAATCTTGTTTCTGTATCTCACCGATCTTCTCTCTTGCTTCCACTTCTTCCTTTTATCTGCACTGCATGCACTGTTCCTTTCTGAACCGTCACTGCCCTATCACCTATACTTGATTCATTCTAAGCCTTGCACAATTTGACACTTGCCGCACTTCGTACCTGGACTGAACTTGTCCTATCTTGCTTGTTCACCCGGGCTTCACTATTAGCTGAGTCTCATGTTCCTTTCTCTTGGATTAAGTCTGCTTGCTTTTCTGCATACATCTTAGCCGAGGCTACACCGCCCCTAACTCCCGTGCTTGTGCGTACTATCTCCAATGCTGACCGCGTTCCCTCTGTAAAACCACAGAAAATTGCACCAATCTATACACCTATATTGGCTGTATGCGACTAGGACAAGCCTTCTACACCAACTGCAAGCATGTGGGGTCTATGGCCTTGAACAACCGAGCCACCTCCATGCGCGTCTGTGCCATCAATGTGAGACCCACCGTCCCGTCCACCTGTGCTGCCGCTTGCAGCTTGAGCATCTCCACTACTCCCATATGCATGCACACGTGCATACGTATGTGCGCCTCCTGCGCTAGCCGTTTTGAATTTTTCTGTTCATATTTTTTGCACTCCAATCTCTCCTTTCCAGTTTACAAATTTTTAAAGAAATTTTGTACAACCGGTTCAGAGATCTCTTTACCTTTATCAACAACTTTTCATTTTTAGTATAGAAACGTAAGAACTCATCTTGTAGCACCACCCTGCACCCTCTTTCTGTCATCTGCCCGAGACTAAGTATGTTGTTGCAAAGACTTGGTATATAGTAAATCCCTGTCGACAACTTCTTATCTCCATTCTTGCATCGCAAGAGCATTGTCCCTTTACCTCTTATCTCTACTGTGGAGCCATCGTCAAACTTGACCTTGCCCCAAATCTTCTCATCGAGCTCATGAAACATGGAGCGATCTCCCGTCATGTGATTGTTTGCTCCATTGTCTAAGTACCACTGATCCGAGTGATCGTGGTTGTCTTCCTCGTGTGTAGTTTTGGAACTACGTTCTATTCGTTCAGCATCACTATGACCGGTACCTTTTCAACATATGATGAGAAAAGTAGTACTGATTCGTCATCTTTTTCTTCATCTTGGATGAGGTTTGCCTCTCCGTTCTTCTTCTTACTTATGCAATCCAAATCATAGTGCCCATACTCGTCACAATTGAAACACTTTATATGGCTGCGGCACGCTAACGTGTAGTGCCCGTATTCGCCACATTCAAAGCACTTGATATGTGACTTGTCACGGGATCTGTCACCTCTACCTTACCCAGTCTTATCTCCATGGCCACGTCTACTGCCTCGATCACTCTGGCCACCTCGCCTGCACCATCGCCCGCGACTGCTTGATGAGCCACCGTTCCTTGTATCTCCCTTTATTAGCAACGCCTGCTGGTTATGAGACTGAAACCTCTACTCAGTATGGAACTGAAACCCCTTCAGTAGCTCCTCATGCACCTTAAGAGAGCCGGTGATCTTCTCGACCTTCACGCAACACAATTATTTTTCCGGAGCACCAACCGCTCTGCCCATTCTTCTTTTATTTCTTCCTCTTCCTCTCGATCACACCGAATATTAGGCTCATATATGGCAACATAGATGCAGAATATGCAGGGTAAAACTCATATATGGCAATATTAGGCTCTATGTCAAATTGTACTTCAGGATTTCTTATGGCATGAATATTACTAAAGTCAACTGTATCAACTTAAGCATGAGTCATTACCGTGCTCTCCTCCATGATTGCAAGCACACCACCAGATCTTCCCTAACTACCAATATTTGGAGTCTAAATAGAAGTCGCACCTTGATCTGGGGCCCTTGTGTCTACCGATGTCATATGTTGTTCATCTCCCATAAAATTCGCCCACATGTGAGTCATCATAGTGGTCATCGCTGAGACTTTAGTCTTCAGGTTCTTCAATTCAAAGACATCTTCTCTCAAGATAGAGATTTCATTCTTGAGTTCTGCAACCTCTTCTTTCCTAGCCATGTAGTCTTGTGAGTGTGATCGGGTTGTAGCCACTATAAGGAAATCTGATCTACCGCCACCCTTCCCACACGCTTAGATCTGGGGATTTTACGGCCAGGTTTGCCAACCCACAACTAACTTGGTGAGAAATCCACTTCCGAGTTTTTGATCTACCTAGATTAGGGATTTTACAGGGAGAAACACTCGTTCTTCCCCAACCCTCACTGGATCATATCGTCACTCCAAGAATCGTTTGAGCTCTGACACTAATTGTCAAGACCCCGGAATGGAGAGTCCGATAATGATTTAGATATATGTGTTTGGTAGTGTGAACTACAAGAACAACTAGAGCTATAAACTATAGATGAAACTAAGAACTACAACTATGATATGGCGGCTAGGGTATTTCATTCATTCAGATATCCCGAACAGGGTTCTTACAAGCCTTTTTATACCGGCTGAAGCATTAAGCAAAAAGTAAAAGACAATTGATAGTAAACAGCGCCGACAAATGTACAGTTAACATGTAATAAGAGAAAGCTATCGTTTTCGGCCATTAGATGTACATTTGATGGCAGTAGAAGATAGCTCTTCAGGCAATCCGAACGCCTCCATCACTGTTGGCTATTGAATGTGCATCAGACGACAGCAGAAGATAGCTTTTTGGATGGTCCGAATATCACCATCGCTATTGACCATTGGATATACATCGGACGACAATAGAAGATAATCTTTGAACTTAATAAAAGTCGGCGACGGCTTCATTATAAGCCAGACTGTTAGATCTTCATATCGCTTCAACTTTATATCCCAACCATTCCTTCCCTGAAGACTCTTTTCTTTTTCTGAATTTTTCTGAGTTGCTCTCACTAAGGTCCTGACAAGGTGGCGCTCGGGAGATCAAGAAGGTGGCGGGCGAGGTGGAGGGGATGAGGGACTTCGCGCTGCTTCGGCAGCTGCGACTTTCTGTGATGCCCGTGCCGGCGAAGGTCTGGGACTGGATTTGCGAGGGGGGGGGGGGGAGTTTTGTGTAAGATGGGAAGGGGGAGGAAGAAGAGGGTTGATGCTATCAAGGTGAAGAAGCTATTATTGCAAAGCAATTAACCCTCATTTTCTGCTAATCTTGTAGAACTGTTGTAGATGCAGGGTAACATATGCAATAGGAAGGCGGCATTTTGTGGTGTCTTTTGGCCTGCAAGAGATGGTACTTCTGAGGAGCATATGAGAAATTTTGTGCAGCTTCCTCAGTGTTTGCCATATCTGCACCGTAGTCTGACTAAGTGTGTGGCCACTGGTTAATCTATGCAAGTTCAGTAGTCGATGTCGCAGGAATAGTTGTGATCTCAGAGCTTTCAGATCAGTCAAGCACTCGTATGCTGTTCTGTTCAGCTTGTGAGTAATGAGTTGCAGCTCTAGTCGATCTACTTGTCACTCTGTACGCATATACAGTTCAGTGATTTTTTCAAGCAGGTGGTGTCATGCTTCATGGATGACTCCTAGCTATGTGTTAAACGGTGTGTAGCTCATATAGGCGCCGTGATGATTAAATTTGGGAGTGAACATTAAGAATGTAAGCGACACATTGATTCAGAATGCCTTGTTTCTGTGCACAAATAGCTGCTTTGTCCATCTATGTAAAAACGCAAGATAATGATGTTGTGTTCAGTGTACCATCACCTGATCTCCATATGCTGCAATGCAAGCTACAGAGGCTTAGAAATCAGATACTAGTACAGGAACAACTGCAGAAGGCAAGCTCAAGTTGGATGCCCTTAATTTCCTTAGAAAAACGATTCTTTTCAAGTAGTATATTGCAGCTGTGTGGCTTTCAGACATCTGAACGATGCTGGCAAGGCAACTGGCGATGAGTTAACGATTAGCGTAGCACAAACGCGGTTGGTCAGCTGAGCAGAGATGATTTATGGCGGGAAATATCCGCCGCCGCAGGGTGCAGGGCAGGCAGCTGGAGCCTGGCGGTGGAGATTGGACATGGACCCAATTACTCGGTCCATGGCTGGACATGGACCCAATTACTCGGTCCATGGCTGGTTTTATTAAGCATCTCTGCAAGGACTACCTGTACCATCCATTCACTGTTCTCAAAGCTTCTTGCTGTAGAAAATACATGGCTCGATCGGAGGCGATAGATGTGCTGTTTGGCTATGCAAGCTTGTCCAACCTAGACAGACAGCCAGCACCCATCTAGATTCAGACGGTTTTTGCTTCTAACTTCTACTTTATGATTTATGATTTTTTATTTTTTTTCTAGTTTTTTGGTGTGTTTGTTTTTATTTTTATTCCTTTGTATTGTTCTTGCTGATATAACATTTTTATTTTTATATTTAATTATACAGAATAAATCTACAGCAGCTACAACGCTAAAATAAACTATAAACTCCGACTTACAAGGCACTAGAAGTTTCGTGGCCAAGAACTGAAAGTCTGAAAACCTGTATCGAGAGTTGCAGCAGTGCCAGCGCCAGTAGCGAGCTGTGCGTGCAGGCGCAGCTCTTCGAATTGAAGAACATTCATCTCTTTCGCCTTCAACTCCTCCCATGTTCCCTGTCGGCGACTTGCCAGCTCCCGTTTCGATTTCTCTCCTTCCTCCGCGCCAGTCGCCAAAATGCTGCCAAATGCGACGGGAAAAACTAGTGCTACTCCTGTAAGCTCCAAGGAAAGCGGCATCTCTGAACGAATTGCTCTACACATGCAATGGACTAGTGGAGCAAGGTGATCTTACTAACATGGACATGGACATGGACACATGGTACATGACGGCGTCGCGTGCTGCGAGCTTGGGCGGTGGCTGGAATGGACGGGCCGGCGACGCAGAGGTTGCGAGCCTGTGAGGGCCATGAATGTGCACACGCCAAAGGGTTTTCTACGTGCCCGACAGACAGGCGCCGCGAAGTGCAAATGTACGAGCGGGACTCATCTACAGGGAGGTAGGTACACATGATGTTGGTTGGACTCGGCCGACCAATTGCGAAAGGAGAGCGTTTGGATCGGTTTGGTTCGTACCACGGAACCACTGCTTTCTGCTTGCGACGTGCGTGCCCAAGCGAGGAGTCATATCGTCTCGTCGCCATTGCGATTATCTATGCACTGTGCCTGCAACAGTAGCCTTTTGGCAGATGGTGCGGTTCCTGTGACCAGGGTCTGTCCCCGGCAAGCCAAGCTTGGCCAAGATCGACTGACGAAGCCGATCAAATCTTGGCTAAACAGATCAACGGCATTTCAAGCTGTGGCTTCAAACCAAAACCCCCAAAGATCAAACGAGTGGCGCGAACCGCGTGCTGCCGGTCGCCACTCAGCTGCAGCAGCAGCAGCATATATGTCGGCGATCATAACTCCACTCACCTTGCACTGTTGGCGCTGTGAGTGCCCCAACCTCCCCTCTCCTCTCACACGTCTCCCTCTTTTAATGCCCCATCTCACCCATCCCTTTCTCCCGCACATCTTCTCTTCTTCTCTGCAAGAGCATTATTGCCTCCCTACTTAACAACCTGAACCCACACGCTCTCACCAAGATCACGCAAACACTTCACGGACAGACGCAAATCACAGCGGCACCGGCCAAGAGAGCCGTGGCCATGGCCGGCGCTCGCCGCGTCGCCGCCCTCCTCCTGCTCCCGCTGGTGGCCACCGCCGCCCTCGCCTCGGGCGACGTCGTCGGCGCCGAGCTCAGGTCCTCCCCCGCCGGCAAAAAGTCCAGCGCCAAGCCGACTGTACCGCCGGCCACCAAACCTGGGTCCGGCGGCGCCATCCCGGGCATCCCGGGCTTCGGCAGCATCCCCGGGATGGGCGGCGGCGGGTTCAACGTGCCTGGGATGGGCGGCGGGTGGGGCGGAGGGTACGGCGGCCCCGCCGGCGGGTACTCGCGCGGCGGCGTGGTGGCCCCCACTGTGGTGTGCTCGGAGAAGGGCCCCTGCTTCAAGAAGAAGGTGACGTGCCCCAAGAAGTGCTTCTCGTCGTACAGCAGCTCCGGCAAGGGGTACGGCGGCGGCGGCGGCGGCGGTGGGTGCACCATCGACTGCAAGACCAAGTGCACCGCATACTGCTGATCAAACAGCGTGTTTGATCAGTAGCAGCTGTTGGCTTGATCGCGCGCGTCGGCGAGACCGAGTACGCGTAGTAGCGAGATTTTCTGCGACTTTATATATAGCTAGTGTGTGTCGAGCAGGAGGGATACGTTAGCGGTTTAAGATGCTTGCTTCCTGGTGTTTAATTAGCTGCAGTGTGCTCTCTTGCTTTTAACTAGAGTTTAGCTAGCCGGTAACGTGGATGTGAGTATCACTTTAAGGACTTATTTGGCAGCTTATAATTTCCTACTCATCCATAGAGATAGTTGAAAATTATGAACTGCTAAATAAGATCTAAATCAATAAAGGGAGCTATATGTTGTATAATAGGGTCGTGTTGCTGATCTCTAATAGATCAACGATTACAATCACACACACGAGATCAACCACACAAGTAAACTGAAATGACAGATTGAGATGAAGTCTGGCAACATTTCTCTTTATTATCAATATAGCTACAGCCTACAGATGTGTGTAAACTGTACACCAATATCATAAGGATACACCTCTTGATTTTTTTTTTTCAAATGGATGAATGCAAGATGAAGAAGGATGTGTCGGTATGTGGCATTTAGAAGAAAGTGACCCGATTTGGTGGCAGAACAATACTGATTATTTCTTGTCTCACATGTATATCTATATATCAAATGTCCATGTGTCTTGTACCCGAAGACTGTTAAAGTATAGAAGGACTTTATTTTGGCAATGGGAGGTCTCAGAAAGAAATACCTAAGAGATTGGTGGATAGGAAAATAGGAAATAGACCTCTTTGTAAACACTTTCCTATACTATGCGAGCTATGCAATGAGAAAGGGGAGAATGTGCATACAATTCATGGTAAAAACAGAACTCACCTGACGTCTTGTAAGATCAATTAATGGAGTCACTTACAACAAAGAACTGAGATTAGTTCATCGGCAGGCTGAAGATGATGATGTGAAATGGTCCTGGGAAAACTCAGGGTATTTTTCTTGAAATCATTGTGCAAGAATTTATCGAGAAACTTAATAGGGGCAGCTCATAAAATCATTTGGAAGGCTAAAAATTCCTGTAAAGATCAAAATTTTTCTTCGGCTCATATTTCAAAATGCAATCCTCACTAAAGATAATAGCATGTTCAGGAGAGATTGCCCAGGTGATCCAACATGTTACTTCTGCGAGTCCCTGGCCAAGGGCGGAACTAAAATGAAAATAATTGGAGTTCATCACTTCACCATATATATAACAATATATATAGTTTTCAAACAATATTATGCTAAATAGTAATAAGTTTGATAATTTTTAGCATCAATACTTCAATGTAACCGATGATAGCGTATGATGATAAAGAAGTAGTGATCGAAATGCTTATCAAAATAAAAAGCTTGATAATAATATTGATTAGTTGCAGTAAATTGAAGAAACTAAGGGCAAAACCACAGACAAAAGTTGATTGCCATTAATAAAATACATCATTCGATCTCAATGACATGTTAAAAGAGAATAAAATTACTTAAAATTTTTAAGTAAAAAATAGTAGAATGATCAAATATAAGTTAATGCATTATCTTTTAGTATTTATATCCTTTTAGTTCATAAAGCGACAAACCATAACATTATCAGTAATTTTTGTCAATTCTTATTTCTCCACATAGTAAATAAGTATATCATTCATAAAATTATCACCAATTAATTGAAAAGTATGTTAAATATTTGTATGTTCAATAGTTCAAAAATAATATAATAGAAAAATATGCTCAGTGGTTTACTTATATTATATTATATATATATATATAAGTATATATTTGTTTAATTATATGTATACCAAATGTCACTTATAATATTATTCCAAATGTATAATAGTACTATCAAATATAATATATATAGTTCAATAGATGATATTATCAATTTCATTGGTACCGGCCGGTACTGACTGGTATTAAAGCCGGTATGGTATGTGGGGGTACTTTATACCAGTTTAGGGGTTGGTACGATATATTCCGGTCTATACCAACCGGAATGGAACGGTATTGATAAGCCTGGCAGAGAGTTCCTTCTTCAGATTTGCAAGCTACATCTTGATCTGCATGACCCTAGCTCTTGATTGCGAGGCAAAGAGCTGCTCAAGTGTTGTCCATACTTCACGAGATGTATTGAGGAACAACACATGAGAAGGCACTTCCTCAGAGAGCGAGGCAAGAAGAGCGTTGAGGACAAACTGGTCGCGTTGTAGCCAAGTCAGGTAGGCCGGATTCGGCACATGAGATGTGCCTGCCTCGGTGGTCTGAGTCATCATCTTCTCAGGGCAGCGATCCGACCCATCAACAAGGCCAAGAAGCTGCTGACTTCTCAGATAGAGCATGAATTGCGCTTTCCGGAGAAGGTAGTTCTCATGGGAAAGCTTCAGACTTATCAGATGGCTAAAAGACGGCGTGGGAAGCAGGCCGGTCTGAGAAGAAATCAGGGTGCCGGCGGAATTGTTGGGAGAGGCACTGGTTGTCGACATGGCTACGGATCAACAAAGGCTCTGATACCATGTAAAATATAATGGAATTGGGGATCAATAGATCGCAAAGCAGAACTGTTGCCGCATCTCTGTATATATATAAGTTGCCATATCATGAACAGTGAAACCGAACACAACAGATTACACAGCAGCGGCGATTGCAGATATTCTGCAATGTTCAGTTAGTTACAACAAGAGATTGACTTTACCACTAGCTAACGACAATTGATTCTATCTCTAGCTAACAACAACTACAATTCCTTTAACTTATGTTATCCTTCTCCACCGTCAGGTGACATAAATTATTATTCTTCTTCAAACAAAGAAAATAGATAATTCCTTGAACAAAAGCATTATCAACCCTGAAGGGGAAGAAAGGACAGGAAGATTTTTTTTTCTGAAAGACCCAGGAAGAAGTGATCGAACTGTAAAATTTAGCTAGATTTACACTCGGGGGCGGCTCAGATTTTTCATTTCTGTGACCTATATTAAAGCACCATTTCCGTGGAGGCCGTCCAAGCCGGCCGGCAAGGACGCCGGGCTGAGCAGCGGCGAGGAGAACCACGCCGCGTAATCAAGCTGCTCCGCCGCGACAGCCTCCATGCGCCCGTGCGCCGCAACAGCATGAGCCGGCGCCGCCTGCCGCACGCCCATGGCCGGGCTTGCCGGCGCCGCCGCCGTGCCAGCGCCGGTGAGCCTCTGCACGAGCTCGCGGAAGTCCCTGGGCTCCACCCGGTACACCTTGGGCTGCGCCGGCGGAGCAGCGCCCACACGGCGCCACGGCTTGGCTGCCGGCCCCTGCACCGCCCTCAGCGCCACCTCGTGGCCGTCCCTCCTCTCGCAGCCATGGTCCATCGATCTCAACAGCTCTCAACTCCTCCTGGTGTAAACCGGCGAGTTCTTGATTTGAGCACGGAGCAAACACTACACATACATATATATAGCCGGGTTTGCTCTGCGCGAGCGCGTGCGGTTTGTTCCGGTCAGAGGCTGACCGGGGTTGATGGAGAGTTGGCGGCTGTGTGCAGAGGAACACGTGGAAAGGGTGGTCAAGGGGGGTGGAACCGGAGCCGAACGGGACGGCCGGCCTAACCGGGCCAAAGCCGTGACAAGGACTCGTACGCGTGCACTGCCCCTTGGGCCAGTGAAGCGGCGCCTGGGTTTTTACTAATCTCTTCTTCTCCATTGGATGGTTTTGATCCGTGTAGTTGACTAGCTGAGCCTCCCCTTGTCGCCGCGCCGCGGTTGGGGTTTTCGAAAGGTGTAAAACTCTCTGCCATGCCGGAGCTATCACCGGTAGTAGGTGACGAAACACGATCTGACGATGGCATGCTGTCGTGGTGTGCACAGGGATTTTTTTTACTGCCACGTGTTTCTCATGCTCGAGCGGACGGATTAGAGATGCGGTCTTTTTTCTAGAGGAAGATGAAAGCTGTGTTTGAGTTAGCCCATATACCCTGGGATAAATCGTGGCAAGGCCTGAAATCATATTGGGCCGCAATTGCTAACTTCGAGCATGCTTTAGGCTGTGTGGAGCACGTCACAGGCTTATCACAGTAGGCCACGGAGAGGATTTGTGCAGGGTATGGAGCCCAGCTGCTGAAGTCTCTCTTTTTTTTTTCGGTTTTTAAATACTGATTTTTGATTTTTATAATAATAAATTTTTAAACGAAATATCTTTTTAAATTAAGATCTGTAAATTAATTATAGTATATACTATAACAAACTCTGCGTGCGCCGGCAGTCACCGATGGGCGCCGCGCACGGTCTACGTGCGCGCCGGGTTCGGTCGTTGGCGGCGCCGCGGTGGTGCTCCCCTTTCCGCCGCGCGGCGAGGGCCAGGAGCAGGCGCAGCAGCCAAGGGGCGTGCCGTGCCATGAGAGTACGGGATTCATTCCTTCAGTCGATATAGCGGATTGACGTGCGGGCACTATTCCCATTTCCTTAGCGTGTGATCATCTTTCCGGGGTCGCCGGTCCATGTCGGGCGTGTTGAAAAGTCATCGGCTGCTTTCCTTCGAAACAATATAAAAAACTAAAGTCGTTTTCTTAGAAAAGTATTTCCTTCGGTCACAAACACACACACATATATCTAATATATATATATATATATATATATATATATATATATATATATATATATATAGTTTTAAACATTGATGCAATCTTCGAAACACCACTTTGATCACTAATTTCTATTATAATATAGTTAAAATTTAATAAAATTATAAATATTATAAAAGTACTTTTTAAGATTAGTCTACATATATATATTTTTATATATCTAATATAAATATTTAAAAAATATCGATAACCAGTGTTCTAAAAATTTAACCTAACTAAACTACATGTATCTGTCGTTCAAGTGAGTACTGAGCTCGTTGGCCGCAGCCCCCATCTAGAACTTCAATTGTCCTATTTGTCTGTTTCCTCCGGTCGTCCATGCGGTAGATTACCCCTGAAACGGTGCAAGTTGGCGTATTTGTCTTTTTCTACGTCCATTTGCATCTGTTCTGTGCGCGGCCGGGCTAGAAAAAAAAGTGGATTGGTAGCATAGATGGTTGACAATCATGTGTGATGTGTCAAGTGAAGAAACATGTGGACGCGTACAAGGCGACAAGTAACACCGGCTAGTTAGCACTGCAAAACCTGCACTATTTGTACACAAATCCTCTGCAGGGCCTCATGCACTGTTGGAGCAAAAACCACGAGCCGAGATAACTCCATAAATCGTAGTAGCACGGGCCGAGTAGAGGAATCACCCCAACACTAAATATTTGGGTTTTGTAGCATTTTTGGGCATGTTTGAAACGCAAGAATTTCTAGTTTGTAATAGCTTCGCTAGTTTTTTTTGCTTGTTTGAAATGCGAAAATTTCTAGTTTGCAGTAACTTTGCTAGTGCACTTATCCTCTCCCACACTGCCTTCCATTTTCCAATTCTTTCTTCATACGTTCAATTTTCCGAATTGGATTGCGGTGCCTTTTAAAAGGAAAGGACTGGAATGTGGTAGATGCGCGCTTCTCTCTAGATTTGTCGGTGTACGGATGTTATAGCAGTTAAATCGCTTTCAAATACCACCTGTCACGATGCGGTAGGTCATGTCGATGGATTTCCAAAACAGAACTGCTAGAAATATGTGGAATAATTTTTTTTTGTGAAATCAGCAGAATTTTCACCTTAAAGATTTGTGCTCGGTGAGATTGTCCTCCTCTCTGGTGCCGTCGTGTCCCGGCGTCATCGGTTAGGATAGGATTCACCGAAGGTCCAACCTTAGAGGGGGGAGGGGGCGGCGGTGTGGTGAGGTGGTGGTGGCGTCGCCTCGGCCGCGGGGTAGTGGTGGAGGGCGGTTCACCGACAAGGTCAAAGACAAGGAGGTGCGATTGTGACAAATTCAACGACAGGAAGTGGTAGGTAGTAGATCTGATGATGGTGAGCCGCTTGGGACTAGGAAGAAAGCAAACCTGCGGGGAGGTGGCGGAGGAGGAGGTAGGCGGCGTCTACGTGGATACGACGTCAGCAGCCGAGGTCGGAGGTGGAAGTAGTGACAGGTGGTGGGCACATGGGGTGGGGTGGCGTTGGGTTGGCTAGGTTAGGTTGGCAGCTGAGGAAGATAAATGGGATGGGTAGCTAGGGTTTAGTTGTTGCATGGATCTTGAAGTCATCCTATCCCTTAAAAGTGACTGATTTTTTTATTTACAAAATTCAACTGATGGATAGACAGTCCCTTCTGTTTGTCCGTTTCAAGTCAATCTTAACGAGTCTATTCTGTAACCAAATATACAACACTTGACAAGACTAATCGCAAGCTCCAATTCACACCTGCTCGAACTCGATGTCCATACACACCTCCACCCTAATGTTCTCACCAAGTCACCAACCTCAGCTCCGTCCTATTCCTCTGCAGAGGCGTTCAGTTAAGCTTTTATAAATAGGTTTATAGGTTTTTTATACTATAGTTAGTTTATTTTATATTATAACTATTAGTAGCTTTTTAACATAATTAAATTTTATTAAATAATAAAAAAATATGTTAGACTATCATGGACAATGCAAAAAGAATACAGAAAAAAATAGAAGTGAGAAATATAACCCGACTAATATAAATCAAAATGAGCACAAGCTAAATTACTTCATTTCAAGTTTGCAACCCGAAGCATTCATCCCAGAAACTGTCAAAGATTCGAAGTCGGCAGTGCTCAGCTTCGCTTCTAGACGCCACGACCAGCGATGAAAACACTGTGCACGCGATAGAAACACTGTGCACTATTTTATCATTTTCTATTTTTTTTGAATTTTTATGTTTTATTTTTTTCTCGTATTCTTTTGTATTATCCGTGATAGATTAGTATGCCGCTTTTATTTTTATATATATTTTAATTTAATTGTGCCTAATAAGCTAACTCAATTACAGTAAAAAATAAGTTAATTACAGTAAAATTTTAATCAAAAATAAAAACTATCGCTATTTCGAACGTCCTTTTAACCTAGCTATTGCCATGGCCACGGGCGAGCGGTGCGGTGCTCGAGACGTTGCTGACGGCGGCGGCAAGAATGGGAAAGCGTTGTTGCTTTGGGAGGAAGCGGAGGGGCTGGTCGACGTGAGCGAGGACGTGCGGGGCAAGGTGACGGCGTTCATGCCTTCATGCACGCTCAGTTGAGTGGGACTACCCGTTGGAAGCTGCGTTCGCAATGGTCGCGCTGGCACTGCGGTGCGTGGCGCGGGAGCCCCGTGTACGGCCGTCGATGTGTGACGTGTTCCTTTCGCTCTCGCGCTCGAGTAGCCTGGTCGAGCTGACAGGGTTGCGTTTTGGAAGATGTTGGATGGGCAGCCCGTACAGAATGTCGGAGGTGTTCGATTGGTTTAATAAGTTATGATTTATTTTTTTATTGTAGCTAATTTATTTTATACTATAATAGATGGTAGTTTATTTAGTATAATTAAATTTAAAAAAATTAAAAATAGAAAAAACATGTTAACCTATCACATTTAATACAAATGAATACAAAAAAACTAGCAGAAAGGATTAAAAAGCTAAAAAACTAGAAAAAGATAAAATTTAGAAATAATAAAAGATAAGGTAGAATCTAGAAACTCAAACCGAAATAAACGTGCTCTTAAGATGTCTTGAAAAGTTGTTTACAGTTTTTTTACTATCTTTGATTTGGCCTTTTGGGGGGTGTAACAAGCCTGAGCGGATAAGACTGGCGAGCTGTGGAGAGAATGTATAAAAGTATTGAGTTGTATTCACAAACTTCAGCTGACGAGAGCCATGGACTAAAGGGAGCAATAATTATTTTTTAAAAAAATATTGTGTTATTCAAGACTTGAGCTCAAGAGCTCTAAGCTCTTACGTCAAATTGTACATATACCAACTATTTTACTCAAAAAATTAAACCGGTGAAGAAAGAAATACAATATATTTAATAAAAAACTCTAAATGTTATGTTGTCGGTTTGACCACAACCGCTAAAAGTGTCAACTTTACAAGTAAACAGTGTTGGCAAAAGAATCTAAGTCTAAATATTAATCGTAATAATTAACCCTAAATCAATCAAGAACACAAACATAAGCCTTATAGCGGAAGCGTAAATCACATACCCGAACTGGATGATGGCATTTGGGGTTCCTCGGTGATGCCATGATGCAGAGGTGGCCGAATGCGTAGACGAAGCCGTAGACGGGGACGGAGGAGTGGCTTGGTCTTCGTCCACCTTTAGCGCTCGTTACAGATCAGGTCTTGTTCGAGAGTTTGTGATTTCGCACACATACACGCACACAGCCTGCCAAATCTCTCGTTCTTTTATAGCGCTAGGTGGTCGGGACCCAAACCATGTCTAAAACGGTTGCGCCTCCGATCAAGGCGTGAGTGGTGACTTGGTCTCCCTTAAAACTCGGATTCGGTTAGCCGAGATCAATCCAACAAACTGTGTTAGGAAATCTAGGCTTAGACCTGCAGGCCTTGAGCCATAGTGTGCACCTCACCCTGTAGCCTATAAATAAGGGGTCCTAATGATTGTACCTTGTATCTTGTGAAAGAGAAAAGCAATAAAGAAAAAAACCCCCTTCATCTTTTGTGTGTTTAATCTATTATTTTGCTCTTGCATTATTCTTTGTTTGATCCATCTTTCTTGCCAGAAGGAATTGTTCGGACTGAACTCGCCAGCGATAGTTCCTTAACATGTTATTAGCACTAATCACTCTGGTGGATCGAAAGGTAATATTCGAAACACGATACTTGTAGATTATATTACCAAATCTAGATCGCTTTAAATTCTGTAAACTTCGCTTTCTAGATTATTTTCTACGGTACAAATCCGCTCTAATCTACTACGAGCAAACTTGAAGTCGCTGGCATAATGTCGATCGGTAGATTACATAAAGAGAGTTGATGATGATTGCATAGTTCTTGCATGAACAAAAAATAACATCACACCGCCAGCCACCTGCATGTGGCTGTGCCGCCATCGTGCGTTGCACGCGTCCCTGCACGGGCTTCACTGCTGTATCAACCGCCACCTCCCATGAAGCGCCGCCATCACTTGGCTTCTGGCGCGAAGCTCGCCGCGTGCCCTGGCTGTTGCCTCCCAAGCACTCGTCGCGCACCCCAGCTGCCGGCTCTCGAGGGCCCGTATGTTCCCCGGCCACCACAGCATGGCGTGCCACCACCGCCAGCCTCCACGCGAGCCGCTGCCACCGCACGGTGTACCGCGCCACCGCCGTCGCCCTACGAGCCTGTGTCGCCGCCACCTTGGGGAATAGGGTAAGGGAAACCCTATTTCCCCTAAGCGTTTTAATTGGGACAACTTGGGCCAATGAAAAAAAAGAGAAAAAATAGGGAGGGGTGTCCAAATTTTGCAAAAGGGCTCCTAAAAATTTGGCAAATTGTGCAGATATTTTCTCATAACTGAAAATTAGCAGACAAGTCATCAAAAATTACAGAATTCACATAAAATTCATATCTTAGCATAAAAGGGCATCATGAATTCAAATTTTAAGTTATTTTAGCACTATTGTTATTATTCTCTCTACTTTTTGTATTTAATTATTATTTTGGCTAATTGTAATTGTTTAAATGGCCTTTCATGACTGAAATTAGTAATAAAATTGTAGAAAATGCATAAAAAATTCTGAAACATTATGAGAAACCCCTTTGTACCATTATTCAATTTATTCCATACATGTTTACCTACAATAAATTTATATATTCTTTTCATGCACATGTAGATAACAGATATCATGAATCAGGAGTTTGAGGAGTTGGCGCAACATGGCCAAAACTATTTGACTTGGGCTTCCGATGTCGAGATCGTATTTAGAGACAAGATGCTCTGTGCTGCCATTCTGATTGGTGCATCGGAGGATGCCAAACCCACCTCTGAGAAAAATGATCAGGCATTTCACTTCCTTAGGCAGTACCTCTGCCTCACACTCAAGAATGAGTATATGGCAGAGTAGAGCACTCTAGCCTGCTCTAAAAAAGTGGTTTGAGAAGTTAAAATACACCATTCTTCCTCAGTCAGAATAGGAATGGATCCGACTAAGATTTGCTGACTTCAAGACGGTCAGAGAGTACAACTTTGCTCTACACAGAATTTGTACCAATCTTTAACTCTATGGCAGATAGATTATAGATGAGCAGAATATTGAGAAGATCCTCTCTACCTTCCACCCCAGTGCAGTGCAGTCTGCACGCAATTATTGTCAAGATGGCTATAAAGAGTATGCTGAATTGATTGATATTATGCAGGTTGAAGAGGCTCAGGATGAAGTTCTTTACAAGAACTTTGTTACACAACTACCTGGGAGCTCCGCTGGTCATGAGGCTAACATTGGGAGCTACAAAGTACGGAAATCTATAATGATGAAAAGGGGAAGGAAGGGTAAAGCCGCAACCTAGAAAGGCCAGTCAAATGCTCCACAGGAAAATAAGACCAGCAAACTAAAGTGGAATGACAAGCTCTGTGGTCAACAAGACCAAACCTGCTACAAGTGTGGCAAGTGGGGGCACTGATTGCGGATCTGTAAAGAGTCGCAACACGTCGTCAACACCTTTCAGGTCAAAAAGAAGAAAGGTGGCAAAGGGCAATATGAAACACACTTTGCCTTTATTGATGGGGAGAATTCTAAGCAGCTACCAGCGCCAATGGAGGTTGATTCCACTCCTGCAGTCGCACCTCCTCTTGACATTATAGCCACCGCCGCCATGATCTCTCAGGAAGATCATCTCACCTTTGAAAAGATAGCAGCCAAAGTCTCTGATTTCTTAGCAGATTCAGTCTAATGCACAGAATACATTTAGACTTTAATTGTTATTCATTTCATGTGTGGAAGGAATAAGTTAGATTTTGCATTGATGGTGCCCAAACAATTTATTTTCTCGTGATGGTCAGATGATATTAATTCATTCATTTATTCAGTTAATAATGACATTATATGTTCTGATATTTAAAGTATTTTATTTATGTGTTGATTATCTCCTAATATATATTAATAAAGTACTTTATATTAGAACGTGTGTGGCACCCCATGAAGGAAGTGTCCTTAGTTAACAGCGGCACAACGAATACCACCTTGAGACAGATAAAATTCTTTCAGTCAATTAGCAAGAATGCTGGCATTCTTACGATAATTGTCGGTAGTGATGCTTTTATAATAGGCTCAAGAAGAGTCATAATTATACTCCTGATAAACACAACTTTGGTCATTAAATAAGTCTTGTTGTACCTAGAATTGACTACAACTCTCCTAAGTTTCAAAGATATTCACGCTAACGGTTTTCACGTTGACACTGAAGAAGATTATAGTAAAGAATACCTACTCATTACAAAGCGTAAAGCAAGTGGGAAAAGGGTATTAGAAAGACTTCATTTGAATTTGGGCTATACTGCACTAATATTAAGGCACCTGCAGCGTATACTTCCCTAAAAAATATGTTTAGAAGCTCTGAACTTTTCTATGTCTAGCATGATAGATTAGGCCACCTAGATCTTAAGATGGTAAGAAATATAATTAATAATTCACAGGGACATAATATCGATGTAAAGAATTTTTCGAATCAGAATGATTTTGTGTGCCTTGTATGTGCCACCGAAAAATTAATTACTAGACCTTCTACTCTAAAAGCGAAGGGTGAAGTTCTTGCATTCCTGAAACACATCTAAGGAGATAATTTGCGGTCATATACAACCTCTGTTAGGGTTATTTAAATATTTCATGGTGCTCATCGATGCTTCCTCAAAATGATCATATGTATATTTATTTTCTATGTGAAACCATACTTTTGTCAAGCTGATTTTGCATATAATTCAAATTAAAAATAATTTCCCTGATCATCGTATAAAGTTCATCAGAATGGACAACGCCAAAGAATTTACTTCAAAGGCATTTGATGATTATTGCATGACAATGAAAATTAAAGTTGAACATTCCGTCCCGCATGTCCACACCAAAAATGGACTAATAGAGGCATTAATTAAGAGGATTAAATTTATTGCTCAACCGCTTTTGTAGAATTGTAATTTACCAACTACATGTTGGGGACACGCTGTTCTATATGCAGCAACTCTCATCAATTTTAGACCATCAGTATATAATATCCATTCATATATGCAGCTAGTGTAAGGGTCAACACCGAAAATTTCTCATCTCCGTAGGTTTACCTGCAAAGTTTATGTACCTATATCCCTACCATAGCATTCCTCTTCGAAAGTCTAGGATATATGTTGGTTATGAGACAACATTCATAATTAGGTATTTAGACTCTATGACAGGAGATTTGCATACCGCCTGTTTCGCTGATAGTATATTTGATGAGGATAGTTTCTCGATATTAAAGGGAGGAAAGCAACTCCTTGATGAAAAATATTATAAATTACATGGCAAGCCGTAGGAATCCATGCACATGACCCGTGGACAAGTGAAGCAAATAGAGAAGTCTAAAAGATTATTGATTTGTAGGCATTAGCAAATCAACTACCTGACTACTTTAGTGATTTAAAAAGCATGACCAAGTTGAATGTGCCTGTATGCCATGCACTGGAGAGGGATAAAATACCAAAGAAAAATTAAAGGTATCCCTAATCCTGTCCAGAGGCCTCAGAATAAAAAGACAAGAACTATGACCCTCGAATCCTAAATAATCAAGAACGCCTGGTGAAGAAGGATAAGAATGACTTGATACGGCCAATCACCGAAGTTCTCTAGAACTAGCAGAGGAGCCAGTTGAGACCTAGTATGAGTATAACACCTTCAGAAAAGGGCATACCAGATCTGAACATTCTCATGGAGGGAGAAACTAGTATGGATGTGTGCCTACACATTGGAGTTGAAAAAATTAAAGGGACTTGTCCCCACAACTGAAAGGAGTGGTGAGCAAGTAGAAGAACTAGAAGAGTCAATCCATGATAAAATAGTTATAAATTATGTGCACACGAGAGAATCCATGAATAGGACAATAGCCAATGTTGATATTTATTTTGTAAAGAAGATTGCCACAATCATCGATCTTGATCCAGAGTCTGCATCGCTCGTTGATTATAAAAAAAGATCAGATTGAGAGTATTAAAAAAAGACAATAGAAATTGAATTATTATCTTTGAATAAAAGAAAGGTGTGTGGTCCTGTAAGCCACATGCCTCCCCATGTACATCCTGTAGGGTATAAATGAGTATTTGTTCGAAAGAGAAATAAGAAATATGAAGTTATAAGATATAAGGCAAAACTTGTTGCATAAGGTTTTACTCAACGCCTAGGAGTTAATTATGAAGAAATTTATTCCCCGGTCATAGGTGGCATTATCTTTAGATACTTAGTCTCGATGGCAGTAAACCTGGATATAGAAATAAAATTAATAGATGTGGTAATGGCATACCTTTATAAAAACTTGGATTCAGATATTTATATGAAGGTATCCCAATCCTGAACTAAGACAGAACAAATAAAAATCTGTAAGTGTAAAGCTCAGAAAACCATTGTATGGACTTAAGAAATTAGGTAAGATGTGGTATAATCGTTTAAGTGACTTTTTTCTGCAAGAAAGGTTATATGAACAATGATTGTCCCTATAATCCTGGAACCCTGGAAAGGTATGATCTCAGAATGAATTTTCTATAATCTCAGTATATGTAGATGATCTTAATATCATCGGAACCCTGGAAGATATAAAAGAAGCGAGCTCTTACCTAGAATCAGAATTTGAAATGAAAGATTTAGGTAAAACCAAATATTGCTTAGGCTTGCAGCTCAAGCATATCTAAGAAGGGATATTAATGCATCATTTAGCCTACACTTAGAAGGTGTTAGAAAGATTTGGCTTTAGAAAGGCGTACCCGTCGAATGTACCGATGGTCAGGCGGTATTTGCAGTAAGACAAGGATCTGTACCAATCTAGAGAAGAGGGGGAGGAAGTCCCGGGACTGTAATTTCTATACTTTAGTGCAGTAGGAGTACTTATATATTTAGCAAACTGCACTAGATCGGACTGCAGAATCTACCAAAAAGCATTTGTAGGGAATAAATGACATCTTCTGTACCTCCAAGGATGCAAAAATCTTGAAATATTCTACAGAAAGAACCAAAACATAAATATGATTGGCTATGCAGATGTTAGGTACCTATTAGATCCGCATATAGCCAGGTCAGAAATAGGTTATGTATTTCTGTGTGGTGGAATTGTATCTCATAGAAATTGTCTAAGCAAAGTCTTATATCTACTTTGATGACTTACTCAGAAATCTTAGCACTGTACAAAGCCACACGAGAATGTGTTTGGCTTCAACGAATTATTCACCATATCCAGCTGTCATGTAGATTGAATATCGTGCAAGCTCCCATAATTATCTATGAAGATAATACAGCTTGTGTTGCACAAGTACATACGGGTTATGTGAAGAGTTATCTTACAAAGTATGTCAATCCCAAGTTCTTCTATGCTCATGAAATACACAAGATGGATGAAATTAAGATACTGCATATTAAATCATATGAAAATCTTGCAGATTTATTCACTAATTCACTTCCAACATCTAATTTATTCACTAAGTCACTTCCAGGAATCTACATCTGGTAACAACCTCCTGTCGTCTCCTTTGCTGGAAAGGATAGCTTGGGTCATCGGGCGATCGAAGTCGACGATGCCCGATACTTGGTTGACCCGACTGATAATAGGCCTGATCTACACGAGGGTAATACTCCCCGTATTCCATCTACTGATGCAGATTCTGGGCTGAAGGGGTGGCCGATCGCACAGTTGATCGGTCCGTCGATACGAAGTTGCTCTGGCAACTCTCTTTCAACTAGATCAATACCGAGGCAACCATCGAAGATCGTCTCTATGTCGAACCCTTCGCGGAGAGTTCCGTAAACGACTTGAGATGGTCGTGTTCGTCCAACTCCCTGGATTATGACAACTAGGCCGCTCGAGCCTATCCGTCATCTTGCGTAGTCTTCGCGCAATTCCTTTGGCAAAGTGATCATAGCCAAGCGCTCGAGCAAGATCCGGAGTCGGGTTTTCGAGAAGATCGTTAATGTCTTGGAGTTCTCGAGCCTTCTCGAACTGATACTGGATGCGCCCAGGCAAAGTCTTCTGAGCGGCCAGTCGCTTCCTCCGAGTAGTATTAGGATCTTCAATTTCCGAGGCAGGGTATGCCTGCCTCAGAGGAGAGCGATGATTTATAGAATTTCTCGTGTGCTCATCAAAGTATTGATCCCATTCATAGTTGGAGGTGTTCGCATCATCCCCAGAAGAGGGGGTAGTATGTGCCCAAGGGAAAGCCTCGGGATGATCTCCAGCGGAAGCGTGATGAGAATATGAGGGGAGGGCCAAAACCTCCTGTGTAGAACCTCGACTCCCTGAGGAGATCGATTCATCTGAGGAGATGTCAAGAGACAACACCTCGCGGCCAAGAGCAATTCCCGCCATGTAGGGGAAGTTTGGGTTATAACCATCTCCGATGAGGAGAGCACTCTACGATTGTGCGGACGAATCCTGAGGATGCAAATTCTCTGATGACTTCTTCGGAGAGCCACCAATAGTAGTCCACACCAGAGCCCCCGATTCTGGATCTCCAGAGTCAGGCAGAACTAGGCAGGTCGCTATTGCTGGTTCACTCAGACTCCTTGGGATAGGGCCGCAGTAGCGCCGCTCGTTCTGTTCGCCGTCAGAATGTTTGTCGCCACCTAGGGAGGATGAATTCTCTTGTAGGCACATTGCTGCGAAGGATTCAGGTTCCTCCACAACCTTTCCTGCGGCGGGGCCTCTCAGACCCTCTGTCAGATCACCAGGAACGTCCTCCCCATCGGGAGCAAGTAGGACCTTCTCGTAATCATAGCAGGCTTCTATGTCGATATCTGCGTAGTTCGTCAAGTCGAACTAATTCTCCTAATTCCACTCTCCCGCCATAATGAAATTAGAGGGCTGAGAATTCATCTACGATGACTTCACCAAAGCCTTGGAATAAACCTTTCCCATGGACGGCGCCAACTGTCGATGCTCTAGTATCGATCTTACGTAATATTTATTAGATTCGGGGGAAAACTCTCAAGGCGGTGAAAGTAAACATACAAGGGAAAGACACACGGATAGCTTACAGGTTCAGGCATTCTCTTGAGAGAATAATAACCCTACGTCCTGTGTTCTTACTACTGTGGAGATAGCTTACAATGCAAGAGATTACAAACTATTGAGTCCTATCATTCACACTCGGTCTCCCCCGTCTCTACAAAACCTATCCCTTATATAGTTGGCGAACAGGTGGCAGTTGCTCCTTGCTTGGGAGGCGCCTTGTCGCTTCAAAAGTTAACAGCTGGATGGCGGTTGATGTCAGCGAGACGTGGGAGTAGTTCGCCATAGGACAGTTGTTGTCAGAGATATATGGGCAAGAACATGGGTGGTTATGGTGCATTGGTGCACGCCTAACTGCCTTGTCAGATCATTCTACTATGGGTGTAGGGCAGTTACTATGTGACTTAACCAAATAGTCGTAGGAAAGGCTTACGACTAGGTGGTCATACGAGTTTATGACTAGAAAGTCGTATAAGGTTACGACTAGGTAGTCATAACAGGTCTAACGACTAGGTAGTCATGAGATGGATTACGACTAGATAGTCGTAGATAGGTCGTAGTAAGCCTTACGACTTCTTTACGAGTTTCCTCCCTTATTGCTAAGGGGTATATTCGAGAAACATGATGACATAGTAAACTAGAGGATCATTTTATCCTCGTCATCTAGCTCCTGAACCTCAAGTGAAAATGACTTACTTGTGAAAGTGGTAGTCAAAGTTTGACCGAAAGCATGGCCGCTTTGACCAGAAGTGCACATGGACAGAAAGGTAATTTTCTCTTGAGTTGACAGAACAGATTCCTAAATAGATTTAAATATCCTCATAAAGTTGTCCGCCTGTTCTCTTTCTGAGAAAACCGCTTCAACTTTTGAGGAAGATCACCAAAACCAGCGATTAAAGGCGGTGTTCGACGTCCCTTTGGCTGTTACCTTCGTCTTTATTCCCGTTTAAGCTTCCTGCCGAACAAGTCGCCTTCCACCTTCAAACTTCCTCCAGAATTCAAATTTCTTAGTGAATAGAGATGGCGAAGCAAACTGTGAACTGGGCGACGTCGGAGATGGATAGCTCCAAGCTGAGAGAGCTAGAGAAGTCCGAGTACATCCCGCCGCGCAAGTTCGTCTAATGGATTGAGGCCGTCGGGCAACATTGGCCATCGGGATAGATCAGCCAAATCCTGGTATTTCAAGCGTTTTATGAGTGCAGACTTCGTCTTCCTGCTCATCCCTTCCTCATTGCCATTCTGGAGTACATCGAAATCGAGTTGGTGAACTTGGTTCCCAACTTGATCACAATGCTAAGCACCTTCGTATATCTATGCAAGGCGTATCTGGGTATTCCCGCCGACTTGGAGCTTTTTCGCTATTACCACGAGCTGAGCCGCCAGGCTTGGATTATGGGGAGCTACAGATTTAAGCTCCACATCGGCAAGTCTGAAGCCTACATTCAATGTTCACGAAGTCATCGTGGCCATCATGAAAGAAGATGTAGTTCTACTGGGAGACCACAAATGAAGACAGCTTATCCTTCATAGGTAAGGGGGGCGAGAAGAATACCTCTTGGAACTCGGTCCCAAAAGACATCACAAGGATCATTCCCTACATCTCTGCAATCAAAGAGTTGAGAGATAGAGGACTAACGAGATGGCATGTAGTCAAGGATTACATCACCTGCCATATTAGTCCTCTGAAGAGGCGAGAACATCCCATGTGGATGTACTCTGGTACTTCCTATGCGACCAGAGATTACGAAACTGGTAGAGTAGTTAAAATTTTCCCTTTCGAGAGTAACTTTGGGGTTTTTATATTCTAACTTATGTTTTGAATTGGATAGATCTTGATTTGGGCGAGATTAATGCCCGTGTCAAGAACATCTGTGAGAAGGCCCCATCCATGGACATGGAGGCCCCTCGTATCTTGGTGGACATATCCACTGAGGAGAGAGATGAATGCCTAAAGATAATCAAAATACTGATGTCTCCTTTTAGCGATACAACTAGGTAGTTAATTGTAGAAGAAATTACAACCAGGTAGTCGTGAGAAACTTACGACTAGATGGTCGTAGAAGAACTTACGACTAGGTAATCGTGGAAACTTTTGATTACGTAGTCATAGAAAAATTTACGACTAGTTAATCGTGGAAATTTACGACTTGGTAGTCGTAGAAGAACTTACGACTAGACAGTCATAGAAGAACCTACGATTGGGTGGTCGTGGAAACCTATGACTAGGAAGTCGTAGAAGAACTTACGACTAAGTAGTCTTAGTAAAATTTACGACTCGGTAGTTGTAGAAGAACCTACGACTAGCTAATCGTGGAAACCTACGACTAGAAAGTCATAGAAGAACTTATGATTAAGTACCTCTTTCTCTTTTTCCAGAGTATAGGGGTCGAACTAATGGTTCTCAGAAAGGCAACAGAGGAGAAACAGGCCCCTACTGCAAAAGGGCGTTGGCTGGTCAAGGCCGCCGACAAGAAAGATAGTTCGAGTGCTACCATCGCTCCTATTGCTGAACCCGAACCGCTAAAGCAGTTCATCGCGAACCTTTTTAGTGCGTCTGAAATCAGCGAAGCAGCTCTCAAATGGCAAACCCGCAAGCCCAAGGTATCCTTCTACTACAGTACCGAATCCCATTCAGTGTGTATGTCTCAAGGTTTCGCTAAGAAGCTCAACAAAGTATACTGGAGGGATTTTATGTCTTCTGTGAAGGAAATCGCTGCAACGGTAGCACCTATACTGGAGGAAGGGTCCATCCCAGTGGTAGTCGAGGCCACTCTCGACTACCAGAAGAGTCAAGAAGAGTAAGGCGTCGAAGCCTTTGGTCAAGGCTCTCGGCCAGATGTGGTCGAGAGTGTTTCCACTCGGTTGGAAGCGGTCGAGATTGGCTCCACATGATCGGAAGCGGTCGAGGAGCAGAGGCCGGAGAAACCGATCTCCGAAAAATTTTCCTCAAAGTTCAAGATCAAAATGAAGAAGACCACGTACGTGTAAGCATGTTCATAGTCTCTTCTTTTCATTTAAAAGATTCTTACCTTTTTAATTGTGCAGCTCGACGTCTCCATCAAGGAGGGACAACCCTACAAGTGAGTTTCTCTCGACATTACCTGTAGTCGGCAAAGGTCTGGTGGTGGTGAAGAACCAACCATCCAGCCGATGGAAGCTTACATTGAGACTCCTACGACTACAGAGGTAGTCAGGGAAACTACAGTGCTTACGACCGGAGAGGAGGTCGTAATGGCCACTGCACCCATGATCGCCAAGGAGGTCGTGGGGATTACCATGCCCTTGACCACGGAAGAAGTCATGGGAACTGAGGAGAGAGGAGCTCTCCCTGAGGAGGTCACCGGAGACATTCCTCAAGAAGGTATCACATGGGATGAGAGTAGATCTCCCAAATTTTTCTCTTCTCAATTTAATTCTCCTTTTACAGCGAGAGACTTGTTCGACCATCCCGATGCCCCACACCCACGAGACCTGCCCCATCGAGGGCAGATTTTCAACGACCGCTGACTCAAGGAGGTGTGGTGGAGGAGGGTCGACAAGATCAACCAGCTTCGCAACTCCTCGCGAGTTCTCAAAACCTTCGCTCGAAGGGAAATGAACCTAAGCACCATGCGCTTAGACTTTTCATCCTAGAGTTTTTGCTGGCGACTTATAGATTTTCTGAATGCAGAGATCCTTGGAGAATGTGGCTACTGTGGCCGAGTACCACAGGCAGCTAACTCTCTTGCATGAAGAGAACACAAGACTCTCTAAGGAAGCTGAGGTTTGGTGAGCTTTTTGAAATTAATGTCTGCTCTAACTTATTTGACCAATCCTTTTTATACTGACCATCGAAACTTCTTGTCTTCAGGAGCGAAGTGAAGTTTCTGACGGCTGCGCTCGAGAGTGATATACTCGAGACATAAAAGCTTAAAAAGAAAAACATCGACCTCAAGGTTGGCCAAACACTAGCCATTTCCAGAAACAGAACCCTAGATGAGAGGCTGAAAAGTAAGTTGTGAACTTAGGGTTGCTTTTTCTTCTATTCTTCCATTTTCATTCTCTGACTTCCTTCTTTTTACATAAAGAGAAGCCCAAGAGAAGAGTCTCCGCATCGAGGTCGATGAGAAGACCAAAATGATCGGAGTCTTGACTCAGAGGGAGTCGAAGATGAAGAAGGACCTTGAAGATCTTAATGTGTGACTTTCAGGTAAGACTTACTCTTGTTGGGTCTGGGCTATCGTAGCAAAAACTTACGACCTTGTGGCATGGTTATCTGACCATTGATTACCTTCTTCTTCAGCTTCAGTGGCGAAATGAAATGGCTTCTCAAGGTCTCGACTTATAGTGAGGAGGAAATCAAGTCAACGAAGCTAGTTCTTCATGACAACATCATCCTCCTCCACAGTCTACTCGGCAAGTTCGGCTTCGAGAAGGTGGTCTTTTCTAAAGATACCCTCATCGATTGTGCGAGTACTCTGGGTCTACAAGTCAAGGCCTTAGAGAAGCATCTGGCTAACCTGAAGGGCGAGTAGATTGACTCCATTCGGGATGCAGTCAAGAGCACAATAACTTACACCTTGGCAAAACTCAAAGCGAATGACCCGAACCAATCTCTTAAAGTAATCGAGAAAGACTTCGACTGCTCGGACGTCCAAGCGGCTTAATGGATGGAAGAAGTCGAGCCCTATGGACGCAAGGTGTCGGAGGAAATGCAACTTGACGTGCCTTAGGAAGTCGTAGCATTTGTAAGAATATTGTAAAAAAACTTACCTCTTAATGAATGAAAAGGTCTTTTCTCTTCGATGATCTAGAAGCTTTTTTCCTGCAATGCATGTTTCTGTTGTACTTGCTAAACAAAAGTTGCATGAAAAGGTTAGAGCTAAGACTCAAAGTTATACGAGTAGCCTTATCCTAGCCCCCGACTATTTACTTAGTTTGGACGAGTAAACTAAGCAAATAGTAACAAATCATCCCATTACCATTGTCAGAGTAGATTGTCATGCACTGGAAGCAAAGATTTGGAATGAGTCGACGCTAGGGAGTTCCTTCTAGTGGGCAGGATCACGTGCAGAGAGGAAAATCTCCAGCTAGGTAGTCGTTGCCATACTTCGACCAGGCTAATCGAATCAAAGTCAAGAATGGTAGCTTTGAGTTACTTTGTGCATGTCCGATCAACATGCCCGTAGATGACTCAATTATTTCCTGCTAGTAGAAAGAGATGAGGTGCAGCGTATCACTAGGAAGCTCCTTCTTGCGGGCAAGACCATGTGCAGAAAGGAGAGACTTCAACTAGTGCTTGTGCCCTTCTCCGACTAGGCAGAACTTAATTGAAGTTACTGGGAACAGTCGAATAGACACAAAATCACTCGTACGTGACAAAATGATCAAGAATAATAAAACTTTTATTGCCAAGAAATAAAAATCCTAGACATAGAATTTATGTAATTGGTCAATGTTCTAAGCATTTGAAAGAATCTGGCCGTCCTCTATGGCAAGTCGTACAGAGCCTTGACGCGTGACTTCGATTACCGTGTAAGGACCTTTCCACTTGGGAAAAAGTTTGTTCTGATTAGACTGAGATTGAATTTTCCTCAATACCAAGTCACCTACAGTGAGGTTACGAGGTTGGAACTTATGGTTGTAGTACTTGCGTATGGCTTGCTGGTATACTGCCGATCGGATTAAGGCTTGATTCCTCCATTCTTCAAGTAGATTGGTGTCATCTGCTCGAAGCTGCTCTTGGTTCAGGTCGTTATATCTTTCGGCTCGTGCTGACCTTATTTTTAGTTCTGGAGGAAGCATAGCTTCGGCTCTGAAGACTAGGAAGAAAGGAGTTTCTCCAGTAACTCGGCTGAAAATGGTGCGAATAGCCCATAATACTGAAGGAAGCTTTTGTACCCAAGCCCCTGAACGTTTGACCAACTGATCAAAGACTCGAGTTTTTATCCTTTGCATTATTTGCCCATTCACTCGTTCGACCGCACCATTGCTTTGAGGAAGAGCCATTGAGGTGTAGCAAAGCTACGTACTGAGCTCCTTGAAAAACTCTTGAAATTTGGCGCTAGAGAATTATTTACCATTATTTATAATTATTTGACTCGGGACTCCAAATCGAGTAAATCACGCTTCTCATCATGAACTTTTTTGCACCTTCTGTCGTTATGCGCACCACTTGTTCAGCCTCAATCCACTTTGTGAACATATCAATAGCCACAAAGAGGAACTCGAAGCCCCTGGGCGCTTTCGGAAAAGGTCCAAGGATGTCTAATCCCCAGGTCGCAAAAGGCTATGAAAGAGAAATAGTTTGAAGTGCTTGAACTGGTTGGTGTACTTGCCGGCTATGAAACTGGCATTGTACACACTTTTTAACCAATTCTTTGAAATCATTAATGGCTATTGGCTAACAAAAATCCTATCAAAAGGTCTTACCGAGTAACGTTCTGCAGGAAGTATGTGCTCCACAGATGCCCCCGTGTATATCATTGAGGAGTTGCAAACCTTCCCTCTGTGATATACAACGCATGAGGACGCCTTGAGTACTCCATTTATAGAGTACCCCCTTGACCAAGGTATACATCTTAGCTTTTTGGTACAAATGATCTGCCTTGAGATCGTCTTCAAGCAATGAACCCTTTTGAAGATTCTCATAGATGGCAGACATCTAGGTATTTTTGTTCTAAATAGACACCACCTCGTCAGGAGTTGTCTCTAGATTTTTGACTAGAGACGGCTTTTAGAGTTGCTCTAGGAAGACTCCTAATGGAACCGACGACCGGGAAGAAGCTATCGAGCTAACTGGTCTGCGAGAAAGTTATCCTTCCGACGGATATACTATAAGTCAAAACCAAGAAAGTTCTTTTCTAGCTTTCGAACTTCCGCTAGATATTGAGACATGATCGAACTCGAGCACAGATACTCTTTGTCGACCTGATTCATGACTAGTTGAGAGTCTCCTTTCACAAGTAGTTGATGAATTCCGAGCGCTTTCACGGCTTATGCCAGCCAACAAACCTTCATACACAGCTACGTTGTTCATAGCTGAAAAGAGTAATTGAATAGCATACTTCAAGGTCTCTCCCACAGGAGATTCCATAATCACCCCAGCCCCCGAGCCACTTAAGATAAGTGACCCATCAAAGTACATCGTCTACGTGTCGTGGGAATCGTACTGTTGGGGATCCTGAATGGGTCGGCGACAAAGTCTGTAAACTCTCCAAGTTCTACCGACCATTTTACCATGCGCCCTGCTATTTCCCTACCCTGGAGGACCACTCCCAAGGGAAACTTAGACGGCACAAGAACCTTGTGTGCTTGAAAATAATGCCATAACTTCCTCGAAGACATGAGGAGGGCATATAGTAGTTTTTGGACCTGAGAGTAGTGCTCCTTAGGCCTATGTAAGACTTCACTTACATAATATACCGGTTGCTGAGTGTTGTCACATTCCGCAATGAGTACAGTACTTACTGCCTGTGGCGTGGCAGAAAGATACACAAGTAGGGTCTCGTCTGGCTTCGGAGAAACCAGAACAGGAGCACTCATGAGATATCTCTTAATATCCTTGAAAGCTTCATTGGCCTCCTTTGTCCACTCGAAACCTTCATGTTTCCTGAAAAGCTTGAAGAAAGAAAGTCCCACTTCACCCAAGTGCGCAATGAAACGACTCAAAGCCGCCATGCAGCTAGTAAGTTTTTGGACTTCTTTCTTTGTTGTCAGAGGGCGCATCTGCTCGATGGCCTTAATTTTTTCTGGATTTGCTTCGATACCTCTCACCAAAACGAGGAATACGAGCAACTTTCCAGAAGGGACTCCAAACACACATATCTCCAGATTAAGTTTCAAGCGATGCTTTCTGAGGTTATCGAAAGTCTCCTGCAGGTCTGAAACATGATCAAGTCGTTTGACACTTTTTACGACTATGTCATCAACACAAGCCTCTAAATTGTGACCCATTTGATCTATAAAAATCGGTTGTATCAAACGTTGAAAAGTCGAACCAGCATTTTTCAGACGAAATGGCATTTTGACATGGCAAAATATCCCAAATGGCATGATAAATGCGGTCTTCTCTTCATCTTCTGGACACATGCTAATCTAGTGATAACCAGAGTATGCATCCAAAAAACTTAATAATTCAAAACTTGTAGTAGAATCTACCAGAGTATGCAAAGGAAAATTTTCTTTTGGACAAGCTTTATTTAAATCGGTATAGTCTATACATATGCGCCACTTACCGTTAGACTTTTTTACCATTACAGGATTAGCTAACCACTCGGAGTGGTCAACTTCTCTTATAAAGCCTGCTTTTAACAACTTGTCCAGTTCAGATTTGATTGCTTTGCGTCGATTTGGTGCAAACCTCCGTAATTTTTGTCTTACAGGCTTCTTATCAGGCCGTAAAGCTAGCGTGTGCTCGATCACCTCCTTGAGGACCCGGGGCATGTCGGATGGTTGCCACGCGAACACATCTGCGTTTGCCCGGAGAAAGGTGATGAGAGTGTCTTCCTATGCAAGGTTGAAAGACGTTCCGATACAAAGAGTCTTAGAAGGCTCCGCTGGATTCAAGGGGACGTCCTTAACTCCTTCGTTCAGTTTTGGCGCAGCTTTCGACTTTGAGTATTCACATTGGCTTCTCGAGCGGGTGGTTGGCCAGCCATCTTGAGGGATTTGCGGTCGCACGATAATGCCATCTTCTTGTCACCGTGCACCGTGATTACCCCTTTGGGACCTGGCGGCTTAATACATTGATAAGCATGATGAACCACCATCAGGAAATGTGCCAACGTAGGCCGACCAAGAATGGCGTTATAAGCCATATCAAAATCAACCACATCAAAGGGATCTTCTCTGTCCTGAAGTTGTTCGGAGTTCCGAACGTTACTGGCAGAGAGACTTGGCCAATAAGTTTGGTCGTAGATCCCGGTACAATTCCATGAAAGGAATATTGTACCGGTTTGATCATACATCGTGGGACCTGCATCTCTTCTAGAGCAGTGACGAATAATATATTTAGGGAACTTCCACCATCAATCAACATTCGATTAACTCGACAGTTGTTGATGGTGGGCTCGACCGTAATCGAGAACCGACTGGGTCGAACTAAGGGAATTGGACAGTCATCTTTTCCAAAGGAGACTGTAACATATGACCACTTAGAAAAATTATTAGCACGAGATGGATTAATGGCATTTACCTCACATTCGACGGTCTTATAGTGTCTCTTTGACTCGTATGCAGATGAGCCCCCGTAGATGTACTCGATCGTGTGCTTCAAGCTCTGGAAAGGCATGTCTTCGTCTACATCCGAGTTCTTTTGACTGCTCGATTATCTCGCTGTCAGGTTTGGGGGATACGATACATCTCCAGAGTAGTATTCCTTAAGCTTTTTCTAGAAGACTCGGCAACTACGGAGGTCGTGGCCTTCCTTTTGATGAATAGGACACCACTTCAGCTTGCCTTCCCTCCGTGTGAATGCTTTGCCTTTGTCGGAGTCACGAGGCTTCTCGTCACCCATGACTAAGACTTCATTTGAGGAACCGGGATGAGTCTTTTGACTCTTGGCCTTGCTCTTGAATTTCTTCTTCTTCTTTCCACCCTCGCGTTCCTCCATCTTACCTCGATCGGCTCGATCAAGGGATTTAGTCCATTCGACTGCTGAAAGCATATAGGCCCCAAAAATTTGGGTTTTAGTAATTAATGATGATTTATGAATATGGGACTAACATATTTGTTGGAGATTGCATAGGCTAAGTCTCATGAGTAAACGTTTGCAGATAGCAAGTTGCATGCAGAAGGTTGAAAAGAACTTCAAGATGAATCAACAACAAGGTACATGAAATAAAGAACCCTCTTTTTAATTTTACCGGTCTTGGAAGAAAAAGTGGAAGATTGGATTATAGGATAGTCGCCGTATTATTAAGAGGGATTATTGAAAGTAGCTTGATAGCATGTTCTTGTGCCATTTGGATCAATTTAGGATCATGAATGCACATAAAATTTAGTTTAAAAACACACTGTGCTCTCTCAGTAAAATCGGAAGTACCGCAGTGTTGAACACGGAACTACCGGGTTGCGGTAGTACCGTCGTGCAAACAGCAGAACTACCAGACCACGGTAGTGTCGGATTTTTAGCGGTATGTTTTTTCAGAGAGCACCCCTGCTAGGGACTTAGACTCACCGAAATCGGTAGTACCGTATTTTTAACGGTGGAACTACCGCAGTGTGGTAGTACCACACCTACCTGCGGAACTACCGATATTCAGAAGTACCAGGCTATTACAACGGTACGTTTTTCCAGAAAGTACCCCCTGAAAAACTTAAGCTGGTAGAAATCGGAAGTACCAAACACGGTGGAACAACCGAAGTGTGGTAGTACCGCGCCGACATGCGGAACTTCCGCATTGCGGTAGTACCGCACTTGTAACGTCGGTAGTTCCACACTGTTTTTCAAACGGCTAGTACTTGCTACAGTGAAGTGCGGTAGTTCTGCACTTGTAACGCCGGTAGTTCTGATTTTCCTAAATTTTTAGAATAAATTTTTGCAACAGCTAGTTTTGGTTGGTGATGGTATAAATACCCCTCCACCAGCCCAAGGATAGTGGGCTGAGCAAGTATTGAGCATCTTTGAGCCTAGAGCATTCATTCCACACCTCTTTCTCTCTTATGCATTCATTCGAGGAGTAGTGAGCTTTTTCAAGTGCATTCATTCCTTTAAATGATGCTTGGCACTTGAGCGCCGTCAAGCGAAGTGTGATTCATTACCCTTGGTGCTTGCCGGCACCTAGACGGCTCGAAGGTTGATCGCGAGGTGATCTCTTCAGGAAGCTTGTGAAGAGGACCGAGCTAATTGTGAGTGGCTTGGTGCTCGCCATCTCTGGAGAGGAGTAAGAGCAACCACTAGTGATCGAGGAGTTCAGGCTTAATTCGTGTAGCCGGTCTAAAAGTGCTTAGGCTATCCTCAACGTGGATTAGTGAAGATCAACAAGTCTTCGATAACATGGAAACAATATCGCTTGTCCATTTGTGGTTATTTCTTATTTCTTTTAGTGATAGCATTTATATCTTTATAATTGTCTTATACTATTGTGCTTGTAGTTAGTTGCAATCTTTATTTGAAATAGTGCATTAGGTTCACTAGAATTGAATAGTTTTGCCTCATCTATTATACTTGCCTAGTGATCAATTGTTATTTGTTTATAAAAAGGCAAGAATTTTTATAACCACCTATTCACTCCCCTCTAGTCAGTTATCCTTGATTCTACAAGTGGTATCAGAGCTTGGTCTATCATCTATTAGACTTAATCGTCTAGAGAGAAAAGGATGGCTAATGAGGGAATTGTTATAGTAAAGACACCTCAATTTGATGGCACAAATTATGCATATTGGGAAATTAGAATGTCTATTTATCTTAAGACCATGAGTCCAATCATATGAAAAATTGTAAATGAGGGCTATGTCATGCCTCTTGATCCACTACATCCCACGGATTAAGAGGGGCGTAACGCTCATCTAGATGCTCAAGCCATGAATGCATTATTTGGAGCCTTAAATGCGGACGAGTTCAATATGAGACATTTACAATATTGCCACTTGAAGGCATTAATGAGATGTATTCTCGCTTAAACAACATTGTAAATGAACTCAAAGGCCTTAGCACGTCACTAACAGATATTGAGGTTGTAAGAAAAATGTTTCGAGCGTTGCTGGAGAAGTACGAGATGTTGGTGATTCTCTTTCTCATCTCACCCGAGTTGACGAAGATGACTCCAACACAACTCTTGGGTGATCTTATCACCAATGAATTGTACAAGAAGGATAAGGAGGAGTTTTTGAAGCAATCCTCCTCTAAGGGCAAAAAGATCACTGCTTTCAATGCCAAAGCAATATCAAGTGAACAATCTGAGGATGAAGATGAGGACACTGAGAAGAAGATGGAACACATTCTAAGAAAAATGAAGAAATTCATGAGAAAGCGTCCATACCGAAGTGCAAATCAAGGATCAAGCAAAAAGTGGCGCTCATTGAACGATAACAAGCGCTATAGTAACATTCGTTGCTATAAGTGCAATGAGAAGGGGCACATTGCCTCTCAATGCCCCACAAGAAAGTTTGACAAGGGCAAGTTATCCAAAAAGAAGGACTTCAACCCAAAGAAGAAGCCTTTCAAGAGGCTTCATAAAGATGGGACGCATGAAGCTCACATTGGAGAGTGAAACTCCGATGAGGATTACTCGGATTCCGACTCCGATGAGGAAGAGCCCTCCAAGAAGGAAAGGACTAGTCGGAATCGCCATCAAGGAAGCTTCATCACTTTTCTCATCACCGATATGTCTCATGGCAAAGGGAGAAAAGATAAAATTTATTGATGATGATGAGCCTTTATATGATGAATTAATGGACATGTTAATTAAATTGAATGTATTTCTTGAAAAAAAAGTAAAAATATAAGGACCTAAGAAGAGAACACCTCTCTCTCTAGGATTCTTATGAGGAGCTAAAGGAAACTCATGACTTGCTTCTCCAAGAAAAATCAAGCAAGTCTTGCACTAGCATTGGTATTAATTGTGATATCCTAGATGATGTGTCTAGTGTAGAAATTGCTAGAATTAATATTTCCACTTTATGTGATGACTTGTTAGCTATGTCTTACAATTCAAGTATTGATGATAATGCTAACTCAATTGATGAGAAACTTATTGTTGAAAATAGTAAACTGAAGAAACAAGTTGTTCAACTAAATAAAAGTGTAGAAAGGTGCTTCATGGGTAAGGCCACTCTTGACAAGCTATTACGTGAGCAAAGATGCTCATTTAATAAAGAAGGGCTTGTGTATGTATCCAAGAAAGGTAAGAGACCATTAAAGGAGGTCACAAGGTTTGTTAGGCCAAATGAAAAACTTTGTGAAGAAAATAAAACTTCTTCTATTAAATTATATGATTCTTGTTATGTGCTTAGGAAATTAACTAGTGGCAAAATTATTGCAAAATTTGTTGGCACTTCAATTTTAGGTGCTAGAAGGAATGCCATTTGGGTGTCTAATGCCTTGGTTACTAAACTCCAAGGACCCAAACAAATTTGGGTATATAAAAGAGCGTGATTTTCTTTTGTAGGTGAACTACAAGACCGGTGGAAGGCATTGGACGCTAGATAGTGGATGCACCCAACACATGACCGGAGACCAAAAGATGCTTACCATATTCGAAAATGAAAGCAATAAAAAGATCACATTTGGCAATAATAGCAAAGGAAAGGAATTAGAATTGGGTAAAATTGCTATCTCCAATGACCTTTCTATTTGTAATGTATTTCTAGTAGAAACATTAAATTTTAATTTGTTATCTATTGGTCAATTATGTGATCTAGGCTTGATATGCTCAAAAAGCTTTTCAAATATAATTTAGTTGTTGGCTTGAAAGATGTGAAGTTTGAGAAAAATAAGCTTGTATTGTTTATCAAGCTGGAAGCAAGTGGCAAATTCTCATCCTTCCAAAAGTATCATGTCAACATTTAGACCATTAGAGCTCTTACACATGGATTTGTTTGGGCTAACAACCTATAAGAGTTTAGGGGGCAATAGCTATTGTTTAGTCATTGTAGATGATTACTCGAGATATACATGGATATTCTTCTTAAATGACAAAAGTGAGGCTCCTGAAGTTTTGAAAAGTTTTGCAAAAAGGGTCCAAATTGAATTTAATTTCAAAATAAAGAAAATTAGGAGTGATAATGGTTCCGAGTTCAAGAATGCAAAAATTGAAGATTTTTGTGATGAATTTGGAATAAAGTACGAGTTTTCAACAACCTACACTCCGGAGCAAAATAGAGTTGTAGAAAGGAAAAATCGAACATTAATTAAAATGGTTAGGACTATACTTGATAAATATAATACTTCTGATATCTTTTGGGCGGAAGCCATTAATACCGCTTGTCATGCCATAAATTGCCTTTATTTGCATCGACTTTTGAAAAAGACCTATGAGCTTCTCATGGGAAGGAAGCCGAACATCTCCTATTTTAGGATGTTTGGATGCAAATGCTATATCTTAAGGAAGGGTGTTCGGCTCACAAAATTTTAAAGCTGGTGCGATGAAGGGTTTTTATTAGGTTATTCTTCAAATAGTAAAGCTTATAGAGTTTTCAACAAAAACACCGGTTTAGTTGAAGAATATTGTGATGTATAATTTGATGAAACTAATGGCTCTTAAGAGGAGAAAGAGAATTTGGATGATGTAGATGATGAAGGATTAGGGAGGACAATAGAGAACATGCAAATTGGTAGCATTAAACCAAAAGAAGATACAAGTGACTCTCCTTCATCATGGCAAGTAGAACCTCCTACTTCTACCACGACAAACGACATTCAAATTCAAGACAAAGAAGAAAAGGAAGAGCAACCTCAACTTTCAAAATTCACAACGCCATATCCAAGGATCATCCAACAGATCAAATATTAGGTGACGTGAGTAAGGGCATTCAAACTTGGTCTAGATTAGTTTTTTTTTGTGAACATTACTCATTTTTTTTCTTCTCTTGAACCAAAGGTTGTAGATGACGCTCTAGATGACCCCGATTGGGTAAATGCCATACATGAAGAGCTCAATAACTTCGCAAGAAATGATGTTTAGAGTTTAGTGGAAAGAACCAAGGAGCACAACGTAATTGGCACGAAATAGGTTTTTTGTAACAAAAAGATGAACATAGAATTGTGGTAAGAAATAAAGCAAGGTTAGTTGCTCAAGGTTACACTCAAGTTGAGGGATTAGATTATGATGAAACATTTGCTCCCGTTGCTAGACTTGAGTCTATTAGAATCTTACTTGCTTTTGCATTATGTTTTAATGTTAAACTTTATCAAATGGATGTTAAAAGCGCATACTTAAATGGCAAAATAATTGAACTTGTATTTGTTGAACATCCTCCCGGATTTGAGGATTCTAAAAATCCAAATTATGTGTATAAACTCTCAAAGGTGCTATATGGGCTAAAACAAGCTCCTAGAGCATGGTATGAGCGCTTTCGGGATTTTCTACTCTAAAAAGGATTCAAAATCGGAATAGTTGATACTACATTGTTCACCAAAATAATAGATGATGAATTATTTGTATGTCAAATTTGTGTTGATGATATCATATTTGGATCTACTAATCAAAACTTTTGTAAAGAATTTGGTGATATGATGTCTAGGGAATTTGAGGTGTCCATGATAGGAGAATTGAGTTATTTTTCTGGACTCCAAATCAAACAACTCAACAATGGGACATTCATAAGTCAAATCAAGTATGTAAGAGACTTACTCAAGAAGTTTGGCATGGAAGACTCCCATGGCAACGAACGGGTATATAGATCTAAATGAAGCAGGTAAACCGGTAGATTTAAAACTTTATAGATTCATGATTGGTAGTTTGCTTTATCTTACTGCATCTAGACCTGATATCATATTTAGTGTTTGGATGTGTGTAAGGTTTCAAGTATCTCCAAAAGAGTATCATTTAGTGGCCGTAAAAAGGATTGTAAGATATTTAAAACAATCCTCTAATGTAGGCTTCTGGTTTTTCAAAGGTGCTAAATATGATTTCATTGGATATTCGAATTCTGATTATGCGGGTTGTAAAGTGGATAGAAAAAGCACCTTGCGCAGTTGTCAACTTCTAGAAAGGTCTTTAGTGTCATAGTCTTCTAAGAAATAAAACTCCGTAACACTTTCAATCGCCGAAGCCGAATATGTTTCCGCGGGTAGTTGTTGTGCACAATTGTTATGGATGAAATAAACTTTGATGGATTATGGAAATAAATTTGACAAAACACCTTTTTTGTGTGATAATGAAAGTGCGGTGAAAATAGCCAATAACCCCGTTCGACACTCAAGAACCAAGCACATAGAAATTAGACACCATTTCTTGAGAGAACATGTAAGTAAAAAAGATATTGAGATTAGCCACATTAGAACCGAAGATCAATTAGCAGATATTTTCACCAAACCCTTAGATGAAAGCCGGTTTTGTAAATTGAGGAATGAATTAAATGTTTTAGACTACTCTAATATAGCTTAAACATTTGTCACATGCACTAGTGTGGAGTTGGTGCCATTTGAGTATTTTTGAGATGATTTTTCAACGATTTTTTTGCTAAAATCTCCTATTTTTATAAAAACTATTTTCTTAGAATTCAAATAGGTTCTTTAATGCATAATGATCCTGAATGATTCTTAATTGAGTGCAAAATTAAGGACCATTTGCATAAAATCTCAAATCAATCTCAAAATCAGACAGTCCCAGAAAAATCAAAACTTTCGTAGTTCATTGCGCGGTACTACTGCAGTGCGGTACTACCGATGGCAAAGATGCAAAACTACCGGAGTGTAGAACTATCGGTGTGTAAACTACGGAACTACCGATTTTTCATGGAGTGGGCAGTTACTCCCGAGATTCTCTCCCTATTTCCTCCCAAAACGTTTCCCTCTCTCTCCGCACATTCAATTCAAACCGATGCCTCCTCTCTTCCTCTCTCTCTCCCCAAGAACACCCCCTCAATCCTCCACCCGATCTTCAAATCCGGTGGGATTTTCTTCATTCTTGGGCTATTTTCTGCATCACTAGGGTTCACCTCCTTCGAATCTCATGGTACTTTGGATCAAAATTCGCTTTTCATCTCTCTTTTACGAACTCTAGGTGCAAATAGGTTACTCTTGAAATATAGACAAATGTGATGCTATTTTATCGGGCAAATAGTTGTTTTTAATTATGTATGATGGTCTAGCATCTTTCTATTGGATTTAATCCAACAAAAACATCACTTAGAATAATGCATAAATTACCCAAGAAAATTTTAGGGAAATCGGTACTACCGCTTGACGAGCGCGGTACTACCGCACTTTATACGACGGAACTACCGCACAACGGTACTACCCGGATTTGTACAATGGTACTACCGTAGTCCGATACTACCGCACATTGAACGGCGAAACTACCGATATTCCTGAAAATTCAGCATCTTGTTTTCATTCAATTCCAACCTATTTACCAAACTTCATATCATATCCTCGACTTCCATATTCACTTATTTTCAAGATGGCACCTAAGACAAGAAATGCAAACAAGAAGGCAAGGGAATTAATTAAGACACTTTATGCAAGGGTCAGCTGTAATATTCTATTCATTTTATCCTTTTGGAGAGGGGTTTTTCGGAAAAAAAATCCAACAACTTGGGCCTGGGCTGTGGCCCAAAGGGGGAGGCATTCCTCCCCCAAACCCTAGCTACCCTTTCCCCCTCCCCCTGGCCCCTGGCCGAGCCGCCCCTGGCTGCAGCGCCCCCCCTTGCTGCGCCTCTCCTCCCCTGCAGCGCCCCCCTGCTGCGCTCCTTCCCCCCTACAGCGCCCCCTTCCCCCTGCAGCGCCTCCTCCCCTGCGCCTCCTCCCCCCTGCAGCGCCTCCTCCCCTGCGCCTCCTTCCCCCCTGCAGCGCCTCCTTGTCGGGACCCGGAACAACAACTTGGAGTCCCTCTGTGTAAATCGCACTATCCCAGGAAAAGCTAGTGCACACAGGTTTAACAGCAATGTATATCAAGCAAAAATCACCAAGCAATAATATTAACTGAAAATACGGCCTTAAGGCCAAGTCTTACAATAAGGGCACAAGGCCAACAAAAATAAAAACAGCGGAAAGATAGTAAAGGTGGCAAAGACACCCATCCACCTCCCACAGCGAATGATCGTAAGACGCGTCCTACTCACCAAGTAGTCCTCACCGTCGTAGTCGCCCTCGAAGTTTGGCAACAGATTTAGCAAGGTGAGTACAGAAGTACTCCCAAGGTAAGCAAGTAAATGCTTACGCAAGTTACACCAGGAATTATAACAGAGTTGATGCATGCATAAGGGATTTCAAAGGAAAGCTTAATAGGGCAATGTGCGGAAAGCAATACTTGAATTTAAATACAATAATGCAAATACGAAAAGCTGAATTTTAATACAGTATATGAAACATTGTTTTTAACAAGTATTATCGTTAGTGTAGGCTCCAACCCACACTAACCTATCCACGGGAATCCACCCGGACCAGAACCAAGACTGCTATTTGTTTGCTCAAAAACCCGGTTTATAAAATCCAAGTCTAATCTGTGACAACTTTACTCAGCATGTCCATGACCGTGGACACCGCTATCTAGATAGGTTTTTAACTCTGCAGAGGTGTACAACTTTACCCACAAGACATTCCCTCTCACTTGAGCCACGCGATCAACACACTGCCTTAGGTGTGCGGCGGAGAGTTCATGACAAGGCTGTTCCGATGATTCATAGCCAACATAATCACGCCGCCACTAAGGTTTCACCACAACTCGAATCCACGAGTTGGAGCCCCCTCTGGTGCCATGTGAGACTTCCCACAGCCTACGCTGCGCTCACATTCAACCTATAGCGAGACTATAATTGGAACTTCATAAATTACTTAGCCAGGTCCGTCCCATACCAGACTTGTGGTAGTACGAAGTGACTTCATAAAATGATTCACAGAAACGGTCCTTAAGTTGATTTAGGCTCAACCACATACCCCCGTACACGATAATCAACCAGGTGTCACCAAACACGAGGCATACCGGCACCCACCACCTAACCATTAGCCTAAGTCCAAAACATGTTTTCTATTTTTATTTTAAAAAAAAATCTCCATAAACCACCCTTGACTCTCCGAAGTCAAAGTTTCATTTTCAGACTGACATTTCATGTGAAAGATTCATCCCACCTACAGTTATACTAAGCAAGGCTAAGCATTTCTACAAAATTTTCTAGTCAATACTATGGTACTAACTAGTTTTCAGCTAGGGTGACAAGGTGTATGAATTAGAAATGCAAATGGGCTATAATCAAAGGATTATGGGTATATCTAACATTTAAACTGAATTTTAAATTAAATTGAGTAGAAGTACGCATGCATATACAGTAAAATAACATAAATATATTTAAAATACTGGGTTCAATATGGTCAAAGGTGTAACTTACCTTGATCAAAGTCTTGCTGCGATTCGTCGAATTCAAACTCTCCGGAATCGTCAATATCTAACGAAAGAGCCAATTCAAAGAAAAATTCAAAACAAAATTCAAATGAAATCCAAATAACTTCCAAAAATTATAAAATAAAACCGGGAGACAGAATTTTGAATTTTGGATGTGGACCAACAATTCTTGGAAAGGAATTGAGGCTTTTAAAAGAAATTGGAAATTTTAATTTAAATTTAAATCTTGGGATTACAAAATATATTCAAACAAAATTTAAATAAATTTCAAAAATTCAAAATTATTCCAAAAATGGATAGATCATGATTTTAGAAAAATTTATAAATTAGAATGGGTCAATTTGGTGTTAAAATGCAAAAGTTATAGCCTTCCAAAGTTTAAATTCAAAATAAAAGAAAAAGGGTATTTTCTGGATTTATTTTTAAACCGAAAAGGATTTATGATGTCAGCACGAATTATTTTTCTAAAGGAAATTATAGATTATGACGTCAGCCCTAGGATTAAAATATTCGGGCAGAGGCTGACATGTGGGGCCCGGGTGTCATGGACCGAGTCCATGGACCCGAGAGGTGGGTGAGGTGGTAGGCGGGCGCGCGGAGGCGGGGGTGGCACTGACGTGGCACCACGTGGCTGCCAGTCGGCACCACGTGGTCGCTACGTGGCTGCCACGTCACGGCTTTACGCCGACGTGGCTACGTGCGCGTGAGGTGGCGAGGGGGCGTGCGGGTGGCGCTGGCGTGGCGCCGATCTGGCCGCCACCTGGCTGCCACGCAGCTGCTAGGTCGGCCCGACGGGCTGACGTGGCCCGACCGGCGGCGGCGGCGCTCGGGGCCCGATGGTCGCCGGAGCTCCGGTGAGCGGCGGCGCCGGCCGAGGGTATCAAAATGAAGAGGAGGACGCGGGGAGTGCATCGGTACCTTACGCGGAGGCCGAGGATGACCGGAGGGAGAATCGGCGGAGAGGGGCGGCGGTCGGAGAGGGCTTCACGGCGGCGGAGTAGCTCCGGTGGTGCACGTGCCCGGGGAGGTAGTCGCCGGTGTTCGCCTGGGCACCAGCAAGGTCGGGGAGGCGTCGGCGAGGGGCGAGGTGGCTCGAGTCGGCGGCGATTGCTTGCCGGAGTCGCTTGAAGCCGCGGAGGGGATTCGGGCACAGGGAGACCTTCAGGGCTTAATTATGCGCTCTGGAGGCACGGGGGGTGGCGGTGTGGGGAGGGGAACCTCGGGGTGCGGGTTTTATAGGTCGGGGAGGGGGTAACAGCCGCGCACAATCCGCCGGTTTTGAAACGGACAGGGATGTTGAATGCGCCGGCGAAGGGGGGCGTGATTGGGGGACTTTATGCCTGCAACGGACGGGGGAGGGCGTTAATTGGGATCTGCGGTAATGCGGGGAAGTGAATCGGCAAGAAACCGAAGCTTTCAAAGCTTCGGTTTTCAAGCAATGGCGGCGGCAGCGGCGGCGATCGCGCGAGGAAGAAAGGAAAGGGGTGGGGACGAAGGACCTGACACGCGTCGCGAGCGGAGAGAGGGAAGGCGGGGGAGAGGGTTTAAATCAGATCGGACGGCTGAGGGGAAATCCGACGGGCGGAGGGGACTCCGATGGCTGACACGCGTCGCCCGCGGGGAGGGTTTGGGATTAAATTTCCTTTTTGATTTTTCAGGAAAGATAATAGGCTTTAGAAAATTCAAAAAAATACCAAATAAATTTTGAAAATTCTAGAAAAATTCAGAGAACCTTCTGGGACAAATTGAGACTTAATAAAAATATTTTCCACTCATTTTAATAAGTATAATTTGCAAAGGCACAATTTGATTTTAAAAGGGAAGGTTTTAATTCTTTCTAAAATCTGGAAAAATTAATATAACCTCATATTTGACTTTAGGAAGCTGAAATGCATTTGTTTTAACTTTCAGTAATGCAATAAATTCATTTTTGACTTTTATAAATTAAAGTTTATAATTCTTCTGAAATCAGGATTTTGACATAACTCCAGAAAATCAAATAAATTCCAGGTTTAATTTTAAATAAAAGGGATAAAATTTTGGGATGTTACACTCCTCCTCTGCTGCCTCCCTGTGGTGCTCATCCAGAGAAAGGAGGAGAGAAGGGAAGAGGAAAGGAGAGAAAGGAGAGGAAGAAAGGGAAAGGGGAGAGGAAAAGAAGAGGAAGGGAAGAGGAAGAGGGAAGGAACTCGTGGGGGATTTGCAGGGTTCTTCGTAGTTAAGGGTAATCCCTGTTTTCCCCAAATATATATATGTATTTTCGTTGTGGTAGCAATATCGATATTCTGAACGGTTAGAACAGATTTTGTGGAACCGCTGTTTTGGGTTAGCTCCGTGAAGTTTCAGGTCTGGGCCTCTCCTAGAGAGTTGTAGTGGTCGTCGTTATCTTTCCATGAAGTACTAGAACGCGTCAATCCGACCTTTGTAGCAAAAGTTATGATTTTTCTAGCGGGACTGTTCTGCAGTTTGGGAGGTTTCCGTCAGGTTTTGGTAAACTGGTTGGGACAATTAGAAAACGGGCGAATCAGGAGATCTTCATATTACGAAAGTTGTAGATAATTGTCTTAGCTTTCCAGAAAGGTCAAGAAATTATTTTTCGGACACTGGACACTCGGGCTAGAAGTTATGGCCTTTTTAGCATGCGGTCCGGAGAACCCGATGCGAACGTTGATGTTTTAGAAAACTGGATGATGCGGGTAGAAGATGGCCAAATCAGGGAGGCTCCCCAAATAGGTTTAGTTAGATAATTTAATTATCTTTCCAAAAAGTCAAAGATCATCCCATTCAGATTCCTGTGCCAATAGTTACGAATTTTTGAAGTTGGCTGTCCGCGGAGGTAGGCTGGGTGACCGGTAGGATTTAGGATTTGGGACTGAGATAGTCGAATTTGCTAGTTGTGTTGTTTTCATTTGGGCGAAGGTTCGCCATTGTTATCTTAGCGAAAATTATAATGATGATTCAGGTGGAGGACGGACCCCCGAGGCAGCACCTTCTACACGTGCTCCGTTTTCCCGTGGTTAAGGCGAGTATAAAGACATAACGTGAATACATGCATGCTCATGGTTATAATATAGTTGATTTGTTCCTATTTATGGATGTTGGCAATTTACCTTGTTCATGAGGCTTTTGGATGCATGAGTTATGTGCATGTAAGAATTATTGTATTGAAACATTCAAGCGTATGCATCATGCTGTTTTATTGAAGTCTTGGTCATGCGTGACTAAGCGCCGAGGTCCCCATCATGTTGAGGACATGACGGGCTAAAGGTCTCCATACTCGTGGAGTATGGGCAATTGGTCCCTGTACCATGTGGTACAGGCATGGGTGTGCATCGACGGATGCACACTTTGCATTACCGGTAAATTGCAAAAGAGAAAGGAGTAAAGAGATTTTGACCATCTTGCATTGCATAAACTGTTCATATGGTTGATAGTTGGGTCTTGTGGAAGTGTGGCTCATAACCGTGTTATCGAATATACTTGCTGAGTCAATGGACTCATTCTTGCTGTTGTTGTGCTTTCTTTTAGGTACCATCTTGAAAGCGGCATGCATGGGGAAGGGAACCGAATAGCTTTGTGGCACCTTACACAGACTACCCACCATAGGAGAGTAAAGAAACTAAAAGTTAATTGTCTGAGTTACCTAAGTTTTAAAGAACGTTTAGTTGTCAGTTTTGAATTGTAATAAGAGGTTAGAACTCCCGCATGTTATTTCCCTTCTTTACTTACTGGTTATGTTTGTGGATGCTCGGGAAGACTTTTACCATACAGTTTTATATTACTCTTGATGTCATTTATGTCGACTATATATACTTGTCGCAACCTCTGTCGGGAACCACGTTCCAGGGGAGGTTCTATCGAAATTTTTGGTACCTAGTGTAGTTAAATTGCCATTGGCTGTTTCTAGTAATGTGGCATTCCGGGTCTTGGTTGGACGGGGATGTTACATCAGCGGTTCAGGCGAGGGTTCTTCTCGATAGGGTTCGGACATCCCTGAGTTGCCTACGATGAAGACGACTGATGAAGAGTCAACTGAAAGGACCCCTGAGGACAGTGATAATGGGACCTCCAGTGATGCCGAGACTGAGTTAGAATAGAGGAGCAGTTCCTCTAGAAATCTAGTCCCTGAGGCAGAAGATGAAGAGATGGCACCGGCTGACAATGTGCGTAGGGACATCCAACTCCAGCACATGACCAGTGATGATTACGCCATCCTTAGGCACCGCAATCAATTCGTGCTCCCATGAAACAGCGAGAATCCAATGTTTCATACCAAGTTACAGGAGCAAGTGTATGAGGAAGTTTATGGTCCCACTAAGCAATTTGCAGATCACAAATATATAGATTGGGATCACTTGGATGACATAGATAAGTTTGAGGGTACTTTTCGCCTATTTCAGCAGGCAGGAATTCATCATGTCGTATCCCTCAAATCAAATTATAATGAGGAGGTAATTAGACAGTTCTATGCCACTCTTTACATATCTCCTGACTTTGAGCACTTGTCATGGATGACTAGGGACCGATATATGGACTCCAACAGGCGAGAATTTGAACCTGCCTTGAACACATTCTCAAGTGCGCATTAGAAAGTCTATGATAGACCAGCACTTCCTCTTTCTCAAAGCACAGTGTATTATGATCAAAATGAGAGATATGTGCCGGGCAAACTCTATGAACTTCTTCCCATTCCGAGCTTGGTCAACCGGATTATCAATCATACTATTCTCCCTAAGAAACGACAACTTTGATACCATCCGAGGACATGCATGGAATGTGATTGACTACATTATGAGTGGAACCAAGTTTGATGTAGTTGATCTCATCAATAGAGAGATGGCTGCGACAAAGAATGATCGGGTCAGGTAGATCAACTATGCACCTTATATCATGGCCCTGATTATTCACAAAATTGGACCTTTTAGAGGAGGGCGAGGGGGAGTGCACAAGCCCTACAAGCCACGTGAGGGACCCCCGATCTCCACGCCTTCGCGCCCCAGAGCGCGTTCAGGAGCATCCTCCTCTAGGCAGCAGGCCGAGGATGAGGTGACACTTGCCCAGGTTTGCTCTGCCATCATGCGTCTTGATGGTAGCATGTCTACCCTCACCGACAACATGACCTCTTTGACCAGCATTGTCTCCTACTTAACTGAGGATGTCTCTTCTTTAACGATTGTCGTCTCATCTCTTGGAGACCGCGTGATCGCCCTTAAGCATGAGGTCAATCCAGTCCGATATGGCCGTCGTCGCCACTGTACCGCTTCTCCTCAAGATCCCCGGGAGTAGCCCTTTTTGGTACTTTGATGCCAAAGGGGGAGAAGAAAGGAGAAATCAGGAAAGGTGAAGGGGAGAAGAAGAAAAAGTCAATAAAGATTTACATTTGCTTATCATTTTATTTATGTGTAATGAACTATGTGATGTAATGACTTTTTATGTTTTTGAACTTTATGCAAATTTCAAATTCCATTTATGTTCATTAATGCCTCTTTGAATCTCAAGTGCAATTGTCAGCTGCAAATTATATACTCGCTTGAAGTTCTTAATTTAACAGCCCCACAATATCATTGTTCATATGTGCAATTTGAACCTTATTTCATCTAGGCATATATTTAGGGGGAGTTTTTCAAAATCGACTTTGAAAGAAATTGAAATACTTATCCTCTTATGAGAAAATAAAAAATTCAATTTCCCTTTCGAAAGTCAAAAATAGAATATGCAACTTGCCCTCATATAAGTGGTAAATTCAAAATCTTTTATCTCACTTAAAAGTCGAGTGTTGTCATCAATTACCAAAATGGGGGAATTGAAAACTTCTAGACCCCAAAAAATTGGATTTTGGAAATTAATGACGATTTATGAATATGGGACTAACGTGTTTTTTGGAGATTGGATAGGCCAAATCTCATGAGTAAGCGTTTGCAGAAAGCAAGTTACATGCGAAAGGTTGAAAAGAACTTCAAGATGAATCAACAACAAGGTACATGAATATAGGACCCTCTTTTTAATTTTACCGGATTTTTAGCGGTATATTTTTTCAAAGAGCACCCCTACTGGCGACTTGGACTCACCGAAATCGGTAGTACCGGATTTATAACGGTGAAACTACCGCAATGCGGTAGTATCGCACCTACCTACGGAAGTACTGATATTCGGAAGTACCGGGATATTACAGCGGTACATTTTTTCAGAAAGTACCCCCCCCCCCCGAAAAACTTAAGCTGGCGGAAATTGGAAGTACCGGACAAAACACGGCGGAACAACCGAAGTGCGGTAGTACCGCACCGACATGCATAACTACCGTATTGCGGTAGTACCGCACTTGTAACAGTGGTAGTTCCTGTCGAGAACCGAATATGCAAATTTGGACTCTCTGTGTAAACTGCACTAGTCCAGGATCACGCTAGTGCATACAGTCAAACATAAATGTAATCTCAACCATACACATGCTAAAATAAAAGAGAAACCTCAAATATCGATAAATCTCAAAAGTACGACCTTATGGTCAAGCTTACAATATCTCAAGTCGGAAGGACTTTAAAATCTAGCAGCAGAAAATCCAAAGTAAAGCGTAGAAGCCAATCGACACGCTTATAGGCTATCAAGTGGAGAACGAAGTCTTAATCCGTGAAGTTATCGAAGTAATTTCCTTCTGGAACCTCCTGCTGAAAATACTCCTCCTCCTCAATTGAGCAACATAGGCATAAAGCCGTGAGTACATTGGTATTCAGCAAGTCGTTTGTAATAAATGAATGCAATATAGTATTCAAAGCTTACCAATAGAAGGCTTAAAGGTTAATTTACATAAAAGACATTTCAAGATAAATATGATAAATAAATTGAAAGCGAATTTTAAACGAAAACAATAAAAATAAATAATCAATGGAATTGAAGTAAACCACTTGTGAATATCCCATCCACAAACTTAAACCAACAGTGAACTACCTGTCCACTTCTAACATGAGCCACCAAATTTAAATGAAATCACTATCCCTCGTGTGAAATCATCGAGCATTGTCCATGACCGAGGACGCGGCTATTCGAATAGTTTAACACTATGCAGAGGTTGCACAACTGTACCCACATGATATAATTAGCCTTAGACTAAGAAAATCACAATAAGGCCTTTACAAAGTTCAATTCCAACCAAATTCTGCCCGCTAGGGTTTTGCATCACACCCCCCTTGCGCTACATGGAAATCAGCAACCATATTCATCTCAATGGCAAGATTAAAGTTGAAATATCCCAAATTAATCAACTAAATCTATTCCATACTAGACATGTTGTTTGCACGATAAAGATCAGATCAATGACGCACAAAGTTAAGTCTTTAAATCTACCCGGGCGAGACTGCCACATCCCACGAAGTGAACCTGCACTTCCCCCTTTACTGCACGATCACTCGTGCCGAGTGCAAAACCAAGTTTGTATAATCACACCGATGACACACCAATGTCATGGCATAAATTTTAAAAAATGTGGCACCAACCACGGTTCCATATCTCATTAAATCAATTTAATAATTCACATTTAGTAATGAACTCGATCGTAAAATGAGCAAGGCTAAGCATTCTAATCGTACAACCCATATGACATCTCACATAGTATCACTAGTAAATTTCCTAACCTATGGTGACAATGGCATCATGACATTCAAATTATCAAGATGGTGTAGTTCAATGTAGGACGATAACTACCATATAAAAAGGTTTGTACTTAAATAGCGATGCAATGTAATTTAAAACAAAATAATTAAATAATAGATTACAAACTAGGTTCAACATGATCAAAAGTTACGACTTGCATTGGTTATGCTCAGCGAGGTACTTGGGGACTTCTTGCGTAGCTCCTGCTCCTGCGGAATCGGAATCTAACAAGAGAGAAAGCGACTGAAACAACAAAAATACATAAAATGATAAGCAAATAAACTCTAAAAACTTTAAAACTAGAACCAAAAGCTAGAGCTTAATTTTAGATGAATTTAGAAAAAAGAACAAGGTCAATCGGAGCTACGACGGAGGAGAACGGGCTCTCGAAAAATTAACCCTAAAGAAAAATACAGAAAAATCGAAAACCTTACTGTGCTGTGGACCGGGTTCACAGGAGAAGGGGGGTTCACGGTGGACCAGGTTTACCGCACAGTACACTAGGGCTGACGTGGCACGCGCTGGTGCTGACTGGTGGCACGCTGATGTGGCGACTGACGTGGCACCTGGGGACGGGTTTCGGCTGGCGTGGCAAGACACATGGCATGCCACATGGCATTAGGGCTGACGTGGCTTGCAGACATGGGGGGCTAACATGGCTATGTCGGTGTAGGCGGCGGTAGAAAGGATCAGACGGCTCGGGATCAGCCACGCGGTGTGATCATGGCCATGGATCTGGATCTGAGGCGACGATGCGGATCAGGGTGGTGAGCCGGCCGATGGCCAACGCGTGGCTAGCGCGTGACTCGCGAATCTTCGCGACGTGGGCGCACGGACCGAGGCAGCGGCGGGCGGGCGTCTGGGCGACCGAACAGGCGACGCGGTGACCGGGGAGGCGACGCGGGCGACGGGGGAGGCGCGGGGGCTCACCGGCGAGGATGACGTCAGCGGCGGCTCCAGCGGTGGTGGGGACGGAGAAGCACGGAGCAGCGACGGAACGGCTTAGGTGATGACGGCGCGAGGAGAGGAGGGCGGAGGCGATGGGGCACACGAACCGAGGCGGCGACAGTGTATTTATCACGCGAACCGAGGCACGATGAATGGCGGGGATGTGGTGGGACGCGGCGCTAGAGTTAGGGTTGCGTGGGCGCGAGTGGTGCGAGCACCGACGGCGGGGATGCTGTCGCCTGTCGAAGGCGGGGAATCGAGCGGCTCGGGTGACACGAGGGGTAAGGGCGGGATCGGACCGGTCCGAGAGAGGCGGGCGCGTGCGTGAGTGGGGCGGCGGCCGATGCGTGGCAGCCGAGGGGGAGGCCAGGGATGGGTGACGCGTGGAAGGGAGGTGGATCGGGCGGCGGTGGGTTTTCCCCATTTTTTTCTTCCAGAAATTCAAATAAAGCAAACGAGCTCCAGAAAAATAGTAAAAAATCCCAAAAATTCACCAAAAATTTCAGAAAATTCCTTGAGACCTGAGGAACTCAAATAAAATATTTTTAGCCTATGTTAATATTTATTTTAATCATATTAAATTATTTTAATTTCTAAAAATTTCTTTTAAACTTGAATTAATTCCAGAAAATTCCAAAAATGTATTTTTAAATCCAGGTCTTTAAATTCTTCAGAAAACATGATGTTACAGTTCCGCATTATTTTTCAAACGGTTAGTTCTGACGCTCTGACATAGTCGTTTCTGTGTGCTATAGTGAAGTGCGGTAGTTTCGCACTTATAACATCAGTAGTTCTGATTTTCCTGAATTTTCATAATAAATTTTTGCAATTGCTAGTTTTGGTTGGTGAGGGTATAAATACCCCTCCACCAGCCCAAGGACAGTGGGCTGAGCAAGTATTGAGCTTAGAGCATTCATTCGACACATTTTTCTCTCTTTTGCAATCATTCGAGTTTTAGTGAGCTTTTTCAAGTGCATTCATTCCTTTGATTAATCCTTGGCACTTGAGCGTCATCAAGCGAAGCGTGATTCATTACTCTTGGTGCTTGCCAGCATCTAGACGGTTCGAAGGTTGATCGCGAGGTGATCTCTTCAAGAAGCTTGTGAATAGGCCCGAGCTATATGTGAGTGGCTTGGTGCTCCCCATCTCCGGAGAGGAGCAAGAGCAATACTAGTGATCGAGGAGTTGAGGCTTAATTCGTGGAGCCGGTCCAAGAGTGTTTGAGCTATCCTCAACGTGGATTAGTGAAGATCGGCAAGTCTTCGATACCACGGGAAAAACATCGCATGTCCATTGTGGTTATTTTTTATTTCTTTTAGTGATAGCATTTATATCTTTGCAATTGTCTTATACTATTGTGCTTGTAGTTAATTGCAATCTTTATTTGGAGTAGTGCATTAGGTTCACTAGAATTGAATAGGTTTGGCTCATCTAATATACTTGCCTAGTGATCAATTGTTATTTGTTTGTAAAAAGGTAAGAATTTTTATAACCTACTATTCACCCCCCCTCCTCTAGTCGGTTATCCTTGATCCTACAAGTGGTATCAGAGTTTGGTCTCTCATCTATTAGACTTAATGTTTAGAGAGAAAAGGATGGCTAGTGAGGGAATTGCTATAGGAAAGGCACCTCAATTTGATGGCACAAATTATACATATTGAAAAATTAGATGTCTATTTATCTTAACACCATGAGTCCGAGCATATGAAAAATTGTAAATGAGGGCTATGTCATGCCTCTTGATCCACTACATTCCATGGATCAAGAGGGGCGTAACGCTCATCTAGATTCTCAAGTCATGAATGCGTTATTTGGAGCCTTAAATGCGGATAAGTTTAATAGAGTGAGTAATTTAGAGACTACTCATGATATTTGGACAACTCTCTCGAAAATTCATGAGAGAACATCCGCGGTTCGGTCCTTCTCTTGAAAGAATAATAACCTTACGTCCTATATTCTTATTGCTGTGGAAATAGCTTATAGTGCAAGAGATTACAAACTACTGAGTCCTATCATTCACACTCCGTCTCCCCTCCTCTACAAAACCTATCCCTTATATAGATGGTGAACAGGTGGCAGTTGCTCCTTGCCCGGGAGGCGCCTTGTCGCTTTAAGAGTTAACCGTTGGATGACAGTTGATGTCAGCGAGACGTGAGAGCAGTTCGCCATAGGACGGTTGCTGTCAGAGATATATGGGCAAGAACGTGGGCGGTTATAGTGCATTGGTGCACGCCTAACTGTCTTGTCAGATCATCCTACTGCGGGTGTAGGGCAGTTGCTATGATACTTAGCCAAATAGTCGTAGGAAAGGTTTACGATTAGGTGGTCGCACGAGTTTACGACTAGGAAGTCGTATAAGGTTACGACTAGATAGTCATAGCAGGTCTTACGACTAGGTAGTCGTGAGATGGCTTACAACTAAGTAGTCGTAGATGGGCCGTAGTAAGCCTTACGACTTCTTTACAAGTTTCCTCTCTTATTGCTAAGGGATATATTCGAGAAACATGATGACGTAGTAAATTAGAGGATTATTTTATTCTTGTCAGGGTCTTTATAGAGTTTTGATGAGACATGAACGTGTCGGGTGAATACCCAAGGGAGAGTGTTAGGAAACCTGGGTTTAGGTCTGTAAGCCTTGACTTATGGTGAACACCTCATCCTGTAGTCTATAAATAAGTGATCTCAATAATTATATCTTGTACATTGTGAAAGAGAAAAACAATAAAGAAATAAGTTCCCCTCATCTCTCTATATTCAATATATTATTTTACTCTTGTATTATTCTGTATTTAATCTATTTCTCTTGTTTAGAAGAAATCTTTTGGACTAGACTCGTCGACGACGATTACTCAACAAACAGCATGAATACTGTGCCACTCACTCTTCCTTTTTAATCATGGAATATAATGTGCCTGTCAGGCTCATTTGATGACATACTTTGCATCAAGTGAAATTCAGGTTTTAGCATAATCAATTGCAGCTTTTTGCTTTGCTCTCAAGACTCAAGCCGTCAAGCAATTTATGTAGCCGGATACGTACATAGAGATACAGGGAAACGGGTTGTTCTTCCTGATTGCAACTTGGCTACCTGCCGAGAACCATGGAGTCTGATATGTCGTAATTCTGGGGATCCCAGTCCACCGTCGAGTTGTACACCGCAGAGAGCGAAACGAACACCTCGTCCATGGACGGCCGTGCCCGGGGATCCCGCGCCACGCACCGCATGGCCAGCACGGCCACCGCGAACGCCAGGCCGAATGGGTAGTGGCCCAGCAAGCGAGGGTCCATGAAGGCCCTCAGCTTGAACCACGCGTCGGCATCGTAGCCGTCAGCTAGCCCCTCCGCCGCCTCCCACAGCAACCAATGCCCGTCGTCAGAGACAAACGCCGCCTCCTTTCCGGACAGCAGCTCAAGCAAGATGACCCCGAAGGTGAACACGTCGAGCTGAGGGCTGATCAGCCCGTGCTCCAGGTATTCGGGCGCTAGGTACCCCTGCGTGCCCACGACGTGCAGTGTCATCTGGGCGCCGCCGTCTCCTGAAACGGCCATGGCGCGCGCGAAGCCAAAGTTTGATATCTTGGCGCGGAAGTTGGCATCGAGGAGGACGTTGCAGCTGTTGAGATTCTTGTGCACGTAGGGAGGGATGGTGAAGTGGTGGAGGTAGTTGAGCCCGCCGGCCACGTCGCACGCCACCTGCACGCGCTGCTTCCAGCCGAGGAGACACGCGGCGTTGCCGCCGTGGAGCCAGTCGCTGAGCGCGCCGTTCTCGACGAACTCGAGCACCATGTACGTGTCCCCGCGGTGCGCGCAGAGTCCCAAGAGGCGGACGAGGCACGAGTGGTTGACGCGGCCGAGGACGCCGACCTCACCGCGCACGTCGCCGGCCACGCGTTTCACCGCCAACGCTTGGCCGTTGATCACCGCGCGGTACACCAATGAGCCGGCGACCCTCTTCTCCTCCGCGAACCCCGCCGTCGCCCTCTCGAGCTCGATGTACTCGTAGACAGTCAGCGACTCCACCGCGTCGCGTACAGCAGCGAAAAGCTGCGTCTCCTTCTCTAACGCCCCGCCATGGCGCCGGCTCCGAAGCCATAATAGGGACAGAGTAACAACGCCAGCCAACGCCAGAACGCCGCATCCGGAACCAGCACCCACACCGATCCACCTGGCACTTCCGGGCCGGCTGAGACTCGCCAGCATAACCGGAGAAGACGATGGGGCCGGTGATGTGGTCAATATGTCCGGCGTGGTCAACATGTCTGGCGTGGGCAGGTTCTTGAGAGGGACCAGCAGCGTCCTGTCGTCGTCGAAAAAGCCTGTTGCTGGGTACTGCCTCGGAAGGCGGTTAGCGTCACGAGCCGCACGGTAATCAACGCGGAAGCGGTGAGCAACCGTGCGCATCTCTTCCCCACCTGCAACAACGTATGTCAGAAGGTTCTTGACTCCGGCCGCGGCCTGCTGAGCGGACGGGCACGCGCAGAAGAGCGGCACGGTGATGATGGTGCCGACGTACAGGTTTAAAGGCGATGTGTTCAAGTTCTGGGCCAAGATGGCGCTGGTCGTTGTGAGCCCCTGCAACGTGTAGTTGGCGACAACCCAATACGTGTCGCCCATCTGCAGCGAGTAGGTTGTGTTGTGCTGGTAGTAGCCGCGGGCGGTGCGGGAGCAGGGGACGGGGACGAGAAGGAGACGCGAGTCCGGAATGGGGGAGACGGCGTCGGTGTGGGTGATGTTGTTTGCATCGTTAACGGCGGAGACGGAGGCATTGAGGAGGTAGGAGATGGAGAGGGGAGATGAGTAGAGTGGCGGTTCGGAGTGGAAGGTTAGGTAGGCGGTGCAGGGCGGAGCGGGGAACGTGGGGTTGCAAGGGTAGCCTAAGGTAGGGAACCGATGGACGGAGGAGAGGACCGGTGCCGACGTGAGTAGTAGGAGGACGACGGTGGCTCCAGGAATCGGGGAGGACCGTGGGGGGATGCAACGTGCTCGGTGGGGCGGCATGGTTAGGTTCCTTGGTGCGGACGCCGAAGGTGGAGCGGGCAATGGCCGGGAAGTGGGATTTGGAGGTGAGCTACCTATAGATATATAGTGTGGAGCTCGTCACAGGCTTATCCTTTTCGAATAGGCCCAACAGTAGGCCCAGGAGAAGATTTGTTCAGGGTATGGAGCCCAACTGTTGAAGCCTCCCCCATGAACTGGTTGAGGCCGGCCCGTACCGTGCCATGGTAACTGGGTGTGCCGCCTGCCCGACGCGCTGCGGGCGAAAAGCCGAACGCGCGGGCAGCCGGGCAGTCACCGATGGGCGCCGCGCCGCGGTGGTGTTCCCCTTTCCGCCGCGCGCCGAGGGCCGGGAGCAGGCGCAGCAACCAAGGAGCGTCCCGTGCCATGGGAGTACGGGATTCATTCCTTCAGTCGATATAGCAGATTGACGTGCGGGCACTATTCCCATTTCCTCAGCGTGTGATCATCTTTCCGGGGTCGCCGGCCCAAGTCACGCGTGTTGAAAAGTCATCGGCTGCTTTCCTTCGAAACAATATAAAAAAAGTAAAGTCCTTTCCTTAGAAACGTTCTTCCTCAGATCACTCACACACATATATATATATATACTTTTGAACATTGACAATCTCCGAAACTCCAAATTGATCACTAATTTTTATTATAATATATTTAAAAACCTAATAAAATTATAATACTATAAAAATATTTTTTAAGATTAATCTATACATATAAGTTTTATGCATAAAATATAAATATTTAAAAATATTAATAACTAAAGTTTTAAAATTTTAACCGCGCGAAACTACATGCGTTTGTCATTGAAGAGAGTACTGAGCTTGTTGGCCGCAGCCTCTATATATAGCCCCGCTCGTTTCAGCTTTTTTCAGCTTCTAGCTTTAGCTTTTTTTCACTATTCAGTAATTCATCTTTTTCTGAAATTTTTTTAGATTATTTGGGGTTTTTTTTGCATTTTTTTCTGTGTTCCTTTGCATTGTCCGTGATGGACTAACATATTTTTTTTCTATTTTTACATTTTTTAAAATTTAACTATGCCCAAAAAGCCAAATCAGGTACAGTAAAAAAAAGTCAACTACAGTAAAATTTCAACCAAAAACCAGAAATCATCGCTAAAACGAACGTCCCCAAGAACTTCAATTGTCTATTGGTCTGTTTCCTCCGGTCGTCCATGCCCCTACCTAGTACTGCGCTCGAGTAGCCTGGTCGAGCTGACAGGTTGCGTTTTGGAAGATCTTGGATGGGCAGCCCGTACAGAATCTCGGAGGTGTTCGCTTACCTTTAGCTTCTAGTTTTAGCTTTTTTTACTATTCAGTAATTCGTCTTTTTCTGAATTATTTTAGATTTTTTGGACTTTTTTATATTTTTCTTTTTTTTCTCATGTTCCTTTGTATTGTCCGTGATGGGCTAATATATTTTTTTCTATTTTTACATTTTTTAAATTTAATTATGCCCAAAAAGCCAAATCAGCTGCAGTAAAAAAACCAGTTACAGTGAAATTTCAGCTAAAAGTCAGAAGCCATCGCTAAAACGAACGCCTCCTAATAAGTTATGACTTATAGTTTATTTTTATTATAACTAGTTTATTTTGTACCGCAGATAATGGTAGTTTATTTGGTATAATTGAATTTTAAAAAAAATAAAAATAAAAAAACATGTTAACCCATCACGTTTAATGCAAACGAATACAAGAAAAAAGAACAAAAAAACTTAAAAAAATAAATAAAATAAAATTTAAAAATAGTAAAAGATAAGGTAGAAACTAAAAACTCAAATCGAAATGAACGGGCTTTGAAGTTGTCTTTAAAAGTTGTTTGCAGTTTTTTTACTATCTTTGATTTGGCCTTTGGGGGTGTAAACAAGCCTGAGCGGATGAGACTGGCGAGCTGTGGAGAGAATGTATAAAAGTATTGAGGCCCCGCTTATTTTAGTTTTTTTTCAGTTTCAGCTTCTAGTTTTAGCTTTTTTTTCACTATTCAGTAATTCGTCTCTTTCTGAATTTTTTTTATATTTTTTGGGTTTTTTTAAATTTTTCTTTTTTTCCTGTGTTCCTTTGCATTATCCGTGATGGGCTAATATATTTTTTCTATTTTTACATTTTTTTAAATTTAATTATGCCCAAAAAGCCAAATCAGCTACAGTAAAAAAAAGATAACTACAGTGAAATTTCAACCAAAAGCCAGAAGCCATCGCTAAAACGATCACCCCCTGAGTTGTATTCAGAAACTTTAGCTGAGTTGTATTCAGAAACTTTAGCTGACGAGAGCCATGGACTAAAGGGAGCAGTAATTATTCATTCCTTCAGTCGATATAGCAGATTGACGTGGGGGCACTATTTCCATTTCCTTACCGTGTGATCTTCTTTCCGCCGGTCCAAGTCACGCGTGTTGAAAAGCCATCGGCTGCTTTTCTTTGAAACAATATAAAAAAAAAGTAAGGTCCTTTCCTTAGAAAAGTTCTTCCTCCGATCACATATGCATATATTTTTGAACATCGACAACTCTAAAACACCATATTGATCACTAATTTTTATTATAATATATTTAAAAACATAATAAAATTATAATACTATAAAAATATTTTTCAAGATTAATCTATACATATACATTTCATGCATAAAATATAAATATGGGAAACTTGGTATTTTTTTACTGTTTGCTTTAGTCTATAGTTTTTTTACTGTAACTAATTTATTTTGCACTGTAATCGATGTTAGTTTATTTGGTATAATTAAATTTAAAAAATTAAAAATAGAAAAAATAGGTTATCCCATCATGTTTAATGCAAACGAATACGGAAAAAAGAACCGGTAAAAAAGCTTAAAAACTTAAAAAATCAAAAAAAGGGGGTAAAATTTAGAAATAGTAAAAGATAAGACAGAAACCAGAAACTCAAACCGAAATAAATGGACTCTTAAGTTGTCTTGAAAAGTTGTTTGCAGTTTTTTTTACTATCACGTTTAATCTATACATATACGTTTCATGCATAAAATATAAATATTAAAAAAATATCAATAACCAGAGTTTTAAAAATTTAATCGCAAGAAACTACATGTATCTGTCATTGAAGTGAGAGTACCTGGCTCGTTGGCCGCAGCCCCTACCTAGAACTTCAATTGTCCTATTTGTCTGTTTCCTCCGGTCGTCCATGCTGCCTACCCCTGAAACGGTGCAAGTTGGCCTATTTGTCTTTTTCTATGTCCATTTGCATATGTTCTGTGCGCGGCCGGGCTAGAAAAATAAGTGGATTAGTAGCATAGATGATTGACAATCGTGTGTGGTGTCAAGAGAAGAAGCATGTGGACGCGTACAAAGCGATAAGTAACACCGGCTAGTTAGCACTGCAAAACATGCGCTATTTGCACACAAGTCCTCTGTAGTGAGGGTACTACTGCATGTTGCTTCCTCGTGCGCGCAGGGCCTCTTGCACTGTTGGAGCAAAAACCAAGGGCCGAGATAACTCCATAAATCGTAGTTGCACGGGCAGAGGAATCACCTCACCATTCAGGTGGTGCTTCCAACAGCTGTGAACTTATGCTTTCTTTGCTTTTTAGCACTATAGTAACTATTATTTTTTTGAGTAATTAAAACTAAAACTAATAAAAAAATTAAAAGAAAAGGTTATATCATCTAACTCAATGAAAAGAAACAAAGGGAAAAAAGACAACAAACCCAAAAAACCTTTAAAAAAAGATAAAATTAAGAAGTCGATGTGTTACAGAAGTTAGAATCAGAAGTCGTTTGGAACAGAGCCTAAATATTTAGGTTTTGCGGCATTTTTGGGTGTGTTTGGAATATAAAAATTTCTAGTTTGTAGCTTTGCTAGTTTTTTTAGTGTGTTTGGAACGTGAGAATTTCTAGTTTAGCTTTGCTAGTGCACTTGATCCTCTCCCACACTGCCTTCCAGTTTTCCAATTCTTTCTTCATACGTTCAATTTTTCGCATTGGATTGCAGTGCCTTTAAAAGGAAAGAACTGGATTGCAGTAGATGCGTGCTTCTCTCTAGCTTTGTCGGTGCACGGATGTTATAGCAGTTAAATTGTTTTCAAATACCACCTGTCACGACGTGGTAGGTCCCTGTCGATGGATTTCCAAAACAGAACTGCTAGAAACATGTTGAATGATTTTTTTTGTGAAATCAGTAAAATTTCTCACCTTTCGATCTCGTTAAAGATTTGTGCTCTGGTGAGATTGCACTCTTCTCCGACACCACTATGTCCCACTGTCACCCGGTTAGGACTAGGGTTCATTGGAGCTCCAACCTTAGAGGGGGGAGAGGGCAGTGGAGTGGAGGCATGGTGGTGGGTGGCGGCGGTGGCATCTCCTCGGCCGTGGGATAGTTGCGGAGGGCAGTTCATCGATGAGGTCAAAGATGAGGAAGGTGAGACAACGACGGATTCAACCACAGAAAGTGGTGGGGCAATAGATCCGATCACGACTAGCCGCTTGAGATCGGGAAGAAAGCAAGCCCGCAGGGGGAGATGGCAGAGGGGCGGAGGAGGAGATGGTAGGTGGCGTCGGCGCTGATGCGGCACTGGTAGTCGAGCTGAGAGGTGGAACCAGTGATGGGTGGTGGCGTGTGGGGTGGGGTGGGGTGGGGTAGGGTGATGATGGGTTGGCTAGGCTGGACTGGCGGCTGAGGAAGGATAAAGGGAATGTGTAGCTAGGATTTAGTTGTTGCATGAATTTTGAAGTCATTCTATCCCTTAAAAAGTGACTGACTTTTTTTTTTATACAAAATTCAACTGATGGATAGACAGTCCCTTCAGTTTATCCATTTCAAATTAATCTTAACAAGTCTCTGTATTCTGTGACCAAATATACAACACTTTACAAGACTAATCGCAAGCTCCAATTCACACCGGCTCGCACTCTGTCCGTACACACCTACACCCTAATGTTCTCACCAAGTCACCAACCTCAGAGCTCCATTCTATTCCTCTATTAAATTACTTCATGGCAACCCGAAGCATTCATCCCCGAAACTACCAAAGATTCGAAGTTTAGGCCTAGCTACTGCCATGGCCACGGGAGAGCGGTGCGGCGTCAAGTCTCGCGTCGCGAAGGGGGCAATGCGCGCGCTGCGCGGCGCACGTGACCTCTACGTCCGAGGCGTAAAAGGCTTCGACAGGTTCGTCGCGGCCGCGAACCCCAGAGCGGGCGTTGGCCGGCCGACGTCGAGGGTGTTCGGCGTTGGCGACCTCAATTCCGAGCAGCAGCTGCTGGAGCTAGTGCGCGCCATGCAGGCCCGGCGCGGCCCGGATACAGGCGCTGGCGACGACATGGCGGAGACGGCCTTGACGGCCGTGAGGCGCGGGGCCGTGCCGCTCGAGAGGATCGACGAGGACGCCGCCGTCGTGCATCCGACCAAGTAACCAGGGAGTTGCAGTGGCCGCAGCCAGATCGCGGTGATGGAGCCGGAGGGCGCGCCGGCCGCGGTGGCAGAGTTTTTTTAAAGCTTTTGTGCCTTTTTTTTATATAAATCTAGCCGTAGTATATATATATATTTATACAAATTTAGCTTTCTTCTGAGCGCAAAAGAAGAGGAACTCGACATGTGCCGTATTCCGCAGCGTGAAAGTGCTGAAGGGCACCCAGGCACGGCCAGTGGCGGGAGTGAGGCTTCCCTGTTCCTGTTTCCGTATCCCCCTCCGTGTTCTCTCGATCCGGACCGCTCGTTGATCGCAACGAACGGTCCAGATCGAGGGAACACGAAGGGGGACACGGAAACAGGAACAGGAAAGCCATTTTCCAGTGGCGGGGCCTGTTAGCCTTCTGCGCCACCGCCCCCGAGCACATGAAGTATTAAGTGGGGCCAGGTGAGCAGTGGAGGGTGCGATCACTTCATGGGATTCGGTGGCATGGTAGGTGTGAGGCCCCCACGTCATTATCCCTCGGATAATCACGCGTGGCGTACGGATTACTATTTGCCTGATCAGTAAGATACTATTTCGGCAAATAATAAGCCTTTACCAGAGTAGCGCAACAGAACAATAATATAGATATTGTCTTCTTTATTACAACAGTTGCCACATGGCTTAAAGTCTGATTTACAGAAATAGATAGCAAAAATATAAACTAGTACCCTAGGGCCCTCCTGCCCGCTCCACTGGGTCACCTACTCGTCCCAGCCGAAGTATGCAGGGTCCACCTTGTCTGGTTCCTCCGAATCACCATCCTCCTCTCCCGCGAGCTCTGCGAATCCTGTCTCCCCCTCATCCTGCTCGTAGTAAGCCTCGAGCGGAGTGGGGTCTAACAAAAGAAAATAATAGCAAGGGTGAGTACCACAGTACTCAGCAAGTATAATATTAGCAAAGTGCACTGTATGCCTCTCATGTCCTTAAATCCATATTCTAATCTTTTTATTTCTAAAATACTCTTACGCAAAATAGCTGTCATCTTGTGATAAAAACTTTCTATTCTCACACTCGGTTGGGCAAGATCCCTTGTGATCACCGTAGTCCACAATCCAGTGAACTGGCATGAATTCATGATTTATGCACTGCGCAGGCTTGTACCACTGTACCCAAAACTACTCTGAACCTTTCTGAACAAGGTTTTCCATACTGCCTTAGGTGTGGAATCAGGCTCAAAGTACAGAACCTTTCTCCGGTTACGTTACTCCATCTACCAGCCCATCTATTATCCATCAGTATACCAAGTCGCTCGCTTGGGCTCCACCAATTTCCAATAGTGTTTGGTTGGAACGGCTCCAACACTCCCCCTCGTGCTTACCCTATGTGGTGGCATGGTTAACGTAACGGGATACTGATTTCTGCCCGTCCGAAACGGGAGATTGGTTGGCACATTATTTACGGTTCCCGATCCGAGTAAAAACGTGTAAGTCCTTACATCATAGCCATATGTAAAGGGGTCCGCCTGGCCTCTCTCATTCCTTTCCCTGAACCCCTTTACCCACCATATTTACATCTATACATATATATATATATATATATTTTTATATATAACTCTGCTCGTAGCTCTGCTGCTCTTCTCAGCCGAACCACGGATCCTAGCTTCTACTCTTGCTCTTGCTCTTTCTCTTTCCTCTTTCTTCATCTCTTTCTCTTTCTCTTTTCTTTCTTACTCTTTCTTGCTTACATCTGCTTACATCTATACTAGTGCATTTCTTCTCTTTATCAGAAAACAGTTTTTTATGCATTTAAATATACATAAAACAGTTGTTCAGAAAATACTGCATAAATTTGACATAACTAGGTGCATGATCAAAATAAAACTTGCCTGAGTCGTAGCGTGAACTGGAATTAATAAAAAGCGGTTTTGTTCCTTCGACGGGCGCCGACTCGGACTCTGCAATGCCAAGGCTAAACTTAACAAAATAGGTAATTATAATACTAATTTTAAGAATTTATTTTCCCTCCTCTAAACATACATATACCCACATAAGTATATACGCATATATATATACACATGTGTATATATATATATATATATATATATATATATATACATACACACCACTATATATATCTATATATATGAGTTCTCACGCATATATATACATACATATATACACAAGACTAATATATATATATATCTATATATATGCGTTCTCACACATATATATACATATATACACAATTTTACCAATTAAGAATTTAATTACTGAAATTTTATGAACTAAAGTATCTATTTGAGATGTTCCCGAATTAATTTAATTGCAACTATGAAAGGAATTTGGATAACTATCATAACACAAAAACCAGGATTAAAATAAAAAAAATCCTCATTCTCTTACTGGCCCACGGCCTCCGGTGCTCACGCGGCCCACCCGACCTGCCCGGCCCACCCGGCGCTCCCCCTGCCCTATTTCTGCCGCTACTCCCCCTGCTCCCTCATCTCTGCACCGCCTCCTCCCTCTCTCTCTCCCACCTCCCTCTGCTCTCCCCTGGACTCCTTCGCCGATGCTCCCCCGCCGCCGCTTGGCTCTCCTCTCTCGGCTTCTCCCTGCACCTCCCTCTCTACCCCTCTCTCTACTCTCTCTACACTGCTCGGCTCTCCCCACTGCGCCACCCTTGCGCCGCGGGCCCCCTCTCTCTACGGGCCTACCCCCTCCTCTCTCCTCCCTCTCCACTACTCTCTCTGCACCGAGCTCCCTCTCTCCCTCTTCCCTACTCTCTCTCTCTCTCCCGCTCCAAAGATCGGCTACTTCACCTCTGCTAGGCTCAGATCCGGGCGGATCTGACTCCGAGGTCCTCTCACCTACACTGCGCCGGCTACAGAGGCCTCGGGTCTCAACAGGGAGTTTTACTGGCTTTTAACTTATGCTAGACTGCTATTGGCTCTAAGACACACATATTTGCGAACTGGAAACAGGGAGAGGTGGTGGGGACCTACTTGCTGTCGGCTGGAAAGGGGAGGTTGGGGTGGAAGGGTCTTCCTCACGTGGTTGCTGTCTGAGATGGAGCACGGCTTGAGGTTCCTGTTGGGGGTTGGTTGATCGCCTTGTGGTGGTCCCTGCCGAAGTGCCTCTTGCTTCTTGGTCCCATCTGACTGATGATTTGTCTTGTGGTAGTGGTCCCCCTTCCTCGTAGCTCCTTCCTTCCTTCTAGCTACTGTGGTTGGTTTGGATCTTCATCTTTTGGGCCTCTGATCGAAGGTGCATTGGTGGAAAATGGTGGTGGTGCTGAGGGTGGTGGTGGTTCCTTACCTCTGTCTGGTGGAGTTCTTGCGGCTGTGTGAGCGATGGTATCAGTTGAGGTATGCAGGGAGGAGTAGATACAATGGACTAGGGGAGGGTGGTATCTGAGCTGGTCTCCTCTGGGTTGTGGCTGTCTGAAGGCAGCTGGCTCAGAGCTGGCTCAGTCCTTGTGCTCATCTCCTTCTGAGTCTTACGCTCCTGTGCTGCATATCCTCTGGTCTGAAGAGTGGCTTAAGCACTGCTGCTACAGTTTGGGGTTGAAAATGAAAGAAATATGTGGCTTTCTGAGGGCTTGAGATAATTGGGCTGGTTACAATGTGGGCTGATATGAAATATAGCTTGTGGGCTTTGTGGCTTAAAGAAATATCAGTGGGCTTTGGAGATAAATGGGCTGACATGAAAATATAGTTTGCGGGTTTTCGGGCTGAGGTAAGTGATGTGGGCTTGAATTTTCTTTGATTTGCCGAATGATGATGCCCACAGAGATGAGAGGTGCCGACCGGCCCGGGACGGTCTGGGAACCTCTAAGACGGTCTCAAGCTGGCCCTAGCAGCCTAAGGGTGCTGAGGGCAATCCACTTCTTCATTCCCTTTAATTATTCTCCCTTGGATTGCTAGCTATCTAGTTTTTCAGTTACTAAAGAAAACAGGATTGGTTTGAGACTAATGGCAATCTAATTACAGGCAATGGACGAAGGCACCAATCGGCTCTCACCCCACAACCACGAAGATACACAAATTCTTCCTCTTTTTGTAAATCATTTTTGTAAACATATTTGTAATCAATATATTTGATGCAATTGCAAATATGGAATTCAAACTGTAATCTTATTTGTAAAATATTTTGATTGAATGCATTGCAATATGTAAATTCATTTTGTATTTGAAATTGCAATATAGTTTGATAAAATGCTATGCACTCAGAAAATTTTAATTTGTACCCAAAATTGCAATGGAATGGATGTGATGAATGCTTACAATGATTAGATGCTTAAATTAATAAATACTATAGCTTGCCTACTTAATTAAGGTATTAGGGTTTGGATTCTTTCAGTAGGCTGGCAGGTCTCATCATCGGCCACGCCCAACATTTTCCTGCGCTCGCTATGCCTTCCGTGCTCTGGGGCCACGAGATGCGCCATGTGTTGAGAGTGCTTTTTCTTCCACGCTTGAAAGGAGGCCAAATCAATAAAAAAAATTTACGGAATTAGATTTACAAAAATAAAAGGACGCAATTGGCCACAAAAGCAAAAGATTCGTGGTGGCATTAGCATGCATGGCATGACGTGCCGTCAATTTAATGCATGTATGTGCACGGCTCTAACGAATTTGAGGGGTTCGTCCTTCGGAAAATCTGACACTTTTGGTCTACTTCACCTCTTGAGTATTGCTCAGATTTGCATGCATGCTTGCTTGCAATTTCAGAATCTTGTTACTCGGTTGAATTAGATGTCCAACTCATTAGGTCCTAATAGATTATGGAAGGTGTTTCTATACTTTTTTTAACAGTAATTTACATAATTTTTAAAGTATAATAAATAGTAAATAAATGTTACTTATCTTTTCATATGTTTTAAGATTAATACCACTCTTGTTAAAGATAAAAGCATAGAAGCATTCTTCATTGATTATTATTGTGTTATGTGACTGCTTTTTCCCTTCTTCTTTCACTTCTAACCTACAGTGCATATAGTCTAAAATATCCTTCCCTCGCAAAATATAAAATATCCTTCACAAAGAAAGTCAAGCATGCAGACGACTACAAATATTTAAACGGATGTGATAGGATACATTTAGAAACAAAGGGCACGCCCAGCGCGGTCGCAATATCCATTGAAAAAGGATACCCAAAAAAAAAAAACTTCTGTTCTTAGTTCAAAGACAACAGGTTTGCCAAAATGCCACTACAAATTCCAGTTTGTGAAAAAGCAGTACGATTGATCAATACTCGGTATTCACCAAGGCGCTAGGCGGGCGGCAAATTGATGTCTAGCGTCTAATCGCTATCTAGGCTGGTTGGTCGACCGTTTAGGTGGGAAAAATCAGCTAAACAGATAAGATTATGGATGACGCTTGGGAAACACTGTCAAGTGTACATGCAGCCCAGGCTGAGAGGAGATCTAGTTCCATGTGCGTGACCGTGGTTCATATGTCTGGCGCCAAAATGCATTTGAAGCACTACATGATGTATAATTTTCCGCTATGCATCAAGAGGCCTCCACTCCAATGTGCATTAGCGAAGGCAGAGGAGTACAGTTCCATGCCATAAGCTGAATCTCGTCCGCTGGATCCGAATCGTAAAACTCAAATTTAACGCTAAAGTGTCTCAACAGTGCCGCCACCATGTCTATGCATCGGTAAAAAAAAAATGCTGCCACAGTGTACGAATATTGTTCTGATGTACCTAGAGCCAATCGTAAAGATGATTGTATCGCTTTTATGATTGTGAATTTTTTGAATAATACATTATGTTGTCCTTTGAATGAATTATCATGTATATCGATCAGTAAGTATGTGGCTTATTTGTGACACTCTCTATTTGTGTTTACGATGTTATTCTAAGCATCTGTGATTTTATATTATTACTTACGATTTATGGATCAACAAATGTATTGATTAATGATCATATTTTAGAGATCATGGATATGAGAAATGAAATCAATAATGTGGACATATATTAGATAATATAGTGTTGAATTGACTCACCTTAAGATACTGTAGGAAATGTTATATTCTTAAATATCATCAGTTGATTTCATATATAGTGTATGTGGGATCATTATGGTCTGTTTGGTAGAGCGCTATATTCTCATTTTTCTGATTCGATGATAATCTACTTCTCTGAGAATTTAAAGCTATCTCAAAAAGCGTTGGCTAGTAGGTTGGCTCCAAAAACCCTAAAAGGGGATTAGAGGCAAATAGACCATGATATCCCTGGTAACACCTCAATTTTATTTGTATCTTATTTCTTTCAATTTGTACATAAAACCCTAAAATTTCTTCACAATTTCATATCCAATACTAAGGCAGCGCTCATTAGAGCTTTTTTTTCTTAGCGTTCAACGTCGCAATGCACTGTAGCAGCGACGAAAACTCTGTAGCGATGTCTTTTGGTTTTTGCTGAAATTTCACTGTAGCAGCGACGAAAACACTGTAGCAATTTTGGCGTTATTCTTTTTTTTAATTTTTGTGTTTTATTTTTTTCATATTCCTTTACATTGTCCTCTCTAGATTAGCGTGCCGTTTTTATTTTTATATTTTTTAAATTGAATTATGCCCAATAAGTTAACTCAGTTATAGTAAAAAAATAAGCCAGCTACAGTGAAATTTCAGCAAAAGCCAAAAGTCATCGCTATTCCGAACGCTACCTAAATTATTCATGAGTTAAATTAGTATTTCTAGCACACTTATGATTGTTCTAATCTACAGTGCACCAAGAACTGCAATTTCGTCTATAACTATCTTTTTCAATAAAATCTCTACCAATATACTCATCCTCAAGGGTGCCTTTATCACCAAGATAAGAATACCACTTATTAATGCTTTCTACTACTTTAACTTCACAGTCCGTATAACAACCGTCTACGAGTTTGTGATATCCGAACTAGAAAAAATAATTTTACATAGCACACACCAAATATATCTTATAGAATAAGAAATGAATTAATAATTTTATACAGCACACATCAAGTTGGTGATATGTCTGTTTAGAATATGTTAGTCACTATTATTAATCATTCTATTAACATGAAAATACTCACTTTGAATAATCTTTATTCTAAGATGAAAACACATGATATTGATGTTTTAGCCAGGATAAAGTCAAATTCTTTGAGTTTAGTGACTAAACAAGCTGACAATTTTTCTAATTCCTCTATTGTTTCTTTATCTACATTGTGTTCTCTTTCAGATGAACAGTTAGAGGAGATTTTAGAAGAGCATCTCATACTTTTCTCCAATAGGGTGACTAAGGTAATTAACAACATTAGATCAAAGCGGAGAGGAGGTTCAATCAGATGCTTTGAATGTGGTGAGCCAAACCACATAAAATGAATTGCCCCAAACTGAGGAGCAAAGAGGTCAAGAATGACAAGATACCAACTCATTATTCTCAATTCAAGATTGACCTAAGTAAGAAGCGCAATTATCGCAGAGTGATAAACAAAATATTTTCAGCACTTGATGAAATTGATTTGAGTGATCAACAAAATACTTTCAGCTTGAAGTAATTATGCACGACGAAGGCAGCGGCGACAATTGGGGTGACGACCGTCATCTTCCTTTTTTTCGTACCTGCCTCGTTAAAAATTAATTGAAATTGAATTAGTTGTATAAAAACATGGGCACACAATGACATAAATATTTCAGAAAAAAGTGAATTTCATTGATATTTTAAAATATAATGTTACAGCCTCGTTAAAAACCTTACGCCCCAGAGTGGGGTTCCCCGAGTAAGGAAAAGAGTACAGTAACAATATATATACATACTAACTATAACAACATAGTACATAGTATCTACTCATCAATGTCAAGGTCGTTCATGCGTTTGTGGTCAGTGTACGTCTGCATGATTTCAGAATCCTCCAGTTGATACTGTTGTCGCTCTTTAGCTAATTCCCAATCTTTGGCACATGTGATTGCCTTCACCATCCTGGGCGTGAGGGATGATCTCCTTTCTTCGATTATTCTTTCTACCGTACTGAAGATCGCTTCTGAAGAGACGGTGGACACCGGCATCAGGATAACATCCCGTGCGAAATATGACAGCACAGGAAATATCCGCTTGTTATTCTTCCACCACTCGTCCAGACCCGCCAATGTTGTCGTCCGCAGGCTAGCGAGGGAACTTTAGACTCTCCATTGGCCTCGGATCGCCCTAGTACTCTTCGTAGCCCTCTATACCGTCCATATGACGGTCATCCATGCCGTAGTTTTTCATACTTGACGAGAGCCGACGAGTATCAATGGGAGTCGGAGCCAGAGGAGAACTAGGAAAGCGATGACGGGAGCTTACACTAAGTCGCCCTGCTACCCTTTTCATGCTTCGATTCCTCTGCATACCGCTCGGGAGCTCCTTGGTACTTCGACTTCTTGATAGTATAGTGTATAGATGGTGATTGGAGAATAAATGAAGAGAATAGATGGATGTTGAAGAAATAAGAGTGAATGAATTATGGATGGTTGAAGAATTGAGAAGAGTGAATGGAATTTGGATGGTGAAGAAATATGAAGGATGGGTTGATATTATAGAGTTCAATGAGTTGAACGTTAATTTCGATCGTTCCTCCGCCCTTTCCTGAACGTTGCTCTCGAGTCTCGACCATTTCTCAGCTTTCTCCCAAAACCCGAACGTTGCCCTTCACTTTTGGCTTTTGGGGTCAGACACCGAGTGGCTCCCCAAAGTGCCCCCCTGCACCCCCCTCTGGAAGATTCCACCAGCGCCCCCGCGCCCCCTCCCCTTCCCACTTCCAGATCCGCCCGGCCCCCTCTGCGGTTTCGCTTCCATCCTCCAGTCCTCCGTCCCTATTGCGTCCCTCCTCCCCGACCCCCTCCTCCGCCCCGACCCCCTCCTCCTTGGCCCCCTCCTTTGCCCCGGCCCCTCCTCCCTGGCCTCCCTCATCCCAGGCTCCCTCCTCCCCTCAGCCCCATCCTCCGCCGCCTCCTCCTCCCCCTCGGCCCCTCCTCTACCGCCCAATACTTCTCCCTGCCTGCGGTGAACAGCAACTCCGGCGTCGGGTACTTGCACCTGGCCATGGAGTACCAGGCCACGATTTAGAGGCACTGCAAGGCAGAGGCGACAGCGCTATAGATTGATGGTTTGGTTGCTGTTGCTATTTAATTAGTTGATTTATTAACTTACAATTAAGGTTTAGGGGTAATTAGGTGATGATCGAGATTGAGTTTGTTGATGCATGCAAGGTCCTAATTTGCAATATTAGGCCGCACTGATCGATCGGGTCTGATCAAGTTGTCCAGACCAGAGTCGATGGTGTCGGCACTAGCGCCACCCCCTCCTCCCCTAGCCCCCTTCCGTCGACTCCTGATGCAGCATTATAGCTTTAGTGAACGGTACACATGAACACATCCTTGATCCTTCCTGTCTAATCCCTATCTTTGCAATGATGGATTGATGGTGTCATGGTGTGGGACTGGTGGGTTGTGGCCTTGTGGGGAATCTGGGATGACCGTGAGCGCGCTCAGTCATGGTGGGTTGTCGCCGGGAGGAGGGAGGCGAGGTGGAGGCCGAGGTAGCCCGGTCGTTGGCGCCGACGTGCTCACCGTGCCGCCCGTGCTCCCCGGGCCATGCTGGCCCAAGCACGGCACGATTTGCCATGCCGTGTCGCCTAATGAGCCGGCTTTCCAGGCCTGGCCCAGCCCATCATTCATGTTGTGCTGACATGGCCCACCACGTGTCGTGCCCGTGCCATGTTTGGGCCTTGCTGGGCCAGCCGGGCTGGCCCACAATAACTCGTCCCAACTGCCACCTCTAATTGTGAGAGGAGAGACTGAGTGAGTAGTGAGACCTAGAGACATACTAGAGTTTCTATCGTGGGGTGGGCCAGTCCAATCGTCCTAGGCCACGGTCCTGTGCCAATTTGGGCATGGGAGAGGGAAATAGGACGAATTTGGCTTAATTAGTAGTATGCATATTTATTATACCTTGTATATAGTGGATTTTTTCCCAAAAAATTTAAGTAGTCAGCTAAATATCCATGAATTACTGTAGGTCCGCCTCTAGCTAGCTAGCTACTGATTTATGCGTGCATGCAAGGAAGTTAATGGACACATGCTCTGCTAGTCTTCGTCAGGGTCACGAACTTAGCTTGCCGCTGCACAGCTTCATTCCAGTCATGGCTACAACTTTCTTATGATGATATGCCCCCACAATGGCTGTGGTCGTCACCGCCCAAACTCCGGCCGAAACCCACCGTTATGTTCTTGGTGCACTGGTGATGTTTTCACAAATTCTTTCACGTCATATTGTGTTCCAGCCATTTCTCAACCTATCTACCAAGTAAATTCTATTTCCGTGCTTGCAGCTCACCGAATCGACCGTTTTCGTCCTTCGCCTCTAGTCATCTTCCCCAACACCGTTAATCAGCAAAGGGGCAGGGGAGGGGCAGCCGGGAAGGGCGAGGCTAGAGGCAGCAGTAGGTGGGGAGGAGCAGCAACTTGGAGAAAGGCTGTAACCGGCGGGGATGAGAGAAGAGAGAGGAAGAAGATGGGAAGGGAGGGAGAAAGAAGAATAGGGGGTTGACACGTGGCTCTCTCAGTCCCTTTTTATCAGTTGACTAGTAAGGTGTCCGTGCGTTGCAACGAAAAATCAAATAAAAGTGATGCATACTATCAAATATGATCTCAAACTGAATAATAAATATCAACATTTTCTTACGTCATCATATATCAAACTAAACATCCTCCCCTCCCTCCTCCGTAGCCGCGCCGCTCTCGCCTCCTCCTCCTCCCTCCCCGCTGCCGAAAGATGTTTTACCACATGCCTTCAAATGCATAATATTAATAAAAAAAGTTTTGGTACCCATGTAAGAGTGAGTCCCCATTTGCGCAAAGTGTGAACTTGCATTGACGAACAAACCCAAACAGGTCAAACTTTTCACCTTTATCTACTTATCTATACATTCAAGCAATATGTCTGTCTAGCAAAATACACAGCACATTGCATAGCTGCATGACTACATCAACTGTATTAATTCAATAAAGAACATTGAGCTTTGTATGTACATAAACAAAGGTGTTTGACAAAAGGATATCCAATATTTGAGTCGATAACATTTGCTCAAACACAACAAATTATTGTATAAGCATCATAGACCAATGAAAGGACGAACAAGGTTTGCTTGACTCAAAGCCCCCTCAGAAGGGGGAAAGGAAAAACGATCATGAAAAGTCCCCAAGACTAAATACATATTCAATTATTCATAAAGGATAAAGAAAATAATTTCATGTTACAGTTATCATGCATAGGCATCTGCACTCCGAATTTTAGTTGGAGGTGGTAAATAGCAGTTGACATGGTGGCAACACTAATAATAGACACAAGAGTGTACAAACCATAAATAGGCACACAAGAGTGTACACCTAGCAGGAACTGCACTTAATGTGTTTTATGTCTCTCAACCAACTAATTGTGATCATCTTTAACTCACTTAAATCAAGTTTATTTGGCAAAGGAGAAGTAAATGAACAGCGATTGAGATGAGAGAGTATCGTACTTTGTATTGTCTGCAGCTGCTGCTGAGTTTGTAACATTTTCAGCTGACAAAAAGCACGACAAGAGATTACATAAATTACATTGAGAAGCAGCGCATATTCCCATACATAACTGTAATGACTAATGATGCCACATTAAAACAATTCTCATGAAACACAAGGTTGCTCTTTAACACATGCAGTGATTGACTATGTTCTTCATTTCTTCTAAATTAGAAATAGATTATTTCTTATGTTCCCTTATTGGTTCATGCGATGAATTATATAGATATAGAGGCATTGAATGTATCTTGTCATTAATCAAAAGTTTATCCAACTTCATGCAAGCCAACTATCCAGGTGCCAATTCGATAAGGGTATAATCAAATATCTTCCTTTTTTGCTTCCCCGGATTTTACCACCAACCCGTTGAGTCACTCAAGCTAAGACGGACTCAAGTTCCCATGATAAAGAGAACTACAGGAGGTATGATCAGACATAGAACTAATCTAAACCCCGTTTGATAAGAAAAGAACACTAAACAATATCGTGCATACCAGCTCCACTCGAGATAGCACCTCCAGCACCCTGCATAAGGTATACCATTTTTAGACAAGTGCTACATCATAAAGCACACAAGCTAAACAATCTAACAACTGATTGGCACTTACTCCCTGTGCATAAATCTTCCTAGCCCCTTCCAGCTGCGACATCTCCCCATCAAAGGTATTCGCCATCTCCAGTACCTCCGGTGTGCTCACGAAGCGCACGAATCTTCAAGCACAAGCCAACCAAACACCTATCAAAATTCAATCTTTTCGACACCACCAACTCGAAAAACACAACATAAGCCATATCAAGAAACCTCTCGAGGGCCACGCGACATGCCGCTCCAGCTGCAGCCGGATCGCCGGCGGCGGCAGAATGGGCGCTGCTGCTCCTCCGCGGCTGCGCAGTTTGCCACGAACGGCTTCATCGACTCGACGCGATCTTCGCCGTCCGCCCATTGCCGGACACCACCAGCTCGCACTTGCGTAGAGACCCAAAGGCACCACCTTTAGCCCACAAGAACAGCACGAACCCACAAAAAATGTGAGATTGTTCTCTTCCTAGTTCCCGGCTTCCTCACCGGGAGCGGCGGGGGGAGAGCTGAAAGAGCACGAAGTCGAGCAGCGCGTCGGGCTCCATGGCATCGCCACCACTGCCGCCGCCACTAGCGATGTCGGATCTGGTGGATCCCAGACAAGACCAGCTCCTCCCTTCCCTGGAACCGCCCAAGAAAGGTCGGGGAGGAGGCGGCGCGGGGTGGGGTGGAGGAGGAGGCGGCGGAGCGAAGTGGGAGGGAGGGGAGGAGGCGGCGCGCAGGGTGGGGAGGAGGGGTCTGCACAATACCGTGCCCTCACGCTGCGCCGGGAAGAAGGCGGCCGGGCCAACGACGAGGACACGGGTGCAACGCCAGCGAGCACGGACGGGCGCGTGGACGATAGCATGCTGACCACTTTGGACCAGCCACGCTCCGACACGACGATCTTCCGGACAGCGCGCGGACGCGATGATGAGGGGAGGCGAGGGGAGAGGGAGCGGCGAGGATCTCGAGAGGAGGGAGGCGGGCCGACGGCGGATCCGGCACAGGGCGCAGGGGAGGGAGGGCGGCGTGGGCGGCGGGGGGGGAGGGCGGCGTGGCCGACGGGGGAGGAGGAGGGAGGAGGTCGGGAGGAGGAGGCGGCGGGGGAGGCCAGGAGGGGAAGGGGCGGGGGAGAGGGAGGAGGGCGGGGCCGCGGGAGAGAGGAGGGGGCGGCCGTGCGGAGGCGAGGGAGAGGAGGACGGGGAGCGAGGGGAGGCGGTGGCGGCGGGGCCGTCAGAGGCAAGGGAGAGGAGGACGGGGAGCGAGGGGAGGCGGCCGGGGGCACTGTGTGGGAGAGCGAGGGGCCGGGTAGAGGAGGGGGGAGCGAGGGGGAGGCGCGGGGGTGGGGACGGTCTAGATTTTATCTTATAATCAGATCGAATGGTTAAAAAATAAGGGAGGACTCATCAACCACCAACTTCTTCTTTTATAATAGAAAAAGATTTGTTAGATGATGTGTTGCATGTCATGGTAAACAATTGGTATTCATGTTAGTCAAAACCGTTCTAAAGTTTGTGTTTTAGACGATTTTACACTTGTGAGTTGAAAAGTGGACCGAAGATATAGTTGAAGATTATAAAATAAATCTTTTATTTTATTTTTCTATATTGCTATCTAAATGGTGCATTTTTTCAGCTGTGACTTATAATTTAATAGTTTTTAATCATAATCCTAGTGCTCATGCAAATAAACTAAAAATCGATAAACCACTTCTAAAAGGTTATTCCGATAAACTGCTTCGAAGCGATGGCAGAGAAGTCCTGTTTGTTTGTTCAAAAAAATCCATTAGCAATAAACTGAAAAGAGTAGGAATCGTCCGAAAGAAACCATAATACATGAACTGAAAAGAGTAGCGCCAAAAGCTGTAGGAATGGCCATACACTACCATTCAGCATTCGCACCAAACAGCAAACGTACGTCACAGTTGTTCACACTAACAAGGAAAGAATCTGCAAGCCACAGTTCCACAATGCAGATCAGACCCAGCGTTCGCCATTATCCGGGCTGGTATTTAAATTTTAAAACATCATGTCTTAATCTTTACGTATCGAACAATATGCTAGTGAAGCGAATGTTGAATTAGGCGAATCAAATCGTGATGTTACAGCAGCTCGTGAATTGTATAACAGTCTTTAATTTTTACCATTGCACCCCAAAATGTTGTAAATCATGGCATATTATGAAGTGCCGGGTAACGGAGTATAGTTCATCAGCCTGATTTCTTACATGAGTTCACATAAAAAATACAATCCCGATGTCAGATATCGAAAAGTCAACTCTACAGAGCTCTTGTATGTATGGTTCCAAGGATTCACAAGATCGAGTCCGTTATAAGGTTTATACTACAACGAATTCACTTGAAGAACTTGTAGGGGGAGTAAAAGGCAGCTGAAGTACCCGTTTGAATGGGCAGACACGGGATACAAGTCATCGAAGCATCTCTTGATCCAGAATAGACCTTAACAGTGTTCTTTTTCCAATGTTGTAACAGAGGACCAGCTTCCTTAGTTTAGTGGAATCACCATATCTTGTTCTTGACCCAAAAGAGTATTAGTACAACCCCAATCACAATGGCAACAGGAGCATACTTGCGAATCAAGGCCTGAAATCCAGAAGAATTGTTCAAGTCACAGAAATGAAATAGCCAAAACAGTAAACAAAATGCACACCAACAGGATCGGCAATTTCATTAAAACACAGCAAAATGGTAAATATTATCATACAAATTTGGGATTATATACAGATGTGGATATCCAGGCTAATACTTTAAGACTTTCCTCAAAGCATATTGCTGAAGGTGTTCTCCAGTTAAATGTTTTGAGGACTCTCATGACAGGCACCACAATTGAAAATGTTTAGTCCCTTCTAGAATTTGATGAAAATTGAGCACAGAAAATGAAAATTGAGAGGCACCATTTTGCTAGCTATTGGGAACAGCTGTGAACAGTCAATTTAACAAAACGTGAGTATTTAACAATGTTAAATGTTGGAAGCAATCAACTAATTTTAGTAACTCAAACATGAAAGAGGTATTTGTGGCCCATGGAGCACCAATGTACAAACTAAGATTCTTAAACTAAAGGTAAGATAAACATCATACTTCTATGCTAATCAAAAGGCAAAACTAACAAAATTAATAATCATGTTGGTTGTTCAAGCAACATCTGACAAACGGATACGATGTTTCTAAGTAGTTTGATGGAGAAATGCTCGAATTCATTTCAACTAACAAATGCATATGCCAAAACAGTATATGCATTGTGCACATGGATTACCTGGCGATTGAGATCCTTTGCCTTATCTGCATAGATTCTCGTGTCAGATGTCAATCTACTTGACATTTCACTGACCTCTGCAAAAATTGAACAGTTATTTGACAACAAAGTCAAACCTGTCTTATGCAATGCAATACAATGAAAAGGCAAAGGTGGGAATAAGCCCTTAGAAGAGGAAGCATCAGAATAGGCCAGTGCAATATGCAATAAGTATTGAAGGCTAGGGCAGTGAGAATGATATTAGCGTGAATAAGCTTCTTAAGAAGTAAATCAAGGACAGTTGAAAGAAAAAACTCCTTGATGATAAACCTGATGCCAATGTATGATACAAACATGAAACATCTATCAGCTTATCATGCCAGGAAATATAAACGAAACAGTAGAAGCATGAGAGATTTCCAGACTTACGATCTAGCTTTTCACCGACACCAAGAACTTCTTGAACATTGCGAGTCATAATTTGATGCACCTCATAGAGCTCATCATTCAATTTCGCAAGGTTCCTCTGGGTTCTAGTATCCAAATACAGTTTCTTAGTCTTCTGTATGAATGTGTCTAAGTAGAAAACGACAAAAGTTATCAAACAGTAGAACTCGAAAAGATGAATGAAATCAATGCTGACAAGTGAATTAGTGATTGAAGAACCATACCAAACTTAATAAAAGCATATGGCCTTGCAGCAGTTTCAATTTGACTGCCATTGACTCTCTCAAATTCATTTTTAAGATCTTCTAGGTACTGGAATGCAAGTTTCTTTGGATAAGAACGGTCACACATTGTCAGATAACATACTCGGCTTTCAATAATGTAACTGTGTATCTGAATTAAGGTGCAACTAGATCATACCACAAGAAATACAACAAATGAACACATGCTAAAAAAGTACATACAAGAACGTGATTAATTGGGTGCAGGATGTTTTTTGATAATAGCATGTGAAGTAATCACCAAATCAAAAAAATACTAAATGAGAAAATAGTCAAGGTAAATGGCCTTGCATACAAATATCAAGATCAGTAAGAGTAGCATAACATATAATAGTTGCCCACACAAGCAGGAAGAGAGCAAGAGGATGTCAGGGTTGGTTTAACTTTCAGTACAAAGTTCAAAGCAGTAAATTTAGAATAATCAATTCAAGTAACCATGGCCTAGAATTACTTGTGTTAAAATACTAAGGTTCCATTTGGCATTGCGGAGGCTTTTCGAAAGCATTTCTTTTATTCTACTTTTAGATATCACATTTAGTTAAAAGCATCTTTTTTGGGCCATAAAAGAAAATTCTTACTACAATTAGTAAAGATTCCTATAACTAACAAAATTCCACAGCACAGAACAGTGCAACACAGCAACCGCACACTGGCCCTAATCCTATTATTTGCTATTGCATCAATTAATTTGCCCTTTTTCATTATGAAATATAGTACAATGTGCTTGTCAGATGCACGATCTTAAAAAAGAACAGGAGTTTTGTAGAAAACAACAAAAATAATCTAACCATTGAATAAGTCATGGATGGTTAGTATAGCCTAGCCATTGTTAAGAGGGGTATTGCATGGATTACTTTAACATAGATACCTGTGTGATTGACTGATTGTTTACATGTGGTTCATGCCTAGCCAACATATGCTGAGTTGCTGACTTCTCTGTCGTCAGAACTATAGAAATGTAATAAACTAATAATGTCTTCAAATATTTTGATGTAACTATCATACAGCTCACATGGACATGACAAAGCAAAATTCATGAACAAGCAACTATTCATAATAGAAAAAAGATCACAAATAGCATACGGATACTGAAAAAAGTATGGCCCCGTCTCAATTGACATCCGTGAGGCTTCATGGTGCCCCTTAGACAAGTTCTTGAAAAGAAGTTTAGCTTGCTGCTTGTAGAAGTCAGCATCCTTCTGGTCCCGCCCATCATCCAACCCTTCTGCTAGTGGAAGGCCATCAGTGACACGCGCTATCATTGTCAGCTTCACCATCTTTTCAAGAGTGCCAGAAACCGCTACAAACTATAGTAGATAACCTAAAGAGACACCTGCAAGGAAAAGCAAGGAATGGGAGCTTCAGTAGTAGTCCAACTTCAACTGTTGCACACTTGGAATAAATTATACTTCAGCACATCACATATCAAAATTTCAATTCATAAAAAAAACATAGCCACCAAGCAAGCAATTCATGTCATTTTACAGTCACACATACTACAATCCTAACGGAACGACTTGTTTATTGCACACCTTCGTACAAGTAATCACAACCTAGGTTCTGCTAGTTTGCTAGTTTAACTAACCAGTATTCCGCAGCAACTCAAACAATAGCATTGATCATAATGCATATGTGAGAAATACAATTACTCCATAATTTCAACCTACACAGTTTGCATCAGAATGTCCCTGCGACATGTAGTGATATACCTGACAAAGCCACCTAATAAAATCCATCTGCGTAGCACTGAGAAAATCCAGAGCTGAATTACATAAGGGAAATTTCTCACTTAACGGACAACACATCTCCATTAGTAACACGGATCTAAAAAATGAAGGTGCAACAACATTACTTAAGACCCTAACAAAAAAAAAGAAAAAGAACCACTCATAAATCCCTTCCATTTTTCCACTGAGTACCCAAAACAGTTCGTGAGCTGATTACATGGACCTATGATGAACTATGCAACGATCCACAATCCCCTGCATGAATGCACAATTCACACACCATCAATCTGTTCAATAAACAGGTGGGTGCAATCTACCTAACATTACTCACATTCCAATCCGCAGTGCTGTCATGCATGACATTACGCGTCTACACCACACGAGCAGTACAACAAAATCCATCCCCCACCCCCCCCCCCAACCTAGCAAAGGGGATGAAATAGGGGTTACTCTAGACTATAATCCACCAGCCCTCAGAACTCGCAAACAGCTAACCCATCCAATCAGTTCGATAACTTGCACAATTCAATTCCTTCCAAACAAACCCCTAGGCTAGCAGAACCTACGCTGAAACTACGATTCAGAGCATTCATATAAGAAGTGGACCACCAAACAGGCAACCACCATCTAAAATGCAGCATGATCCGTACTTGACGCGAACAATCCCATTCCACATACGGTTCACGCAAACCGATGGTCCCGATCCACCCCTCCCAGCTTCTGCGCCAAACCCTAATCAGAACAACCAACCGCACAGTTCAAATCTATAAACCATCGCAAGGGCATCGACCAGATCGAATCCCGAATTCGGAAGGGGAAAAGGCAGGTGATCGCATCAGATCTACCGGATCTGGACGAGCCAGAGGTAGGGCGACAAAACAGAACCAGGAGTATATCGAGAGAGCGGTGGGGAAGGGGGCTTACGGTGAGGAGGCGGTGGAAGCGGAGGCGATGCGGTGGCCGTCTTCGGGGAAGGAGATGGCGGGGTCGCCGGAGGAGCAGGAAGTTTCGAGAACACGTGCCGTCCTGCGCGTGTCCGTTGGGACTTGGGAGAACCGGGGTAAATGGAGATGTTTGCTCGTCAGATCGGATCGGGCAGGAATATGTATGAGGCGGCTTAACGGGTTTGTTATAGGACCCGTCCAGGCGTCCACAAGTGCACAAAGCTAGGGCAGTAACAAAAAAAAAGCTGAAACTTGTGAGTTACTCGAGCTCAGTTTATTTTAGACTCGATTCGAATTTAACTCGAACTTTAAACGAGCCAAACTCAAGTTTGATCTTAAACTCGCGAGTTTCACTGAGCCGAACTCGAATAGTTCATAAGTCTCGATTCGAGCTTAAATAATGATACATATTAATTTTTACCGAGCTTACTCAAACCGAACTCAAGCTCGAGCTTTTTTTTGTTAAAAATTAGTATATATTTGAATTATTTTGACTGTTATCAAGCTTACTCGAACCGAGCTTGAGCTCGAACTTTTCTTATTGTTGAAAATTAATGCATAATAAATTATTTTAATTATTATCGAGTTTCAACGAGCCGAGCTTGAGCCTAGGTCTAAGCTCAGACCTCAACTCGAGCTCAGCTCGAGTTTCTACCGAACTCGAGCCTAGAAGGTCAGGCTCACTCGAGTTTAGCTCGTTTACAGTCCTACACAAGACTGCCCTTTGGGAGGGTATGGGTCACCGGACCCAAACCCACCAATTACCCATACCAGTTTGGAGGCAAATTACTCATACCCAAGAACACCAGGTGTACCCAATGAATTTAGGTACCAATTGTGTAAAGAGTAAGGCCTCCTACTTTTCAACTTATAGCTTATAAATTCTCCCGAATAAACAAATGGGATGACTTCGTTGTTTTCGAAGTGGCTTATTGGGATAGCATTTTCAAAGTGGCTTATCGGCATTCGTTTGTGCAAACGCTCACACTAAGGCTAAAAACCATCAGTCGCATCCGAAAAAACCCACCCTAAGAGTAGTAAAAGTCAAAGTTCCTGAAGGCAGCCAAACAAGCGCATGTGTGCAAGGCCTGTGCACCACTCTCGCTGGTGAGCATCGTCTTCTCCATCTTCCGTGCTGCCACCTTCCTCGCTGAAGGTAGCGGCGCTGCCTGTGCGACTTGTTCCTTGTCGAAGGCAGTGACATCACCTGCGTGAGGCCCCTGACCTCTAGCTCCTCTAGGAGGCTACGAACCACAAGGTCAACTCCCATCATGCACCACAAGACAAAGGAGAGTAGGTTGGCGACGATGATGGCAGCGTTAGTGATGCACCTTAGAGGTAATCATAGAGATGATTGTATTGTTTCTATGTTTTATAAACTTTTGAATAATACGTTATTTTTTGTCCCTTGAATAAACTGTCATTTATATTGATTTGCAAGTATATGACTTATTCATGAAACTCTATATTTGTGTTTATGATATTATTCTTAGTATTACTGATCTTATATCATTATGTAAGACACTTATGATTTATGGATCAGCATATGTATTGATTGATGATCTTATTTCACGGATCATGGATATGAGATATCAAATCAATAACGTTGGACTGAGTTGCTCCAACTTTTCTTCCGTTGCACTCGCATGGCTTTCTGATTTACGCGGTAGAAAATTTTATTACGTGCAAGTGTAGCATACCAGTATTCCTACAATAGTATCAGAGCCATTTTGTGTAGTATTTGATCTGGATTGATCGCATATAGTTGTTATGTTGTAGTAGTAGATTAGATTTATTACTGTTCTGGTAGGGGAACCTAGACAGGTTCATATGAATAGATTGGTTTATGCACTGGTTGATGAGATCAATCGGCTTTGGTGATAGTAGATGGGTTTGCGCTTGTTGACGGTTGCATTGTGTGGTACCCCTATTGGATGAAATTCCGCCATCAGTGTAAATTGAGATGCGCAGCCGTATGGAGCCAGCAGATCGGGTTTTATGGGTTGCTATCCTTTCTGGGAACCTCATGCACTGATCAATATGGTTAATCAATAAAAAACGTGCTAATCAGAATGGTTCAGAATTGAGTTAATGTGATTAATTTGATGAATTTTCTGAGTGTGATTTTGTGAATTAGATTCACATCCCAAAAAAATCCAAGGGCGCTGCCCCTTCACACCCCGCTCGCTAACTGGCTAGCTGGACCACAATGCTAGGTAATCATTTGCGTGCTGCGCTAGGTAATCATTGGCATGTTATATAGTATTATGTGTTCATATCACCTAATAGAATTGGATTCTATGTATAACTCATTTTTTTAGGGATTAACATGAATAGTATGGCACAATATGTATATGATCCATGTGTAATTTTTTCATGGCTTGCGTGTCATATTGAATTATAGCAATTGGGCTATATATTATTATATAATAGCATGTGTGCTGACATGTGATGATTGATATTCTCATCTGTAATTCATTATTAGTTGTTAGGAGAAATAGCTTAGTAGATGAATATGATGACTTTAAGCATGATGGCCTAGTTGGCAGAAAGCGTGGTGATAGAGATTGTCATGTTAAGGGTTATACTAAGGGTTATACTATCTCACATTTTGATATAATTATCTATGAATGTTTATCTTTGTTCATGTCATGCTATTTTTCATGTTCTTGTCATTAGATACTCTTGACATGATAGAATAGCATCCCTCAACTAGAATAGCATCCCTTAAGAAAAATGAAGTAAATTTTGATGCATTTCCAATTGCTGCACCTATAATAGTTTTATCATTAAGTGGTAGGTCTACCAAAATAGAATGCCATTAACTATCTTAATAGCATGGGGTGAGTGTCGGATATTTACATGCATAGTGTTGGTTTAACTTAACAGGGCTATCAAAAAGGTTTTGGACCTTGAGGCATAATGTTGGTAGCCAGGCATATTGATGGTAATCAACAAACAAGAGTCATATGGGATATGATTGGCAAGGGGTTGTTTACCTACGTCGCTAGGTTTCTAGCAGCAATACCAAAGCTCACTAGAACTTAGTGAAATGTAAATCTTGAACCCACTATATAGAGTTAGAGGGAAACTTGGTTTAAAACATATAGTGGGAGTGATTTTCATTAAATTGATTAATGGAAGGTTTTACATAAATATAGTACTGAATTATATATATATATATATATATATATATATATATATCTTCACAACTAGTTTTAACTTGCGATCTATTATTAAGAATGAAAAACTGCATGAAACAAACTTCATTGACTGATAACGCAATCTGAGAATTGTTCTCAAATAAGGAAAAAATGTAATATGTTCTAGAGGGTCCTTATCCTGATGAACCAGTTGAAGATGCTACTCATGTTGTAAAGAATGCTTATGAGAAGCATTGCAATGACGCAGTTGATGTACACTGTATTATGTTTGCCACCATGAGCTCTAAGCTTCAGAAGCAACATAGACCACCGATGCATATAATATGACTGTAGATCGTAAAGAGAAATTTGGACATATGTAGCACTGTTGCAATCATAAATTCCAATTCTAGCTCCCTGCGCACTCTAATTCCACTTCTAGCCCCCGGTCGTATGGTCCGGCACCGCACGACCGCACTGTAGCTAGGTCGTGCGGTCCAGGACAGCACGACTCCACTGTAGCAGGCGGTCATGCGGTCCTGGAGCGCACGTTTACACTGTAGCGAGTGAGTCATGTGGTCCCGGATTGGACGTGCGGTCGAGGAATCATGCGCTCAGACAATACACCGCACGCTGCACAGTTGGGTCATGCGGTCTCGGACCGCACGACCGCCTGCTACAGTGAAGACGTGCGGTCCAGGACCGTATGACTCGACTGTAGCTTGGTTGTGCGGTGCCGGACCGCACGACTGTCCACGTGTCGAGCCTCCGGAGTCATGCGATCGGAACGAGGGCCAGAAACAGAATTTCTATGCGTAGGGTGCTATTTTTGGAATTTTGAGGACATACAGTGCTATATAGGTCCAAAATGTTTCAAGACCAGGCAAGGGTAGAAAAGTACAATACCTCGAAGGCATTATTTGCTTTTAGGCTATCAGAATGTAGCCCGGTCAATCCTCATGTGATCAAAATAATTTGCCACATTGAGAGTTTGGAAAGCTTGATTTTCCTCTTAACTAAGAGTTGGCTAGTGATGTGATTCTCCAGTCGCTCCCTACGAATATTGAGCTAGTTATTTTGAATTTTCATATGAATGGTATGGAGAAGTCATTGACCGAATTGCATGACATGCTTAAGGGTGCCGAGAAGAGCATAAAAAGAGTTATAATCATGTGATAATGGTTCAAAAAACTACTACCTTCAAGAAGAGTAAAACTTAGAGCAAAGGAAAGGACAAAGACAAAGCTCAAGATGAGATGCAAATCTCAAGGCCAAGTTCAATAAACTCAAACTAGGACCTAAGCCCGACACTGAATACTACCATTATCATAAGAATGAGCATTGGAAAGGAATTACAAGAAGTACTTGGCAGAACTGAAAAAGAATAAGGAAAGTAAGACTTCCAATTCATATATAAATGTTATAGAAATTAATATTGCGAGTTCTCCTACTTATTCTTAGGTATTTAATAACGGATCGGTTGCTCATATTTACAATTCGATGCAGGGGCTGAAAAGGAGTAGAAGTTTGACAAAAGGCAAGATTGATCTTTGCGTGGGTAATAGAGCAAGAGTTGTTACGTTAGCCGTTGGCACTTTACCATTATCTTATCTTTAGGATTAGTTTTCGAATTAAATAATTATTATCATGTTTCTGTCTTAAGCAGAAATGTTATTTCTGCTTCATATTTAGAATCGGAAGGTTATGATTTCAGAATAAACAATAATTATTGTTTAATTTATTTTAATAATATACTTTATGATTATGCTCTAGTGGTCAGGCCTAATTCCTTCGATGTGTGACACATGGCCGTGCCGAGGAACTCCACCTGCATCGAGGAGTATGTCACCTGGACGACCAAAGGGGCAACAACCCGCCACCATTAACCATTGGGTTGCACCGACAGAGATCAAAAATCAAATGTCAACAAAATTGGCAGCGCCGCAGCACTAGGGCAAAGGCAATGGGGGCGGTGGAGCAGTAGGCGTACTTAGGCGACACGCGATGTCGTGGCAAGGGATGAGGTCCATGGCTGCCGGCGCTAGGGTTTCCGCGCCAACGAATTTTTCGGTGGGGGCTTGGGTTTCGCGTGGCTTCGTCGAGAAGCTTTGCGGGCTGCATGCCTACAAGTGCAAAGCAAAAGGAGGCCCTATACTGAGATCCGTATAGCTATCATGTGACCGAGCCACGTTTTGTTAGTTGAGTCCGAGTTTTTTTTTTTTTGAACTCGGAGTTGTGTCCGAGTTGAACACGAGATAAGTTAGTTCAGTAAGACTTACGTTCTGAACATGAGAGTAACGTTCTGATGGGAGTCTTAGGTAGTGTTCGGAATAGCAATGATTTTTATTTTTTGTTGAAATTTTATTTTAGCTGGCTTATTTTTTACTATATCTGAGTTAGCTTATTAGGCATAATTAAATTAAAAAAATGTAAAAATAAAAACAGCACGCTAATCTAAAGCGGATAATGCAAAAGAATATAAGAAAAAAAATAAAACATAAAAAAACAAAAAATCACTAGAAGACAAAACTGTAAACAGTGCACATAAGCTACACAGTGAAAAACGCCATCGCTCATCGCTGGAAAAAAGCCATGTTGAGCGCGCCAATGTTCCGGTTTGGTGAGCCAACTTGGATTAAAATCGGTTCGGTTGGCCGAACCAATCTGAGGAAAACTCACCAAGCTGTGCGTGCGTGATGGGGAGGCGCATGAGTCTGTTTTTTTCGACTTCTAAAAGTGACTTTTGGTTTTTACTACAGTACTGACTTTTAAACAAAGTATTTTTTTTTAAAATGAAGTTTACAAATTAACTGTAGTACACATTAAAAGCTCAACATCTATACAATCCAAAATCGCAAGCGATTATCTCTCTGTCCGTAATCTTTATCGTAAATAGCTAAAATTAAAAAATTTCAGCCAAAAACCAGAAGCCACAACCATATCAAACAGGCCCATAATATCCTTGCTCTTCTCTTGTTTCCAGAAGACCACCTTTTGATAATAGATTAAAAAACTTTGCTCTTGTTCTTTTATGATGGCCGAACCATATCGAGAAAAGATTAGAAGTACTTTACAAATAGAGATATTCAACATTTCCATTGAAAATTAAAAGTACAATGAGGCTTCAATTGGTGATCATAAAATCCGGCACTTATATTCTTACGAATTAAAGAGTGTTAAGCTCTTGCATTGACAACAAGAGATCACTACGATTTGAGAGACTATACGTATCTTGATCCTACGTCGCGAAGATCGGTAACCCCATAACACTTTGCAAAATTACATGGATGTACTGAAATTTAACTAAATGTATGACTAAATTTGTCATATGCTATGATGAAGCTATACCATTAAAAATCCTCACCTCTTGGAGAAATGCCAACATGCTAGCTTCTTGACGATAATCACGTAATATTACCATGTTGCTCAGTCGTAAGAAACAGGTATCTCCAGTTGCTGAGCTCCATCATTCTGGAACATTTGGTAGCACGATTTCCATCTGAAGGTTGAGGGTTGAGTTTCCTGGAAAACATGAAAACAGAATTGCACACTCCCTTCGCAGGCATTATCCTGTTCAGGTTCAAAGGGACTTTCTCAGCCCATCTCACAACAATCCAGGCCAAGGGGCCTTCAGATCGTTGAGAACACAGGCACCCCTGGTGCAACTTTAATCACTAACAATCCCATAGTGGTACGAAGAAGGGAAAATATAACACAAAAGGAGCACAGTATAGAGTTTTCTTTTATTACAATCCATGATGACATGAACAGACTGAAGCTAAGCAACACCAGCTTTATTTAAGTTGTGTATACTGCTTACCACCTCCTAACATAGGATGGTAGAAGTGCTGCTGACAACGCCCTAGCCAGCAAATCTGCATCACCCAGAACCCAGAATTGATGGCTGCCAAGGAGATCTGCACAAATTTTGTATTTCTGAGTTCTGAGAACATATTACAGATATCAAAAAACTTGTGTATTCACATTAATGTATTATGCAAGTCTAAGACACCAATGGTTTGTTAAGGGTCCTCAAATCACAAGTAGAAGTTTATACCAACAGAGAGAAGAGAAAATGCTGTTACTAAAAAAACACAGGATACAATTACATTCTGATGTAAAAGCACTAAAACCTGCATAAAGTGGGTTCCAAATTAAAGAATGGCTCATTCTAAATCAGATTAATCGTGATATTTAAAACTTGCTTCTCTACAACCATTCCAACACATCGTTTATTTAATTCAACACTGGCTTTTGAAAGGCAGATAAAAGCTTTCTCAGTGTAGGAGAGATTTCACACTTTTTTGTGCAAGGAAGTAACCGGATTAGATGACATTACAATATGAAATACGAGCAAACAGATCAAGTAATATACTTACGATATGTTCCAATGCACGAGATCAGAAAGGAAGTATCCATGGTTAAGAAACTTAACAGAAAAAAGCATATGTGGCTAAAAATTTACAACAATATGCTTAGTTTTGTGAAATATTTCTACTGTAAAAGGATTAGCAGCACGGTAATAGACTCAAGAGTACTTGTGAAGCACTTATTCACTATTGCTAATTGAGAAATATACTTCAATGCAAGATGACTAGCAAGTACAAAATTACTTAAGTAACAAAACTGCTATCTTGCCAATGTTGTTTTAAGATAGTAAGCATACATCGATAACTTATCTATATTATAACCAGTTTACTCCTAGATAGCTAATTGTTTCATACCGTGTAAACAAGCCTACCTTTTCAGAACAACAGTTTCTCGCGTGATCCCTCACAAGGCAAACTTTACATAATACAAAACAGACTGACCTTATGGGCGAGCTGCATAACTTTCTGGCACATAGATCTCCCCTCCAGCTTCACCATGTTGTTCCCCACTAACTGTTTTCCTTGCAGCCAAAAATTCAGCACTCATAGCATTCATTCCTTGTCTCACAGCTTCCTCTACTGTCTCGTAACCATGCTCATCAGCATACTTTCTAATATCCTCCGTGATTTTCATTGAACAAAACTTGGGCCCACACATTGAGCAGAAATGTGCTACTTTGGCACCCTCAGACGGTAGTGTTTCATCGTGGAAAGCCATAGCTGTTGCCGGATCTAGAGATAAAGCAAATTGGTCTAGCCATCGAAACTCAAACCTTGCCTTGCTTAATGCATCATCCCATGCTTGTGCATAGGGATGGCCCTTTGCCAAATCAGCAGCATGAGCAGCAATTTTGTAGGATATCACACCTGCCTTAACATCATCATGGTTAGGCAACCCAAGGTGCTCCTTTGGTGTTACATAACAAAGAAGTGCAGTGCCAAGAGCCCCAATGTTGGCAGCACCGATGGCTGAGGTGATGTGATCATAACCAGGTGCAATATCAGTTGTTAATGGACCCAATGTATAGAAAGGTGCTTCATTGCACCACTCCAGTTGTTTCTCCATGTTCTCAGGAATTTTATGCATCGGAATGTGCCCTGGACCTTCATTCATCACCTAGAAGTTGAGAAATATTAGAAAGACTTGTTCCCAAGTTTCAACTATTGAGTTTTTTTGAGCAAAAATTTCAACTATTGAGTTACGCAGCGAATAAAAACAATTCATCATTCAGAGCATAATACTGTTCCAAGTTTCAACCATTGATTTACTAGGCCAATAAAAATCATTCATCATTTAGAGCACATCATTTACAATCAAGAATTTTCATCTTTAATATTTTCTCATATGTTGATCCAGATGAATTCATGAAGTGTATGATAATAGGCAAGAAAAGAAGTAGACGATAAGCTTATTCACTAAGGAAAACTGCATTGCACTATAAATGAATATGTCTATAAATACATGTCTACCAAAATAAGTGACACATTAGTCATGGCCTCATGGGTGCAGCATTGATTAGATGCTACTAACGTATATCCTATTACAAGTGGCGTCTTTTATGTTGAATGTACAACTAGCAGATCTGGCAATCATATTCAGTTGCAGTGCAAACGAAAGACTTAATTCTAATGTTTCAGTTGCTTGAAATATTAACTTTAATCTTATGTATAAACCAAGCCAATATTTTTGAATCCAATGAGTTTTGAGCAATGATCCTTACAATATCTTCTATGTTCTGATCTATATAGGCCCTGTTTTCTTCAGCCCATCAATTACCATCATCACAGAATTTGCATATGTAGTTATCCATAATGGATAACATGTTTAACAATATGTTTAATGGGATATTTAATAATCTTGTCAATATAATTTTCATCAGACAATTGCATAATGAAAGTTTATTCACAACATCATGTTCTTGATCATTGAAATAGAAAAAAAAGAACATGAAACTGTGATGGTACATATCAGAATATGCTGATATTGTAAAGGGCATCAACTTTATATATTTCACTTTACTCTTATTATTCTCACCTGCACATCTTTCTCCCATGCTCGACGTGTTAGTTCCCCTTGAGTCAGCAGTTCTGCAAACTGAGCGCTATCATTTGCATCATAAATAGAACCTGGCCTCAGACCATCACCAATGGATAATGCCACATCATACTGATTGCAAATGTCAAGAATTTCATCCCAGTGCTCATAAGCAAAGTTCTCCTGGTGATACGTTAAGCACCATTTTGCATGGATAGAGCCACCACGTGAAACTATGCCAGTCATTCTCTTTGCTGTAAGAGGAATGTAACGAAGCAGCACACCAGCATGGATTGTGAAGTAATCAACACCCTGCTCAGCTTGTTCAATTAAAGTATCTCTAAAAATTTCCCAGCTCAGGTTTTCAGCAACACCATTAACTTTCTCAAGTGCTTGGTAAATAGGAACAGTCCCAATAGGAACCGAAGAGTTACGAAGGATCCATTCCCGGGTCTCATGGATATGGTGCCCTGTTGAAAGGTCCATGACAGTATCAGCTCCCCACATTGTGGCCCACTGGAGCTTGTGAACTTCCTCCTCGATGGAGCTCACAATAGCTGAGTTCCCAATGTTTGCATTCACCTTTACAAGGAAGTTTCTTCCAACAATCATGGGTTCCAATTCCAGGTGCTTCTTGTTGGAAGGAATTATGGCTCGTCCACGGGCAACCTCTGATCGGACAAATTCAGGACTGAGGTTCTCACGTTTGGCACAGTACAACATCTCCTCTGTTATGATTCCTTGCTTAGCATAATACATTTGTGTGTATCGAGGACTACCTAACTTCTCCCTCCTGTCAACCCATTCCTTCCTTATCTTTGGAAATCCTGCAAAAAGTTTTCGAATGCTTATTACAAACTGTCTTATGACCTGAGTTGTATATTGAGGGCCACATAACTTTTTTTTTGAGAGAATACAGCAAGGGGAGAGCCCTCCTATTAGTAAATTATATTAAATATAGACAAAATTGTATGGAGTTATTTAAAAGGGGAAAAAGGCATACAAAAGCCCAGCCACTTGGTAATGTTAGCACCTGAGTATTATATTATTTTGGTTTAACAGAACTTGTTCTGTTGTTTCGATGCTATCATAATTAACTTTTGTGTCTTTGTGAGGAAATTCATGTACCATAATTTGCAGGACACCTAATCTCTTATGTTCCTGTTTTCTTCTGGAAATTAGGTCTACTAGTTTTAAAATGAATTGGTATAAAAAACAACTCAGAAAATAGTGCATGGATATCTAAAGATATATAGGACATTAAGTAAACAAAAATATCAGAGCAATTCAAGACAACAGAAGGTAGAATAACTGTGTTAGAGTGAAAATACGAGAACATAATATAATTTTCTACCGAACTGCTGATCTTTCATCGCATGCAGAACCACAAAAATGTTTACTTGGTTTGGAACTTAAATTTGGGAAGAGAAATAAGGTCAGTGAGTTACCAATCCTTGGGCTTATGTTTTGAGGACCACTGGTGTCATATGTATCGAAATGCTTCTGATCTCCAGTCAAATGAACTCTCCGAAATGGGACCTTGAGGACATGACCTGATTCCTCGTGAACAATTTCACTGAAGAGCATAATCACAGCAAACATAAGCTATAAGCAATACATCAGCAAATTAGAATGTTGGCACTTCCAATATAGCTGCCGTGAAGAAGAAAAAAAAGAGAGAGGGGAGGGGAGGGGGTCTTGCCTGGATTCTTTGGTGCTCCGTGGAAAGCATTCGTCAAATGATGGGAGCGGCAGAAATTCTGGAGCAGAGGGATCAACTGTGTGCTTCTTTTGCCTGGGTTTTGCTGGTTCTGCTATTGACTGGTCAGTCACCGAAGCTGCCTTAGGCCTTGAACAAGTGAAGCCAGCATTCTCTTGAGGACGAGAAACACCACCGAAACCAGGCAAAAGTACAGTTTTGGGGAACTTCAGAGCGCTGCAGCTGTTCTTCATGGCCATCGCCGATGAGACTAAGGGTTGCAGTGCAGCCATTTCCTGTTTAAGGTACAGATTAGTGACCGCAGAAAACAGGCTGCGATAGACCGGAAAATGCATAGCTTCCTAAAGGTATGACGCACTAAGGTCTAGGTGGCGGCCATTCTAATGGCACGCTCTAAAATTTTCAAATTGATTTCCGTTCTAAATTCTAACTTGCGGAGCCTTTAACATTCCAAGAGGCTAGCCTTAGCTGAATATATTGTAAAGTGACAAGAAAGCATCCAATTTGTAGACAACGATCTGACTGAACCGAAAAGAATGAAAAATTCTGACGAACAAGGCGTATAAATCACAGAACAGCGGTACAAGAAGACCAACTAGACCTGAAGAAAGCAAAGCTTTGACACTAGCACAATCTCTCAGCCCAAAGCCTAAGCCGTAAACAGAACCTGATCGGCGGATCAAGAGTAGCGCGCACCTTGCGACCCTCCTCACCTCGGGGAAGAGACGGCGGCCCTCCGCGAGAAGATGGAAGAGGAAAGAGACGGGGAACCGGTAAGAAAGAAGAGGAGGCGAGAGATGGAAGCGCGCACCTCGCGTCGCGAGTGAGGGGGGGAGGGAGGAGAACGACGGCGAGGCGAAAGGTAGCAGCTCGAGATATTTATATCTAGGGATCCAACGAGGAGGAGGATCGGATCCACGCAGAATTGTAGATGTAAGATGGGCCTACAAGTTGTATTGGGCCATCTTCTTCTGCAAGGACTCGTTATTTTTTATTTTTAATTGGTTTTTAGTTCTAATTTTTTAATAATTACTATTTATTAGACTTTTAAACCATAGCTAAAAACTATAAACCAAAGCGTAAAAGAAAAAGGCCGAAGGTTGCTTCTTATTCTTTTGTTGGTTCTAACTTGTACACACACGGGTTGTGGTCGGTTGGTTTCACATGCTCGTATGTATGCTTTGCGTTGGGCCGGAGCGATTCTGCTTTTCGTCTTCTCGTCTAAGGGTATCTCCAATGGTGCTGAGTCAGCTAGCTATTTGCATGTACACATCAGCATATATCCTATGTGGAGGAAAGAGAGTATGCAAAACACAAACAGCTAGCTACTATTTCGTCTCTAGTCTATAACGCAAAATGAGGCAGCATCTATAAATGACTGTGTGTGCATGTAAACATCAAATAGCTACCCTTATAGATAGTCCTTTGGAATGCTAGCTTTTAGTGTGTACTCTATAGATGATGTGAAATCCTTATAGATAATACTTAGTTAGGACCATTGGAGATGCCCTAAGGGCCGAGGTGGCAACGTTGTGCGGCCCAATGGCGCAAGATCGCCATAGTCGAGGCAGCACAGGTCGGCTAGCAGTGTCGAGGGAGAAGCAAGAGCAACACTAGTGGGAGAACTCAATGGCAGTGGTGGTGCACAGATTGGCGCAAGGAGAGAGCTGTGGTAGCACGACGGTTGCCGGAGTAGACGGGTGGTGATGCATGCAACAAAACAAACAAAAAGGAGACACCAGAAGCAAATCTGTGTTGGCCATTAAGAATAGCAGGGGGTGATGATGCCAAAGAGGAGTGCCACGGAGAAGAAAGGGGAGATGTCGGCGGTGCAGCAATCAGAGAACCCGACAACAGGGAGTCGAGCGTGAATCATGCACTGGGATCGGTGGAGAGGTTGAGAAAAGATTGCATGGAGGAATTTCGGTGGCGGACACCGACAGATTGCGCTGTGGCCGGTAGCCGTAGAGAGGCAAGATAGATCATCATCGACGTAAGTGGTGTGCATGCTGTTGTGCAAGAGGAGAAGAAGCTAAAAAACCTGATCCAATCTACTAATCGGAGGAAAGAATTGATCTATTGATCGGCGAAAAAGAAACTGATCTATTGATCGAAGAGGAAGAAGAGAGGCCATCTATCTACAATTCGCAGTCCCCAAGAGATTACATCGCCTCTTCTCGGGGTGACACGCAGTGGAATTTGGTGGTGGCAAGGAACAAGTCTAGATGTGAACACGCTCTGATACCATGTAGGAGGATAGAATAGCCAAAATAATTGATGGATATTGCTTGAATCTCGGAGCATATATATAAAGTCCATGATGACTTGGAGATCAAATATGGAAGGTTCAGATACAAATCCTAATTGTCTAACAATATTGAGTTGTATACATCAACTAGTTCAACTAAAAACATAAGCTGATAAAGAAAGACGGGTAATTCATTTGTACTTCAACACTCCCCCTCATGTGTAGGCTTTATCAAGCTTAAAATGTAGAATAGAAGTGAGTTATAATTATTTTTCTAAAATTACACCAGCCAAGTTTTGAACTCAAGACCTTTTGGTTGTGATACCATATTTAGTTACATGCACCGATTAATTCACTAAAAATCCTAAACTGATAATAAAAGACAGACAATTCACTTATACTTTAACAATAGCTTGATGATCACCTGCTTCACACAATTAATTAAGCCCCTTCTTTTTAGTTTATGACTTATAACTTTTCTCGAACAAACAAAAAGGATGGCTTCTCTGTCGTCTTTTCGAAATGACTTACTGGGACATTTTTAAGCGATTTATCAGTTTATCGAGACAACGTTTTTGTTAACACAAGCGCTCGTACTAGAATCAAAAGCTGTCATCAGTAGAAATAAGCTATTAACCGTAACCGAAAAGAACACACTCTAATTCATGAGTGCAAAGCTGCAGTTCATGGTGGCAACGGATGCATGCTCGGATTACCATAACCAGGGAAAACAATTTTGTTTTTTTAAATTGGACCCTCCGAGAAATCCAAAATTTGAAGAATTTTGTTTTTTTTGAAACAATTCAGTTGAAATATTTAGAAATACAATTTAAATTCAAAAAAATACAAATATAATAAAAATTTACCGAATCTTGATGAGATCTGGGCGGTCGCTGCGTCCACGCGGTTGTCGGTGGCCTCATCCATGCCACCTCCGCGCCATGGCCACCTCCCTTGCTGGCACCGCCTCCCCCTCTCCCTTACTGCTGCTGCCTATCCCGCCTCCCTTGCCGGCACCACCCCCCTTCTCCCGTGCCTGCTTGCCTCCCCGCCCTTCTCCCATGCTGGCGATTGGGGAATCGGTGATGGAGAATCCGTGCCGACATGATTGGGGAATGGGCTTGCCTCTTGCAGAAAGTGCGGTGGTTTGATACATGAGATGAGAGAGATGGGGTGGTGGCTTGATGGGTTGGGCCAAAAAAATTGAAAACCAGTCGAATTGAGCTTTTTTTAGGGTGGACTGCGAAGACCAATTTTGACGAATTTTGACCCAAAATTGTTTTCACTGACCATAACTAAGTACACATAGCCGACAACAATCCAAGAGCTAGAGCAGCTTCTAGTCTAGTCGAGGGGAGGGTAGGACGACGGTACCACGCTGCATACAAGTGGCTCCCAGAGCTCTGCACTGCTGACACGCTCCTCTTTGATCTCACTTTTACACGATCGATGAACGAGACTCTCTCTAGCTAGCCAAACTGATTGGAGCGTACGCCAAGTGCTACAACGGAGTATTCGCGTAACCTCTCTCGATCACGCCTTCCTTGATCCCCCCCCCCCCCCCCCCCCTCACGTTGCCCTGGACCGCCGCCAGTACTCGTCACCTCAAGGCTGTCGTCGCTTTCGCTTGGGAAGACGCGGAAAGATTCAGAACCAAATTTGCTGTCAAAAACTGCGATGCAATAGCATCATGCGATCAGCCTTTTGCCAGCAATCAAGACAACAATTTGTCCAGTGCAGCCCGCTGTTGCATCACACCCACCATTAGGATCACCTCCGTTGCATCACACCATTACTGATGAACAATAACTTTTTTTCTATAGGCTTTACTAAACCATCCCATGTACATGCAGCTACAGGCAGCAGCTACATGTCCAAGTTGGGGTCGCAAGTTGCACAGGCTTGCAGCTAGCAGGTCCAAGTCATGAGAAAAATAGAAGTGACGCTGAATACCGCAAGTGGAGCTGACACTGTAATCGGAAAAAGGCCGCAGCGGCGGCAGCGGCTACTGGCTACCGGAAGTGCAGGCTTAACGACCGGATGCACCCATCACCCGCGACACGGCCGGCACGATCGATCGATCATTGTAGATGTAGTAGGATTCTTGCCAACTCTACGGTACGCCTAACGCTCTGGTCGGCCAGTGCGTGCTGCTCCAACGGATACAGTATCCGGATCAGCTTAACCAACCTTTTTAGGCGCCGTTTGAAGCTAGCTGAAAGCAAAAGAACGGCTAAAAAAATAAATTTCATAAAACCCTAGGTTTTGAGATAAAGTTGACGCAAAATCCCAGGTTTCATATTTTTTTTTAAGAAACAACATGGTTTTGGGCACAAGGTTTTAAAATATCACAGGTTTACGCTATCACGTTCTATCCAACGAGATATGATAGGTAGAATCCACTAGTCAATCGGACTAACACTTAGTTGTTAGACATGTAACATCCTGATTTTGAGAGTCTTTTTGAAGCTTTTAAAATAAGATTCACTATTTGAATTTTTTTGGAATTAATTAAATTTTAAATTAAATTTTTATTAAATAAAAGGATTTAATGTGAATAAAATAAATGTTGACATGTGCTGAAAATATTTTATTTAGATTCCTAATGTCTCAAAGAATTTTTTAGGATTTTTTCTGGATTTATTTGCTATTTTCTGGAGCTCCTTTTAATTTATTTGAATTTCTAAAAATAGAAAAACCAAAATCCTAAACAGTAATGGGCCGACTCGTTACTGTTCATTTTGGCCCAATCACTCTCAGTTGTCCGATCCCCTGGGACACGTGTCGGCCATCCGAGAGACCAAGCACTGTTCATCAGCGCCATCTAACCTCAGCATTCAATCCTCTCTCGTGATACGTGTCGCCCATCTACGAGCTCTGCCACTGTTTATCTTCCTCACCCAGCCGAGCTGTGTTCACGATGAACTCCTCAACGTGCGTGCCGCTTCCGCCACGGACTCCTCCTTCCATAAAGTTAATGCAAAATCCCAGGTTTCATATTTTTTTTTAAGAAACCACATATTTTTGGGCACAAGGTTTTAAAACATCACAGGTTTACGCTATCATGTTTTATCCAAATGAGATATGATAGTTAGGACCCACTAGTCAATCGGACTAACACTTAGCTGTTGGACTTACAAGTAGGGCTCACCTTTAGCGTCCTACCCTCCTTTTCAAGCTTACCTTCGCCATTGCTGATCGCCGATCGTCGTTGTCACTATGCGACAAGGGAGGAAGGACAGGATGGAGAGTAAAGAAGAGAGGAGGAAGGGGCTACTAGGTGGGCCATAGTACAAGTGGATCCCACTTGTTATATCCCATTTCGGTGGAATGGGATAGTTCAAATCTAGGGTTTTTTAAAAAACTTTTTGTCTAAGAACATATGGTTCATTGAAAAAATTAAAACGGGGAGGGGGTTGCGTTACCATTATCCCAAAATATAGTGTTTGTGAAATTTACTTAAAAAAAACTTACTAATGCCATCAAATTTAGCTCGTACAAACTCCTATGTGTGGTTGAATTTTCTTTTACTTTTTTCTTCGTTTTTTGCGAGATACTATTTTTTCTTGTTAAAGAGCGGATGGTTTTTTTATGGTTTTTTTTTAAGATTACTACTTTGAACTGTTTTTAACATATGGAATAAGTTAAAGCAATTCAATTATTGACAACCTTTGTCACATGGACAAGCTGTAAGGTGGACGACTAAGCCAAAGATGCTTACGAAATTTCTAACCAACGGTGGATAAAGCAAAACGGTCCTATTAAAATTTGTCCAATGCACCATGAAAGCAAAACCCAAATTAATCCAAAGGCACTGTTCAAGCATCTTTGCATCAACCATCCTTACACCTCGCCTCTGCAATTGTTAACCATACACTCTTGCTTCTGAAACCTGAAATCTAGAGTGGTCACATGGATGCTCTTCCAAATCTAAATCTATTTAAATCTGAATATATAGAAGTAGCTCGGCATAGACTATATATAGGAGCTAGCATAAAGCCAAAGCACAACAAAAACAAAAGGCAAAGAGGAGCCACCGCATAAGCGAATCCGGAAATCCCTTTTACACTAAAAAAACAAACTTTCACTACCAATTAAGCCCAAAACTAGTGGGAGGCAGAAAAGGACATAACTTTAGCTAAAGGGGGATTTCTTAATTTAATGTTAAAAAATGGCTAAACTGAATGAAAACGATGAGAAAATAATTTAATAAGCACACAAGGCCCATAAATAAAGAGCAAGCAACGAAATTAGTTTATCTTGCTCCACTACCCTGGTAACATAAATTATTTACACTTGAGGTTAGCTTTTCAGCTCAATCACGCCGTTAATTAAGCAAAATATATAAACAAAAGCATCCAAAAATAGACAATGCATGCGTGCCAAACGAAAACAACACGCACAAAAGCTAAGCTAAAAGGCACAACTAAATATATAACAAAAAAATCGATTTTTTTCTAGTTATAGGATTAGCCTTGAGATGTGTGGCTGATTCTGATTAAAAACAAGATCTCTATTTGAGAAAGAGTTAGTCACCTTATAAGTATTACGTGACAGAATTTCTGTACGACACTCGACTAACGATTTTGTGATTTAAGTCGAATTTCTCACCGTTCATGTGCCACCACTTTCGTCTTTGTCTCTAGCGATGCTCTAGCGAGCCAGCCCTCACCAAATTAGGTTTAGGGTTCAACCGTGCCATACTTTATAGGGAGGAGGGGGTGGTGGTAGATTGGCAATGAGTAGCGGTAGCGGTGGTGCGATGAGGAACTGGCGGTGTGGCACCGGTGAGGCTGCGCGAGTGGCGTGTCCAGTGGCGGTAGCGGTGGTGCCACCTCACCTCGAGATGGAGGAGGGCAGTGGGTGGTGGCGGAGGACAGGTCATGAGGAGGCTGCACCGTTGTCAGAGATGATGAAGGAGGGTAGCGGCGGTGGCACCACCTCGGCCACGGGACGAAGGAAGACGGAGAACAGTGGCGGAGGGCAGATCATGAGGAGGGGCATTGTGTGGTGGCGGCGGATCCGGTTGCACTATTACTGAAGACTAAAGGTGCAAACGGAGCGAATATGGACGGATATTGCTCATTCCGTATCCTTTTTCATATTTTTTTGTCGGAGTCGGAATCGAACACGGATAATGTCAGATACGAATATGAATACGGATATTCTCGGTCACGAATACGGAGCGAATACATGCCGCTCCGAATACGGTTAGTCTTGGTCACGAATATTTAATCGAATAATGCGCAAAAATAAAAATCATATATATCACATGTGTAAGAATTACAATTACAAGGCTTATATAGCCCCTTGAGACGTCTATATGGTCCCCAAACCGAAAATAACTCAACCCTATATTGTTTTAGACTCGAACTCACATAAAAAAGAAACTAGATTTTACAACCGTCACATTATTTCGGTCATAGTAGATGATTCGTGATGTACTTGAAGATGAGACCTTATCCATTGCGTAGGTCTTGAAATAAGTTTTCTAACGAGTATAAGAACACCCAAATCGGAATCCGTTTGTGAAAGTTATGGCCTTTTTAGTAAGTACCTGTTGGGCTGTCCTGAACCGAATCCGAATTGAGTTCTGAGTTAAATCCCGTAACTATCCGAAAAAATATCCGATAACTATCCGAAAAATATCCGGATAGTTCCGTATCCATCAGATAATGTTTGTTCTGAATCCGTTTTCATATCCGACAAAAAATATCCGAATCCGTATCTGTATCCGGTAAAACCTCCGGATATCCGAAAATTTGCTTCGAATTCTATCCGAATTAAAACGGACAGACGGACGGTTGAAATATATCCGCTCCGTTTGCACCCCTACTGAAGACGGTGAAGGAGGGGCGATGGCAGTGGGAGGTGGAGGAGGGCGGTGCAGGCAGCCGCATCGGGTGGCGCTAGCGACGGTGGAGGCGACTCGTGGGAGGGTCTTGCTGGCGTTGGGTAACGAGGATTCTTGATTAGGTCAATATTTTTCTACGTAAAGCGGACTCACATATTAAGGGTCTACTTAATATAACAGTTATGTCTGCGACCACAATTCAAAGGAAACATTATTCCTTTAGTAACAAACTGATCGGAAGCCAATAACAACCAGTTATAATCAAGAAACGACCAGTCATAGGTAATGACAATCAGTTATATGGTTCCGTTAGTTCTGACCAAGTTAATTGGTTGGGAGACATGGTTGTTTCCCATGTAATTAATGTGAGAGCAGTTATTGGCGCATTTGGCAACTTACAATAGTTGGCCAAGGAACACGATGGTTGACCAAAGAACACGATGGTTTAAGACTTAACGAAAATACATGCATGAAGACAAAGGTACCTTCAGCATCATAAATTGTCACCCCTTAGATAGGCACAAATAGGGGTGGCTTGCGTGCCCTAGATCACATCGAATTTATTCCTGTAACATCATTTATGTCAATGGTAGTAAAGTCTCTATTTGATTATACTCTCTTATTTTATTTTTCCGAAAGTTTGACAGGGGACTTTGGATAGGGCTGTAAACGAGTCGAGCTCGAACGAGCTTAAGTTGAGGTCCGAGTCTAGAGCTCGGCTCAATTTCAACTCGGCTCAAGCTTGAGCTTAGTTTGAATAAGCTCGATAATAGTTAGAATAATTTAATATATACTAATTTTCAACAATAAGAAAATTCGAGCTCAAGCTTGACTGGAGTAAGCTCGATAACAGTAAAAAATAATTTAACATATACTAATTTTCAACAATAGAAAAACTTGAGCTCGAGTAAGCTCGGTAAGAGTTAGTATGTATCTAAGGCTGTAAGAAAAGCTCGAGGCTCATGAGCTTTTCGAGCTCGACTTGTTGAAGCTCGTGAGCTCGGGATCAAACTCATTTAGAGCTCGAGTTGAGCTTGAATCGAGCCTAGAGCCAGTCGAGCTCAAGTAGCTCACGAGTCTTGAGTTTTTTTTACAACACTAACCTTGGGTTGTGATCATTAACACCAGGGCGACACTGGCGAGGGGACAGATACATCGGGTGGTAGCGGTGGAGGGCGTAGATGGGAGGATGCTAAGGTTGGGCGACGGGGTGTGGACCAATTTGTATAGCAATGAGAGGGCATGTTAGTTGTTGGATCTTGATCCGATGGTTAGAAAATAAATTTTATTCAACTAATGTGTAGTCACTCCCAGTATGTAAATCCTCAAAATTAATACATCTCTGTTATTATTCTAAACATTATGTACATTTGGCATGAACATTCTGATCTATCAACATCTAGGGACAAAAGAACGAAGACGTCTTCTAAAGCAAACAAAAAGAAGAAGAAGAAGAAAAACAAGCTCTCTGTCGCTCCAGCGCCATCATGATTCACGAGCTCTCGACCCCGGCGGCCGGCCGGAGCATGTCGTACTTGGCCCAGACCTCGTCGAGCGGGCACGGCCGCCTGGCATCTAGCCGGTCCCATGGCTTCCCCTTGCCGCTCCAGTGCAGCAGGCTGACCGCGCCGGCGTGCAGCCCGCGGCAGCGGCCTCGGTAGTTGTCCCCGCCGAGTCCGTGCTGGTTCCACCGGTGGTCCACAGCCTCGATCCGGCCGGAGAACACGAGCAGGAACGGCGGCAGCGAGCCCAGCTCGTAGATGCGCACCCGTTTCTGCAGCTCCATCCACTCCTCGATCTGCGCCGTGTAGCCCGCCCGCCGCCACCGCGCGAGGTGGAGCACCATCACGCCCGTGTTGAAGTAGCACGCGCGCCGCCCCGCGAAGGTCGCCGACAGCGCCGGGCTCGCCCAGAACCCCGGCGTGAAGTAGGCGGTGAAGTTGGCGCCGCAGTACTCGGGCGCGGCCACCGCCGTCTCACCCGGGAGCGGGGTCGCGGCGAGCGCGGCGATGTCGTCGGTAAGGACGACGTCGGAGTCGAGGTACACGACGCGGCTCACGCAGGCCGGGAGCGTCGAGGCGAGGTAGGAGCGCGCGTAGTTGAGCGGCCTGTCGAGCGCGCCGCGGATGGAGGTGGAGATGAGCCCGGCCACGCGGGACTCATCGAACGGGTACACCCGGAACGCCAGCGACGGGAACGACGCGCGGATGGTGGCCCTCAGCTCCTCCGGCGTCGTCGATCGCGACCCCGCGGTGGTGGCGGCCAGGAAATGGAAGTGGACGGACTCCGGGCAGGACGCGTGCCGCAGGACGGAGAGCACCGCGGCCATGGTGCCCCGCAGGTAGGACGCGTCCAGCGTCATCGCCACGTGCACCGCCGCGTGCGGCGAGCACGCCGCGTCCGCGTCCGACGCCGGCAGCGGCGGCGGGCACTGCACCGCCGCCGAGTTGGTGAAGTGCGGCGCCTCCCGGAACCGCGGTGGCACCGCCGTCGACGCAGCCGCGGCCGCGCCGGCGGCGGCGCAGAGGAGCAAGACGAGGATGGAAGCACGCGACATGTTTAGCTTGGTTAAGAAGTGTTCGTGTGGTGGTATTTGGGTTTGTGACTTTGCGTCTGTGTGTGAGCGCGCGTGTGTTTATATATGGGCGCGTGCTGCGTGTGCAGAGGAGGTGTCATACTTGGGTCAAAAGGCTGGATGGCTTGGAGGGTTAGGACTTAGACAAGGAAATGAGCGTGTTTGAACGTGTAATTAAGGATTAAGGAAGTTGTTAAATGTTTGCATGATCTTGTGTCTATACATATTGGCTTCCACTTTTAATTTCTGTTAAAAAAAGTTAAAAATCAATATAAATATCTGATTTTTCAAAACGGCTTCATCACTTCTCTTATTTATATCTCGCTTTAGAAATAAAACAGGAGTTACAGACATATTACACATCCACTTTTCTCACTCTTATCTCGTATATGTATCTCTCATCCACTTTCCTCACCGTTTATGTTCTCCTTTTAAGAACTATTTCTATCAGATACTACTATTTATTTTTAATCAAAAATTATTATCTATAGCAAATATAAATATACCCTGAGTACCACTTGCGCGACACTGAAGTGCGGCACATTAAGATTTAGCTACTATACTAGCGTTAGCGTGTATGCCTTTAAATTTCAGGCAAAAATATTTGCAAGTGTGTTAATGAAAGGGAATCGTAGGGTTGTTTTTTTATAGCATTTACATGTTTACCACATGGGGATTTGTTTATTGGAGTGTAATCACTCTCTGGGTATAAAAAGGCATAAAGGGTGGATACTTTAGATTACTGGGGTAATTATGGAGTTGTGTTTGCAACGAAGAAACTCCATAGGTTAACGGGGTGTTCAGAATAACGTTGACTTATGCGTTTTTTTTACTGTAACTGACTTATTTTTTACTGTAGATAAGTTGACTTATTGGTATAATTAAATGTAAAAAAATTAAAAATAGAAAAAATATGTTAACCTATTATGAACAATGCAATCCTTACAGGAAAAAAGAAAAGAAAAACTAAAATAAAAAAATAATCACAAAAAATAAAAAAAATGAACAGGGCACAAAAAAACGCCATCGCTGTCACTCAGTTGAGCATGGCCTAAGCCAAGCCATTAGTATGTTTTTTTTATAACTCATGGATTAAGTAAATTAACATTAGTTTAACTTAGTATTAACTTGAGATAGGTCGTATTGTATTGAAAACCGCTTACCATCTTCTAACCAAAACTTTTCGTTTTCAATCCTCGATAAATAGACCAATTAACACCTGTTTTCTACATTTCAAAGTTCAAACATGTACACAATGCTCACTCCACTGAAAAATGAGGACAAACATCACAAAAGGCATAAGAAGAGTGTTTGGAATACATAAATTTCATATGAAATAATTTAACGTTTACATAAATCTAAAAGTATCCTCACAGTCCAGATGACCTGAAGGCTGAAACTCGCAATTGTTAACCTATCATGTTGAAGAACTGAGCTAAAAGATATGATTAATCGTGCATATGTCGCTGCAAAGTTTTCGCTTTTGAAATATGCTAGCGTAAGTTTGAAATTGGAAATATACTACTCCAAAATATAAATTCTTTGAAATATGCCATTATAAACACTTTTGGACCTAAATGCCCCTCCTATCTTCTTCCTTCTCTTACCTTCTTCAGTTCTTTCCCATCCCTTTCCTTCTCTCTGTCATCCCCTTCCACCTCGCCTTTCGCAATCCCAAGCACCACTACCACACTCCATCGTGCCACCATAGATTCACCGCCATTCACATCCTGTGCCACCTCGTCATTGCCATCGTCCACATCTCTTGCCATCCACATCTCGAACAGCAGCCAGAGCTCAACAAGGCGGTGGTCTATGGTGAACAGCAGTAGCTAGAGAGCTCGGGGAGGTGGTTGGCCATGTCGAGCGGTGGCTAGCCATGGCAACAACAAGTAGTGGTAGTTGGAGCTCAATGGTGGTGGCGGCGATGAGTAGCAATGGCCCATGGTGAGCGGCGGTGGCGAGTAGCAGCTGTCGAAGCTCGGTGGTGGCGAGTAGCAACAAGTAAGGAGTGGCCGAAGCTTGGTGGTGGTGAGCAGCAGCGATGACCATGGGAGGATTGGACAGAAGGAGGAGGATGAAGTCCTTCAATCTATCTGGGTGAGACTACCACATCCTAAGAAGTGAACCTGCACTTCCCCCTTTACTGCACGATCACTCGTCCAAGTGAAAAATCGAGTTTGTGTAACCACGCCAATGACACACCAATGCTATGGCTCAATTTTAATAATTATGGCACCAACCAAGGTTCCGTATTTCATTAAGTCAAATTAATTAACCACATACGATGATAAACCCTTTCGTAAAATAAGCAAGGCTAAGCATTCTAATCGTATAACTCATGTGACATTTAGCATAGCATCACTAATAAATTTTTCAACCTATGGTGACAATTGCATCATGGTATTCAAATTATCAAGGCAGGGTAATTCAATATAGGACGATAACTACCATATACAAGGTTTGTAATTAAATAGCGATATAATGTAATTTAAAATAAAATAATTAAATAATAGTTTGTAAACTGGGTTCAACATGATCAAAGGACACGACTTGCCTTGGTTATGCTCAGCGAGGTACTCGGTGTCTTTTGGCGTCGCTCCTGCTCCTTCGGAATCGGAATCTAACGAGAGGGAAAGCGACTGAAACAACAAAAACACACAAAATGATAAGAAAATAAACTACAAAAACCTTGAAACTAGAATGAAAAGTTAGAGCTCGATTTTAAATGAATTTAGAAAAAAGAACGGGGTTAATCGGAGCTAGGACGGAGAAGAACGCTCTCGGAAAATTTAATCTAAATAAAATCCTGAAAATCAGAAAATTCACTGTGCTGTGGACCGGGTTCACGGGATAGAGGGGGTCTACGGCGGACTGGGTCTATGGAATAGTGCATGGGGTGCTGACGTGGCGGGCTGAGGGGATGACACGTGGCAGTGCTGACGTGGCACCTGGGTCGGACTTTTGCTGACGTGGCGCTGACGTGGCATGACACGTGGCACCTAGGGCTGACGTGGCGGCTCGGGTGCGGTGGCGGCGCGGCTAGATCAGACGGCGGGCGTGCTGACACGTGTCAAGATCCGGGACATTGATTCGGATCTGGATGAGCGGTTGTGATCGGAGGCGGTGGCCGTCCGATGGGCAACGCGTGGCACGGCACGGCGGGCGAAGCGACGCGGCGCGGGCGCGAGGCGGGGCGCGGGTGGACGTGGTGTGGGACGGGCAGACGGAACGAGGCACGTGGCGCGAGCGCATCTGATGAGGGCGCAGCGGCCGAGGGGCGTAGCGGGGGGTGCGGCGGCGACGGCCGGTGAGGGGGAGAGAGGGGCGCGGCATCGGGGTTTCTCGCTGGCGACGACGGTGACGGTGGCGCTCACCTGTGGGGAGGTCGACAGCGGCGTCGGCGGGGACGAGGTACGCGGCGGAGAGGGACAGTGGCGGCGAGGAGGCGCATGAACCGAGGGCGGGGAGCACACGAACCGAGGCGATGATGGGTTTTTATGCACGTGCACCGAGGCGTTCAGGGAGGAGACGACGCGTTGCATCTGGGTCAGTCACGGGCGAGGACACGTGGCGACTCGAATTTATGACGCGCGGGCGGAGGAGAGAGAAGCGGGGTGCGGCCGGGCCAGGGCGGTCGGGATTGCTGGCACGTGGCCATGCGGGAGATCGGACGGGTCGGCGTGGGTGCGGGCGGCGCCGGATTAGGGCAGGCGTGGCAAGCGGGGGCGGTCGAGGGAAGATGGGTCAAGCCGAGGGGCAGCCCGCTAGGGTTTGGGGTTTTTCTTTTTGAATAAATTCAAATAAAATGCCAGGAGCTCCAGAAAATAGCAGAAAAATTCCAAACATTCACCAAAAATACCATAAAATTTCTTGAGATCTGAGGAACTCAAACAAAATATTTTTATCTTATATCAAAGTTTATTTAATCATATTAAATCATTCTAATTTCTAAAAATTCAATTTAAGCTTGATTAAATTCCAGAAAATTTCAAAAATTTATTTTTAAAAACAGGGCTTTAAATTCTTCAGAAAACAAGATGTTACATTATACTATAAAAAGTGGTTTTTGATATTTTTTTATAGAATTCACTTTGGAGTATCTTATAATAATTATTAGGGTATACTCAAAAGGAGAAAGTGGTATAACAATACCATTTAGAAGGTATATAACAAGTGAGAGTGTGTACTCCTAGGAGTATAGAATCATTTATATACACACACACATAGGACGCATAAATGGGACACTATAGTGCTGGGCACCATGATTTTGAATGCTCGAATTCAACCTAAATTTGGGTATATTTTTTTAAAACATATTAGTTTTGGGGTATATATATCTATCTATAACAATTCACATGAAACGTATACCTTTGAAAAAATACACTCGAATTGAAAGTTTTGAATGAATTTAGATCATGCATTGCTATATAATCAACACTTACCTACAAGCAAACTATCATATAAAAGGCAACTACAATTCAAATTTCAGGTCAAACTTATTTGAACTAGTTAAAATTGACATCGAAAAAATTCCAAAATTTTTCACACGCGAAACATAAGGTAAATACCTATTTTAGATCATGGTGTCTAGGCACCATAGTGTTCCAGCTATATATATATATGTCAGAACTCGGAACAACAACTCCGAGTCCCTCTGTGTAAATAGCACTATCCCAGAAAAAGCTAGTGCACACAGGGTTTAACAGCAATGTATATCATGCAAAAATCACCACAAAATTTTATTAAATGAAAATACGGCCTTAAGGCCAAGTCTTACAATAAGGGCACAAGGCCAACAAAAGAGATAAAACAGCGGAAAACAGTAAAAGTAGCAGAACAGCCCATCCAGCCTCCCACAGGCGAATGACTGTAAGACGCGTCCTACTCGCTGAAGTAGTCCTCACCGTCGTAGTCGCCATCGAAGTCTGGCAATAGATTTAGTATGGTGAGTACAAAAAGTACTCCCAAGGTAAGCATATAAATGCTTACGCAAGTTACACTAGGAATTTTAACAGAGTAGATGCATGCATAGGGATAACAAAAGAAAGCTTAACAGTTTATTTGCGCGAAAAGCAGTACTTGAATTTGAATACAATAAAGTAAGTACGAAAAGCTGGACTTTAATACGGTATATGAAACAAGGTTTTATCAAGTATTATCGTTAGTGTAGGCTCCGACCTACACTAACCTAACCACGGGAATCCACCCGGACAATAACCAAAACCATCACTTTGCTTAAAACCAAGTTTTGTAAAAACCAAGTCTAATCTGTGACAACTTTACTCAGCATGTTCATGACCGTGAACACGGTTATCCCGGATAGGTTTTGACTCTGCAGAGGTGTACAACTTTACCCACAAGACATTCCCTCTCACTTGAACCACGCGATAAACACACTTCCTTTGGTGTGCGGCGGAGAGTTCATGACAAGGTTGTTCCAATGATCCGTAGCTAAAATAATTACGCCGCCACTAAGGTTTCACCACAACTCGAATCCACGAGTTGGAGCCTCCTCTGGTACCATGTGAGACTTCCCACAGCCTATGCCGCGCTCACATTCAGCCTATAGCGGAATTATATTTGGAACCTCACAAGTTACTTAGCCAGGCCCGTCCCATATCAGACTTATGGTAGTACGAAGTGACTTCGTAAAATATTTCACAGAAACGGTCCTTAAGCTGATTTAGGCTCAACCACATACCCACGTACACGACAATCAACCAGGTGTCACCAAACACGAGGCATGCCGGCACCCACCACCTAACCATTAGCCTAAGTCCAAAACATAAGTTTCTATTTTTATTTTTTTAAACCATTGTTATAAACCACCCTTGACTCACCGAAGTCAAGATTTTGTTTTCAAATTGTCATTCCATGAAAGATTATTACCACCTAAAATTATTCTAAGCCAGGCTAAGCATTTCTATGAAATTTTCTAGTCAATACTAAGGTACTAACTAGTTTTCAACTAGGGTGACAAGGTATATGAATTCGAGATTCAAAATTGGCTATAGTCAAAGGATTATGGGTATATCTAACGTTTAAACTGAATTTACAATTAAATTTGAATAAAAGTACGCATGCATATACAGTAAATTAACATAGATAAATTTAAAATATTATGTGCAACATGGTCAAAGGTGTAACTTACCTTGATTGAAGTCCTGCTGAGAATCGTCGAACTCGAAATCTCTGGAATCGTCAAAATCTAACGTAAAGGGCCAATTCAAAGAAAATTCAAAACAAAATTCAAATAAATTCAAAATTTCAAAATTATTCCAAAAATGGGTAGATTATGATTTTAGAAAAATTTAGAAATTTGAACGGGTCAATTTGGAGTTAAAATGAGAAAGTTATAGCCTTGCAAAGTTTAAATACAAATAAAAAGAAAAAACTCATCGTCTGGATTTATTTTTAAATCGAAAAAACATTTATGACGTCAGCATAAATTATTCTTCCAAAGGAAAATCTAGTTTATGACGTCAGCAAGGGAAATAGATTTACGGTCGAATTATTTTTATACTGGAAAATCAGATTTAATGCGCCAACATGACGTCAGCAAGGATTTTCGGATTTATTTAAAATAGGTAGGGCTGACATGGCCTCCACGTGGTTGCAACTTGGCACCACGTGGCTGCCACGTCACGGCTTTATGCCGACATGGACAGCCGCGCGCGAGGTGGCGGGGAGGCGCTCGGGTGGCGCTGGCGTGGTGCCCAATTGGCAGCCACGCCTGCTTCCACCTCAGCCCGGCGGCTGACGGGGCGTGGCGGCCGATGGTGGCGCACGGGTACCGAGGGTCGCCGGCGCTCCAGCGGGCGGCGGCGCCGGCCGATGGTACCAAAATGAGGAGTGGAACGCGGGGAGTGCTTGGGTACCTTCCGCGACGCTCGAGGATGGCCAGAGCGGAAAATTAGCGGAGAGGGGTGACGGTCGGCGAGGGCTTCACGGCGGTGGGGAAGCTCCGGTGGCGCAGAGGCTCGGGGAAGTGGTCACCGGGGATCACCTGGGCACCAGCAACGTTGGAGAGGCGTCGGCGAGGAGCGAGGGAGCTCGAGCTGGCCGGAATCGCTCGTCGGAGCTAAAGGGGGCCAGCGGCGGGATTTGGCTCGGGGAGGAGCTATGGCGCTCGAATGATCCGATTGAGAGGTGAGGGAGGGGAGGTGTGTCGAGGAGGAGCTCGGGGAGGGCTTATATAGGCCGGGGAAGGCTGTAACGGCTGCGCGAAGATCGCCGGAGTGGGAACGGCCGGAGAGGATGAATGCGACGGAGTAAAAGGGCGTAATTGAGGGGGAAAATGCCAGAAACGGACGCGGGGAGGCGGCTATTTGAATGTGCAGTGGTGCGGGGGAGTAATTGGCTAAGAAACCGAAGCTTTTAAAGCTTCGGTTTTCTAATTAATGGCGGCGGCAGCGGCGGTGATTGCGCGAGGAAGAAGGCAAGCGATCGGGGACGAAGGATCTGACAGGCGGGGCCCGCGCGTCAGCGAGAGAGAGAAACGGGAAAGGAATCGGGCGGTGGTTGGATTAGTGACGCGTGGCAGGAGAAAAGGATCGGGGCCATCGGGTGCTGCGCGAAGGGTTAAGTGAACGGGGACGGTCACGATTCGATCCGACAACCGGGATCGAATCCAAGCCGTCGGGGTTTCGGGCGAAGGGGTAAGTGACTGTGGACGCGTGGGATTGAATCCGGCAACAACGAATGGCACGGATCACACCACTCATCGGAGGGAGGGGAGAGGGAGGTGGGCGAAGCGGTAAGTTGGCGCGGGTGGCTGAAATCAAACCGGGCGGGGAAGCGGACGGCTCGATGTGCGACACGCGTCGCGAGCGGAGAGAGGGAAGGCGGGGTGAAGGGGTAAGCGAAGATGGGTGGCCGAGATTAGATCCGGCGGGGTGGAGGAGGCTCTGATGGTTGACACGCGGCAGCCCGAGGGGATTTTAGGGTTTTTATTTTCTTTTTGAATTTCAGAAAAGGCTAGGAGGCTTTAAAATATTCAGAAAAATACCAAATAAATTTTGAAAATTTTAGAAAAATTCAGAGCACCTTCTGGGACTACTTGAGACTTAATAAAAATATTTTTCACCCATTTTGATAATTATATTTTGCAAAAGCACAATTTGACTTAAAAGGGGAAGTTTTAAATCTTTATAAAATCCTGAAAATTAATATAATTACAGATTTGACTTTAGGAAGATGAAATACATTTATTTTGATTTTCATGAAATGCAATAAATTCTTTTTGACTTTTATAAAATAGAACTTTTAATTTTTCTCAAATCAGGATTGGAATAAAATCCAGGAAAATCCAATAATTATTTAATAAAGGGATAAAATTTTTGGGATGTTACAATATACCTCTTAGAGGAAAACTGGTCTACGATATAGTCAAGGATATTTATGTTGTGCTTGAAAAGGGACGTAAATTGAGGACCCGTCAAACGAATATGTGGAAGAATAGGTCAATATTTTGGGACTTGTCTTATTGGGAGCTCTTACAAGTTTGCAATGCATGATGTCATGCATGTAGAGAAGAATGTATGTGATAGCATGATTAGTCTTTTACTGAACATTCATAACAAAATAAAGGATGGTACTAACGTATGGCGTGACTTAGTCGCTATGAACATCAGGATTGAGTTAGCACCGATAGAGACCAATAGAGGTCGAATGTACCTTCCCACAGCTTGCTACACAATGTCAAAGTCCGAGAAAACTGAACTGTACCAGTGCTTGCATGGTGTGAAAGTTTTATCCGATCACTCCGCCAGAATGAAGAAACTTGTTTCCATGAAAGATTTAAAATTAATTGGTATGAAGTCTCATCACTGTCCTGTGCTAATGACACAATTACTTTCTACTGCAACTAGAAGAATATTATCGAACAACATCTGAGTGACAGTCATGAGACTATGTTATTTCTTTAATGCAAATGCTCAAAAGGTTATCGATCCCAATGAACTAGATGCTCTGCAACCTGAGGTGGTGACGACTCTATATCATCTTGAGATGTATTTGCCTCCATCATTTTTTGATATCATGGACTATCTCATTGTCCAACTTGTGAAAGAGACAAAGATATACGGCTCTGTGTTTCTACATCATATGTACTTGTTTGAGAGGTACATGCGAATTCTTAAGTCCTATGTGCGCAATAGATCTCGGCCGGAGGATAGCATCATCGAAGGTTATGTAATCGAAGAGGTCATTGAGTTCTACATCAATTATATGGCTTAGGTTGAACTGATAGGTGTACCTTTATCTCGTCACGAGGGAAGGCTAGAGGGTACCACGACCATCGAAAAGAAAACAATAACTCCATATCTGAATACATATGCTCAAGCCTATTTCATGGTCTTACAACATATGACTGAAGTGTCTTCATATATCAAAGAGCACAAGGACATGCTATGTCAAGAGAATCTAAGCCAGTAAGAGGTTTGGATCATGAGACAACATAACCGTTGGTTCAATGAGTAGTTGATGGTGCAATTCATTGGGAGGTCGTTAAGTAAAATGCTGCAATGTTTAGCAAAAGGTCCAAAATTTAAAATTATGACATAGCAAAGATACGATATTAATAGGTACACATTTTATATAACAAATTAAGATAGAAAGAGCACACTGCAGAACTTAGGTGTTCGCATAGATGCATTTTATGCACACTTCAGTACCACTAGCCAAAGCTCGTACTACGGGCTTGTAGAGAAGATTTGGGAGTTTGATTACGTAATTTTCAAGATATCTCTATTTCGGTGCCGTTGGGTCTAACTCCCACGAGGTGTAAAGGTTGACAAGAACCACGTCACTACTGTGGACCTCGAACATGTAGGATACAAAGATGAACTATTCATACTCACGAGGCAGGTTGTTCAAGTTTTTAATGTAACCGACCCAGAAAATAAGAAGCATAACATAGTTCTTCATGTAGAAAGAAGAATTGTCAAAGTTGTGAAAGTCGTGAATGAGGAATAATATAATCAATTTGACAGGTTGTCTCTTTCGGAGACGACATCAAGCTCGAGGAAGAACAAGGGGGATGAAACAAGCTATATGTGTGTCGATTATCGTGAAGGGCTTTGTTTAATAAGAAATAGCTAAGTGTAATCGATGATACCACATGGCGAACACCTATTTAAAAATTATTGCAATGTAATAATAAGAAACTCGGCATGTATATGAAATTATTCTATTGTAATTGATTAGTAATTAACAAATAATTATACATGTGATTATACTTGCTTTTTATAAGGCATGGCTAGCATTTCCTATGGCTAGCTGAAAAATAGGATTTATTGTAAACTATCATAGATGGTTTAGTAGAACAAACCCTGGTTAAAGGGTACCATGATGTAGTCCTTATCACTCTAAGCAAGCAATCCCTTTATTATGTAATCTTGGACGAAGAATGCATTGTCCTTGATGCATTGCTCATCGACCAAGTGTAGGTCGAGAAAACCCACGGGTCGTCACTATTGCCGGACTTGTTGGATCATGAATCTATACATAAGTAATGAGTTGTGATATTTATTAGTATAATATGAATGTAGAACTTGATTGTATAGTACACTTACAGTGTTCAGCATCGTAGAAGTGAGGCGTCGAGTTCGTCGAGGTTTAATAGTAAGAATAAGTCTTCGAAGATCACGGTGCAATAGCCCGAGTCATGGAGGAAATGCGTCTCCGTGTATCTTACGATGAATCCACTTTGGCAGCTTGGCTTCCTGTTGGATCTCTGCATGTACCAGGAATGCAAATTCTTGCAAACTAGTCTAAGGCTAGATAATGTTGACTTAGGGACCAACGACACTCTGAGCTTGAACTTTCTGGGCCCGGAAGGCACCTTAATCTTCTTCAACTGGGCCTTAGTGTCTTGCTTGCGATATATCTTCATCGTCGTCTCCATAGGAGCCAATGCAATGGGTTTCTGAATCTGAGTTTGAGGTGGAGCCACAGGAACCGATGTGATGGGCTTCTAAAGCAGAGCTTGAGGTGGAGTCACAGAGGGTTTTGTTTGACAGAGATGGTTGGGTGGAGCTCATGACACGAAAGGGTCCAGGGCGGTGTCCCTCTTAGGCCGCTGGATGAATGTATGGACGACATCTTCTATTATCATAATCACTTCATTTGGGGCTTCTCAAGAGGGACGACCTTGAAAATATCATTAATCATATCCACCTAAACCTTTATGAAACCAGTCCCTAGCTAGGCACCATGCACCAGCATCCCTTGCAAGCATGAATACGTCATTCCCCACCTAGCATCAATGGGAATAGAGCCAAGAAGCTTAACTCTAAGGATGCACAGCGTTTGCTCCTACATAACGATACACGATGAGCTAAAGTGTCCACCAGGTCTATCTATGTAGCATTCTAGAGAGATACATTATTTGGATTTCATTGATAGGTAAGTGGGCATTGTTATATTTAGAAATTGGGATGGACATGCAACTACTCCGATGTTGAAGGGGACTGGGTATTGCAATAATGGGGGGTGGGATGCGAGTGGTTGTGGACTTCTCTCAGTTCTTCCTTTAATGAATCTATCTCTCCTTGAAGTGAGACAGTTATCTTCTCTCAAAATAAGGCAGATATCTCTTCCTCAAGTTGTGCACAAAGCTCCTGTTTCATTTGTTCATCGCAATGTGTCTTGGATCTCTTCCTACTCCTATGTGTCTCGAAGTCGTTTGGCAATCATTGCCTCTAAGGTATGTAAAACCCCAGGCTTCACGTGCGACCGGGGTGCTCTTTGTTTTTCAAGGCCTGTGATAGTATATCCCTCTTCCTGTCTATTTCAAAGGAGCCTAGCGAAGATTCGGTAGTCAATGCTTGTTACAAGAGGCAATCATGTTATTTTAGACCCAAGGAAGTTATGGACCTATTAACAACTAGGTAGTTTAATATATCTTATCAAGCGTTGGGATATTTCCTCGTCTACGGGGTTTTTGAAAGAGGAGACACCAAAAGACACAGTTGATGATCTCGCTCTTAAACAGTTTTGGGCGCATTTGTTTGTGATCCTGGCAAATGGTAGGAAGGCCTCCAATTGGATTGCAACCTCGTTCTACACCCTCCATTGTAGGATTTTACCCGTATACCCAACGGTGCTGAGTCTGTGGGGGTGAGTGTTTTGTACCTGGAGAGCCTTGTAAGTCATACTTTGCTATTAGAATTTGGTCATCATCTTTATCTGCACAAAGGTCTCCTATATTTTCGGTGACACAAAAGGATATCTCGTATAGGGTATGTGATCCTTGATCATGTATTACATGACAAGTGTGATCTTGAAGTTCTTCCACGCTTTTCTCATCGTGAGGAGTGCCTGCCATTGCACAAGTCCCTGGACTTCTCCTAGGATCTCGAACGACTCTGTTATTCCCACCCACAACTGATATTTCTAATCATTTGTCAAATCTTTCTATCTTTCTAATCCTTTGTCAAATCTTTCTATCTTGCCACGGTGATATGGACCCGTTGCCTTTCAATTATCCCATAGGTAGTCCAAAATGTTGTCATTGCTTTCTTCAGTTGCAGAAGGACCCCATCTAGAGAGATCACTATGATGGTCATTCAGCCCTCTGGGCTTTTTGATACTCCTCTGTCACGCTTAGTTAACCCGGTCTACGGAGCGTCATACCTATTTGGCGACGTCGATGGTGATAACCATGATCGTGCAAACGTCATCTCTTACAAGGAAAAACTAATTACAGTAAGCTATGAGCACAAACAAAGTCCTACGAAGCAAATTACACGTTGTAGTATCTCAAGTTCTACAAAGTTGGTTATGACCGTAATCTCTTTCTCCTCATCATGCTACACGCTGGGCTTAGGTTGCTGTCTTATGTGTAAAATAACCTTTGACCGGTAGCCCAAAGGTTCTTTTACTCGTAACATAGCAACCAAGCCCAACACGTAGCATGATAATGAGGAAGAGATAACGGTTATAACTTACTTTGTAGAACCTGACACACTAGAATGTGTAATTTGCTTCATACCCTTTGAAGGTCTATATGGCGGCATATATTATTGCTACAAGGTCCCTTTGGAACAATATCATGCCATTCCAAATAGATCTTGTAGCAATAACACGACTCTCCCTTAACGTTGTCTCTAGGAACTCCAACTCACTTCGAAACAATAGCTCCAATGATTTATATGTAAATTTATTCCCTAGCTATCTTTTAATACTCTCACCATAATATGTATTTCTCAACAACTACAAGACGAACATTAAAATACCATACACTTGTGTTTCAAAGGGCATGAAGCAAATAAGCTTCAAGCTGTTTGAAACTCATGTGTTCAATCCTGTAATGTTCCTCTTGTACCGAGTATACGATAATCGGCCTTTTACTCGGCCAATATAGGAAATAATGCGGTTTTAGCAAAATTTCATATTTGATTCTAGCATAATAAAAGATAATCAAATTATATTTTCAGCAGCATATAAATATCAAAATTAACATGATGTCATATAAATTCTCTTAAGACATTTAGACAGCACAGTATACTCAAGGCATAGAGCAAATAAATAACTAAAACCAGCAAAAAGCTCACTTTTTAATGATTGTTATTGCTCTCAGAGGTAGAGTTGCTCAAGATTAATTCTTGGCCTTCTCGATACTTTGTCAATACTCTTCACAAATTAAGAAATGACAACTAAAGTTTAGAATTGAGCTCTTCAAATTATGTTTCAGAGAAAATTCACAAAAATCTACCAACACTCAAGGAATCAATTTACCGTGAATTAACTGGACAACACTAAAAGATTGATTCTCAAATTAATAGTACTTATACCAACCATGGAAACTTGATCAACTTATAATAAACAAGATCACAGGATATTAAAGGCAGTAGGTTCTTCTACAAATATGCTGAGAACAAGCTAGACAATATTGAATCTATTATATATCACAGGACTGAAAGTAACCAGTATAGATAACAACACTACTAGCAAATAACAGCAATAAGCACCACTTGAAAGAGCCCAAATTTAAACTAGTTTATCATCTAAATTTCAGTAATAGACAACTATCATCGTTGAGCATTAAACCATGCCTACAAATATTTACAGCAAAGTCTAATGCATATCGTTTGATGTAGTAGCAGCAGGTAGGGAGGAGAGAATGTCCAAACTAACCATGATCTATCTCCTAACAGAAGTAGGATTTGGGATCCATACCTTCGGGAGGATAGACGATAGGATAAAGAGGCGGCGTCGGGAGGGAGAGGCGGCGTCTGGAGAAGAGGCAACGAGGAAAGAGAGGCGGCATCAGGAGGAGATGCAACGTTAGGGTGCACAAGTGAGGAGAGATCAAAACCTAGTAGGACGGTGGAGACGGAGGGGTGCGCGAGTAAGGAGTGAGAGCGCAAAACCTAAAAGGGTCTATTTATAGAGAAACAATCACAGATGGTTCTATAGTAGAACTATTTGTGATATTACTATTACAGACAATTACATCATGGAACCGTCTGTGATATGTTGCATATCACAGACCGTTCCATTATGCCACATATCATAGACGGTTACATAATGAAACTGTCTGTGATATCTAGCATAATGGAACAATCTATAATATGCAATATATCACAGACAGTTCTATTATGTAACCATATATGATTATAATATCACATATTATTCTATTACGGAACCGTCTGTGATACACATATCACAGATGGTTTGTTATACTAAATCGTCTGTGATTGTTCCTTCGTTATCTACAACAAATCCTGTTTTTTAGCTAGTCATAGAAAATGCTAGCCATGCCTTATGAAAAAAACATAATCACATATGTAATTATTTATTAATTACTGAACCAATTACAATGGAATAGTTTCATAATTACATGCCAAGTGTTTTATGATTATATTTCAAAAATTTTCAAATGGATGTTCGTCGTGTGGGATCATTGATTACACGTGGCTATTTTCTTTTAAATAAATCCCTTCATGATGATCAACACGCATATAGCTTACTTCATTACCTTGTTCTTCCTTGAGCCTGATACTGTCTCTGAATGGAGATAACTTGTCAAATTGATTGTATTTTTACTCATCCACGACATTCTCAACTCCGATAAGTCTTCTTTTTTCATAAAGAACTATGTCGCGCTTCTTATTTATTGGGTCAGTTAGATAAACAACTTAAACAATTTGCCTCACGAGTACAAATGGTTCATTTTTGTTCCTACACGTTCGAGGTCCATACTAGTAACGCCGTACTTGTCGACCTTTACACCCTGTGGGAGTTGAACCCAATGGCACCAAAATAGAGGGATCGAAAATTACGTAGTCAACTCCTAAATCTCCTCTATAAGTTCATAGTATGAGCTTAGGCTAGTGGTACTGAAGTGCACATGGAATACATCTATGAGGACACCTGAATTCTGCATGTGCTCTTTCTATCATGATCTGTTATATAAAATATATACCCATTAATGTTGTATCATTGCTTTGTCATAATTATAAATTTTGGCCCTTTTGCCAACAATTGCAGAGTTTCACTTAACGAACTCCCAGTGAATCACATCTTCAACCATTCGTTGAACCGATGGTTGTGTTGTCTCGTAATCTAAACTTCTGACTGGCTTTGATTCTCTTGGCATAGCATGTCCTTATGCTTTTCAATATACGGTGACACTTCAGTCATGTGTTGCAGGATCATGAAATAGGCTTGAGTATATGTATCTAGATCTAGAGTTATTGCTTTTCTTTCGATGGTCCCAATACCCTCTAGCCTCCCCTCGTGACGACATAGAGGTACACCTATCGGTTCGACCTGAGCTATCTAATCGATACATAACCCAATGATCTTTTTGGTTGCATAACCTTCGATGATGCTACCCTTCGATTGAGATCGATTGCATATATATGACTTGATAATTCCCATATAACTCTCGAATTGATACATATGACGTAGAAACACAAGGCTGTACATCTTTGTCTCTTTCACAAGGTAGACAATGAAATGGATAATGATATCAAAAACTGACGGAGAGGATGTAGTCTGTAGAGGATGTAGTCCATCGGGATCAATAACCTTCTAAGCAATTGCGTTAAAGAAATAACACAGCCTTATGATTGTCACTCGAACCTTGTTTGGCAAAATACTTCTAATTGCAACAGGAAGCAATTGTGTCATTAGCACATGACAGTCGTGAGATTTTATACCAATTAATTTTAAATATTCCATAGAAACAAGTTTCTTTATACTAGCGTAGCGATCGAACGAAATTTTCACACCATGCAAGCACTAGCATAGTTCAGTTCTCTCGAACTTAGATAGAGCATAGCAAGATGGGAGAAGATACGTCCGGCCTTTATCGGTCTTTGTAGGTGCTAACTCGGTTTTGATGTTCGTAGCATCCAAGTCACGTCGTGCGTTAACTTTATTCTTTGTTTTGTCATGAATGTTCAGTAAGAGATCAATTAAGCTATCACATACACTTTTCTCACTATTCTCTACATGCATAACATCGATGAAATTACGAACTTCTAAGTGCTCCCAATAAGGCAAGTTCCAAAATATTGATCACTTCTTCTATATGTTTTTCTGATGGGTCTTTAACTTACGTCCCTTTTCAAGCACAACATCCTTGACCATATTGTAGACCTCTTTCCCGCTAAAAGGCCTTGGTGCTGAGTCATCATCTTTTTTTTGTCAAATTATTTCTTCATCTTGCGGTATGGATGATAACTTCGAAGGAACCTACAATGACGTATGTATACAGTTTTGCGTGTAGCATACGAAGGAATGCAAGCAATTATTCGAAGTTATGTAGGCGCACATGGACATGAAGATGACAAAGTCTCGTTCGCACATTGCTAGACCCTTGGATGGTATAAGAAAGAAGTTTAAGATCCGTCTGAGGGAAAAGTATGTCATGGGTTAAGCTAGAGGGGAGCGCAAACAAGTATGCATGATAGATGACGAAGCGTCGTGCACATGCAACAAGCTGCAGCTCCTTCACAAGACTTGCTCCTATGTGTGGCCTGCGTAGTGTAGCGACAGGCCTCCGCATCATATATCTCAGAGTACTACGATATGCATAACTTGTATAGCACCTAGAGTGTGCAGTTCAACTCATACGGGCTGGATCTGCACTATAGGGACCTTGGCTAGGGGAGGTGCGGTGGGTGCTGAACGACGCGCAGAAGCATGCCGACCGTGGAAGACGACAGTCGCACCACATCCATAATGACATGGATGAAAGCCAGCGTGGCGAACAGGTAAGGCGATCGAGATGTAGACTGTGCAAGACAGTTGGGCACACCTTCATCAATTGCCCAAACAGACCCAGCTCAAGCAATGCACCGTAGAATTCAAGATATCATTCTCCTGTAGTGATCTTGCATGTTAAAGAATCAGAAATAGATTTCCATGGTGCTATTCAAGAATCAGAGCAATCAACTAGGCCAATCGTTGCTACTTTGTTTGCTGAAAGTGTATCTAGTATGATGTCATAGTTTTACCAAGGGTTTCATGACTCTCTTTACATTGTGTTGTTGGCGACCTTATCTTATTGTAAAACCATTGTACTTATGCATGTTTGTTGAGCATTATGGATTTTCAGGGTAACTGTTTCGTAGTAAATAGAGTAGTAAGCCTTTTGTCAATGTGAGCATATAATATATTTAGTCATACAGATGAGAACTGGCATGCTCCTTTAGCTTTTTTAAACTTCTTACCTGCAAATTGGTCTGTATGTTGAAATGGTTGATAGATATATCTTTTGGATGAAATAGATATCTTGTTATTCTATGAATCTTGCATTTTAATCCTAAAGATGCTACTGTATATCTTCTAGATTTTTTTTGCTAAGTCACTAAGTATTTCATTGAATAACTTGGTATCGGTGCTCCCCAACCACAAGAAGTGGGTCCACTCACGCATAAAGATTCCACATGGCCTCGACCTCATGAAGTGGGAATTCCGCTTCCTCATCCGTGCGCATGAAATGATGACCGCACAAAAAACAAGTTACTATGATGTAAATATATTGAAGTGGTAACAACATGCATTACATATACGTATATCATACAAAGCATTGCATGTAGCAATGTGAATAAAAACAATACTTCGAACACTACACCTTGAGGATTATAATGAACACAAGAAAGAAAATAGCACACAATATTAAGTTAATCTTCTATTCCAGTCTATCAAAACGATGCTGCATCTCCATAGGGTCGCTACCCCCCATGACAACTCTCTCAGGTGGAACAATGCCGGGCCTAGTGCCCATTTCATCCTCCCACACACAGAATTGACAACTGCCTAGGCTTTCCTGCAATTCCACGAGAAGAAGGTTTTGTAACATACGCTGATCGATTTGAACCAACCTAAAACAAGCTAGCTCACTAAGTGAAAGGGGCACTTATAGTAGTGCCATCCAGGATTCACGGCTGTCTGTGAGGTCTTACGTCTCATAAGTGTATTGTGTTTCAGGCAAATCACTGCGGGTGCTGATGAAGAGGCACTGGGTTGACTCACCTCGATGTCAGGGGGAGGGAGAACCAAAGTAAGGTAGAGAGAATGGGAAGAAATACTTCAGGAGGTGAAGGAGAACAATACAGGGGAGTGGCTGAGGAATGGCTCCCTTTTATAGCCTGAATTGTGAGGGCAAAATGGCATTTTTCCCATCCATAATGAAAGACAGATAATGATCAGTACAAGTGATTTTAGATAGTTATAGTCCGTGGTAGCCTTACGCACTTGCAAGACCAAATGAGACGGCCTTATACACTGACAACACCAAACGGGATATGTATTACACATACATAAATCATACAAAGCACTGCAGGTAACAGCATGAATCAAAACAACACTCCTAGCACTTCACCTTCAACACAACAACGAACACAAAAAAGAAAATAACACACAACATTAAGTTACAGAGGGAGTCATCAACACATGCATGCCTATTGGTAGAAGGTGCCTCGTGCTATCCACATAGAGTGTTGTAGAGGGGGTGCCTTAGACGTGGCTGGTTGTCGTTGTAGTGGCATGCACATATACAGCTAGGGTTTTCGCAGCAACATATGGGATCATAGGAAATTTCTATGTTCACCACATCCTTGTTGCCCTTCTTGTACTGCATCTGTTGGCGGATGTCATCTTTCTGCTCTTTGAGATCGTCAATCCACATCTCCACCTCTAAGATTCGCTCCCATAATATATCAACGTACCTTACAAACATAGCATTCGTGCGGAGGATCGATCTAGTGGATGAAGTCGTATTTTACCATCTGCTAGAAACGAAGATTAACATAGAAGCTCTATTAGTAGTAGCAAAAAATAAATTATTTCCTTATTGTACCCCTGAGTGTGGACATAAGAAGAAACATCACCCACCATCGAAATAGCCTTCTACAACCTGCACGACCGCGTCCTTCCTGTGTCTGCATTTCGGTCATACCGGTTTAGTATGCCTATTTGGCATTAAGCGGTAGTTAAGGCCAAAGTCCTCCCTCCTTTCTAGAGGAAGGTCTTCCTTTGGTGACCCAGCTCCGATTGGCCCCTCGGTGTCTGCCATAGTATGTTATTGTACGATGGGGAAGGTAGTTCTTCGTACGGTTGTGTAACATCCTGATTTTCAGAGAGTTTTAAAACCCCAAGCTTAAAATTCAAATTTTGGAAATTTTCTGAATTTTAATCAAGCTTCAATTGAATTTTCAAATTTTAAAAAGATTTAATATGATTAAAATAAACTTTAACATAAGCTAAAAATATTTTGTTTGGGTTCCTTGTGTCACAAGGAATTTTCTGGTATTTTTGGTGAATTTTTGGAATTTATTTGCTATTTTCTAGAGCTCTTGAAAGTTTATTTGAATTTCTGGAAAAGAAAAAGAAAACAAAATTCTTCCCCGCCGCCCGATCCGCCTCCCCTCCACGCGTCAGCCATCCGCCGCTCCCCGCGCCGCCGTCGAACCCTCTCCCGCCCACCTCACTCCTCCGCCGCTCAATCCTGCGCCTGCCCTCGCGTCGCGCATCCGCGCCTGCCACGCGGCGGCACCAGCCCGCGGCGCGCCCGCGCCTTGCCCCGCTCCTCTGCTGTCCGATTCCCGCCCGCGACGCGCGTCGCGCATCCGTGCCGTCCACGCGCACGCGCGCCGCGAACCGTGTCCGTTGGATCGCCCGCGCTCGCATCTCAGCCGTCCAAACCGTGTCCGCGTTGCACTCGTCACCGTATCCGATTGGGATTGCCTCGGTTCACGTGATAAAACCCCACACCCTGCCTCAGTTCGCGTGCCCATTCATCCTCACCGCCGAACCCTCGCCTCCGCTCCCTCGTGCTCGTGCCGCCGTTCGCGGGCTGTCTCGCCGTCGCCCGTGCGCCCCCGTGTGTCCCCGCCGCCGCTGGAGCCGTCCCCGCCACCGGAGCCAGTCGCCTCCGCCGCCGTCGTCGCCAAACCGAGCCGGTGAGCCCCGTCGCCCGTGTCGCCTCTCCGTCGCGGGACCACCACCAGCGCAGACACCGCTCCGCCCCTCGGTCCCGCGCACACTTCGCGCGCCACGCTGCGCAAGACGACGCTTCACGCGGCGCGCCGGCCACGCGTCGGTCATTGGCCGACTCCCGCCTCCCGCGCCGCCCAATCCGAGCCGCTGATCCAGATCTGAGCCGAAGGCCCAGATCGCGCCACGCGGCAGTCCTCGAACCGTCCGATCTCGCACCGCCGCCGCGCCCGCACCGGTGCCACGTCAGCCCTAGCCGACGTGGCAGCCACGTCAGCCCTACCGCCATGTGTCATGCCACGTTAGCCCAAAACCAGCCCTCGGTGCCACGTGGCGCCACGCGGCCACGCCACGTCGATGGACACGTGGCGGAACCAAAGCAGCGCCATGTCGCCCCTTCCCCACGGGCAGCTGCGATTCCCGTCGCGCGGGTTCACCGTGGACCAGTTCTACCGTAGACCGGGTTCACAGCACAGTGCTATTTTTGAATTTCTAGGATTTTCTTTAGGGTTTATTTTTCGAGAGCCCGTTCTCCTTCGTCTTAGCTCCGATTGACCCCGTTCTTTTTTCTAAATTCATATAAAATCGAGCTCTAACTTTTGGTTCTAGTTTCATGGTTTTTGGAGTTCATTTGTTTATTATTTTATGTGTTTTTCTTATTTTAATCGTTTTCTCTCTCGTTAGATTCGGATTCCGGAGGAACAGGATCTACGCCCGAAAATCAGGAGTACCTCGCTGAGCATAACCAAGGCAAGTCGTGTCCTTTGATCATGTTGAACCCAGTTTGTAATCTATTATTTATTTATTTTATTTTAAATTACTTTGTATCGCTATTTTTATTCAAACCCTTGTATTGGTCGTTATCGTCCCAATTGAATTCATCCCTCCTTGATAATTTGGAATGCCATGATACCATTGTCACCATAGGTTGGAAAATATACTAGTGATGCTAGGTTATTTGTCACATGGGCTTGTACGATAGACTGCTTAGCTTTGCTTATAGTTTCGATTGGGTTTATCATCACATGTGAATTATCAATTTGACTTAATGAGATATGGAACTGTGGTTGATGCCATGTTTATTAAAATTTGTGCCATGACGTTGGTGCGTCGATTGTTGGAGCACTTCGAGGGATGTTGTAGTCTCGCCCGGGTAGACTTAAGGACTTAAATTTGTGCGTCATTGATCTGAGCTTTACCGTGCAAACCACATGTCTGGTATGGAATGGACCTGGCTGACTAATTTGGGATGTTTCAACTTTAATCTTACCATTGAGATGAACATGGTTGCTGATTTCCAAGTGGCACAAGGGGGGTGTGATGCGAAACCCTAGTAGGCGGATTGAGTTGTAACTGAACTTTGTAAAGGCCTTGTTATGATTATCTTAGGCCGAAGCTAATCACATCGTGTGGGTACAGTTGTGCAACCTCTACAGAGTGTAAAACTATTCGAATAGCCGCGTCCTCGGTCATGGACAATGCTCGGTGATTTCACACGAGGGGTAGTTATTTCTGAAAACTTGTGAATTGTGGTTAGACATTGAATGGTTAATTCATTGTTGGTTTAGCTTATGGATGGGAGGTCCATAAGTGGTTTATTGCAATTCCTTTGGTTATTATTTATTATTGTTTTATTTAAAGTTCGCTTTCAATCTATTTACTGTATTTACCTTTGAATGTCATTTTATGCAAATTAACCTTTCAGCTATCTTTTGGTAAGCCTTGCATACTATATTGCATTCATTTGTTACAAACGACTTGCTGAGTACCAATGTACTCACGGCTTTACGCCCAATGTTGCTCAGTTGAGGAAGAGGAGTATCACCAGCAGGAGGTTCCAGAAGGAGAGTACTTCGACGACTTCTCGGATTAGGCTTCGTTCTCCACTCGATAGCCTGTGGGCTTGTCGATTGGCCGCTACGCTTTATTTTGGATTTCCGCTGCTCTTTTGTTTAGCCCTTCCAGCTAGAGATATTGTAAGCTTGGCCATAAGGTCGTACCTTTGATTTTTATTAATATTTGAGCTTTTCCTTTATTCTTATCGTGTATATGGTTGTGATAACATTTATGTTTGACTGTGTGCACTAGCATGATTCTGGGAGTAGTGCAGAATACACAGCGAGTCCGGATTTGCATATTCGGGTCTCGACAGGTTGATAGGCTCAAGTGCTCCTACTTTCATGGGGTGGGCCTTGTGTTTTATAGCAAATGGGGCAGTTTTGAGTAGTGACAAGACCAGACGGGACAGCTTTATTCAATAAGAAGATCAGACGGGGCAGCTTTACGCAGTGACAAGACCAAATAGGGCAGTTTTGCGCAATGAGAAAACCAGATGGGGTAGCTTTGCGTAGTGACTGGACCAAAGGGTATGCGAGAAAAAGAAAAAAATAGCGGCCAAAGCCAAAGAGGTTGCCGGAGAGTTCAACGCCGAGCTCGCAAGGAAGAAACAATAGCCCTAGTCCAGCAGTAGATCAAGCCGTTCCGCACTAGTCCCCCGATGGTCAAATTTATTTCCATTCCAGAAAGGCGCATATGTATTATAGAAATACTTCGGTTTGCTGCATCATGCATGATGTTGTTTCTTATGCACGTAACTAAACCCTGTACGTCATATTATTTCTAGCTTTGTTATAAAGTCTATTTTATTTTGTAACATCAAATCTCGTTGTCTTTTCGAATTCAATTCTTCGCGTGGTCAATGTCACTTATCTTTTTACTTAACAATCGTTGCTATCTCAATTGTTCTCACAAAATTTTTCAGAAAATTTCTTGTACTACTACAATATACGATGATCGCAAAATGTTATTGTGAATCTAACATATTTTGTACCATTCACAATCTACGAAAATCACAAATGGATCGATCGTTACATCACATTATTACTTATCTTCGTACTTACGAGTCATTGATGCCTCGATCATCCCCACAAAATTCTTCCAAAAATTTCTCGTACTACAACAACATATGATGATCACAAAATATTATTGCCAGTCTAACATATTTCGTATCGTTGAGAATATACGAAAATTATAAACGGACCAACCAACTTACATTGCCTGCTCTTTTATTTCGAAAATATAACAATTTACAAATAAGATTTTCAAAAATTACTCTTTATTTTTCCATAATTACTTCCATCAGATCAATTAAAAATATTACTATTTTCTTAATTAAAATTGCTACTAAAAATAGAAAAAGATAGCCTTGAATTTTAATACCAATTTGTATTTTAAAAAAGCCAAAATGTTAGCGCTGCAGAATGACGCGCGAGGCGGCCTCTACTCGAAGTTGAAACACTACAAACAAGCACAGGGAATTACTACACAGTAACACAAGCGTGGCAGCACTCAGCGACGCGACGGGCTGGCGTTCGGTGATGGGCTTCCTGTTTTTTACTATTTTACATTTTTTATTTTTTATTTTTGGTTTTTTGTATTTTTTTCGTATTTCTTTGCATTGTCTGTGATAAGTTAACATGTTTTTTATATTTTTATTTTTTTAAATTTAATTATACTAAATAAGTCAACTCAGATGCAGTAAAAAATTAGTCCATTACAGTAAAAAATTATAAACCATCGTCATTCATAAACCATCGCTACTCCAAACACTACCGAATTACAGGCGTCTCGTTCACCGTATCACAGCTAAGCTGTGGACTAGCTAGACCGAAGCACCCGTGGCACACCGTCAAATCAAAACTATTTCAGTACGTCAATCGATTGCGGCGGTTCACCAGCCACCAAGTTGACCCGGCAAGCTGTCAAAAGCGATCACAGCATGATCACAGTTACATGATCCGTGCTACTAATTACACAGTAAGCTAACCTGAACCATCTCATTTGTTATTTGTCGTCATAAGCAGTGCCTGCTCCAGAGCTAGTACGGGCCTATTCTTTTAGCTTCTAAAAATAACTTTTAACTTTTACTATAGTGTCTAATTTTTAAACAGAGTATTTTTTTAAGATAGAGTCTATAAATTAATTGTAGTACATATTAAATACTTAATATCTGTATAATCCAAAATCACAAGAGATTATCTCTCTGTCCGTAATCTATATCACAAACAACTAAAATTCAAAAATTTCAGATAAATACAGAAGCCATAACCATATCCAGGCCTGTATACTCATGAGCAGAAAAAGATAATGGAAGGCCAAGATTGATACAGTAGTGTGCTAGGATCTAGAAGGCATGAACTCACGGGCCGTACGATATCTTTAGGTTTGGTACATAGCACGATATCTAGAAGACCGAGACAGGCAGTGGTCGTCGGACTATTACAACAGTCAAGCAGCAGCACATGCAGTGAGTAGTCGTGGACCGTAAACGATAAGCTTGATTTTTTAAGTTTGCGCATCATACAAGTTCGAACCGGGCTTGAACGAGTGCGTATTAGGATCACTGAATTCGACTCGAATAAATTTGATAATAATTAGTGATTTAACATAAATTAATTTCAAATAATAAAAAAGTTTAAATCGAGGCTAGGTTTACTAAGAGTTAATATGTAGCAATATTTAAGCTCAAATCGAGCATTGACAAGTTATTCGAGTTCGACTTATTAAAACTTGTAAGTTTATAATCAGATATGAGCTTAACTTATTTAGAATTTAAGTTAAGCTCAAATTAAAGCTAAAACAAAATCAAGCTCGAACTTTTTATACAGCATAGTCACTAGGCAGGCTGGCTGGAAGTTGGCTGTTGGCTATCCACAAATCATTCGCCCACCCACTTCTTCCCATTACCGTACCAGCGACTTAACCTGCCTTTCCATGAACCTTCCCGCCGCAGCAATGCCGATCCAATCCCACGTGGCCCCCACTCATTTTAGTTTTTTTTACAGTTTCAACTTCTAACTTTAACTTTTTTTTCACTATTCAGTCATTCATTTTTTTCTGAATTTTTTTAGATTTTTTAGGCTTTTTTGTAATTTTCTTTTTTTCCCGTGTTCCTTTGCATTGTCCGTGATGGGCTAACATATTTTTTTTTCTATTTTTAAATTTAATTATGCCCAAAAATCTAAATCAGTTACAGTAAAAAAAGTCAGTTACAGTAAAATTTCAGCCAAAAGTTAGAAGCCATCGCTAAAACAAACGCTACTATGTTTCTCTTTCCGTGTCTTGTCTGAGATCCTCCTCATTTAGATTTTTTTTATAACTTATATTGTATTGTTTAGTATTGTATTTAATTTATTTTACACTATAACTATTAGTAATTTTTTTAATATAATTAAATTAAAAAAAAAAGCAGGTTAGCCCAATCAACCATGGAGAGCTTTTCAACGAAAGGTCAATCTGCGGAAAGAAGCCGCTGCCGAGCTGTTATTGGCTCCGTCCACCGGTAAGGTCTCAGCACAGCTCGCTATTGCTACGTGATTCTGCGACAGGGGATGGGCTTGCTTTTTAATTCCTTAGCAGATTTTGCTTCTATGGCTGCTTCCAATCCAAACCCTTGCCGTTTCATTGTCCGTTCCATTTGGATCTTGTTTTCAACGCCAGCTATTCCCATCCAATGAGAGGTGGTTTCTTAGGCCCCGCTCAAAAGAGCGATGGGCGTCAGCAACGAGCGATCGGTCAGCTTCAATGTTACTGTAGTGATTTTGACTTCTAGTGAATTGTTTTTTGTTTTTTTAGTATTTTTGTGTTTTATTTTTTTTTCTCGTATTTCTTTGCATTGTCCGCTCGAGATTAGCTTGTCGTTTTTATTTTTATATTTTTTTAAATTTAATTATGCTCAATAAACCAACTCAGCTACAGTAAAAAATCAGCCAGCTACAGTAAAATTCCAGCCAAAAGCCAGAAGCCATCGCAATTCTGAACACCCTCTTAGAGCATGGACAGCGTTTGGTACCTCCAAGGGTACCAGGGTGGGACCTACGGGAGGGTACCCTTCTTGGCTCAAATAGAACAGTGGCCCGTACACTACGTAAGATCAAAACTTGGTGGGTCAAGTGATTGGAATTTTGGTCATTTTTGGTACTGTTTAACACTAAAATATCAAATATAGCATTTTGGTTATTGGAATTCCATTTCTGACTCTCTCCTTGAGCGTGGGACTCCGCGACACCAATGTGTGTGCAGTGGTGCGGTTTGGGAGTGCAGCACTCAGGCACTGTAGCTTCATGCGGTCGGACAGTGCATGTTTTACAACTGTAGCATCATGCGCTCTCGGACCGCATCATATTCTATCCCATCCGCCCAACAAAAGCACCGACCACCCGTCCTTCACATGCAAATGCTTTCCACGTATCGTGTTCTGTGTGTATATTGGTGTGATGCCCCCTCATGATCATCTGCTACACCCGCGCAGTCCCACGATAAATTCGTTCAGACGACTTGTGTTTACAGCAATGAAGGCCTTATCTGCGGTTGGAGCCAGGACAACGAGAGGAGTGAAGTGAAGGAAGAAAGCCGTGTAAACATGGATTTTTGAGTGATTTGCAGTTCAAATTAGAAGTTTTTATAATTGTGAAAGTTGTAGATCGCCTCGTGAGCTTTAAGAAAAGGTAATTATCATCCCCGTGCGACTATAGTTTTATCAATATGATTAGCATGTAATTAGCCAAACTGTCTTTCATGAATGTTGTTGTATGTCAATTTTTAATACAAGGTTTATTTATGTGAAACCTTCCATACATCAAACACATTTATGTGTGAGCATTTGTAGGTGATAACAAGAGTAGCCAGATTAAAAACAAGAATGTTACAACTACTGGGCTTAGGAAAAAGTGGACACAACGTGTCGGGTGATAAAAATAATTTGCAAATAAATTTGCATGAGTAGAAGGGCGCCCTAGGTTCTGTTGTGCAAATGGTTAGGCATATTGAATTTTTGCATTAATCCCAACAAAAATTATACGAATTTGGAGTAAAAATAAAAGAAAATTTGTAATTTAATTTCATACGAATTCCAAAGTAAGATATGTAAATAGTAGAATTCAAAATAAAATTAAATAAAATTAGTACTTTGATTTATATAAGAATTCATAAGTAAAATCCCTAAATGAATAAATTTTAGTAGTAGTTGCACACAACATTGGTTCGGATGCACATAATAGTAGTTACAAGTACTATCTTCAAATGAGTAACAAAGCTTTAGGACACTAGTTCGTAAATGGTACATTGTGCCAAACTTGAGCAATATTTAAGAACATATCATAAGGAATAGCATGGTAAATCGATCAGTTAGAGAACTGTACCTGAAAGCATAAATCCCTCCTTACGAGAGGATGGTTTGTAGGTGATAGGAAGAACATCAAAATTAACATGTAAATTTTACAGTATGATAGCGGTTGTCTGATGGTACGATTGTTGCATGCTGTCTACTAAGTGGGTTCTATATACACCTGTATTAGGTACGCCATGGGTGACATTCATGACTTGTTCATGTTCTACGGGAATGGTCTCATACGCGATGGGCCGTGCGGGGCAGACCTATCAAATTGTAATTGGATCATGGTCCAGGCAACCAGTCTGAACACCATGAGCCTGTCCAAGCTATGGAGGTGTATGTTCCGTGTTCGATCAGGACAACGCAAGGAAGAAGTTACAGATCGAGGCAGTGTATGCCTCACTGGTGGATAATACAGGGGAGACCCTGGGCAACATCTGAAGGTGAGTAGTGATGCTTCATGGGCTAACTACATAGAGGTCATGTGCAACCCTGCCGCTATGATATATGCTAAACCAATGGTGTATGTTGAGTTTGTGGAGAGGACCGAATCGTCTGCCATGGGTGGTTCTAGTGGTGCTGGTGGAGATGAAGTGCTTGGGTTGGTCTCCGGCGCTCATGAAGACTCTTATGCGGTCGAAGATATCGGCGAGGAAGTGGACGATGGAGACCTTAGGAGGTGTGTGGAGAATTTTCAGGTGAACGAAGGTGTGAAGAGGTGGTGGGCCACCCATGTTGATTGTCATGAGTACCTTGCGGACCAGTTGAAAAAAGTGGAGTTTAAGAAGGGTAAGGAGGAGGAGGATGTGGAGATAGGTAGTTCTGGAGAGGATAAAGATGGCAAAGCTATAACGGGAGGTGTGTTAGGTGGTGTTGTGACCACCAACATTACGTACATGCCAACCAGACTGGACTTTGCATCCCTAGTTCTACCACAGGCAGAAGGGGCAAAGTGGGGGTTCAATGAAGACACTCAGTTTTTAGAGCAGCGCTTTTCTAACAAGCGTGCTACCCAGTAGGCTATTGCTAGATACACCGTCAATATTAACCGAAAGTATTAGGTGTACAGGTCCAACCTAGACACCTACATCATCAAGTGTGTGGACAGGTCCTGTCCTAGCAAGGTTCGTGCGCAGCGGTTCAGGGGCGCTACTATGGACTTCCAAATAACAGTGTTGAAGGATCACACGTGCGAGCTTACAGCGCCACTACATATATACCCACCTCGTGGTGGCAGATGTGTCTGTTTCGCCGAAGCTTCTGCTAGCAGATGTAGTGAATATGATGTGGTTCAAAGTCGGCTACAAAAAGGCCTAGCGGGTGAAACAGATGTAGTATTCTTGGCTTTCCATCAGGTGATAGAAGGGTTTAAGTGGTGCCGTCTCGTGCTGACGATGGACGAAACCTTCCCATCTAGAAAGTACAAGGGTACAACCCTCACCGCGGTTGTAGTTGATGCGAACGACCAGTTACTCCCTGTGGTCTTTGTAATTGTGGAGAATGAGAACACCGATAGCTATCTGCGGTTCCTAGCCAATGTGAAGCAGGCCATAGTGCAAGATCACCCAGATGTGTGTGTTATCTCGGATCGCAATACAGGCTTATTGTCCGCATTGCGCACAATGTAGAATGGGATGTAGCCCCCTTCTAGTGGAATGATATAAGGAACCGTTGGTGCATGAAGCACCTCACAGTAAACTTCCACACAAGGTTTCATAGCAAGGACCTAATGAAGGTGTTCAAGAAACTCTGTATACAAAACCAAAAGTGGAAGTTCGAAGCCTTGTGGAGGCAACTTGATCAGGAGACTGGAAAACATGTACTGCGTCCTGACTAGGCTGAAGCTGGGGTAGTGGAGGGAGGTTCTGCGAGAGTTGGGGAGTTCACACAATGAGTTTACTCCAACGCACCTGACTTGGAGATGTGATCTTTGCTACATGACATCGGTGGAGCAAGATATGGAATCATGACAACCAATATGTCCGAGGTGCACAATAGTGCCTTGAAAGGCGTCCGATCCCTGCCGATCATGACAGACATGGAGGAGAGCTGGAACCGTTCCATCGGGTACTTTGTCAACAGAGCCATGATGGCAAAGAAGTATCTGGATGAAGAAAAATAATTCTTCAAGGTAATGCAGGCGTACATGGATAAGAAGATCGACAAGACTCGTTCCAACATTGCTCATACCATGGATGGCATAAGGAAGAAGTTCGAGATTTGCCTCAGACAAAAGTATATGATGGGTCACACTAGAGGGAATCGCAAGCAGGTCTACACGATTGCTAACGTCTTGCACTTACAACAAGCCGTACCTTTTACACAAGCCATACTCCCATGTGTACGTGGCATGCGTGGTATAGCGCCAGGCCTAGACGCAATACATCTTAGACTACTACGATATGCACCACCTGTACGACACTTGGAGTACGGAGTTCCACTTGTACAAGGTGGACATGCACTACAGAGACCTTTGGGCAGGGCAAGTGAAGTGGGTGCTGAATGACGCACTCAAGCAAGCCAGCCCTGGAAGATGACATGGCCGCCACATCCGCAACGACATGAATGCCAAACAACATGGGGATCGGGTTCGGCACCTGAAGTGCAGACTCTGCAAGGCAATTGGGCACTCCATTAGCCACTGCCCAAATAGGCCAATGTCAAGCAACGTACCATAGCAATCAGTACATAGCTCTGTTGTCCTGATGTTGGTTCCATCTTTTAGTGTGTTGGGATGCACTCCAATCATATGTCATTGTGGTACTTTCAATTTGTGAGGGGCTTTGTTGTGTACATTTTCTTTATGTTGTGCACATTGGTTTGCAAGCTTTGCACTCAGGTGAATTCATCGTAGGGTGATATTTGTGTGTACATTTTCTTATGTCTTTCCATGTTGAACCATGGTACATGTGGGGTGTTCTCGTTTGGTACATTTTGCCATCGTTATATTTGTTGTATATACTGTTATCATTCTCGACTAACTTGTTTTTCTTCATCGACAGGAGATGACGTATGAACTGCTAGACCCCCATTGGAATAAGCAGCACCGATGCTTGGCGTGGTCGTCGGGTGCCGACCCTTCGAGCTTGATCCTTAGGTGCCCCCGAGAGCACTAGCCTCTAGACCAGCGGTACATCCCACTACCGCGGGACACTAGGCTGCTGCCCATTGCCCGCATGTTGGATCTACCGCACGCATTCTAATTCGCTGGGGCATAACTGTCCGCACTCGTTGATCGTTGGAGATTGGAGACTCACTTTCCACTTTCGGTGGGACGAGATAACGGTTACTCTTCAGGACATGTCCATGCTTACTGCTCTACTGCTGTGTGATGCTGCAGTAGTGCCACCCCCAAAGCGAGCACACTGGAAGATCCATCTAGGTCACCGGTTCGGTCACCCAATCCCAGACAACATATCCGGTGTACCACATTTGTGGCTACGATGCTACATGACCAGCCCCATGGACGTGCCTCAGGAGGCAATGTGGACGCACTTCCTCGTGCACCTCTTGTTTCTGTTTAGCTGGGTCTTGTTTCTTACCACCCATGGAGATTTCGTGCACCCAGCTGCATCCACCTTGAAGAGTTCTTGGCGAACGCCTGGCCCGATGAAGTGCCGCAGTATAGTTGGGGATCTGCAGTCCTTAACGCCACGTACCGAGGCATGTGTGATGCCTCGCAGCGTAGTATGGTCGAGGAGCCGGTCCTCACGGTGTGCTACATCCTCCTTCAGCCGTGGTCGTGGGAGCACTTCCCGGTTGGCAGGTCCATAGTGCCGTGCACCCTTTCGAGTTCAACCCGGAGTTTTATGACCAGGGTGATGGTGACGACCCCATTCATTGGCCTATAATGGGTATGCGTTGGACACGTGCTCAGCTACGCTAGGCCAAGGAGAGACTGTGGCGTGTTTACTCGGAGTTTCATAACCAGTTCGAGACTCTTCACGACGACGAGATTGTCTGGTAGCCATGGACTCCACAATTCATTGGAGACACAGCCCCTTATGGCTTGTCATCTCAGTGCAACGAAGACCACACATCCTAGTTGACGACCTGCCACCTGGTCTTCTCCCACTTCATCGAGTCGTAGAACCCACAGCGACCATGAGGCAGTTCGGGTTGTACCAGGAGGTGCCACCACTACCAGGATGATCTCTTACAGTGCAGGCCTATGGGTACGTCTGAAATCATCTAAGCACCCAAAAAATATTTTGGTAATTAATGACAATATGTGAATATAAGATTAATATATTTGCTAAGTATCACATAGGTTCAGTCCCTAATGATGAATGTGACAAAATGAAAATAAATGATAAAAGTCAATACGAAGATCAAGATGGTTTAATACAAAGGTATAAGTAGTCTAGGATCCCTTTTATTTTTACCGGTCTTAGAAGAAAGGTTAGAAGACTAAATTATAGGATAATTCTTGTACTATTAAGAGGGATCATAGAAAGTAACTTGAAAGCGTATTCTTGTACCATTTGGATCAATTTAGGATCATACATACACTTAGAATTAAATCTGAAAGCCAACTGTGCTCTATCAGGAAAATCGAAAGTACCGAGGTGTGTTTAGTGAAACTACCGGACTTCGAAAGTACCGGCGTGTACATAGCGGTACTACCGAAACTCAGAAGTACCGATACTTTAAGCAGTACATTTTTTCAGAGAGCACCCATTTGAACACTTAGGCCCCCTGATATCAGTAGGACCAGAAAATAAACGACGGAACTACCTCAAAGTGGTACGACCGCACTCTAAAACGGAACTACCGGACCTCGAAAGTACCGAATGCCATTTCAATGAAAAGCTAAATGCCATTAGAAAAACTAATAGCCGGAAGTACCGAATGCTATTAGAAAAACTAATAGCTATTGCAATGTCATTTTAGTCAAAAACTAAATATCCTATATTTTAGGTTTTTCTGTTAGTTTTTAGTTTCGACTTCTATCAATTGATACTATTTATTAGATCTATTAACTATAGATAAAAGCCATCAACTATAGTTGAGGAGGATATGGCTAATCTTAGGGCCTGTTTGGTAGAGCTCCAGATTCTCATTTTTCAGCTTCTGCTTCAGATTCTGTAAGAATCCACTTCTCTGAGAATCTGGAGCTACCTCTGAAAAGCGTTTGGCTAGTGGGTTGGCTCCAGATTCATAAAAGAGGAAATTTGAGGGAAATAGACCATGTTACCCCTAGTTGTAACCCTTTTATTGACAAACAAATTGTTGTTGACGATCAGATCAGAGCATGTGCTTTCAAACTTATGCCATGACGAATTCGCAAGTTCAGAAGAGAATCAAATGGCACTATGGCAGGCTACAACATCAACCAATAATGTCCAACCAGCAACCATAGTTTGCTTGTGCACATTTCAGAGGACTGTGCTCTCTTGCTAGGCAATAACAAGGAATACACTGGTGTCGACTCATTGCACAACAAACTGAAGGTCTAGTTTGTAGCAAACCTGAAAAATCGAAGCAAGAAATGTTACAAGCTTTTCGTTACCAAATTTCCTTTGTGCTTGTTCAGCAAATGAAACCACACCATTGCAAACATCACAACAATGCTTCTAGTAACAAAAATTTCAGAACATTCAGCATAACATTTTCAAAACATTAGCCATGCAGCTCTTCCAAACAAAAAATTCACCTGACACTGCGGATGTCGTCGAGGGAGTGGGACGGTGCGGGCTGACCGGGATCCGGCGCGGCGAGAGGAGGAAGAGGCCGAGGCGGCACCGAAGCTTGGGAGGGAGGGGCGGCGCCGGGGCTGGGGCGGTCGAGGAGGGAGGGGAAGGGGGAGACGGCGGCGCGAGAGGGGGAGGGGAGAGGGGAAGCGGCGGCACGAGAGGGGGAGGGGAAGGGGGAGGCGGCGGCGCGAGAGGGGGAGGGGAGAGGGGAGGCGGCGGCGCGAGAGGGGGAGGGGAGAGGGGAGGTGGCGGCGCGAGGGGGGAAGGAAGGCGGTGGCGCGATGCGGGGAGGCGAGGCGCGTGCGGGGAGGACGAGGGGCGCTCGGACGAGGGGACGAGGTACGCTCGGGTGGGGAGGGCGAGGCGCTCGGGTGGGGAGGGGATTCGGATTTTATACCGGTGGCATTTTGTGGGTAAATATTAGGAACTTCAATAGGTAAGTTGGTTTTAGATGCCATAGCTCCCCACGAGAATCCACCAAAAGGCTGCTTCTTCTCTCTAGTTCATTTTGGAGAGTGCTTCTCGCGAGAATTAGAATCTCATCATTTTGAGAATCAGGGTGTTTGGTACAGCTCCCTAAGAATCTATTAAAAAACTGGGAGCAGAAGCTGTATCAAATAAGCCCTTAATATCAATCCATCGAAAAAAGCTGAATGAATGGGGCCTTAATAGCCGATCACACTATTCTACTTTCCCTAGTACAAATTACAGGAGATTGATGACAATCTATGGATGATCTGCCCATCGCCACATTTGGAGGACTGGACGAATGCGACCAACATTTACGACGCAACCGAGATAGGCCTGTACCCAAGCACATATTACATGCATGTGTTCGCTCAAAAAAAAATTGCATACCAGTGTTAAAAACATCTCCCTTTTCCTTGATTAACTGATAAGATATTCATATGTTACAATGATATCTATAAAAAAAGTAATAGATATAATATTTTGCGAAACTCAAGACAATATACCTTATGCTAAGTGATTTAATAAAAAAAAATTAAAACTAAGACTTTTTAGATTTTCTAATTTTTACAAGAATATTTAAACTATTTCTTACGGCACTTCTATGTTTGAAACAGGTCTTTAAAATTTTCACTAAAAAACAGTTGATATACCTACTCTGCGCTATCTGTGGTGGATCACATCTCATTTTTATGCGAAGATGAATATAAAAAAGTGGTAAATGAATAAACTCGCTTTTTATATCCTGATTAAAAAACGTAACAAACGAGTTTGAGAAAGCATTGGAGGGGCAACGCTCCAAACATGACCGCAGGCCTGCCCCATGTAAATGAGGTTCCAATGCAACAGAAGCTGGGATTTCAGTAACACTGCGACGAAGCAGCTCTGGATGGCTGTTGTTTCAGTCTTCTTTTGCGGTCAATCATCAAACCATGGGTGTGAGAATCTTGCTTGGCAATCATACAGTTTGTTCTTCTAGTCACTGTAAGCCCCAAAATTATACCCCTTAGCCACATAACTCTAGTATCTTAAATCTTTGTTGAAGACCAAGATTGTCAATTAACTGTCAACTAGTATAAATTATCAATTTGGTGCAAACAAAGAAAAAGCTAATTCTTATATGTATTGCCTTATGGTACAAAACATTATACCAGGTTCATCCTAATAGCATATATGATGCTGTAAGACGTAGCTGCTTATCTTTACTATTATAAAAGAAGTAATTGGTAGTTGGTCCGTCCTCCCTCCTCTTCTCTCAACCCTTCGATGTGATTGTGAGATAAAATTACTCCGCTCCGCCTCCCCTCCCCCCGCGCCGCCTCCTCCCCTCCCTCCCACTCCGCTCTGCTCCGCCTCCCCACCCCGCACCGCCTCCTCCCCTCCCTCCCGCTCCGCCTCCCCACCCCGCGCGTCGCCTCCTCCTCCCCTCCCTCCCACTCCGCTCCGCCGCCGATAACTGCAGACTCCAGGTTTAGTGGGTTGATTTAGGTGTCCATTTATGGGATTTTTTGGTTTGTGCCTTGTGGTGTTCTATGAAAAAATTGTGTGTTCCTTTATTGCGCAGGTGCTCAAACAATTATAGTTATCTTATTGTGTAGTTTCAAAACATTTTGCATTCTGGTCAGGTGATTCAGTTTACAGCCATCCAATTGATTTCAGCCAGATGTGAAAATCAATGAGCTCCTCTGATCACTTTATTCTTTAATATACAAAGTAGTGAGCTCCATGTATCACATCATTCTTTAGTAATATGCAGTAACCAACAAATTGGACATTCATGCAGCTTTATAGTGTTGTGTTCAATTATTTTGTCACGGGATTAGAGATATTGAGGGGGTATACCATTTGTTGGAAATGTTAGAAATTGATTTTTGTAAGTTGTATAGGCAATTAGGCACCTGGCTATATTTTAGATCCAAGCTCTGATTGTATCATGACAATGCTATACTTTCAGTTTTTGAATTTTTTTTGTGATGTATGTCCTTGGTCATGTGTAGAATTCTTTTATCTAGACTCGATACATGTTCATTTAAAAAAATGAATTCTTTTGTAAGGATGGCATGAGATGCCATGTAAAGAATGTTTTCCCAAAGTTTTTTGTTCGGTGCTTTGTTTTTCATATTGCTTATCGTTAGCTGTAGGGCTGAATAGAAGATTTTCTTTGGGAATTATTTGTGACTGCAATGATCTTTTCAGAAGTTCTATTTAATATGCATGTGCATGTCTATAGTAATTTTTAAATTTTGGTCCATGCTGCCTTGTGGTGTTCTATCAAAAAAATTGCTTGTTCCTTTACTGTGTAGGTGCTCCAACAATTGTAGTTATCTTACTGTGTTGTATTGAAAGATCTATTGCTACATTGCTCTCCCTTCATTTGTGCAGCCATCATTTTGTTTGTTTCACTAAAACTGCTAAATTGAAGCAATTCTCCCCTATTTTTGTTATTTCTCTGTTCATTCTCTGTATGGTATTCCCTCGTTAAACAGAATTGGTGTTCGTCACGTGGATAGGTAAATTGCCTGTGCGTTGCAACGAAATATTAAAAGAAGGCAAAACCTGGTTCTCTTTTTCTTTTTTTTAAACCTGCTTGTTTTTAAAACCTATTGGTTCTTACTACCATTATTTAGTAGTTTTCATATTACCGATTTAGACACTTACGTATATTAGTGGTCAAATGTTAAATAAACATATTCTAAAACACCAATTCTTCCTTATCAAAATCTGTATACCACACATTTAGCCACTGAATCTCTATTTTGATACTTGTAGGAATATGTGTTTACCTCCAGAGAAGCATTCCTCACAGGTGTGAGACAGCACTACCCACAATAATGAGTTTTTCCAGTCAGAGCACAATGTGCAACCGAGAACTACAATTAAGTCAAATGTAAACATTGCAAGTTATAACCTAGAACTACAATCAAGTCAAATATAAACATTACAAGTTATAACCTAGAACTACAGTCAAGTCAAATATAAACATTGCAAGTTATTCGACCTACTGAACAACATAAACAATACTCAAGCAGTTAGTACAAAAGGCATCTATAACAAATTAACAAATGAACAACTCATGTTTTACCTTTGAAACATGCATTCTCCTTGCTTTACATCTGTAGAAACCATGTCATAGCTCCAATGCAACCATGTTATTCTCCAAGACAATCTGACAGTTATTTATGTATTAAGAATACTATGAAAAAAATATTATTTACTATCATTTCTGTACATATTGTTTTATGTGGTCCTTGTTCTATTATGTTTCACTAATATAATGCTTGATTTATTTACGAGTATGAACATATATGTTTTGTTTGATACATGATGACGTAAGAAAAAAATTGATATTTATTATTCAGTTTGAGATCATATTTGATAGTATGCATCACTTTTATTTGATTTTCCGTTGCAACGCACGGGCACCTTACTAATCTAGCTCTAAATACAGATACTTTATGGACACTTCATACAAATGTTCAAATTAACTTATGTCACATTTGGCAGCAAGATAATGCACACACCATGGTGCCACCGAGAGATATTCGGCAATTCTTTTACCAACAGCCATCAGACTGTGAAGCTGTTAGCAACCTTAAAATGCAAGCAAGCTTGCAATCACAAGAACTCCAACCATGAAGAGCAGGGCCTTCAGGTAGACGTCTGCCTGCTGCTGTTGTCCAAGCGGTCCTTGTCGGGGGACGGCATGGGCATGTCCCATATGCCCACCATGGAATCCATGGCCATGGCCATGGCCATACCCATAGTGAAACCCAGCAGGCTGCGCATAAGCAGTTGCATCTGGAAATCCATGCACTTGGAAGCTAAGCATAGGGAATAGGCCCCCAAATGCAGCCGAGAACCGTACATTCGCCAGTGGGACTCCCGTGCCCATGAACCAAGGATTCGCATTGGCATTAGCAAAATTGTTGTTAGGATCAGCCTGTTGGGCTGTTGCAGGCCTCTGGCCAGTCGGGCGGTGAGGAATGTCAGCCTCAGGTATGTTCTTTGACCTCGGGTCAACACGGTCCTTGCCACGGCCATAAAGTGGAACAAGCTTGTCCTCTTCAACGACGGCCTTGCACACCGGGCACTCTGGTGAGTGTGCGTGGATGTGCAGCCACCTGTAAAGGCATGGCCAGCAGAAGAGGTGGCCACAGAGAGTTACTATTGGCTCTTGTGGCAACTCAAAGCAGATATTGCACTCGAAGCTCCCCCCAGCTGCATCGCCACTGCTGCCACCACTCGTTGATTCCCCAACATTGGTAGCCATCTTGCTGTTCTCCGAGGTGAAACAAACTGTAATTGATAAAAGATACTACAATCACCAACACTGCCATAAATAGCTATGAAAGGAAGAGAATGCACTGTGTAACACCACTAACTATTACCAGCAAGTATGAAGTTACTAGTACAGAACAAACAACATCCATATTTTTTGGAATTTTTCAAAACTTTTAGACGTGGGATGCACACACTAGATATTCTCTCTTACCCAGTACTGTGAAACCTTCCAATAGGGTCCAATTTTGGACGAAGGGTAAACTTGCCATCATGCCATGTTCATAAGTAGAATGCAAAAACTAAACCAAAAATAACACAAAGAAAGGTCCCCAATTAGTTCTGATAAACAGGACGTCTGATGATCAGAAACTCTCCCAAAAATGTCAATTATATTTCAGATCTTCTATAAGGCTAAGCTCAGTGTTCACAACAATAGAATTAAAAATCTAGTAATCTACACATTTCAATCCGCACAAACAAGATATGAACAGTCATTATTTGGGGAAGGAAAAACCTGTATATTTATTCATAGAGGAAAATTCTAAGGCCCCTTAAAAGACCTACGAGACTGATTTGGGGCTCACATCACACTCGATCTATTTCTATCGTAACCGTTCGCCCAGACCAAAAATCAGAAACCTTCAGGAGGAAATTCCAACCCTTTCTCCCGAAAAGATCCCAATCCCCCCCCCCCCCGCCCCACCAATAAAAAAAACCAATCTTTGATCCTACATAGCGGCGCGCATGGATCAAATTAGCAATCAAATCACGACCCCAAACCTAACTACGCCCGAATCGCCAAGAACGCCCCCCAAATCGAGCACTAGACCGAGCGAAAAAACTCTCGATCGAATCCGCCCCACGAACCCAACTCAGATACAACAACAGCAGTCAACCCTAAGCCCTAGATCACGCCAGAATCCAACGCAGAATCTGATGGGAGGCACACTATTATTACCTGCGAGCAAGAGGTGGAGCCGCGAAGCGTGGAGAGGGGAGGAGGAAATATTTGATTCGACGGCGAAACTACGGGAACGATGAACTATGCGGGGGTATTGATGACCTGGAGCCCCCCGCCCGTATAAAATTAGGGAGGGTGCGGGCCCCACCTGGAAGATTCTAGAATCCGGTCGCTTTCGCGGCGGTTTACCCTGCTGGTTTCTCGCGGGCATGCTTTTTCTGTGGAAGGATACGGAAGCTTCTCAGCAACTGTCTGCAAGGCGTGCAAGGAAGGAATCATGTTGCTGTGCTTTTGTTGCGAGTATAATGCTGTTAAGAAATCCTGAAGGTTATGGTGTGAGTAAATACTAAAACTATCTCTAGGAACTTAGATTATAAATAGAAATACAGTTGTACATTGTAAATGCCCCCAGAGAATGAATAAAGATTGCTTTTGGTGTCTTCTCTATGATTGATCTATTGTGTCTTTGATGGTTGATTGATTACGAGACTGCATTGCCGTTCATCGATCTTCATAAATTTCTTAACACGTTATCAGTATGAAGCTCTACGAGGTATACGGTATGTAAATTATGAACCGATCTCTTATGTATTGCTGTTCATATTTCTTTTCAATCTAGATTGATTTTAAATTACATAGCAATGTCCTAAATAGATCAATCTTGTATTTATTATTCTCTAAAATAGATCGATCTTCTCTCTTCGCATAAGGCTATGGATATGATAGATTAAACTTTCACATCATAGAGTGATCAGGACAACCGATCTAAGATTGTTCATGTAAACCACAAATATCCATTGCATCGGATCGAAGCATACAAATTGATCAGATGATTGAGCTTAGTAAGAAAGAAAAACTACCGGCCGTCGAGCCCAGTGCCCAAAGCCGCTGGCCGCTCGTTGGTCACCGGGCGACACCTGCAATCGCGCTGATGCACCGGCATCCGCTCACCGTGCTTAATGAAACCGGCCGCAGCCACTCCGACCGACCGTGCTTGAAGTCGCCGTCACCTATGCACGCATCCACACGCTCCGGCCAGAAACCGTCGGCGTAGACTCAGAAGCCGCACCCAGAGTCCCCGCCCGGAGTCGTGTCACCGCCTCTGCGTCGATTCCTGGCTGCCCGAAGCCAGTCCTCCGCCGATGCCGAGCCGCCGCCGCGCTGAGACGGCCCGCGCTGCACCCGGGCCGCTGCCGCCATGCGCCAGGGCGCCCTGCTGCACCGGCCTTGCAGCCATGCACCCGGTCGAGAAAAGAGGGGAAGGAGGACGCAGTTGCGGAGCGGTGGTTGCGACCTGAAGGGGCGAAGAGGCCGGGGAGGCGGAGTGGTGGCATGCAGCCGAAAATGGGGGGACTGAAAATGGGGGAGGTGGAGGAATGGTGGCTGATAGAAGAAGATAAGGTTGGGCTGGGTATTTTGCAGATTAGCCCTTGGATCTTTGGGAGATCACAAGTAGGTGATAATAATTTTTTGCTTAGCCCCTAATGTTTGGCTAATTTAGAGTGAACATGATGGAACCGAAAAATACACTTACAAATATGCCCCTACAGTTCATTATGATTACAATTTGACCCATCAGAATTAACTTTATTACACATGCTTTATTTAATGAATTGTCTTTCAGCTTCATCATTATCCAGCCAATTTTATGGCATTATTGTTTATACCTATGGGATTATTTTTTTAGTATGACATTTTCTGCTTATTTAATTTTTCTAAATATTATTAGCAAAAAATTATTAAAATTTCTAGGAAATTCCAAAAAATTCTAGAAAAATCCAGAAAATCCTAGAAAATTCCAGAAATCCTAGAAACATGGTTTTAGATATATGAGCTTCCATAAATTTGTGAGACCTTAGACTTAGTACACTTTGAAAGCATCATATTTCTTTTATGGTTTATTTCTTGGCATTATATGTTTGGGGTTTATTTAATGGGTTAGTAATTTTTGAAAATTGCTTAAATGCCCTAATAATCATCAGGAAATTCCAAAATATTGCTAGGAAAATCTGAAAAATTGATACTTTATCTATTGAATAGATAAAAGTAAATTATTACTCTGTTGCACTCATTTCATGCACTTCAGATTACCTACCAGAAGTAAGTATGTATAAAACTGCATGAATATTGTACGCCATTAGGCATCACTAAGTGGATATTTGCACGCCTCAAATGGCTATAAATTGTATCATCTAGGCTTATTTAATTGGCATATTTACCATTGTTAAGCCTGAAGTTGACATAGTCATACCCTTTTATCACTAAAAGGTAAAAACTTTGTAGTTAGTAAGGTATCGCCTCCACTCTACCTTAGAGTGTTATTGGTAGCCCTGAAGGCACTTTGCCAAGATCTATTGCTCTTTCTAGGACCAGAAGTCCGCATACGAGTATTACTCCATCTTGTTACACTATCTCTGGACTAAGTTTAGGTAACTCGTATGTTACCAATAAACTGATGCATTCATAAGTAAGAATAAGCCTACGGTGAATAATATGGAGACTGGTAGCATTCTCCTAGTTATTCCTTAGCTCTATATTGGATGTCATTTTTCCACATGAGTAGCATCAATTGTATAGATATAGCTCCTGTCGAGTTTGATCTTGCTCATGAAAAGCACATCTTATCTTTTGCTGAAATTGTACATTAAATAACCTTTTCCCAGATACCAAAAATACTTGATCTAAGTTGTTCTGTTCAATCCTTACCCCTGCTGAATAGTTTCTTAATAAAACACATTGCCAGTAGCACATCTTACGTGACGTAAGATTTATTAATCATGCATGGAATAATATTTGTAAATATTACGCCTAATATTTGATAGGAATAATGATATGCCTCAGTTGATTGATTATGAGACTGCATTGCCGTTCATCGATCTTCATAAAATTTCTTAACAAATGCTTCTTGAAGCGATGATTACGGTTTTACAAGACGAGGAACGAAAGTGGCTGCACCGTAAGGGTGTGTCCCTATATGCTACGGTTGCGGTTGACAGTTTTTAATTAAAAGTAAAGATGTGTCTAACAATTATTTGAATATTTTTTCTAAAAAATTGTTTAAAATTTTTTTGCCATGTATACAACATTTTTCGCTTATGTTTACAATATTTTTCGTCTATATTTGTAATATTTTCCCATGTATGCAACATATTTTCTATGTGTGCAACATTTTATAGCCGAGAAATGTTGTATTGATGGAAAAAAATATTACAAGCATAGGCAAAAAAAATATTACATATACAATAAAAAAAGTTGGATGATTTTTTGGAAGAAAACATCCAGATGATATTTATCAAAACCCTAAAAATAAATATTGTAAAAAGTTGAAAGAAGTGGTTTTTAAAAAGGAATGGACAAGCGATGGGAAAATGAAGGAGAGATACTTGTACGAGATGGAAGTGGGAGGAGTGAAGTGCCTGGTATGCCCATGATCACAAAATCATTTAATGCTGATATAGAAACAACATATTGCAAGTATATAGGCACATCTAGTAATTCATATACTCTATTTGCTTGCATTTTAGGCGTCTAATGATGAGACGTTAAAAAATGATTCTGCATCTATTCATAGACTTTATTTTGTCAATATCAGGCAGCGCTTAAGAACTCGCGACTAGCTTAGTATCTTGTGTTTGGTCATAAGAATGAACTAAGAATGTGCAGCACAAGTGATTGTGCAACCAACATATCATTAGTCGAATGAATGATGTTATCCTTGAGAACTGTTTGCGAAACTATATTGTTTACCATTGAATTGAATCCTTAGTTCAACAAGTTAGAATGAATGTGTTAGTTTCTTAATTTTAGTTTTTTTTATTTTTTTCTTTTATTTTTCTTCTTTTTTCCCTTTACATTGTCTATAGAGATATAGCAGTATTTTTCTTTTTATATATATATTTTTATTTTCCTTTAACTTAATGATTAAGAAAAAAATAACAGCTGCTATAGTGCAACTTTAACTAAAAGTCTTCGATTTAAGCCAAAATGAATAGAGCCTAAACTTCCTCTTAGGCACTTCTATCAGCTCAACTGGAACACCGGATGGGTTCTTTTGGCCTGTAATTTTGAAATTCTAGCTATTCGCGTGAGACAGTACACTAAGGAAAATAATCACATGTGATTTTGACCGATACAGCTAAATTTGGTACAATTTGTACTACAATATATCTATAGACCATGCCTTAAAAAAATATTATTTAAAAGCTAGTTACTGTAAAAATAGAAGGCAAAACCTAAGCACATGTCCAAAAAAAAAGGCACCCACTTAGTACCTTTGGCAATTTTCTTCATTACTTATTACTTTCTCTCCAATATCAATGCTGCTAGCTTCGGGCTTATTTCTTTTTAGTTGTGGCTTATAACTTTTAGTCTATTCGTGGAGAGAGTACGGAGTAAGTGAAACTTATATACGATTTTAGTGGATATAAATAAAGTCGATATAGTGTGTACTACAATTAACTTATATATCCTGGTTTAAAAAGACATTTCGTTTGAAACTTAGTTCTATAAAAAAATCGAAAAGCAATTTTTTAGAAACTAAAAAATAGGGACCCTTCATCTTCACCTTTTAATAACCAAATAATCATAAATTTAGGCAGCGTCAGCGAAGGCTAGTTTCGTCAACGAAGGCTAGTTTAACCCAAACTAGCCTTCGCTGCTCAAATTTGTGATTATTTGGCTTCCAAAGGAGGTGAACCCTGAAGTTGACACCATTAATATTGAAGACAGAGTAATGAATATTGAGAAAAATCTGCGAAAATTTACTGGGTGTTGCAGGTGGACCGATAGACAATGTTGAACTAAGAAAATATTTCACTAATAAAAACAACGATGGTTTTTTTTCCGAACAGTTTTAAGGATAACATCATCTATTTGATAGATGATACACTCATACACGTTTTGCGCTGTACTTCGTTCATTCTTGTGTCCAAACATATAATTGCAAACTTTTAAGCGCTTTGTCTAATATCTATGAAGTGAAGTCGATGAATTGGTGCGGCACCATATTTGAACATCCCATCAAAGGAATCAAATTACATATAGGACATTGAACGTTTAAAACACAAGCAAACGGAGAGTATCAGAATCACTAGATTTTCCTATGTGGTTGCAGCATCTGAAAAGGCTCTATATTTTTTTATGCTGGAACTCCATTAGGACAAAGGAATGCTGATCAATTATACTAATGTAGGCTGTTAACCCTGGTTTGGTTCATTGTCGTTATTTACCTAATTGCTTGTGGCATGGCACTCCTTAGAAGTCGTTTCGTTTATTTATTCGGGACAGCTTTTTAAAACCGATTAATCGGTATTTAGTTTGTTTATGCAGATGCTTACGCTATAACTAAAAATCATCAATTATAGACATAAGGTATCAGCTACAGCGGCCAAGCACTTGCTCGGTTGGCAGGGGCTGTTAGTGGACGCCCTGCCTACTTGGTTTTGAGCCATGACGCCGCACCTTTTCAGGGGCACTATTTATTTGGACAGTGTCTCTTTGGTACTATTTATGTTAATAGTATCATCTGAATACACACATGTACGTGGGTGTATTCATTGGTCAAAGTGCGCGTCTGCGCACTCAGAGATCTTGAGTCTCCGCTTCTAGTCTCAAGCATGTGCCTTAGATGCATTCACGTGACTGTATAATAGGTGTATATGGTGCTGAGTATGTATATGTGTACGTTTTTATTATACTTATAAAATCAAAAAAATAATCTATCAACTACAGTCGAAATGAATGTAGCCGTAAGGAGTGGGCTGATGTATACCACTGGAGCAGCGCATAGCCACGCGGCCGCGCACCATCCAGAAAAGAAAGCTGGCCGCACGGCGCGGGCATTTCTTGGGCGCGCTGCACGTTTTGGGCTGCAGCACGCGATTGTACTCCGCTTTGTACATTATTTGTTGGACACGACGACTCGTACGGGTGAGTTCAAAGGATTAGCTCCCGTTTGCATAACTTGATTTCCTTTCTTTTGTTGATTTCGTGTTTGAAGCATGTTCTGGTGAACACACAAACTTTTCGCTTGAACATGAATTTTTTTAAAATGTTGATTTGAACACAAAAAATTTAGGGAAAGTGGAAAAGGTTGAGGAATAAAATGATCTAATTTTACATAGAATACATGCATGGAATCGCAGCCATGCGTGCACATCAGTCTCGAGCTCTGTCGAAATTTTGCATGGAAGCGTAAAAAGAAAGCATGTAACTAATTAACCAAAGATCGGTACGCCCAACCGATCGATCTCCAGTGAGGGAGAACGCTGCAAAGATCTAGGAAGAAGACGACGCGCCGCCGCTCATGTCGTCGGAGAATTCGTCGCTGTACATCTCCTCAATCATCGGCTTCCACAGCCGCACCCGCGCGTTGATGAACCAGTTCGATATCTTCGCAACGGGTAGCTAATTAGTTGATTAATCGGGTGATTAATTAGTATATTGTAACAGTAGGACGTACTTGGCTTCTGCTTAAACCCGTGCTCATGGCCAGCCTGAGCTTCTCGTTGTCATTGGGGTACCTGCACGTTGAGTAGCAAAATGATGGTGAAACTTCGAGGAAAATGATAAAGAAAGTTAATGGTATTATTACCACAAATTTTCTAGAAAGTATTTTACAAGATATATAGCTTGGTGAAAGTAACGGAGTAAACGGCGATCGAGCTGGCGCGCAATGCCAAACGGAGCCTTGTTACTGTTGAAGAGCAACTTACGGATGCAGGAAATGGTCCAAGAGCCACGCCCGGAGGACGGCCACCGAGTCCTCCGGCAGGCCCCTGAGCGGCCTCCACGCCTGCTCCGCCCGCGCCGCCGCGGCCTGCTTCTTCCGCCGGACCACCCTGTTCATCATGTCCACGGTCACCGGCAGCGCGGCCTCGTCCTCGCGCAGCGTCGGCGCCGACATTCTTGCCGCCGCGGTGGCGTGGAGCCTGAGCTTGCGGAGTATGGCACGCCGCAGGTTGCCGAAGTGGCGCGACATGGCCTGCGCCATGAGTGACGTGTACCCGGCTGTCGCGCAGGCCCCGAGGCCCGGCTCGAACGACGCCGCCACGCGTCTCAGCTCCCGGAAGTAGTGCTCGTGCCGGCTCTCCAGCTGCAGCACCCCACGAAGAACGAATTAATTACGTGAAAAGCTTCGATTAGTTTGTCAGTAGTTAACTGCTACTAGTGCGCACATGGCAGGAGACGCCATGGATTAATTGGGAATGTAGTAACAGTACGGACCTCCTTGAGAAGGCCGAGGAGCTTTGTTTGGACGCCGTCACCGTCGTTGTCCCTGCCGTGGAACGGGCGGTTCGTTGCTGCCTGCAGATACATTTCTTGCAGAGCACTAGCCTCGAGCTGTCCATGCTTCTTTGCCTCGTCGTTGCCGCCTCCTGCGCGCGCGTCGGCCGCCTCTCCCATGGATACAGCTTCGTGCAGCAGCTCCTGCGCTGGCCGCAGGTACAGGGAACCGCGCAACACCGACATCATCGCCGGCGCCACGCCGCACGAGCAGCAACAGGGCGAGCAACGGTCAGCCGCTGGGCCGAGAGTCAGGACCAATGGACCAGTACCGCTCGACCCATCGTGCTGATGATGATGATGCTCCTCGTGGCGCGCAGGGCTTCGGCCCGGAGGAGCCGCATCCGCCTGCGCCGGTTGGTGCTGCAGCAGCTGGCAATGGCTGCATGTAGTACTGCTCGGTTGGTACGCTCCATTGGCGTTCTGCGTTACAGGCTGCTGCTTCTTCGGAGCTTGTTTCGGTGAACTTTTCCGGAGGTGCTTGATCACCATGTCGACTTGTGTTCTACTACTGATAACCAACCACTACTAATTAAGTATGTGAGTAAGTGACCTGAAGCATCTGAGTGCACATCAGCAGGCAGAAGCACAGCAGGATGAAAATCGATCAAACAGTATCTACAGTGACTATACAAACTGATGAACTAGTTAACAAGCAAGCACCAGCATGAGCAAAATGTGCACGTACCTTTGCCCTTGGCCTTGTGACTGTGTGAGTGATGGTGGTAATGTAGTAGAGGGTGCAGTAGTAAGTAGATAAGTCAGTGCCTATGCCTAGATGCATATAACACCACACAGAGCTCTTCTTCACAACTGCAGAGGTACAACACTCCATGCTCAAGTAGTCAAGTGGTAGGGTGGTGGGGCCCTGTCCCCTAAATGCCCTGTGTACCTTGGACCATTTTTTTTATTTTTTGCATTGAACACAACACCAACAACATGAAGGGTTCAAACTCTGCAACTTGAGTGCAAAGCTCTTTTGCCACTATACCACTACCCAGCAGTACTTACCTGTCTCCTGCCTGCCCCATCACCAGTGGGTACTAGCTTTTCTTAGGGAGTGCGAGTGCATGCAATGCAATGCATTTGTGGCTTATGATTGAGAAAGCTAGCGGTTGAAAATGCATTATAATGATTGTTAAATTTTTTTAAGTAATTAATTTTTTAAAAATAAATTAAAAATAAAAAAGTATATAACCATAAACAATGCAAAGAAATAAAAAAAGAAAAAGCAAAGACGACTAAAAAAGTCCAAAAACAAAATTAAGAAGCAACACTTTTCAGAAGCAGAAGCATGGCTGGCTGGCTGCAAAGGCACGAACAATTGCACGTACACTAGTATGTAGAATCTCAAGAAAGGGCAAGCAGTGTGCTGTGCGTGCTGTGCTGTGCTGCTTTGTGTAGCTGTCCTAATCTATGGAAAACCCAGTGCCTTTTCTGGGTGCCTGCGACTTCTGTTGCTAGCTATAGCTGCTAGCTTGGAGAGTTGGGCTGCACATGATATCCGTAGAGTGGTGGAAGCAACGTTTGTGGCGTTCGATGGTTTTGATTTTTTATTAAAATTTTATTGTAGTTGATTTTTTTACTATAGTTAAGTTGATTTATTGAGCATAATTAAATTTAAAAAATATAAAATAGAAGCGGTATGTTAATCTATCACGGATAATGCAAACGAATACGGAGAAAAAACAAAAAAAAATACACAACAAGATAACACGCTACAGTAATAAAAAGCTGAACGCGCAGCAAAAGCCATCGCTCACCTCTGTTGTGAGCGCGGCTAGCAAACACTACTTTGGGAGTACTTATTTCGGCTTCTAAAAATTTCAACTTCTAGCTTCAGCTTTTTTTCACTATTCACTACACTATCCACTAACTCAGCTACAGTAAAAAAAAGTCAGCTACAATAAAAAAAAAGCCAAAAGCTATCGCTAAAACGATCACCCCCTTTGGTCTTGCTGCACTTGTGTACTTGCATCTTACATGATATAAGCAAACCATCTAACCAGTGTGAGATGCCGGGTCCTTTTGTAATGGTTTTAGTTTTTGACTTCTACTTAGAGAAGTCAAAGCTAATATGAACGTTCAGTGTTTATAAGTTATTTCTATCAATCACTACTATTTATCAGTTATTACTATGCGCTTTCATATATTATAACACACTTTGTATTTTATTATGTTATAATTCGGTAGTCGTATAACGATCCAATTGTTGTAGTGACTTTCATTGTATCGTAATTACTCTTTCTTTCTTGCAAAAAGCAAAAAACCATAAAACAATACAAACACGCTAGTTTCTTTAAGCCGTTTCTATCAATTACTACTACATTAATCATTACTATTCATTAGTCATAGTTAAAAGATATCAATAGAAACATCGGTCCCACATATAAATTAACAATTGAACAATTCAGAGGGGGGAGAGAAGAGATGTGAGAGAGACGCTGAGACGCTGTGAGGGGCACATAAAGGTCAAATACAGTTTATGGGAGGTATACAGACATACAGTATATGGGAGGTGTCACGTCATTGTGGAGTAGTCAGGTGATTGATTGGACTGATCCTAAGAAGGGTGGCGCTGTTTGTTCTGGGGCAGTGGTGCCTTTTTGGTTCAGGTGAACTCTGTTGGCTTTGGTTTTGTAGCGATGAGGAGCGAGTGAATAATAGAACGTAGGAGTGGCACTGTCGCCATCTCCTCCGTCAATATGTGTGTGTCTACAGAAAATTGATTGTATGATTCTGGTTTTTGAAGCCAACATTTGGTATCATAGGTGAGATGTTTAACATTTTTTTGAACTTCATGGTTGCAAAAGTGCACAATCGATGTGTGAGAAGAAGAACGTTAGGAATAGTTCTATATTGATTGTGGGAAAGAAAAAAATATAATTTATAAGTACGAGGAAGACATCATTTATAAGACTAATGTTTTATGAGAGAAAATTCAATACAACTTATAAATTTATTGCTATAAGGTTTGCATACGGTATTCATGGACTTAGTTATGATTGTATAGGCGGCAGATGTTACAGTGTGCCGAGGCGGCGCAGAAGGGCGATGCAAACATCGGATTGAATTACTTCCGCGGTGAATGAAGACTGTAGAGGAGGAGGAGCCCCCGGGAGGGCGAGACCGCCGGCGTCTCACCCTTGCTCCCAGGCCCTCTACTCTGGTCGAAGTCTCTACGGCAGCCGCGTGCGAGTGTGACATTGTCAGCGACGTCGCTACGAAGCCGCTTGGGGATGATCGATGTCACAACGAGATAAGTGATGTGAGTTCTGTTTTTTCTCCTAACATTACTCTTTTGTCGGATGATTTACAGGAGGTCGGTCAAACTGTTGATTCCAACGTAACTGTGGCCATTGCCGAAGAGATTAGTCAGCGACAACACCAATCGACACAGGAGTTTGAACATGAATTGTCGGAGGAATTTTGGAGATCGATTGGATACCCCAAAGGTACCCGCTGGTGGGAGCAAACCGATCCAGAGGAGGTATTGGACAAACAGATCAATGTAGTGGCAGAGGATACGGCGAGTCGTGTAGTTCATACGGATTTCAATGAGCAGACTCGATCAAGGGGGAAAGGTGCAGTTCATACGGGTATCGATGAGCAGACTCGATCAAGGGGGAAAGGACGGGATCTTCCACGACGTGGATGTGTCATTCGTCCTTGGAAAGGCCCTCTTCCTCGACCACGATCGATGACCAGAAATTTGGCGGCGTTCATGCCACCAGATCGCTTCCCCAAGACGCTACCCGTCTGTGATCGTCAAGAAGTTCAAATTTTGAACTCCAACGGTGATACAGATCGGAAGGCTTTGATTGTGCGAGCCCGGAATTATGGGCGATCCCGGTGGGATCTGTTACGCAGACAAGCGATCTCCCTGGAATTGCTGCGCAGACCGGCTGGCTCCCGAGTGCACCCAAATTGGGCCACATCGAGCCCATCATCGAGTCCATCACCACTGAGTCTAGTATCGAGTCGATCTCATATTCACGGGAGGATCTTTAGTTTACCAATCCACGCCGCCTCCAAACCCTTTGCTCCACCAGACCTCGCCGCCTCCAACCCTTATGCTCCGCTAGACCACGCCGCTACCCGCCCCACGTTCGCCGAGATGGCCTCTCGCCTGCCTCCACCACCTCAATCTCGACCGCAGCCACCTCAAGCTCGCCCGCCGCCACCTCAATCTCGCGCCGCAGCCACCATTGCAACGCCGCTCTTCGCCAACTCCGCCTTGCCGCTCGCCTTCGCACAACCGCTCTTCGCCACCACCTCAGCAACGCCGAAATTATCCCCAGCGCCTTCTTGTGGGCCGTGGCAATGGATACCCTTGGGGAGGACGAGGACATGCCAGGGACGGGCCAGGTGCCGGGCGGGTTTTCGCTGGAGGGCGCGGTAGCTTTGGAGGCCGTGGACGGGGATGGCAACATCAACAGCAACGTTCTCACTTCCACAAGAACCAACAGGGCCGGGATCCTACCCCAGTTGTTGCAGCAGCACTGCCGAGAGACACAACAACAGTGGAGCCACCGCTTCCTCAAGGCGATCAAGGTGGGGTAAAGGCAAAAAAACCCAGATCCCCCTTCTGCTGGAGGTGTAAAACTAGCGGGCACGTGGTGGAAAGCTGCAAGGCCGATTTGGATTGCTATGTATGCAACAAGAAGAATGCCCATCTAGCAGCCAAATGCCCCATCCTCAAGATGCCGAAACCAACTGCCAGCCTTCTCGGATACGGCATAAACGACATGTATTTTCTGAGGATGCCGGATTTTGATTATAAGTTGGAGGTTCCTGACCTTGCGCCCACAGCTTTGGTTACGGTGACGGAAGGGGTCCTACCAGCTGAGGTAGTGCAGACAGAACTTGCTAAGCTAACTCGGGCGGACTGGAACTGGGAGGCTTTACCACATGGACAGAATTCATTCCTGGTTGCCTTCCCTTCGGCGGAGGAACTTAAGCAGATGGCCGATATTGAGTTTCGCTTACGAAACCATGGTGTCACATTGACAATTTCAGAATGGCAGACTACTGCAGATGTCTAACTGGTTTATCAGTTGGACGAGGTGTGGGTACATATCACAGGAGTGCCACATGCTTGGAGACATTACCTTGCTTTCTGGGCTTTGGGATCCGTTGTCGGGGCTACTTCAGAGGTGGATATGTTAACATACCGGAAAAAGGTATCATTCGTGTTTTGGTTGGTATGTTAAACAGAGATTTACTACCTTATACCACACACGTAGTGTTTCGGTTGGAGGGTTACAATATAACTTTCAACATGGAGAGCAGCGATTTTGAACCAGCTACGCCATCATCTGATGATAATGACCTTTTGGCTCATGATGGGGAGGGGGATGGAAGGGATTGTCCTGATAGCTCTAATGATTCTGATTTGGTGACAAAGAAAGCAAAGACTGATGGTTCATCCAGCAGTATAGAGTCTACACACCATGTTTCTGGACCAACTCCTATGCAGACGACGCTCTGTGTGACTCCGCTTGGAAAGACCAGGCCAGCACTCCCCCACCGGCCAATTGTTCTTGATGGCATACCGACTGAAACAATGCTTATTGCTGTTACACCTACACGAGGAGACCCACACCCAGACTGTGAGAAGGGAACATTGCTCTCTTCCTATCCACCAGAAGTTCCTGTGATGGATCACGGACCAGTGCCGAAAGTTCTCACAAAGTCTGAGGGTGATCCACTGGATGATTCCACACTGGCAGCACCAAAGTATGCAGCGCAGCAGTGAGAGACCATGTGCAGGTAACCCCAGCTGTGTGATGAGTAATTGACTCGTGTCCTAGAAAGTTTGAGTTTGTTCCGGGCATTTTTATGCTTATTCCAATACGGATATTTAATTAAATCATTTGGTGCGGTGCTATGTAATGTGTTTTCTTGTCGGTGATGACTGCAGGACTTTGAGACGGAGTCGTGGCGAGACACGGGTGACCGGACTAGGCACAGGCGGTGCTGAGGTCAGAACGGTCGGGATGTGTCGAAGACGGCAAGGACTCGAAGTGGCTGCGAGGCGGCGCGGCAAGAGACGAGAAGCTTCGGAAGGTGCGGGAGGCGTTTTGGAAAATACGCAAAGCTGCAAAATTGGAAGCGGATATTATATGGGATGATCCATTAATGGAGAGGTGTTGTAACCTAATGGGTATAATTGAGTGTAAACCCATTAGTGGAGAGGAGTTGTAACCTAATGGGTATAATTGAATATAAACCCATTAGTGGAGAGAGTGTGACCTAATGGGTAAAGTAGTCTACTAGACCCATTAGTGGAGGCTATAAATAGAGGTGCTCTCTAGGTGGAGAAGTGCACCTTGAGAGAGAGAGAGAGATAGAAATGGGTATGAGTATTAGGATTCCCTAATGCTTGTGCTCTTGGGAGAGAAAATTTGTATGCAAGTTTTAATGTTTTATTCTCTCCTTGTGGGTGTTCTTGGATGAGACATGGAAGAGTTGATATAAACATTCATCGCTCTTCGTCTCAATATGAACATGCTTGTTTTATGTCTTGTGCAATCTATGTGCTCTTCTTTTTAATTTATGTTCTTGTTCTAGTTCTCTAAGTATTTACCTTCATTTATTTGGTGCAAGTAGTATCTTTTTCAGAACTAGGGATATTTATTATAACTGCAATATATTTGCTTCGAACGGGGAATTGATTCAAGGCGCGTTGGCCAACTTATTCCCGAAAGCAAACTCTCTATTCCAAGTTGCTTCATTGAAGTTATTCCTGCAATTTCTGTTATTTTGTTAGCTAGTTTGCTCCTGCCTCTGTGTTCTTGTAGGTTGTGATACAGTGCAATTCATCAATTAGAGCAAACTACTTTTGTTTACTTTGTTCTTTCCAGCAGAGGAAGCTTTTTGGTGTACCTTTACGCTTTATTTTTCGGCTAAACAGATGCTCTGCTGTTTGGTTCTTTGCATGTCTTCTTTGTTTTCTTCTATTGATTCGCTAGCAAGCGGCAAGTCTCATTTTTCTTTGGTTCGCCAGAGAACAAGAAAGATGTTTTCTCCTCGGCTTTTCGGATGAATGCGCTTTAATATTTTGTGCTTCTCGGTTGTAGCAGAAAACTATTGTTGGGCTGAAGTGGAGTGCTATTCTTTTGTTCTGTTCTTAGTAGCTATCTTACGGAATCAGCTATCTACGCTCCCTTGCTTCTAAAATCTGCATGCGCTTCTCCATGTTATTTTCGGCCAAGCAAGGTCTCTAGGCTGTTTTTTTTTTTTGTTGTTGACCGTTCGGATCGCGGGCGGTAGCATCAAGTTTGTTCCCTTCTTTCGCCAAAGCAGTGCAGAGGTGCGCTTCTTGTCTCTGTGCATGTTTCGCCATACAACAACCAGGTTGGTGACTGCATGTGTTTATTCGGTTCTAGCTTGCATCATCCTTAGTACATGCACTTGTGTTTTCTTTTTCAGATTTTCAAGCAATTTGCATGCAGTCTAAACGATGTTATTTTCCGCTGAAATTTTTACTGGTTAATCTCTGATTTATGCTGAATTTTTTAGTATAGCATGCGTTCCAATCTTTTACTGTTTTACCTGTAGTCCATAATTAATTTTCTGTGAGTTGCTTTATTCTGCATCTTTTTGAAATATTAAGTGTACGAATTTTCAGGGGTGTTTTTAAAGCGACATTCACCCCCCTCTGTCGCCATTTCGGTCCTTCAATTGGTATCAGAGCCGGTTAGCTTTAATTAATAGATCTTAACCGGTCTCAAGAGCCATGGCGACGGACAAGTACTCGACCAAGCCGCCTGTTTTCGATGGCATCGATTACCCCTTCTGGAAGAGCCGAATGGAGACATATATTCAGGCCCAGGGGTATGCCATCTGGCGCAAGGTCAAGACCCGTTTTGTTGTTCCTGCCGATGAGGACATCAATGCTAATAACATGGCTGATGTTGAGGCAAATGCTAAGGCAAGGAACATTATAATCCGAGTGTCCGAGCAGAGGAATTTGATCGCATCTCTCATCTCACGTCGGCCTTCGACATCTGGGTGACCCTCGACGCATATCATGAGGGCACCACCCAGATTAAGACGGTTCGACAGGACCAGTTCAAGCGAGATTACAACAAGTTTGAAATGCTCGCTGGCGAATCCTTGGATGAGTGTTTTTCGAGATTTCACAAGATTTTGAGCAACCTCCGAGCCGTCGGTCTCACATACTCCGACTCGGACAATGCTCGTCAGATGCTCTCCGCTCTTGATTTGCGTGTTTGGGAAATGAAGGTGACCACGATTAAAGACACGACCGACCTCTCGACTCTCACTCTTGACGCGTTGTACTCACGCCTCAAGACTCACGAGATTGACATAGTCTCTCGAAAGTCGAAGTCGCAGTCGATGGCCCTAGTCACCGATCCCGATTCAGCTTCTGGTCCTTCTTCTGATCTGCTGTGTGGATTCTCCTTGCTGCTCTCTGTGACATAACTGATGATCAGTTAGAGCAGCTCGAGGATGAGCAACTGGCCCTCCTAGCTCGGAAGTTTTCCCATGCTTACAAGAGGAGGAGGGACGAGAAGAGAGGAGGACTGTCATTTGTTTCGAGTGTGGTGGCCCCAACCACATTCGGGCAAATTGCCCCAAGCTGGTGAAAGGCAAGAACGACTACGGCGGTGTAAGCAAGAACGACTACATCGACAAGAACCGCAACAAGAAGCCCCCAGTTCACGCTCAAGGCAAGAAGAAGTTCCGCAACTTTGGCAAAGCCAAGAAGCTCTTCCACCGTGTCCTCACGCGCTTTCGACGACATCGACTTCAATGACGTGGAGGGTGGAGCGACGACGACGACAAGGATGATCAAGATCCCAAGGACGGCGACGACTTCATCGGAATGTGCTTCATGGCCAACGACAACGACGTCAGCGACAGCGAGCTCTACAGCGACTCCGATGAGGTAGGTCCCTCTTACGACCAGCTCTATACTGCATTTCTGAAATTAGGAAAGTTCTATGCTAAATCTAGAGCTAGGGTTGTGGATCTTGAGAAGGAAGTAGAGAGATCGTCACGGAGTTTACTTCACTTATATCTGCTCCCTCCCGTGACGAATGTGATGTATGCTCTTCTTTGCTTGGAGATATGGAAAAGCTAAGGACCTCTCATGATAGTTTGACTTCGAGCTTGATTTGCTTAAGGTGAAGAATGATAGTCCTTCTTGTGAACTAGAAATGAGTAGGGTTGCTTCTATTTCCTCTAATATTCGGACTACTTCTTGCACCTCATGTGAGGATAAGGATAATGCTTTTAGAGGTCTTTACACTATGCTTATTGATCTGCTGAATCTTGTGAAAATTGCAATAACTTAAAATGAACTTAAAAAAGCGGATCATAAAATTGCTGAATTGCATGCTTCTTTGATTGAGCCAACTGCTTCATGTTTAAATTGTCCTAAATTAACCTGCTGAACTTGAATCTGTTTCTAAACAATTCCAAGAAATGATTGATTACAACAAGAAAATAGCTAAATATGCTTCTAAGGACCTGTTAGCTCACCATGCAAAAATTGTGATAAACTAAAATCGACTTGATTGTTTTGGAAGAAAAATGTGTGAAGCTAACTAAGGATTTACTAGAGAAGCCACAATCATGTTGTAATGTGTGTGCTGGTGTTGGGGAGAAGCCCAAGGGTAAGGTAGAGACGCCTAGCGACGTGAGCCAACCTGCTAGTAGTAGGACTGTCCCATCAGAGTCGGCTGTGCGAGCACAAGCCATTCTTTCCTCTACTGTTGGTTCTTCTTCTGCCTCCTTACCCTCTGCTGTTCCTCTTCTCCCTGCTCTTCTTGCACCTCTCTCTTTCGGGAGTGTCAGTATCTTATGAACACTCTCGAGAGATTTGTAGGAGGTAAGAAAAAACTCAATCTTATTCTAGACCAATCTAAGATTTGCAGATTTAATCAGGGTCTAGGATATGATTTCTATGAGGACATGAGGAAGCATCCACCTGCCGTGCTCAGACCCATAGCACCAGGTGTGATCGAGACTGAGCCCATGACTGATAAAGTCAAATTTAAGTCTGCGGGCTTTGTCCAAGGGATTTCTGACAGCAAGGTGATTCCACCCGCAACTTCGGCTTCTCACAGGGTGAAGTTTCATTGCACCTTCTGTCAGAAGGATGGACATATGATCGACCGATGCTTCAGGCGTGCCAGGATTGCGCAGAGACCGTGTTGCAGCTCTTAGGCGTATTCGTGGTCGACCCGGACCACGAGTGCACCTAGGACCAGCACGAGGTCTAAGGTTGCTACTGTTGATGCTTTTGGGCAGCATCGAGGACTTGGTTTTTCTGGTTCTTCTGATTTTCGTCCTCGATTTGCCCCAGGTCATGATATCCGCCGTCCTGAGGGTAGATCTCGTTTCCATCGAGATAGCTACCCGCGGCGAGATCAGCGTGTTGTTGGTACTCCGACTCGCTCTCCGTAGCGATCGGACTCAAAGACGGCCGGTCCGCTCTTAGACCTTCTGCTTTGAGTAACAGGGAGCGTAGGGTAGATAGAGGTCAGTCGTGCTTGACTACTTCATCTGCTCGACGTGTTATTCAGTATTGGGTGCCGAAATCACTGTTGATTTACCCCAATCACGAGACTTTACTGCTTGACTCGGGTTCGCGGGCGAGGAAGGAAAGGTTTGGCTCGTAGACTCGGGTGTTCACGACACATGACCGGAGATTCCGTTGGTTTTCTTCCTTGCCCGTGCTCCGGTGATGAGACGATCACCTTCGGAGATGCTTCATCTGGGCGTGTCATCGCCAAAGGTACAGTGCGCATTAATGAGTCTTTTGTTTTAAAAGATGTTGCCTTGGTTAGTAAGCTGCAGTATAATTTGCTTTCAGTTTCTCAGCTTACCGATGACGACTTTGAGGTGAGCTTTAAGAAAAACAATTGCAAAATTCTTGATTCTTCGGGTAGTCTGGTTTGCGGGATTTCTCGTTTTGGGAGGATCTTTCGTGCTGATTTTTCTAAATCTTCTGGTGATCCTCTCAGGTGTTTAGTTGCTTCTGATTCCCGCGACCTCTCTTTCTGGCATAGGAGACTTGGTCATATTGGATTTGATCATTTGACCCGAGTTAGCGGCCACGATCTCATTCGTGGTCTGCCGAAGCTCAAGTTGGTCAAAGATCTTGTTTGCACTCCTTGCCGGCACGGCAAGATGGTTGCCTCTTCCCATCCTCCGGTCACAGTCACGATGACCGATGCACCGGGACAGCTGCTCCACATGGACACAGTTGGACCAGCTAGAGTGCAGTCAGCAGGAGGGAAGTGGTATGTTCTTGTCGTAGTCGATGACTTCTCGAGGTACTCTTGGGTGTTTTTCTTAGCCTCGAAGGATGAGACGTTTACACATTTTCGAGGTCTGTTCAGTAGGCTTTCTATTGAGCTTCCGGGTGCCTTACGAGCGATCCGTAGTGACAATGGCACGGAGTTCAAGAATTCCTACTTTGAGAGGTTTTGCGATGAGTCAGGTGTAGAGCACCAGTTCTCTTCTCCATACGTCCCCCAACAAAATGGTGTTGTGGAGAGGAAGAACCGTACCTTGGTCGAGATGGCCAGGACGATGCTTAATGAGTATTCTACACCGAGGAAGTTTTGGGCTGAGGCAATAGCCACCGCGTGCCATGTTTCAAACAGAGTTTTTACGAGGCACACTTGCATCGCACTTCTTTTGAGTTGAGATACGGCAAAGCCCAGCGTATCTCATTTTCGTGTTTTTGGTTGCAAGTGTTTTATTCTGAAGTCCGGGAACCTAGATAAGTTCGAGTCACGTTCCTGTGATGGAATTTTTCTGGGTTACTCGACTTCTTCGCGGGCTTATAGGGTCTGGAACTGCGAGTCTAGTAAAATGGTAGAGACCTGCGAGGTGACCTTCGATGAGGCGGTCCCGGGACTAGGCCCGACATCTCGAGTTCATGAGAGCGGTCAAGCCCATCTTTGTGGATGATGAGGAGGATGAAGATGAGGGTTGTCTACCCGATCCAGTTTCTCCTCCCTTTGAGGTGCCTACTTCCACCACCGCCTCAAGGAGATCGGCCTATTCCTTCCGCATCCTCGGAGCTAGTGGCTCTGTTCCTACCTCATCGGCTCATGAGGTAGAGGCCACTACTTCTCATCCAGACCTCCCCATCATATCCGTAAAGCTCATCCTTGAGCGGATAATTGGAGATCTCTTTGAGCGCGTTACACGCTCAAAGTCCGCATGTCTCACTGTCTCCACTCGCTTTTGTTGCCTCTTTTGAGCCCAAGGATGTTTGTCATGCTCTTTCGATGAGTCTTGGGTCAATGCCATGCATGAGGAATTAGAAAATTTCGAGAGAAACAAGGTCCAGTCGCTTGTCGAGCCCCCGCGATCACAATATTATTGGGACTAAGTGGGTGTTCAAGAACAAGCAGAGTGAGGATGGAGTGGTTATTCGAACAAGGCTAGACTGTAGCTCGGGGTACTCCTGTGTTGAGGGTCTAGATTTCGAGAGACCTTTGCCCTCAGAGCGGACTTGAAGCCATTAGAATCTCGCTTGCCTTTGCAGCTTCTAAGGGTTTCAAGCTTTACAGATGGACGTCAAGAGTGCCTTTCTCAATGGCTTTATTGAGGAAGAGGTCTACGTCCGACAAACCTCTGGTTTTGAAAACCCCAAATACCCAAACCATGTCTTCAAGCTTTCCAAAGCTTTGTATGGACTTAAGCAGCCCCTAGAGCTTGGTATGAGAGGCTTAAGTCCTACTGTTGAGTCATGGTTTTGAGATGGGTAAAGTAGACAAGACCTTGTTCATTCGCCGGCATGGCACCGATGTTACGCTCGTCAGTTTATGTGGATGACATCATCTTTGGCGGCTCCTCACATGCTCTTGTTTCTCGCTTTTCCGATGTCATGAGCTCGGAGTTTGAGATGAGCATGATGGGTGAGTTGAGCTTCTTTCTTGGCTTCGGATCAAGCGGACTCGGGAGGGTACCTTCTTGCATCGAGGCAAGTACACTCGAGACCTCTGAGCGCTTTGACATGAGTGATGGCAAGCGGTATCTACTCGATGGCGACAACGACTTCTCTTGATCCAGATGAAGATGGCGAGCCCGTTGATCAGAAGGAGTTCAGAAGCATGATCGGTTCCCTCTTGTACCTCACTGCCTCGAGACCGGACATACACTTCTCTGTGTGTCTGTGTGCTCGATTTCAGGCTTCTCCTCGCGTATCTCACCGTCAAGCGGTGAAGCGCATCTTTCGGTACCTTCGAGCTACCATTGACTATGGTATCTGGTACTCTTCATCTTCCTGTCTTTCCCTCAGAGCTTACTCCGATGCAGACTTTGCTGGCTGTAGGATAGACAGGAAGAGCACTTCTGGCACCTGCCAATTCATTGGCACTTCTCTTGTCTCTTGGTCATCTAGGAAGCAGTCCAGTGTTGCACAGTCCACCGCAGAGGCCGAGTACGTTGCTGCAGCCAGATTCTCTGGATGGCTTCGACTCTGCGGGACTTTGGGTTAGTTATCGACAGTGTTTCACTTTTCTGTGATAACACTTCTGCGATTAACATTGCCAAGAACCCAGTGCAGCACTCTCGGACCAAGCACATCGATATCCGTTATCATTTTCTTAGAGACCATGTGGAGAAGGGTGATATAGTGCTCCAGTTTGTGGAGAGTGACCACCAGTTAGCTGATATCTTTACCAAGCCATTGGATAGCTCTAGGTTTTCAGCTCTGCGGGGAGAGCTTGAGGTGGTTTGTCCTTATGGACTGTTGTGAGGGGGAGCTTTATGCTTTACTGTTTTTATTATATTGATTATGCTCTTACTCCTTTCTGTTGCATAGCATTCGTGGTGCATTGGGGTTAGTCCTTCTAGCATAGGTTAGAGTGGTATTCTTGTCTAGTAGCTTAGACTTCTGCTCTTATCTTGTGATTCTAGGATGCTGCTTATTAGCTATCTCTTATCTCACTAGATTGAGCTCACTCACGGCTTGTAGGTTCTAGCGAGGGTTGGGCCATCCTCGGGTAGACAGGGTACGTGTTTGCTCTCTAGTGTGTGTACTAGACAGTCAGCTGATAGTCTTGGAGTCATATGGGGTAGACAAGAGTCTGTCTAAGCCATAGTATCCTCTACATCTTATCTATGCTTTAAGGACTACCCATTTGGATTTACTTTGCCAGCTTCTCGTTTTTATTGCTTGAGTTCAGGGGGAGTTCATTTGGGAGCTTCTAGATATTAATTGTGACATAACTCAACTTGAACTAAAAGTGCATCTCATGTTGAGGGGGAGCTGGATTTTATTGCATTTCAGTTTGCACTATAATATAACTACATGGAGCCTTGATTATTATCCAATTATGATCTACTTATAATGCATTACATCTTGCCATGATCTGTGCTTAATTGCTAGATTTATCATGACTTTATATGTGTAGTCTAGTCTTTGCCATGATAAGTTAATTAAAAATGCTTTACTTCATGTCATGGTAGTTCTTGAGACTAGTCTATTTTTAGTTATCTTTTTATGATTCCGGCCATGTCAAATAGGTTGAGTTGAGTCTTGAATCTTTGTTGAGTTTTAGATTGAGCTATGTTAGTTCTTTTATGAAGCATGAATTTTCATTAACTCCTTGGTCTAAGGACTAAATGCAACAAAAGCAAAATGATCTCTTTTTGTGCGAAAAAACTGATCTCACCAATTCACTCTCATGAGACGGCTTGCCATTGCACTAGGCATGAACTCAGGGGGAGTTTTGGTTGACCAAGATCATTTCCTTAAGCTTCTCGCTTGGAGTGATCGCATAAGGCTTGAGATCTAGCACACAGCTAAGAAATATGAAAATGGTTGAAACTTAGGAGGCAGTTGTGGATGGCTCCTAGTCCAGGACTTGCTTTACTAAGATAAAACCAAATGTGATTTTAAAAAAAAAAAGGGGCAATTGTGCTAAATTTGCTTATTTATAAAAAGACCAAGTACTTGATCAATTGAGTCATTCTTGAACTTATAGCACTCTAAACCAACTCAATATTAGCTTCTTGATTTCACTTAGTTTATTTGACATGGCTTGCATCATCCTTGGATACCTTTATCTAGACTAAAATCATGTTTGACTTGACATGCTAAAAAAATTTGGATCCATTTTCAGATTATGACTTATTTGGTTTAGCTTTTCTATACATAAATCGTCATGATCTTGATAGCATTCTTATGAATTATGGCTTGGTGTAATACTTGCAAAATCATTATGGATAATTTTCATGGCTCCAAATGCTTAAAATAAAGAACACACATGTCATTCTATTCTCTCGTGCATTTTGATGATTTTATTGCCAAAAGGGGGAGAAGTTTGGAGAAAAAGCCTTCTGGAGTTTTGCAGAAAAATTTGCTCTATCATTTTCTGCTCCAGTTTTCTCTTTTGTCGATATGGTCTTAGTTATCTTGATTTTCTTTTAGACCATATTTGACTTTCAAACTCAACTTTATATGCTTTTTCGGTATTTGTCAATATACTCATCAAGGGGAGATTGAGAGACCATGTGCAGTAACCCCACTGTGTGATGAGTAATTGACTCGTGTCCTAGAAAGTTTGAGTTTGTTCGGGCATTTTATGCTTATTCCAATACGGATATTTAATTAAATCATTTGGTGCGGTGCTATGTAATGTGTTTTCTTGTCGGTGATGACCGCAGGACTTTGAGGCGGAGTCGTGGCGAGACACGGTGACCGGACTAGGCACGAGCGGTCTTGAGGTCGAGCGGTCGGGATGTGTCGAAGGCGGCAAGGACTCGAAGTGGCTGCGAGCGTCGCGCGAGAGGCGAGAAGCTTCGGGGAAGGTGCGGGAGGCGTTTTGGAAAATACGCAAAGCTGCAAAATTGGAAGCGGATATTATATGGGATGATCCATTAATGGAGAGGTGTTGTAACCTAATGGGTATAATTGAGTGTAAACCCATTAGTGGAGAGGAGTTGTAACCTAATGGGTATAATTGAATATAAACCCATTAGTGGAGAGAGGTGTGACCTAATGGGTAAAGTAGTCTACTAGACCCATTAGTGGAGGCTATAAATAGAGGTGCTCTCTAGGTGGAGAAGTGCACCTTGAGAGAGAGAGAGAGATAGAAATGGGTATGAGTATTAGGATTCCCTAATGCTTGTGCTCTTGGGAGAGAAAATTTGTATGCAAGTTTTAATGTTTTATTCTCTCCTTGTGGGTGTTCTTGGATGAGACATGGAAGAGTTGATATAAACATTCATCGCTCTTCGTCTCAATATGAACATGCTTGTTTTATGTCTTGTGCAATCTATGTGCTCTTCTTTCTAATTTATGTTCTTGTTCTAGTTCTCTAAGTATTTACCTTCATTTATTTGGTGCAAGTAGTATCTTTTTCAGAACTAGGGATATTTATTATAACTGCAATATATTTGCTTCGAACGGGGAATTGATTCAAGGCGCGTTGGCCAACTTATTCCCGAAAGCAAACTCTCTATTCCAAGTTGCTTCATTGAAGTTATTCCCTGCAATTTCTGTTATTTTGTTAGCTAGTTTGCTCCCTGTCTGTGTGTTCTTGTAGGTTGTGATACACAGTGCAATTCATCAATTAGAGCAAACTACTTTTGTTTACTTTGTTCTTTCCAGCAGCAGGAAGCTTTTTGGTGTACCTTTACAGTTTTATTTTTCGGCTAAACAGATGCTCTGCTTGCTTTTGGTTCTTGCATGTCTTCTTTTTTTTCTTCTATTGATTCGGCTAGCAAGCGGCAAGTCTCATTTTTCTTTGGTTCGCCGAGAACAAAGAGCATGTTTTCTCCTCGGCTTTTCGGATGAATGCGTTTAATATTTTGTGCTTCTCGGTTGTAGCAAAAACTATTGTTGGGCTGAAGTGGAGTGCTATTCTTTTGGTTACTGTTCTTAGTAGCTATCTTACGGAATCGGCTATCTACGCCTCCCTTGCTTCTAAAATCTGCATGCGATTCTCCATGTTATTTTCGCCAGCAAGGTCTCTAGGCTGTTTTTCTTTTTTTGTTGTTGACCGTTCGGATCGGTGGCGGTAGCATCAAGTTTGTTCCCTTCTTTCGGCCAGCAGTACAGAGAGGTGCAGTTCTTGTCTCTGTGCATGTTTCGCCATACAACAACCAGGTTGGTGATGCATGTGTTTATTCGGTTCTAGCTTGCATCATCCTTAGTACATGCACTTGTGTTTTCTTTTTCAGATTTTCAAGCAATTTGCATGCAGTCTAAACGATGTTATTTTCCGCTGAAATTTTTACTGGTTAATCTCTGATTTATGCTGAATTTTTTAGTATAGCATGCGTTCCAATCTTTTACTGTTTTACCTGTAGTCCATAATTAATTTTCTGTGAGTTGCTTTATTCTGCATCTTTTTGAAATATTAAGTGTACGAATTTTCAGGGGTGTTTTTAAAGCGACATTCACCCCCCTCTGTCGCCATTTCGGTCCTTCAAGCAGGGTGCTTTGACCCTGGCTGTCTCTGATGCATGCGACATGAGGTGCCACCTAGAGGGAGGATATGGGTCTATGACTGGAAAGGCGTTGATGGCACGACCGATAGTGTACAGACGTCGCCAAAGTACTTTTTCGGGCGCACGGACGGAGGAACAACAGAGTGCACACGGCAGGATAGATGAGGGGAAGCAACCGGATTCGACTCTACTGCCAGAGCCGACCGGGGCACAATCTTTTCTGTTGGATGCAGGTATGGCCAGCCTAAAGCTCCCTTTATCTTCACATATCGACCCCAGTAAGCCATTGGGGGGGTCTGTATATTTTGAGGGTAAGCGACGAAGCTTAAGAGCTAACACTCCTCTTTCTGTTCACGGAACCGTGCCTGCAGATGAGGATACTCTACAGAGAGCAATGAATCGTACGACATCCCGAAATTTGGACGGGCCTGTGGAGCACAAGACGGTGGTACACCATAGAGCGTCACCATTTTCGCCTTCCACTCCACTCAACATGATGACTGGTATGCCTCATATTTGCTCAGACATTTCAATAGCTACTATACCTAATGAGAAATGTGCCTCTAATTTAAAAAATTTGGGGTTCGTCCTGGGTAGTTGTAGTAACACTGTTAATATTTCCATTAATGCTCTCAAAAGGGTTGAAATTGATCGTACAACTGTGTCCCCTAGTTCGAAAGGCAAAGGTAAACATAATATTAGGATTGTCGAACCTTTGGAGGTTAGTGACACGGATGATAACGAATCAGATAGTACCCTTCTTAGACATTTATTAAAGGATATCTCGGATATTGGATATGACGATGCGGACCTCGACACACGAATATGTGATCTGATGGTTATCAATCGCAAATCCAAATCTAGTACAAAAAAGAATAGAGTTCGCTAGAAGAGAGCAACACTTAAAAAACATAGTTCTCCATGAAAGGTCTATTTTGGAATAGCAGAGGTCTTTCAGACTTGGCTAAATATCGATATATTTCGGACACAATTAAAGATCACAAATTAGACTTTGTTGCTATCATGGAGACGGGGAAACAAGAAATGTCAAAGTCGAATCTGGCTAGACTCTCGGGAGGGTTAGATTTCACTTGGCACTGTCTCCCCCCACGGGGGCGATCAGGTGGCATTCTCTTAGGAATAAACACACAAGTATTAGACTTATCATTGATTGTAGAAGGGGAATTCTACATTAAATTCCATCTCTGCAGTAAGTCGGATAATTTCAAATGGATACTCATGGCAGTCTATGGTCCAGCCCAAGCTGAATTCAAATCAAGTTTTTTAGCGGAGCTGGTTCGAGCATGTCAGCACAATCCTGTACCTAGTCTTATAGGTGGTGATTTTAATATTATGCGACATAGTAAAGAAAAGAATAAGAATAATTTTAATACCCGCTGGCCTTTTTTGTTCAATGCTGTCATCGATAGCTTTGATCTTAGGGAAATTGCCTTAGCGGGACGACAATTTACATGGGCGAATTCATGCTCTAATCCAACTTATGAGAAATTAGATCAAGTTCTAATGTCGACAGAATGGGAGTTAAAGTTTCCTTTGGTGACCGTACAAGCCCTAGATAGAGGTGTATCGGACCATACCCCATTATTATTAGATACAGGTTTACCAGCTTACACGGGTATAAATCGACAATTCAAAATGGAACTTAGTTGGTTTTCTCGAGATGATTTCTATGATAGAGTTGTCGATGTCTGGAATAAGCCAGTGCCTGGAAGGAATTCGGTCCAGCGATGGAATAACAAGCTGAGTGCTTTACGCAAGTATCTTCGAGGCTGGGCATCCCACACCAATGGGGCCTATAAGCAACAAAAATTCAAACTTCAGTCTATCATTAATGATTTAGATGTTGCTTCGAAAACTAGAGACCTAACGGGGGTAGAGCAAGATCAACTTGCCCAGGCAAGGGATCATTTGACTAAACTCCTTCGGGAGGAGGAAATCAAATATTACCAGCATGCAAAAGCTACCAACATTCTACTAGGGGATAATAACACTCATTATTTCCAAATGATTGCTAATGGCAAACACAGGAAACAAAGAATTTTTTCTCTGGAACAGGAGAATGGAAAGATTGAAGGCCAGGCTAATCTCAAATCTTACATTACTCGATTCTACAAAGACCTGTTTGGTGCAACCGAGGAAAATTCCTTTACACTGGATGAGTCTAGGAAGGATGATATTCCCCAGGTTACACAGGCAGAAAATGACTTCCTAACGGCTCCTTTCATTGAAAAAGAGATTCGGGATGCAATTTTTGCTATGGAGCATAACAAAGCTCCTGGACCGGATGGCTTCCCTGCAGAATTCTACCAGCGATTCTGGGATGTCATTAAAGGTGATTTGTTACAAATGTTCCATGATCTCTATGCTGGTCACATCCCCTTATTTAGCCTGAACTTTGGAGTTATTACGCTCATCCCTAAAGTTCAGGTTGCCAATCAAATCCAACAATACAGGCCTATTTGTCTTTTAAATGTCAGCTTCAAAATCTTCACCAAAGTCGCTACCATCAGATTAAATTCAGTAGCAGATCATATCATTAGCCCAACCCAAACTGCTTTTATGCGAGATCGTAACATCCTGGAGGGTATCGTCATCTTGCATGAGACCATACATGAGTTGCATTGGCAAAAACAAAGTGGAGTCATTTTTAAGATCGACTTTGAGAAGGCTTATGATAAAGTACGATGGACCTTTCTATTGTAGTCATTGCGAATGAAGGGCTTCTCACCAAAATGGATTTCGTGGGTGCAATCCTTCATCTCGGGTGGCTCTGTTGCAGTTAATGTAAATAATGATGTGGGATCTTATTTCCAAACCAAAAAGGGTCTTCGACAGGGTGACCCACTATCTCCACTACTTTTCAATATAGTTGCTGACATGCTTTCAATCTTGATCAAAAGAGCAAAAGTAGATGGACAGGTTAGTGGAGTGGTGCCGCATCTGGTAGACGACGGCTTATCCATTCTACAGTACGCTGATGACACAATTCTCTTTATGGATCATGACTTGGAGAAGGCTCGTAACATGAAGTTATTACTTTGTGCTTTCGAGCAACTATCGGGTCTAAAAATCAATTTCCATAAGAGCGAATTATTCTGCTTTGGTGAAGCACAGGAGGCGGTTGATCAATACACAGAATTGTTTGGTTGCAACCAAGGGAATTTTCCATTAAAGTATTTGGGGATTCCTATCCACTATAGGAAACTATCAAATGCTGATTGGAAACGAGTTGAGGAACGATTCGAGAAACGATTTAATAGTTGGAAGGGCAAACACCTTTCGACAGGTGGGCGATTAACGCTGATTAATTCACTACTCAGCAGTTTACCCATGTACATGATGTCTTTCTTCGCAATTCCAAAAGGGGTACTTCGGAAACTAGATTATTTTCGCTCCCGGTTTTTCTGGCAGAGCGATGACCAGAAAAGAAAGTATCGCCTCGCTAAATGGAATATTCTGTGCCAACCTAAAGACCAAGGGGGTTTAGGACTTCATGATTTGAATATTATGAATAAGGCCCTTCTCAGTAAATGGCTCTTTAAATTATTGACAACTGATGGTACATGGCAACAGATTCTACGGAATAAATACCTCCATTCCAAACCGCTTTCACAAGTACAGTGGAGAATTGGGGACTCACACTTTTGGGCAAGTCTTATGAAGGTGAAGGCAGAATTTCTCCGCTTCGGCTCTTTCGTAGTTAAAGATGGATTACAAATTAGTTTCTGGGAGGACAAATGTTTAAGCCCGATACCCCTGCGAGAACAGTATCCTAGACTATATAATATAGCCCGTCATAAGTAGGTTACTGTAGCAGAGGCTCTCAGCACCTCCCCTCCCAATCTCTCTTGACGGAGAGATCTCATTGGTCATAAGTTAGTGGCATGGAATGATATACTTTCACGTATTGCTGATATTGCTTTGTGTCAGGAACCTGATAATTTTCACTGGAACCTCCACCGAAACGGACGGTTCTCGGTGCAATCACATTACTTGGCCATGATTCATGTTGATGTTCCTAACTTGAATAAGCGGATTTGGAAGTTAAGAGTCCCTTTGAAAATCAAAATTTTTCTTTGGTTCTTACGTCAAGGGGTAGTGCTGACGAAAGATAATCTTGCCAAACGCGCTTGGTAAGGTAACAAAAGGTGTTGTTTTTGCCACAAGGACGAAACAATTCAACATTTGTTCTTTGATTGCCTTTTTGCTCGTTCTGTTTGGTCCATCATTCGGGTAGCTTCAGGTTTTTCGCAACCTCGTAGTATGTCTCATTTGTTTGGTTCTTGGCTAGGGGGTGTTGGGAAAGATTTGAAGCATCTGATCTTACTAGGGGCGGCTGCTACTTGTTGGTCATCTTGGCTATGCAGGAATGATCTGATATTTCAAAAAAAACATAATGTTTCTCAGTCATTCATTGGTTACGTACCTGGGCTATTCTACAACCGCCATCTTCGCAGGAATTAGTAGCAGCGGTGTCTCAACAATTGGCACGGGTGGTCAAAGAGTTTTTTTCCCAGGCTCATAGGTGGCGGTCTAGTCTGCGGATTGATTGTCATTAGAGTGCTTGTACTTTTTTTGTTCTTTTGGTTGTGTGCATCCTGGTTATGCAGAGGCCGGGAATTGTTTTCAGGGTCTTGTATCTTCTCGATTAAAACCTTGAAATAATAAAATTTCCCTTATCGAAAAAAATGGACTTAGTTACGTTCAACCTATTTAGACATGAGGCCTAGAGAGTAAACTTGATTGGGCCTAACCATACAGCCCGAGACCAAAGCCAACATATAGTCTCAACAATCTCTAAAGTGACGTCCAAGCTGCACTGATTTGAGCTTTGAACTGACGACGTTTGACCAATCATTGCACTCTTTCCACCATCCAAATGTGCTGTATATATTATATCAGCACTAATTAAGTATGATTAATACTAATTAATCACTACCATGTCCCGGTCGGCTCGGCACGTCGTCTCGCTGAACTCAAGGAGGGGCTAGATTTGCACAAAATAGGTGTCTGGATGCCAACTTTAAAAGAAAAGAAATGGCTACAGTGCCAAATATACGAAGAACTCCAAACAAAGTGGTATAAAGCACAGTTACATTCAAGGGGTTGTTTACACACAGTCAACTAAATGTTTGAAAAGAAAATTCAGTTAGATCTCATGGCAAATTTATATCTCTACTACTTAAAAAAATAAGTAGAGTTGGTGATTGATACTTCTTTCTTCCTTCTCTTTCTCACAAATGGTTCAACGCCGACACGTGCCTCTGCCGCTCACGTGATAACTAAAAAAAATTCTCTTCATTCTTTCCCTACTAACAGAACCACCGCCGCCTCCCCTCCCTGGCGGTGCCTCCCCCTTCCCCCGCGCCATCCCCGTCTCCTCTGCACCAATGCCTCCCCTCCCCTACACCACTGCTTCCCCCTGGCTGGGCTCCCTTTCCCCTCGACGCCACCTCCTCCTCCGGCCACCTCCCCTTCCCCATGATGCACCGTCTCCCTCATACCCATCCCTTTTCCCTGCCATTGCTTTCGACTTGGCTTCCATTGATATGAATATCAATTTTACACCTAATGTGTGGTCTGAATATCAATATAGACTTGGCTTCTTTGACTTTGGATTAGTTATGGTCTGAATCTGATGTGTGGTCTTTCTTCTTTGTTTGTGCTATTGCAGGCGTACCTGTATCTGCACATCCGCAGCAAGTTGTTCCCCTGGGGTATGGATTTTCTATCTTTCCTTGTGTTCATTTGAATACTTGTTATTGTAATGTTCTTTGATTTGATTGGTGTCGAAATGATTCCCCTTGATTAAAAGTGACATGGTGGATTAATACATGCATGTGAATTCTTGTATTGTGTAGTGTGTTCGCTAATTGGTTTAGAGAGTAATGTAGTGCTTTTAACTCCCATCAGATTATAATTGAGCATCTAGCTATGAGGGTTTTGTCACATCCAGATGGGACTAATGGTTTTGGTTAAGTGATGGGATTCTTCTGTCAGATAACTCACTGAATAATGTTCATGTGGGTGCAGTATCTATGTGTCGGATAACCCATCCGCTGGTCACCACCTCCCCATGTTTGTCTCCCCCTCCCCTGATCTACTCTCGCCCCCTTCGATAGCAAACTATCCACCACCCGTGGACCCGACCACCTCAACTCGTGAGGTGAGTAGGGGTAAGCGACCTAACCCTAGCCGCTAGGCCGCCACCGTCCACTGACTCACCAAGGGCAGCGAGGGGTAGAGGCGAGTGGCATGCCAACGAGAGGTGCTGAGCGCACAAGTCGCCAAGCGAGTAGAGGTGTAGACCACGTGACTCCTGCTCCTCTATCTCACTGCGTCATCCTGTGACTCATCCCTGACGCAGAAGCGTGACCGCGAGAAGGAGCTCGTCGACGAGGACGCTGTTGAGAATGCCCGTGCACTAATGATTCAGAGAGTGCGTCGTTGCTTGGGGCTTGCCAACTACGAGGACGAGGAGGCAGCGGCCAGGGGCCATGCAAATGGTCGTTGCGAGGAAGTGGAAGAGGACGACGATGAGGAAGACGACAATGTGAGAAGGGCTCTGTAGAGGAGGCCGAGGCAAGTGGAGCTGCACTGAGACTGCCCTAACCTCGACACCATGAATCAACAGGTATAAGATTCGCTACTAGAATTTTAGTTGCGAATTTACTTCAACATTATTTTCTCCTATTTTCACATTTTTGTTTCATGCTTGCTCTATGTTAGATCAATCCATGTTTAACTGTAGCAGCTTGGCACACAAACTAATGCTCGAGGCTTAATATTTTTTTGCCACTCAATATGCAGTCCTATTTATGCAGCTACATTCTTGATTTTTTTTTGATATGGACAGTTAGCTGCAAGGTTTCAGCTTCCAATAATTTAAAATTTTCTTGAGTTTCGCTGTATAATTCTGATTGAACTTTCTAATCAGCTGATTGCAATAAGAATTTTTTTCATGTATGTGCATCCTCAATGTTTTGACAGAAAAATGTAGTACTAAACTTGATAGAAGTGACTAATGTTTCCAAATGAATAGCTGCCAATACAGCTAAAAGTGCTCATTGTTTGGTGAATACAGCAGGGTTATTCTTCTAATGTGACAAAAGGGTGATCGTTAATACTATAAAGTGATCTTTAATGCTCGAACAATGACGATGGCATTGTTACCGACTACCCCAAAGTGGGATATGTGAATAGGAAGAACGACTCAATAACAGTATTGTTTTTGCGCAATATCTTATTGATATCTGCTGAGATGCTTACATGTCACATTTGAATCGAACTACGATATATGATGTTTGCGTTAATTGATTGAGAATACATATATAAAATGTTTCATAGCAACACACATGCATTTAACTAGTTTTTAATTAAGATTGGGTAGACCTGACTCTTGAATTTAGCTGAAAATTGAAGTTTATAGGTCTAGATCAAGAAAGATTTTAGGCAATCCATAAATACTAACATATTGGCATGATCTCGATCCACTTCATCCAGAACAACTAGGACTTCCTATGTTACACGCTTTCATTTGGACCATCCATTTCTAACTACGATAAGCCGACAGTTCAGAGTTGACGACATCTAAGATAAGAAAACTTCTTAATCCTACGGACACAACCTAGCAGATCACATTGGTGTGCTCCACTTGTTTCAGCTTTTTTCAGTTTTAGTTTCTAACTTCAGTTTTTTTTCACTATTCAGTAATTCCCTTTTTTCTAAATTTTTTTAGATTTTTTAGGCTTTTTTGCATTTTTCTTTTTTCCCGTATTCCTTTGTATTGTCCGTGATGGGTTAACATATTTTTTTTACATTTTTCTATTTTTCTAAATTTAATTATATCTAAAAAGTTAAATCAGTTATAGTAAAAAAAAATTAACTACAGTAAAATTTTAACTAAAAATCATAATCATGGCTAATACAACGTCCTCCGGAGAATTCCTTGACCTGACCGACGTATCATTCTCGGGCCCACATGACAGCGACAGGCGCATTTACTCGTGCAAATACGACCCAGCCTCTGGGGCGCCACTGCGCCGTCAATAATTAACCTTACCCTGCGCCGACACGGCCTACCATGCCGAATTGCCATCGAAATGACTTGGTGACATATACGCAATTTACACGTTTTGAGTACAGGCCTGTCGAGGCCATTCCCCCAGGTAATCTCCAGACTGACAGCATGCTTCGGCTGATCAGCTCCTGTTGCAAGATAAAAAAGGGGAGCAGCAACAGTATGCAAGCCTGAAGCACCAGCTTACAGAAAAAACCGAATATTCTCCTCCTTTATGCAAATCCATTATCCATTTCCTTTTCCCTCATTTCTTTTTTTTTGGGTTTAAACCGGCTGCACAATATACACCTGGATCATGAGCAGCCATTACAGGCTATTTTTTTACAGCAAGGTTCTAAAGTAATAATCTTTTACACGTACAATGTATTTTTCATCTTTACGAGATTCTTTACCCCTATCACCCCCACCAAATAAGCTTATGTTACATCTCATGCTATGCCTACCAAATGCAACTACGGCTACGATTTCCATGCTTTTGAGGCATGTTATTCTGGCACTGCAAATGGCGAATGCTCCCCATCCGAATCGTTTCCAATGTTTCGGTATTGCGGGCATTTAGGCCACAAAATCGTGCAGCAGAGGCGACGGCTCAGACCGCTGCCGTTGATCTTTTTGGACCGACGACTCGTAGTCCGGAGAGGCAGCGGCAACACCGATAGGAGCAGTGGTGCTGTAAATGTCTTCTTCCCTAACGCCGGCGAAGCCCGGCAGATGAGCGTTGGAGACCGAGACTGTTCTCGGTATGCTGTAAGCCCAGCGTCAGCGACACGTTGCCGTTCCCGTATCTCGCAAGCTCTGCCAAATGGTAAGCCATGAACCGTGCGCTCTCATCTGAGTGATGGGCAATGGCGTCATGGAGGAGGCCACCATCCGATTCGCCCGGTCTTTGGTCCTTCAGCATTAGGTTCATGAAGCTGTCATCGGGGTTTGCCTCACCGTGGAAGCTGGCCGGTGCTCCACCGGTACCCATCATCCCAATGTCGGCTTTGGATTCGCCCAGCTGGCTGGTTTGGCAAGCCTGACTCAGAGAGCTTTTCAGATCTTCTTTTTCTTCAGAAGATGCCATTTTTTCCTTGCTTCTCGGTACTTTGTCCGAGGACGAGTTTGAGTCAAGCTCTGCCTCCCCAATCTCTTCTTTGTACATGTCTTCGATCATCGGTTTCCAGAGGCGGACGCGGGCATTTATGAACCAGTTCGAAATCTAGAACAAAGAAGCATATAAATGAATTGCAACAAGCTGACTATATACATTGATTTGATACAGAACGCAAAGTCCTACAGAAAGACAGGTAGCCAGAACAAAGAAGCATATAAATGAATTGCAGCAAAAAAACTGACTATATACGTTGATTTGATACAGAACGCAAAGTCCTACAGAAAGACAGGTAGCCTTCAGGAATCATTTGCACAAGTTCAAAGCCAAATAACCATAATGGTGTCATTGTCTGTTGTACCGGAATAACATGATGCAGGGTCTATTTACAAGAAGTTTGTTGATGGAGCAGAACTTAAAAAGTTCAATCTGAACAAAAAAAGCTGATTGAGCTTTTTGAGGTAAATATCATCATACATGCTAATAAGCAGTAGCCATGCTGCATGATCGAAAGTTGCAGCACATGGATATACACCGAGATGCATTAGTCATCCAAACTTGTGCACGCAGATTTTAATAATAATAATGCATGCCAATGATTAGTAACAAATGTTATTGCGATAAGGAAACAGATTATCTTCATTAATTCATAAGATAGCAGAATACCTGACTTCTTGTTAAACCAGTTTGCCTCGCTAGAATTAGCTTTTCAGAATCTTTTGGATACCTGAAAAAAAGTGACTGCTTCATGAGAACAGGAGCAAAAGGGGGCAAGCGGAAATAAGTATATAAAGAAAAAAGCTACTTACGGGTGAAGGAAGTGTTCAAATAGCCAAGCACGGAGAATTGAAACCGAGTTTTCAGGCAGTCCTCTCTGTGGTCTCCAAGCATTTTGCTGTAACATGCCATACTGTTGGAAAGCTCGTTGTTGCCTTAACTGCTGATCAATGTAACGGAGGCGAGTTAATTTGCCCTCTTTGCCGGATGAATTCTCCTCCTCTCCAAGTTTCTTCCGGATAACATTGATCTGATCGTTGATAGCATCCTTCAGACATCGGAAATGCCGTGATATTGTCTGAAGGGCAACCGCAGTATACGGCTTGGCAGCTCCAGATCCAGCAACCATATCGAAAGATGAGACTACAAGTTGCATTTGATGATAATAATGCTTGTACTTTCGGTCCACCTGAAAAAAACTTGTTTTTTAAATAATTTATTAAAGATACGGTGTACTAATTGAACAATAAGAATACCATTAGCTTGCCAGTTAACCCACTGTTCCTCTTATTGATCCTATGTTAAGGCCAGTTTGTCTTGAGGGAAAAAATTTTAAGCTCTTTGCAGCCACTTCACATTTTAATAGGCTACTAAACCTGTCTTTCTTCTAAACTTGGTGGTGACCTAGTTGATTGGAATAATATTAGATGTACACCGCGGTTCCTACTCCAAAATATGTTCGCTACTTTTTTGGAGGGGCTTGAACTAAAAATTTAAGCATGTACAAGCTTAAGCCTTGTTAAAAATGTTGATTAGGCAGCTAAGCTTTCTTAACAAGGATAGAACCACCTACACTAACCACCTTTGACCCCATCTCTCCTAACTTCTCCAAGAAGCCCAACACATGAAGCTCTTGTTAGAAGCCGAACCATGCTGAACAAACTTTGGATGATGACCCATCTATGTCACTAGTCATTACTAAGGCCACGCCTAACTGATTGGGTGGGGATTCCAACTTCCAACCACTACTTTTCTAAGAAGAAAACAAAAGACAGGACAATGCAGTTGACTTCTGGGATATGAGAAAATCTAGGGTACAATTGCCACAGGATAAAGTATTTGTTTATGGAACTTTAGGAATGGAATATCTAAAATTAAGTTTGCTCGTATTAGTATATCATACGTGAATTTAACCTTTCAGAAATGAGTCCGTGGATCTTCATGCAGATTACGGCTACAGCAATTAGGCAAGCAAAAGCAAATCGTCATGGTGGTTCAGTTCGATTTCAATAGTAAAAGTACGGGGGCAATAGAATCACGCACCTCATCCGACATTGCCAGGAGTTTCGCCATCTTATTCTGGAGCTCTTGTTTCTCAGCCGCAGAAAGCTCAGCTGCCGCATCGGCAACAGACTCCTGTGGGTTGGAAGATAACCCCCCACTTTTCGACCCCCCATCGCCCTCTTTGCCATCCGCTTTTCCTGCCTCAACCTGATCTTTCTGTGCTTTCTGCTTCACACACTTCCAAACACTGACTACCTCGTCGAGCAATTCTTGTGCTGCCTTCAGATACTTCGAATTTCTGATTGCCCGCGATGCCTCAGACTGCATATTCTTCATTCTGTTGTCATCACCCTGGTAAGATTGTGTTGTCAGTAAGTCTAACTTTGCAGACCAGTATGGGTATGACGGTGCCAGGATATGCGTGTTGAGGCTCAGAGACAATCCTTGGCCTGGTGCTGATGGAACGTTTGCTGAACCGTCGTTGTTCAATAGGCCAAACTCGAGCTGCGCATTGTTATGTGCGTCATTGTGGATGAGATCTCCACCACCACTGTGTGCTCCATCCATCAAATGCATTAACATCTCATTTCTCATATCTTTCACAGGACCAAAGGAGCGTTGCTCTGTAGGCGAAGTGACCATGTTAGGTTCCCGTGATGATGAATCTTGCGAGATTGCCGAAGGATGACCAGGCAGCTCCATGAAATTCTGGTGAGGCTGTATAATGCCACTGAATTCCGTATATGGTCCAGAAGACGCATTGTTTGGATAAAGCAAGTTTCCTAGGGCTGATGACACAGGATATAATGCGTTGCCTGAGTCTGCTGAGTACATGGCTTGCGAGTCTCTTTCATTGCCGGGGCTCGAGTAATAAGTAGCCATGTCACAGCTTTGACTACTCACTTATCAAGATTACTGTAAACTGCAAAGGCATAGATATGTATGAAGCAACTACAGAGTTCACCAAACCAAAATTTTAGTTGACTTGCCTGCAATAGGGGGACCCGGAAAGAATTGAACAGAACACTTGGAAAAACACACTAGCTGAACAAGGAATTCCTTTTTAGACGGTAAATGGTATGCCACATGATGAAATAGAACTGCGTGTTGCAAAACAGGTGAATGAAAGAAATTAAACCATGGTGTGTGAATCATGTTGAGAATATCCTTAGTTCTTATATTGAACAATTGACAATCGTGTTGAGTTAAGATTTGAATTTGTGAAAGTTTGCAAGTTTTCTATCTTTTCTATCTTACTGTCAGTGGGCAGCGGTCTAGCCATCCTGCAGAGACGGTCAAACGACTGTGCTGGACCAGTCTAATCGGCTCGTAGAGGTGGTTTGACCGGTGTCATGTGTGACCGGATTTTGGGATGGTCAAACCACTGGTGTGGTGCGACCAGTTTTTAGTTGTCGATTGGTTTATTCCAAAGAGATGCTCACTTGCATGTGCGAGAGAATTGGGAGCGGTCTGATCGGCCAACGGGTGGCAGTCCGACCAGAGCTGGCCAAGCAGTCAGACTGGCATGGGTGCCGCAGTATGACCGGCTCCCTTGTTACCTGTGTTTGACCAGTTTGGCGCGATCCGATCAGCTGATCAATGGCGGTCAAACCGGCTATGTCTGAAAATATCCGAAGGGTTTTGGATATTTGTGAGAACTGGTCATGGATTGAGTTTTGAGGTCCTAAATCATTGCATTCATGATGCATGAAACATGTTTGGACTAATGTGATCAAATTGTGAAGAATTTGTACTCGAAAATGATTTTTTGGTCTTTGATATACAGGGAGTTAGGATATGAATTCTTTTCTTCCTTATATGCCTTTATTTTCTTATTTGTGTATGGCATATTAGTTTGTAATATCCTCTTATACTCCCTATATATATGTTACCCTTTTGATCTCATGAATATACACATAGTATTCATAGCAGTACTTACCTCCATTTTGTTCTTTTCTTTCTTACATTTGTAGGGGAGAATCAGACATATTATGCTCTAATTAATAGGAGAATATAAGTGACAAGGTAAGATGCTGGTTTGCAGGCTAAAGGTACAAGTGGTCCTACATCTATGAGTTTTGCTAGGTTCTCGGCTTTTTGCTCCTTCCTTACCAGGATGATGAGAATATGGCTGTAAATTCCTTCTGTTTCACCAAAATAATAGGGCCATTCAACGAACCCAGCCAGATAATTGATTCTATATATACCACACAAGAAAACTCCAAGAGCACGAATAATTTTGATTTTTGGAAGAAAAAAAAGACGCTCTTGAATGGGACGCGATTATATGTCGGCAATACCTTGTTCGATCAATTAACAGATGACTGAGGCATGCACAAGACCCTCAGAGCTCCTTCACCAGATCAGCAACACGATATGGGCGCGTACTGCTTTGGAATCACTCTGCGAAGACGACATGAAATAGCATGAGATGGCTAGCTAGAGATCACCTGTAGAAGACACCGGCTAATTTCCTACTTGTTTGCAGCTCAAAATTTTCACTTTTTAATGATATGAAAGAGGTGGAACCAGACGAAATGTCCAAGGCAAAACATTGTTGTCACACACAATAGAATAAGAGGCACACTTCAAATTCTGATGAGATGAGCTAAGAGTTCTATTACATAAAGAATGTAACATAGCAATCCAACACAAGAACCACCTCCAGAGAGAGAGAGAGAGAAAGGACAACACAAGAACCACCTCCAGAGAGAGAGAGAGAAAGGACAGGGCTTTAAGAGTATGGTTTTCATGCAGGCATCCAAGGAAAGAAAAGATTCAAGAATCAGCCACAAATCGTAAAGGGCTCCACCGTAATCAAGCTCAATTCTATCATTCCCCCCAAAAACCAGCTCTAATGGTAGCTGGAGAAGCAACTAGAAACTCAGAACTCCTCTCCAACATCAAAATGATAATTCAGCTGCCGAGACCACCATGAAACCCTGAATTCAAGGAAATAGCCATGAAGTTTTGAATCCAGGAGGTGAAGTGAGGATGACTTCTCCAAGCATCAACACCAAGAAAACCAAGAACTTGAGGTGAGGAGGTAAAAAGGACCATCAATTAAGCTGCCAAAACCTCATACCTTCAGTTCCTCATGAAAGCCAACTCCAAGAACATCACAAGAACTCCAATCCACTAAAATCACCCGATGGAGCTTTCATAGCTCCAGATCCCCAAGTCAACTAAAGAACCCGGAGACACCAAGAAACCTCACAATTCAGAGACACTGGCTCAAAAACCAAGGAAACACTGTGCACTCACTCAAACACCATACATAATTCAGAGAGACCAACCAATCACTGAGCCCATAACAGCACCACAGGAAAACAAAAGGATTGGTTGCACCCACCAAAAGCAGACAACACAATTCCAGAAGAAGGAAGAACAAGAACCAGAGCGAACCAAATCATATATCCAGGGAATATGCACCAAAGAATTTCTGTTACTGCTGCTTCTGCTGCAACCAACAGGGGGCTATGATGCAGAGGGGAAGAATATTAAGAAAATGAAGGGAGACCTGAGGGTGTGCTCCTCATGGGAGGCAGGGCAAGAGAGCAGGGGGATTGATGTCACCAGTCTTGGGGGAGTTGAGGTGAGAGAGGAGACGAGAAGAGAGGCGAGAAAATCAATCCCTCTCTCCGTCCCAGTATGGCTGTATAGGACAAAAATCAGATCCCAAGATAACAATATAAAAAAGAAAAAGGAGGAGAGAGAGACTCTCTCTCTCTACCCTCTCTACTCTCCTCCCTCTACCAGCCTCTCTCTGCTTCTCGCCCTAAACTTTTAAAAAGAAGCAGGGACACCACTCACTAACAACAACCAATATAAAATAATGTGAGGGCCTCACATTGAAGTTTCTTTCTTTTCTTCATCTTTATTTATTAATTATTTTTTATTGCTAAGGAGAAGGATTACTGAGTGGGGTGAGGTGGTGTGGGGTTTTAAGGTCTCTTTTTTTAATTTTTAAAAATTATTTTTTATTTTTCTATAGTAACTAACTTTTAAATGAAATATCCTTTTAAGATGAGGTTTACAAATTAATTATAGTATACACTATAGCGACTTTATTTGTATTAGCTAAAATTGTATTGGCATGGACTACTTTTTTTTTGGCTATATGCACAAAATTGTATTAAGTCCAGTTTATTGCTAGAAAATGAGAAGGGGCCCTAAAGTCCAAATATCAATTATGATGGTGTTGAGTACAAAGAAAATTCAAGTTTGTAGTGTACCAACTTATTTATTTAGCCCTGGGGTATATCATCTCCTACTAACACTATAATACTAATTGACCTAGAAAGTATCGTGTTGGAGTTTTGGGCCTGGCCGAAAAATAAAATCCTGAAAAGTCCCAAAGGTATATTCATGCATGAAAGGTGGTGGAAAGTATTTACCCATGTTGCTATTGACCCATTTATAAATGAGACCGAGCCTGGCGGAAAACACAAGCGTGCGCTTGCTTGCCACGCCATCGCTTGCACGCGCCGTGCGTGTGTACGGGCAAGGTGTCGTAGTTTTCTTTTACACCTCGGAACCATGTAGCGTGCTATGGCAAGACAATATGCGCGGAAGGATAAGACACTTTCAAATTTGAACGTTGAGTGATTAGCGCGGTACATAAGCATGTGCTATTCACTCTTGGGCTGTGTTTTATGTCTTTTAACTATTTGTGAAAGTACAGAAAGATAGAAATTATATATAATTTTGATCGGTATAAATAAAGTCACTGCAGTGTGTACTATAATCGATTTGTAGATCACGTATTGGAAAGACACTCTATTTAAAAGCTAACTACTGTAGAAAAGCACTTTGCTATATAAAAGTGGTTTTTAGAAGCCGAAAAGAAGAAAACCTTTATTCCCTCCACATGTCTTTCTATATGAGATGGATAGTTCCTCATATCTCTACTACTTAAAAAGAAGAGTTGGTGGTGGTATATTCTTCCCCCTCTTTCTCTTAGAAAAACAATTCATCATCAGCTCTTCGCACCCATTCAATCTCCCTCAACTCTCCACAGCCGTCCGTTATCCTCCGCTCTCAGTACACACACGATCCCTCCCCACAACCCACATCTCCCTCCCTACCCCACGCCGTCGCCTTCTCCTCCTCACTCCTCCACTCCACTCGTTAGTTGCCTCCACCTTCCCACCCTGCATCGCCGCCTCCTCCTCCCTGGCGGTGCCTCCCCCTTCCCCCGCGTCATCCCCTCCTCCGCACTGATGCCTCTACCTTCCCACCCTGCACCGCCGCCTCTTCCTCCCTGGCGGTGCCTTCCCCTTCCCTCGCGTCATCCCCTCCTCCGCACTAATGCCTCCACCTTCCCACCCTGCACCGCCACCTCCTCCTCCCTAGCGGTGCCTCCCCCTTCCCCCGCGTCATCCCCTCCTCCGCACTAATGCCTCCCCCTCCTTTGCGCCACCACTTCCCCCTGACTGGGCTCCCCTTCCCTTCGACGTCACCTCCTCCTCGGTCGGTCTCCCCCTCCCCATGATGCACTGTCTCCCCCATCCCCATCCCTTATCCCTGTTGCCACCCAAGGAATTCATTCAATTTCTATGGTGCACTAGAGTACACCTAAACCTGGTCCACCTCGACGCCGCCGCCTCCATGCCCTACAGCACTACCCCTCTCGCATCACATTGTGGATGACCCACAGGCTGGCGTCTAGCTACCACACCGATGTGAACACTGTGCTCCTTCTCACGGCTACCACAGTCAGGGGCACCGATGCAGCAGCCACCACCTTAGGGATGAAGCAAGGAGGGACAAGCAAGCGAGTGAAAGTGGCTGCTGAGGAGGGTGGACACTGACACTCTAGCGGCGGTCGGCAGTGGCATGGAGCGAACCCTACGTCACCTCCACTTCGCCTTAGGAGCTGACCACGCCGCCCCCTTCTCTCACAGCACCGTCTCTGTCCCCTCCTCGCATGCCCACCTCTATCGAGGACTAGCGACGGAAGAAGCAGGTGTGTGCGCTCGCTTGGTTGTGGCATGGTGTTGATCCCCGCTGCTGCAGTGGTTGGTTGCCTAGCTTGCGGGGATCGGGTGGGGAAATGGGGCACATTAGATTGGTTTCCTTTCTCATCGGGGGTGACTTGGTTGTTGTGATCCTAAATTCTGAACTAGGATCATTAAATCATGTCACGAATGGAGTAATTTTGTGCATTTTACTTTGTAATTTTTTACTTGTGCTTAGTGTTGATTTTTGGGTGTTTTCACAAAATGTTTTGCGGTGCTTTAAGATTGAGGTTCTGGAGTGATATAATATTTTTGTGCTGTAAAGCAAAGATGTGATCTATCCGGAATCCCGATGAAGTGTAGTTTATGATATAGTGACACTGGATTCAATTTGCGATTAGCATCACAAGCAGGAGGTGACTGTGATATCTTGGATGAGCCACTTATTTGCTATCTTGCTTTGGCCTTGGAGGCTACAACTAAAACTTTCATGCTATGGTTATTGTTCCTATATGGTTCCTCTTTGAATGTACTTTGTTGTCATCAAGAAGTGTTTTCTTAGGGATTTGTTCATTAAGTTGGCTACATTTCCACCCTAATGGATGGGTAGGTTAGTAAGTACCACAGGCTGCAACGATGGCTTCTTTGTTGTAGAGCTAACTAGGTTGGTAGCAAAAATAATGCAGTAATTTTGGCACATCCTATTGCAAATGATTTTGTTTGGTAATTTAGTCATCATTTTATCACAGTGGATTTGCCATGTGTTATCAACTGATTATACCGCACAGTAGGAACTAAGCTATTTGCATGTTTTTCTGGACTAGCTCTAGTTGGGCTGACACATAATGTGTGGAAGTTTAATTTTATATCCCCTTACAATGTAAAATGTTTACCACTCCTTTAGCAACATTTATAGATAATTTTCTTAATTTTTTACTGAAGCAAGCTTGTTTCTTCTTCTTTTTTTAGGACATAGAAGTGGCTCATACAAGCCCAACAAATAGTGCCTTGAAATCTTCAGTGAATGTACCACAGATGCTAATTCCATATCATGAGTTAGATAATTTTCTTCATAAGGTCGTAGCTATTTTGAAGCATAAGCTACAACCTTTCCTTTTTGCATTAGCACATATCCAAGTCCTTGCTTTGAAGCATCACAATATATTTGAAATTCATTCTCTAGATTTGGGGGAACTAAGACTAGGGCTATCATCAATTTGGTCTTCAGTTGTTGAAAGCTTTCTTCAAAGCTACTGGTCCACTCGAATGACTTGTCCTTCTTGAGAAGTTGTGTAAGTGAGCGGGCTATCTTCGAAAATCCTTCTATGATTCGGCGATAATAACCCGCCAATTCAAGAAAGCTTCTAACTTCAATCGTTGTTGCTGGTTGCTTCCACTCCATGATAGCTTTGACTTTCTCTAGGTCAACTTTCACTCCTTTTGTAATAATATGTTCAACGAATGTAACTTCTTTCATCCAAAAGTCGCACTTGATGAGTTTTGCATATAACTGGTGTTCTTTGAGCTTGGTTAAGACAATGTGCAAGTGTTGTTGATGTTCTTATTCAGTCTTGGAGTAGATTAATATGTCATCCACAAAGACTACCACAAAAAGATCCAGCTGGTCCATATACACCAAGTTCATAAGATTAATGAAATATGTTGGTGCGTTGGTCCAGCTGGTGCTACGATGATTCCATTTTAGGGCTTAGGAAGGTTCGGGATGGACGATGGTGGCTAGCGGTAAGGGGATGTGCTATGGGGAAATTTTCTGTAGATTTTAAAAATATTATTTTTAATATATTTGCACATATATATATATATATTAAATTAATAATTCTACTATCTAGAAGATATCAGATCTATCTTTTAGGTTAAAAAATGGGGATTTAGATGATTTAATCTGAAGATTTGACCAACTAAGAAAGCATATGAAATTTTGTGTAGATTTCAGAACTGATATGATTTGCTATTTTATGATGTGAAAATTGATAGTTATAATATTTTTTGTACCAGGACAACAAGGGGGGTTGTCTAGTAAAAGGAGAAAGTGGTGGATTTAGGAAGCGTGTAGGAGCCTTGTCGTTTAATTGATGTCTTGCACTACTGTAGCATGTATGGAGAGTGAATATTTTCTATAGGGAGAGCAGCTCTGGTGTGGTGTCGCGTTCAAATATTTTCGGTCGACGCAATTAAAAAAGATAAGTGCATGATAGAATTGTAACTCGAGCTTTAAAATTATTGTTTGGTTGATTAAATACTTGCCATGAAGATTTATATGCTTATTACTATTTTTATATTCCTCACATACTTATGATAAATTGATGATGATGATGATGTTTACGGAATAATGATGATCATATCAATTGCTAATGATGAGGGGTAATATTCATTGCATTGTATATTGAGCATTCATAGTGTAAATATGTGACCCACGGAAGTGAAATGAGGTCTCCATATGTAAGATATGGGCAATGGGGTCCCCGTATGAAAAAGGACGAGCAATTGGCCCCACACTAAAGAGTATGGGCAAAAGTGAACACCGATGGGTGTTATACTCCGCTATACTGGTATAAGTAGAAGATGAGACATAAGCATGCACATTGCATTGCATTGCATTGCATTCATGAGAAGTGAATGGTGATTTGAGATATTGAAAGATGTGAATGAAAATTGATGAGAATAAATATAAGGAATTGAGTTAATGAAATTGGATATGTATTATTAATAAGTTAATGCCTTGTTTACTATTCTACTTTATACTTGCTGAGTTATGAACTCACCCTTACTTTATTTGTTGTTTTTAGATGATCGTTGAAGGCGACATACATGGGAGGGAGTAGCAGATGGATATTTGCACTTTATAACTCTTCACTTCATCTAACGATTATCACTTTTAGCATGAACAATTTAGTTTCATTCATTGTAATAATTGATTAATTTGTGGATTCCTTTAGCTTCTTAGACCATAATATTGCTAGATGATGTGTTTCTTAGTTTAGGCTTATTTATGATGCTTTTGGTAGTTGTTTGGTTCATATTAAATTCAATTGGTAGTCTATCATATTGCTGAAATTATGTTTAATTTCATATGGATTGTTGATTTTTGAATTCTAGATGACACTAATGCTTGTTTACTTGTTTAATTTGGTAGTGATATTAGTTGTAGGTGATATCTTGGGTTCGTGTTAAGCTAGGGTGTTATGGTTAGTATCAAAGCAGTCATTAGGTACATGGTGAATAACTTAATAACTTATTTGTCTAGTCAATTAAAATTTTGTCATAGGTTTGGTAAATTAATGGAATTAACAACCATAATAATAAAATAACTTAGGAAAACTTGGTGCTAAAATTTAGTTTCAGATAATTAAATTAAAACTAAAACTTCATATGCTGATATATAGTAGGATGGGATTGGATCATTCATTGCATATGCGCTTCCATTATTTTGTTTAATTGTTATTGAAAGTAGAGATGTTGATTAATTGAGTATGGTATGATTGATATTGATGCACTTGAGCTGAGTTGTTAGTTGTTCTTTCTGGTGTTCAGTAATGGCGAGAGGTAGAGGGTGTGGACGTGGTGGAGGCCGTGGCCGTGGTCGTGGATGCAGTCAGGCAGTGCCGCCACCCTCGGTTGAGGAGGTCGTTGGAGAGGCAGGTGAGGAGGTTGCATCAGCTGCAAAGCTAGCCACTGTGTTCAGACGGCAACAACCGCCCTATTACAGGACCTTCGGAGGGAGGTCCAAGCTCTTCGTCAATAGGTGTAGATAACTCCTCTAGTTGCAAGCGCACCTATTGCTAACCTTGGTGCTGCACTGGCTCCACCGGAGGCTAGGATGAGCCTTCGTGAGTGGATGTCCCTCTATTTGGACACTTTCAATGGAGCGGGCAAACCGGTCCAAGCAACGGATTGGCTTCGCTATATGGAGAGGCAGTTTGGAGCTCTAATGATGACCTCTTAGCAGAAGGTATGCTTTGTGGTCTTTCGGCTGAATAATCAGGCAGACATCTGGTGGGAGGTGGTTCTATCTGTTAGGACCCCCACTCAGGGACTGGTCACTTGGGAGGACATCATCGAGTAGTTTAGGGTGAAGTTCTACCTAGAGTCCTTCCTGGAGAGGATGGAGCACTCCTTGTTGACCTTCATCTAGGGAAAGATGTCCGTTGCAGAGTACAAGAGGGGGTTCAATAAACTAGTCCGCTTCGTACCAGCTATGGCTGGCGATGACCGCGAGAAAGCTAAGAGGCTTTGTAGAGGTCTTAACCAGGAGTACTGCCATGTCTTGGGGGTGATCGGTCTGTGACTTCAACTCTGTGGTTGATCGGGCCAAGGTATAGAGTTCGAGAGAGAGCTCACCAGGGAGTGGCATGGTTTAAGTGGTTTCGCTCCTTTTGGTGGTTTTGGTGGCGGTTAGAATGTCGAGATCCGAATATGCAAATTCGGTCTCTCTGTGTAAATTGCACTAGTCCAGGATCACGCTAGTGCACACAGTCAACCATAGATGTCATCACAGTCATACACACGATATAATAAAGGGAAAACTCAAATATCGATAAATCTCAAAGGTACGACCTTATGGCCAAGCTTACAATATCTCTAGCCGGAAGGGCTTAATAAAATAGCAGCGGAAATCCAAAATAAAACGTAGCGGCCAATCGACAAGCCCACAGGCTATCGAGTGGAGAACGAAGCCTAATCCGTGAAGTCGTCGTAGTACTCTCCTTCTGGAACCTCCTGCTGATCGTCGTAGTACTCTCCTTCTGGAACCTCCCGCTGATCGTCGTAGTACTCTCCCTCAACTGAGCAACATAGGCGTAAAGCCGTGAGTACATTGGTACTCAGCAAGTCGTTTGTAACAAATGAATGCAATATAATATGCAAGGCTTACCAATGGAAGGCTGAAAGGTTAATTTGCATAAAAGGCATTTCAAAATAAACATAATAAATAGATTAAAAGCGAAATTTAAAGGGAAACAATAATAATAAATAATCAAGAGAATAAACAAGAACCACTTGTGAACACCAATTCACAAGCTAAACCAACAGTGAACTACCTGTCCACCTCCAACATAAACCACCAAATTATAAATGAAAACACTACCCCTCGTGTGAAATCACCGAGCATTATCCATGACCGAGGACGCGGCTATTCGAATAGTTTTACACTCTGCAGAGGTTGTACAACTGTACCCACACGATGTGATTAGCCTCGATCTCAGGAAAATCACAACAAGGATGGTATCCAGATTGTCTTGTTTGAAAGGACTTTTAGTGGTCGTATATATAAAGCTTTGCAAAAAGTTTGTAACATGGAAAAAAGACAATGGCATTACAACAAAATATTTAGGAATTAAAGAAGGAAACTACAGTCATCTCAACTGGCATGGTGTAGACTCCTCCAGTTAACACGAGACAAATAAAAAGTGACACTAGCCAGTGTGTAACTAGCATGCGGCAAATCAAATTTTTAATCAAGCATCCGAAGGCACACAACAAAGGGAAACCTAAATGGAATAGAGTAAATATGCACTTTTCAGTTCTAATTCGCGGACGTGCACCGAGCACCGGTTACAGAGGTGGTGAAAAATCCAAAGTTGACGCACGTTTTAGTTCTAAATTGATACCAACGTTAGTTGAAAGTTGTTCAAAAAATGTGATGACATTGTACATGAAGTGTTCAAAAAAGCTATCTAAACTCTAAGGGGGTGATCGGAATAGCGATGGCTTTTGATTTTTGCTGAAAAAACACTGTAGTTGGCTGAAAAAACATTGTACCTGAGTTGGTTTATTGAGTATAATTAAATGTAAAAAATATATAAAAAACCGAAAACAAAAAATGAAAAAAAGTATAAGTAAAATTAAAAAAAATAAATTTTACTGTAGCAGGTACTGTACAATGCTCTACCTCAACCCAATTCTGCCCGCTAGGGTTTCGCATCACCTCCCCTTGCGTCACATGGAAATCAGCAACCATGTCCATCACAACGGCAGAATTGAATTAAAATATTATAAATTAATCAGCCAGTTCTATCCAATACTAGATATGTGGTTTGCACGATTAAGCTCAAATCAACGACGCACAAAGTTAAGTCCTTAACATTACCTGGGCGAGGCTACCACATCCCCCGAAGTGCACCTGCACCTCCCCCTTTACTGCACGATCACTCGCCCGAGTGCAAAATCAAATTTGTACCACCCTGCCAATGACACACCAATACCACGGCACAAATTTTAATTAACGTGGTACCAACCACAGTTCCATATGTCATTAAGTCAAATTTAATGAGTTGCATGTGATGATGAAGCAAATCGTAATTATAAGACAGCTAAGCATCTAAACATACCAACCCATGTGACAATTAATCTAACATCACTAGTATGTTTTCCCAACCTAGGGTGACAATGGTAGTAATATATTCCAAATTATCAAGGAGGGATAGATTTAATTGGGACGATAACTACCAGTACAAGGGTTTGAATTAAAAATAGCGATGCAATGTAATTTAAAATAAAATAAATAAATAATAGATTACAAACTGGGTTCAACATGATCAAAGGACACGACTTGCCTTGGTTATGCTCAGCGAGGTACTCCTGGTCTTCGGGCGTAGAACCTGCTCCTCCGAAATCCGAATCTAGCGAGAGAGAAAACGATCGAAACCAAAGAAACACATAAAATGATAAGCAAATTAACTCCAAAATTCACAAAACTAGAACCAACAGCTAGAGCTCGATTTTAGATGAATTTAGAAAAAAGAACGGGGTCAATCGGAGCTAGGATGGAGGAGAACGGGCTCTCGGAAAATCTATTCTAAAGAAAAATCCTAGAAATTCAAAAATAACACTGTGCTGTGAACCCGGTCCACGGTGAAACTGGTCCACGGTGCACCCATCTCATGAAACAGTGCGCGGGGGAGGGGGTGCTGACGCGGCCGAGGCTGCAGACGTGGCGCGCGCATATGCCGCCCGTGGCACGGGGGTGACGTGGCGCCCGGGGGCGGATTTCGGCTGACGTGGCATGCCATGTCAGCTAGGGCTGACGCGGCACGGGTGCGGGCGGCGGCGGCTGGATCCGACGGTCGCGAAGGCGACACGCGGCGAGATCTGGAACCTCGATCCAGATCTGAACGGGCGGCGGGGATGAGGCGGGCGCGGGCGGGAGCGTAGGCGATGGCCACATGCGGCCGGCGCAGGGAACGGATCGGTGACGCGTGCGCGCGCGCGCGCTGGCGCTGCGCGCGCGTGCGGCGCGCGGGGTGCGCGGGTAGGCGCGCGCGCGCATCGAGGTGTGCGTCGGCAGGCGCCGCGCGAGGCGACGTAGGCGGCGACTGGGTGACGCGGGGCGACGGAGGCGGCTCGGGGCTCACCGGCGGGAACGACATCGTCGACGGCTCCGGCGGCGTCGAGGGATGACGGGGAGGTGCGGGGCAGCGGCGGAGCGACTCCGGCGACAGCGCGGTGAGGCGAGGACGGACGTGAGGGGCGGCGCGAGGGTTCAGCAACAGGCACGCGAACCGAGGAGCGTGGAGCGTTAAAAACACGCGAACCGAGGAGTTCGATCCGGTTACGGTGCGGGCGGCACTCAGTTTGGACGGCTCGGATTGGGACACGTGGCCGCATCCGACGGCGACGACGCGAGGGACGCGGGCGCGATAGGGTTAGGGTTAGGGTTTGCGGTCGCGGCGCGGGGACGGTGCAGATGTGGCACGAGCGCGATCCAACGGCGAGCGACGCGGGCAGGCGAGGGCGAGCGGGCGCGCGGGGGCGGGCACGAGCAACACGACGCGTGGCAGGGGCGGGCGATCGGACGGCGGGGAGTCGTGGGCGGGAAGGGAGGTACGACGGCGGCGCGGGCGCGGTGGATGGTGGACGCGTGGCGGCGGCGGGATCGGGCGACGGGGAGGATTTTGGTTTCTTTTTCTTTTTCAGAAAAATAAATAAAATACTAGGAGCTCTAGAAAATAGCAAATAAATCCCAAAAATACACCAAAAATACCAGAAAATTTCTTGAGACCTGAAGAATCTAAATAAAATATTTACCACTTATGTTAATGTTTATTTTAATCATATTAAATCATTGAAAATTCTAAAAATTCATTTGAAGCTTGAATTAATTTCAGAAAATTCCAGAAAATTCATTTTTAAAATCCTGGCTTCAAAAATAGCAGAAAAACAGGATGTTACATAGAAGAGGAGCTTTGGTGGCGAGGTGGGTCTTCTCAGCGACACGTTCCCAAGAGGTTCCAGGAGGCTAGCGTCCTCCGTTGTTGACTCAGCCTTTTCAACAGAGACCATCTTCCTCTTTAGCGCCACGCCCTTCTTTAGCTTCGCAAGCTTTGCATCATGTGCCAGGCCAGGGCATAATCTGCTTCAAGTACGGTGATGGGCACCATGCTTCTGAGTGCTCCTGGTCGACGAGTTGTCGTTAGTGTAGCCAGACAGGCCACAAGATGTTAGTGTGTAAGTAGAATCTCTTGAGCATCACCAAGTGGGAGCCAGTTCCTGTGATGTCTTCGGCCGCATCTTCTCAGGGCTCAGTTCAGATGCTGGCGGCTGCCCAATGCCGCAGTATCGTCCCACTTGGGCCCCTCCTATAGCGGTTCCTTCGATGCCACCTGCCGGGTACTACTGGCACCTTGCACCATCTGCACTACTTCAGATCGTTGCACCTCCAACAGCTCTTGTGCTTCCACCATTGAGGGTCAGGGCTTCCGCTGCCCCGGCACCATCCGGAGTCTACGCCATACCCACATCTGAGATAGTAGGGTGTCCTGATGTGGTGACTAGTACTTTACTTGTGGATTATCATGAGACTTTTGTTCTTTCCGATTCCAGAGTTACCTACTTGTTTGCGTCACTAGAGTTTGCTAGGAGAGCAGACTTGGACATGAAGCAAATCTCTCAGTCAATTCTAATCAGTTCTTTGTAGGTCTACATTTGCACTATAGTCATGAAATTATTTAAAAATTGGTTAAATAGGTTGTGATGTGTTTCCCGCTTTTTATTATTAGGATCCAAACAATGTATTATTCAGTATGAGTAGGGGAGTAAAAATAGAAATATGTTAATTTGTCACAAGGGCTGTCCAGGCAAATACCGATATAAGAATATCAAAAATTTCATTTTATAATATGTGTAGTTTATAAAAGCATCTACTTTTTTTTTCTACTTTTGGATATAACAGTTATCCAAAATCATCTTTTATATTAACAGTTATCTGAAATCATCTTTTAAATATACATAATGATAACATCTTACTGAAATCAATAAATATTCTTATAACTAACTAGATTCCTTGGCAGAGCATAAACCGCAATCTAGCTCTTAATAATACACATCGTGTCGTTGGACTTATACTGTGAAACAGGTGAGCAGTGCTACTCTTTTCACTACTACACGTGGTGGTAAAGTTAAGCCAACACATTTTCCTCATTGTGCGAGCTCTTAATATCATAACACACCAAGTCGTTGGACTTATACGGTGAAACAGGTGAGCAGTGCTACTCTTTTTACTACTACATGCTGTGGTAAAATTAGACCCATGTAATTCGGCTTGTGGTCATGACTTTTAACTGAAATGATATTGTAACAACGGTTAGTTTTTTATGTACTTAATAAAAAAATAAAAATATATCATTATATCTCTATAGACAATGTAAAAAACCATATAAAAAATCAACATATTCTAAATAATTTTTACTTTTTAAGAATTAGAAGTTAGAAACTAAAAAAAATATTTGCAACGTACCTTAAGCCAATTTCCTCATTGTGCATGCGTGCGCATATCAACTGGAGCCCACCTAGTAATTATTCCAGGACCTTAGCACACGTGACACATTCTAGCAACCACATGAAAGATGGAACCCTTAAAGCTACGGATCCAACAGGGACTTCACTTCGCCTTACCACCCACCCAACGTGCCTACCGGGTGAAACTACTAACAAGGCAATTAGCAATCAAGTACTGCACGCTCTTACTACTAGCGGTTTGTTTTAAGTTTTTAACTATCTATTCTTTTTTATTTATAGCTTAAGACTTATTTTAAATAAATAAACATGATAGATTTTTCGCTGTTGTTTCAAAATAGTTTATTAGAATAATATTTTAGAAACGATTTATTGGCTTTCGGTTCGTTCGCACAAACACTTCTACTAAAACCACATCCAAAAGAACAGACGCTAAGCTGCTGCAACATCTCTTCAGGTCCAAACCATCATGGTCACGGGCTTGCGGCGCACACATTGAGGTTGGGAGTAGTGGGCATTTTGGTTAGGATGGATGGAATCGGACGGAGGGATGCCCTCCATCTTCTTATAACAACTAGTTGGTGGACCTAAAACCTCTCTTTTTGTCTTGGAATTTAGAAAACCACACCATACCTATCACCCTTTTTATCTCATCCCAACTCAACCACCCTTCTCTCTCTCTCTCTGCTTTTCTTTATCTCTAGCTTGTAAGTTGTAACCAGATACGCACCCACTAATTTGCATAGTCTTGTACACTTTGTATCAGTGTATGCTGCAAGTGGTACTATATATAGGGGGGATTAAAAAGGTATACTTAGTTGATAGTGACGCCATTGTTTACACTACATTGTGTTGGGAATAGATAGGTTGGTGATGGGAAGCTTTTTATGTTTGTCCATTTTTAATCCGCTACTATGACGGATGCTTCCGTGCACTAATAAGCTGATCTAAAATGTCCACTAATTATATATATATATATATATATATATATATATATATATATATATATATATATATATATATATATATATATGGGAGCATATCTAATGCAAAGGGTATTTAGGTGCAAAGTGTAAAACTTCTCTACAACCATCGGATCATACTTGTACGGATCAGATCAAAGAGGGTAAAACCCCCACCTCATTTAATTCATTTAATAAATCTTTCACAAAACCCCCTATATAGATTAAGTTTTATGGGGTGGGGGTTCCACCTTCCTTGATCTGAGCCGTACAGGTCAGATCCGATGGCTGTAGAGAAGTTTTTGCACTTTTTCACTAAAATACCCTTTTGCACTAGATATGCTCCCTATATATATATATATATATATATATATATATATATATATGAAAAATATCTTTTACACCCGGGTGTAATTACACCAACCTCTAATATACCACCTAAACAAATTTGAAATACCTCTTTACCATCTTGGATATACTCATGTACTAATTATAAAATACTCTAATATGAATCACATAAAAAAATTGTAAGGGAATCCATAGTTTTTAGCGTATTTTGTAAATACCTTTATATACGAACATAAAAAGGAGTATGTAAAAAAATATACATACTACATCTGAAAAATTATTCATACCACCTAGATGATTTTAAATACTCGTATACAACACGTACATACCCTCCGTTACGCGAGATACTCTCTACATTATGAGATACGACATAAGGTGTAATTACACCCGGATGTAGAAAAGAGACTTCATATATATGGATTTATTGATTATATACCCTCCACTTAGATGGAAATTGAGGATTTACCCTCCTGACCCACGTGTCAGTGACTTATGATGACCCCATATGTCATTAAGTGGGGAGGGTAAATCCTCAATTTCCCAACTAAGAGGAGGGTATATGATCAAACCCCCCCATATATATATATATATGTGCTGCATGCAGTGTGTGTGTGTATACACACACATACACTGCATGCAGCATTTATCTACTTGCGCTGGAGCATGTATGGATTTGCAAAAGCATTATCTGGTATATCAAACACACAATGACTTTCTTTGGCTCTTTGCTGATGTAACAGTGGCGTTTGTTGATCAATAACAGCAACACCGATGTTTTTTGTGAGAGAAACAACACCAAAGTTGCTTTCTAGGCTTTTGAATTTAGTGTAGGACTTTTCTAGTTGCTTACTTGGCAATGGATTACCCCTATTTCTTCTTGAGCTTTTGGACATTTTAGCATGTTTTGGACTCGTATTTATAAGAATGGCAGTCGTCGCACGGTATTTGCAAAAATGGCGCATCCATCGTACGGTCATTGCGCTGCAGCCCGGGGGCGACACGTGGGTGGTGCCGTACGGTAGCCATGTGGCAGCGTGAGGACCGCACAGCCAACAGCCGCTTGGCTAGGATAATTAGCACTAATCTAATCCTAATTAGGGAGTTTGTTTAGGTGCACTGCTTGTACGAATTTTTAGGTATAGAAAATGAGCTTCAAAAATTATAAATTTTTATGTGAAGCCTCCCAACACAGCATGCTTGATTTTGTAGTTTTTTTTCATAATTTTATCCATTCTAAATTTCACTCAAGAATTCATTTAATTAGATTATTTGTAGGAATTCTTTTAATATAGCAAATGAGCTCCAAAAATTACTAATTTTGTTGAACTATCCTTACATAGTGCACTTGATTACAATTTAAAGACAGCCACGACACAGTGGCCGTGCGGATTACAATTTAAAGGACAAATTAAATGAGCATCACATGTCGCTAATTACGATTACACTAGCATAAATTAACATGGCAAATTTAGAGTGCACAAAATTCCAGAAAATTTCAAAATTATATCCACAGTGCAAGACTCGATCCTAAATAGGAAGGGTTGCTCGTCTCGTTCCTCCGAGCAAATTCGTATGTATTCATATGACAGGCATCTGACATGCCTAGAGTCCCCAGGGAGGTGATCGAGCACAGACTAGTAATTCAGCCTGACAAGAAACTAGTCAAGCAAAAGCTACCATGTTTCTACCCAGAGTGGCTCGCCAACCCTGTAATGGTTAGAAAAATAATGGAACATGACGAATGTGTGTAGATTTCACAGTTCTTAATAAAGTTTGTTTGATGGATGACTTTACCTTTCCACTCATCGATCAGCTTGTTGACTCTACTTCTAGTAGTAGGTTATTAAGCTTTTTATATGCATATTCCGGGTATCACTAGATTAGTATGAGTAAAGAAGATGAAGAGAAAGCTTCCTTCATCCCTCCATATGAAATTTTCTTCTATGTGAAAATGTTGTTTGGTCTAAAAAATGTTGTTGCCACTTTTCAAAGGTTAATGAAAAAAACCTTTAGTCCACAAATTAGTAGGAACATAGTAGTCTATGTTGATGATTTGCTTGTAAAAAGCGTCAACATTGGAAAACATATCTTTGACCTGCAAGAAACTATCTCTAACTTAAGATGAAAAAAATCTTAAGTTAAAATCCAGAGAGGTGCATGTTCGCAATCTTCTCTAGGAAGTTTCTTGGCTTCCTAGTTTTGACTAGAGGAATAGAAGCTAATCCAGAGAAGATAGCGGCCATTGAGTAGGTACATCCTCCGACCAGAAAGAAAGAGGTACAAATATTGATCGACTGTATGGCAGACTAAGTCATTTCATAGCATGGTTGGGAGAAAAGGGATTGCCTTTCTTTAAACGTCTTTGAAAATATGGAAGTTTTGAATGGACTAAAGATGCCAACGACTAGTTTATTATGTAAGTGAAGTCCTACACGGACCAAATGAAAAATACCCAAAAATAGAAAAGTTATTATATACTGTCGAGACCCGAATATGCAATTTTGGACTCTCTGTGTAAACTACACTAGTCCAGGATCACGCTAGTGCACACAGTCAAACATAGATATAATCACAACCATACACACGATATAATAAAGAGGAAACTCAAATATCGATAAATCTCAAAGATACGACCTTATAGTCAAGCTTACAATATCTCTAGCCGGAAGGGCTTAACAAAATAGCAGCGAAAATCCAAAGTAAAGCGTAGCAGCCAGTCGACAAGCCCACAGGCTATCGAGTGGAGAACGAAGCCTAATCCGTGAAGTCGTCGTAGTACTCTCCTTCTGGAACCTCCTGCTGATAATACTCCTCGCCCTCAACTGAGCAACATAGGCGTAAAGCCGTGAGTACATTGGTACTCAGCAAGTCGTTTGTAACAAATGAATGCAATATAGTATGTAAGGCTTACCAATGGAAGGCTGAAAGGATAATTTGCATAAAAGACACTTCACAGTAAATATAATAAATAGATTGAAAGCGAACTTTAGATGAAAACAATGATAATAAATAATCAAAGGAATGAACATAAACCACTTGTGAACACCTATTCACAAGCTAAACCAACAGTGAACTACTTGTCCACTTCCAACATAAACCACCAAGTTTAAAAGATAACTCTAACCCTCGTGTGAAATCACCAAGTATTGTCCATGACCGAGGACGCGGCTATTCGAATAGTTTTACACTCTGCAGAGGTTGCACAACTGTACCCACACGATGTGATTAGCCTCGATATCAAGAAATCACAACAAGGCCTTCACAATGCTTTACCTCAACCCAATCCTGCCCGCTAGGGTTTCGCATCACACCCCCCCTTGCGCCACATGAAAATCAGCAACCATGGTCATCACAAATTTTAATAAACGTGGCACCAACCACTGTTCCATATCTCATTAAGTCAAATTAATAATTCATATGCGATGATAAACCCGACCGTAAATGTAACCAAAGCTAAGCATTCTATTATACCAACCCATGTGACGAATAACCTAGCACCACTAGTATATTTCCCAACCTATGGTGACAATGGCATCAGGGTATTCCAAGTTATCAAGGATGGATAAATCAATTGGGACGATAACTACCGATACAAGGGTTTGTATAAAATAGCAATGCAATGTAATTTTAAAAAAATAATTAAATAATAGATTACAAACTGGGTTCAACATGATCAAAGGACACGACTTGCCTTGGTTATGCTCAGCGAAGTACTCTTGGTCTTCGGGCGTAGATCTTGCTCCTCCGGAATCCGTATCTAACGAGAGAGAAAACGATCAAAACAAACGAAATACATAAAATGATAAGCAAATGAACTCCAAAAATCATGAAACTAGAACCAAAAGCTAGAGCTCGATTTTAGATGAATTTAGAAAAAAGAACGGGGTCAATCGGAGCTACGACGAAGGAGAATGGGCTCTCGGAAAAAAATCCAAAATTTAATCGGGAAAATTGGAAAAGGGCACTGTGCTGTGAACCCGGTCCACGGGAGGCTCGGTCTACGGTGAACTCGGCGCACAAAATAGTACACGCGGGGGCGGCAGCGCTGACGCGGCGGGCTCGACTTACGTGGGAGCTGCTGATGCTGCCACGTGGCTAGGGCTGACATGGCATGCTGACGTGGCTGCCACGTGGCTTGGGGGCGGCTCGCGGCTGACGTGGCTGACACGTGGCGGGTAGGGCTGACGTGGCCGGCCACGTGGCCGGGCTGACGTGGCACGGCTCGGGCGCGGGCGGCGGCGGTGGGATCCGACGACGGAGGTGACGACGCGCGGCGCGATCTGAGACTTCGGCTCAGATCCGAATGGACGGCGGCGATGCGGTGGCGCGGAGGCGGGAAGGTGGGGATCGCCGACGCGTGGTGACTCGCCGCGCGAAGCATCGCGGGCGTGGGCGCGAGCGCAGGTGATGTAGCGCGGCGGCCGTCGGATGACCGACGCGTGGCGGCACGGCGGCACGGTGAAGCGCGCGCGCGCGCGCTGGTTCGGCGGGCGCTCGCGGACGAGGCGGCGCGCGGCGACGGGGAGGCGACGAAGAAGGTGACTCAGGCGACAGCGACGGGGAACGCGGCGGAGGGGCTCACCGGTGGGGTAGGCGAGGTCGGCGGCGGCTCCGGCGGGGACGACGGTGAGGTGGCAACACGGGACGGCGGCGGGTCCCGGCGACGGCGCGGCGCGAGGCGTGAACGGCGGAGGCGACGGAGGTGGCTATGGTTCGAGCGATAGGCACGCGAACCGAGGAGCTCGGATCGGTTACAGTGCGGGGCGGCAACGGCACGAGGTTTGGACGGCCCAGATGACGCGCGGGAGAGATCGGACGGCGAGGGCGCGAGTGGGTTAGGGTTAGGGTTATCGCACGGGCGGGCACCAGCGGAGCGACGCGTGGCGTGGGCGCGATCCAACGGCGGGGCGTCGCGGGCGCGGGGCCACGCGCGGGCGCGGGGGATGGCGACGCGTGGCGGTGGGGTGGATCGGGCGGTCGAGGCGCGGGCGGGAAAAGGGGTACGGCGGCGAGGCGAAGGCGGCCCCGGATGGCCGATGCGTGGAGGCGGCGGAATTCGACGATTGAGCGGCGGCGGGGGTTTTTATTTCTTTTTATTTTTCCCAGAAAGTCAACTAATGATCAAAAAGCTCTAGAAAATAGCAATTAAATCCCAAAAATTCACCAAAAATACCAAAAAAATTCCTTGAGACCTGAAGAATCCAAATAATATATTTTTAACTTATGTTAATGTTTATTTTAATCATATTAAATTATTTAAAATTCTAAAAATCATTTGAAGCTTGATTTAATTCTAGAAAATTCCAGAAAATTTATTTTTGAGACCCTCGCTTTAAAACTTGCAGAAAAACAGGATGTTACATATACCCTCCTTATAACTTCAAAGAAGCTAAGTCATTACTTTTAGGCTCACAAAACTGTGATACCGACCAGATATCTTCTAGGTCAAGTTCTCCAAAATAGGTTATCAAACTTGGGGAGTTTGATCTCCATTTGATTTCATGAACAACCATTAAGTCTCAGGCTTTAGTAGAATTCATTGCTGAGTAGACAAACCCTGAACCTATCCAAGGGCTTGAGTATGAAAGCCACGACCAATGAACTATGTACTTCAATGGGTCCTTGACGATAAAGGGCTTGGGTGTTGTTGTAGTCCTAATTTTTGCTACTAGAGAAAATATAAAATACACCATCTAGTTAAAATTTCTAGCTATAGACAACATAGCAAAATATGAAGATTTACTGGCAAGGCTCCGAGCAGCCAAAGTGCTCGGGATTTGTAGATTACTAGTGAAAGACGATTCTCAACTAGTAGCGATTCAAATAGGAAAAGAATATAAATGCTCAAGTACCATGATACTATCTTATCTTTTGGAAGTAAGGAAAGTTGAAAACATTTCTTCAGTTTCAAAGTCCAACACATTCTTAGAAACAAAAATTTTTTAGCAGATCAGTTAGCATGAATGGCTTCCTCAAGATCACCCGTCTCGCTTCAAGTATTTCTTATGGAACTTGACAAACCCTTGGTAGTCAAGCATTCTAACGATTCTCTAATGGAGGTGAAAGCATCTAGGCCCCCGAGATTAGAGTTTTGGTAATTAATGACGATTTATGAATATAAAACTAACATATGTGCTAAGATTGTATAGATAAAGTCTCATGTGGGAAATGAGCAAGAACAAGCTGTATAGAATCTTGGTGTCGAGAAAGTTAAAATTGAGGTACATAAAATATAGGATCTCTTTCCATTTTACCTGTCTTAGGAGAAATGGTGGAAGACCGGATTATAGGTTAGATGCCGTACTATTAAGAGGGATATCTGAAAGTAACTTGATAGCATGCTTCGATGCATATTAGATCAATTTAGGATCATGCATGCATTTGAAAAGAAGTTTGAAAACTCAGTGTGCTTTCTCAGAAAAATCGGTAGCACCGCACTCTTCAGCGGTATTACCGTAGTGCGGTAATACCGGTGGGTAATACCGGTGTGCAAACAACGGTATTACCGCAGTGCGATAATACCGATTTTTGTGCAGTACATTTTTTTCCAGAGAAGCACCCTTTCGGGGACTTCAACTCACAGAAATCGATAGTACCGGACTTTGAACGGCGGAACTACCGCAGTGTGGTAGTACCGCATGGTACTGCGGTAATATCGATTGTCGAAATGTTTTTTCCAGAGAGTTCCCCGAGAAAAACTTAACTGGCCAGAAATTGGTAGTACCGATATTAGCACGGCGGAACAACCGCAGTACGGTAGTATTGCACTGACCTACGGTATTACCGCAGTGCGGTAATACCGCACTTACAACGGCAGTTGTACCGCACTAAATTCCAACGGCTAGTTCTGAACCGTCTGACACAGCCGTTACTGTGTATTGTGTGCCGTTATTGTGAGTGGTTTGGAACTCGCCATCTCCGGAGAGGAGGAAGAGCTACCCTAGTGATCGAGGAGCAAGGCTTAATTTGTGGAGCCGATCCAAGAGCGTTTGGGCTTTCCTCAACGTGCACTAGTGAAGACCAGCAAGTCTTCGATACCACGGGAAAACATCGCACGAGTCACTGTGATCTTTTCTTACTCTCTTTTAGTATTTCTATTATTAGTTGAGCAATTTGATATTTGATATATTCTCTTGTGCTTGTGATTGAATTGTTTCTCAAATTGTTTAGAATTACTAGACTTGAGTAGGTGTGATTTATTTAGCATCTCTTGCATTATGTTGAAATTGATATAATTCGTTTAATTAGGGCAAGAATTTTAAAACCTCCTATTCACCCTCCTCTAGTCGGTTATCCTTGATCCTACAGGAGGTCACTCAGATTGACCCTAAAAATGATTGGATGACATCAATGTACAAATATCTTCAACATGGTACACTTCCTGAAGAGAACGTAGAGGCCAATGTATAGCTTGGAAAGCCAAATTATACACTCTGATCGAATGTACCATCTACAAATGAGGAACTCACGGAGTGTTAATGAGATGTATATCTCAAAAGGATGGTTTATATTTACTATCTAAAATACATGGAGGAGTTTGTGGAGCACATCATTTGTACAGAACACTGATCGGTAAAGTCTTCCGACAAGAATACTATTGGCCAACTGCCCTCTATGATGCAAAAAAAAAAAAACTTGTGTCAAAGTGCGTACAATATCAACTCCATAGCCAATAGGTATATCAACCTACACAAGCTCTGCATACTATACCACTTTTTTGGCCTTTCACAACCTAGGGTTTAGATATTCTAAGACATTTCCCAAGAGCATTAGGAGGTTTTGAATTCCTTTTTGTAATGATTGATATATTTACAAAATAGACCGAGACTGAGCCAGTTGTTAAAATAACAACTAAAGCTACCAAGAAATTCATAAAAAAAGTGATTACACAATTTGGTGTTCTCAATCTTATAATCACAGATAACGATACCCAATTTTCAAGCAAAATTTTTTAGAAATTCTGCGAAGATCTAGGTATTAAGATATGTTATGCCTCAGTGGCTCATCTACAGAGTAATGATGCAGTAGAAAGAGCCAATGGTATACTAATATAAGGAATTAAATGTTGAGTATTTGACTAATTAATACAATAGTTAGGAGTTTGGGTACAAGAACATCCTTCTGTATTATGGGCTGTTCGGACCATGGCTTATGTGCAATCGGTAAAACACCCTTCTTTCTAGTTTACAGTGCAAAAGCAATGCTTCCTCTGGAATTAAAGAATGGCTCTACTTAGATAGATTGTTATAATAATAATGACCAAGAAGATCGATGAGTCAATGATATTAACTTCCTTGAAGAATGAAGAAATACCGCCCTAACACGATCGACAGTTTACCAACAAGTCATGTGAAGGTACCACAGTCGTAAAATGCAGCCTCATAGCCTAATTGTGGGAGATCTGGTTCTTAGAAAAATTTACAGCCAGACAAATCATAATAAACATTTAACTAAATGGGAAGGTCCTTATACTGTAGTCGAAATTACCAAACCAAGCTTAGTACGACTGGCCATGTCAAATGGATATGTCATTTCTAATTCTTAGAACATCGATCAGTCACGTAAATTCTATGTGTAATATACTTCTTTCTTTTTCAATAAAGTTACATTATTATTCTTTATTTTTTATGAGTATTTTTATTTGTTCTTTATTATCCCAAGTATGGTCACACACTATCGTTGTCTAAACTAGTTAAAGAAATTTATTTTTCTCTTATCCCCTTCTTAGGGATATTTTTACATCATTGGCTTTGATATTTTAGTTAAACGCCATGTGGATTGATATGGTGACCTTCACAGATATGGTTCTTATAATAATTTGTACTCATTCCTCAAAGGAAAATAAGTAAAAAAAAACTAAATAGACAACTGACATAGTTACTACATAGCTCAGGGGCTTTAAGGCTACATTTCTTACTTCTACATTATATTCTTCTCTTGTTTAACCGAGTCGAGACATGAAAAACTTCCTAGTCAAAATACCTCCTCTCTACATGTGGTCACGTCCACTAGAACAAGTTTTCTAGCAATGATATTTTTCCTACGATCTTTGCTAGTAGTCAAAACTCGAGATTGAATATATTTCGAGAAGTTTTGTTCATGCCTTCATCCTCAGCTATCTTACGACCAGTTCAACTAATGAATACAAATAAAAAGCACTTGTCTTTTTGCATAAATTTTTGCAATTTTTTTTTGTCATTCATAATATTGACAACTTTATGTCATAGTTTTTTCTGTTCAAATCTTTGACTAAAGTATCTCAAAAATGGAAAAGAGATCTAAATAATGGTTGAAATCTTTCACTAGATCTGCCCATAAAATTTTCTAGTAACTACTTGATCCTTTCTACATCATAATCAGAGTGTACTTAGTCTATCGATCGGATAGTCGGGGGCAAGGAAAGGTACAAGTACTCTTCGCAAATTTGGAGAAAGGACATAGACTTTATTGATGATAAAGATAAGTATTTGCATAGAGTACTTTCATTTTTACATGATAACTATCTGCTCTTCGGAGCCACCCGACTGGCCTCTATCCAATGGGGGCCCAACTTTCATCACTTCTACTATTCGGTTCCCAAAGGGCTTCAATCTCTTCGAAGAACTTGGCAACTTCTTCTTTCAAGTAGTTGAAGTCTGCTCCGAGTGCTTGAAGATCAAGAGAAGAAGTGGAAGTTTTTAGCTTTGCTAATGTAAAGCTAACTTCATTAGCAATGGCAACCCTCACGGTATGGTCATGGTTGCTCTGGGAGGTGGCTAGCAGACTTCAAAGATGTTCAAGCTATCAACCAAGAAAACTTACCTTCTCAGTTACTTCTTCCAAGGAGGGGGCAATTGCTTCCGACCCCATGTCCAACAACATGTTGTTGAAGAGGAGAATTTTGTCTTGAAGAGCTCTTTCAATCTCCTTCCTCTTCTCCTCCTTGGAACCAAGAGCTTTTTCATTTGTTCAACATTCAAAGCTTGCTCTGCATGAGTGGCTTAAAGTTATTAAAGAAATCTTATAAACAAACTAAGACTGGTTGGATTTACGATCAATTACCTTGGCTCTTCTTCTCATATGCTTCAATTGCTTCTTTATGTTGAAGGGCACTATCATTGAACCTAGTCGACTAGTCTCCGATCGACTGGTCTTTAGCTTTGCACATCTCCTTAAGCTTGAGGATGAAAGTGCCCTTCGCCTTAGCCTCTTTTTTATAATCTTCTTTATGTCAATGACGACAAAGAAAGAAGTGAGAAAAAGCAAAGGTAAGGAAGCAAAAAAGGAATGATAAGAAGAAAACTTACTTCTCAGTTGCAGGTTTTTCTCCTCGAGTTTTGAGAAGCTATTCATTCTTAGTCAGAGTAGACCCGAATAGCTCCCTCTCCTTCTTAAGGGTGTCTTCGAGAACCTTAACAGTACTCACCGACCTATAGGGATGTGATAAAAGTTAAGAGAAAAATTGTGCGACCAGAATGTAATAAGGAGAAATTTCATTACCATTCATCGGCTTCTCGATAGAGGGTAGCCATTTCTTTTTCTAAGGCTAACATTTGTTTGAGTCTCCTGACTGGATGCACTCATCCTTAGTTGGCTCCTCACTAGGGTGGTCAGAAGTAATTTCTCCGATCATGGTGTCTCTGATCAATGGTCTCTCCTTCTCTTCTGCCTCGCCATCAACTAAAATAAGTTCAGTGGCAAAACCGTTCATCGAAGAAATATACTCCCATTGGTGCTATTTCTTTGTTATCCATATAAGAGTAAGGGTAGGCTTATAAGAAAAACTCATTCGTAGTAAAAGTTGACCTCCAAGGGGATTTTTGCCTTCTTCTTAGGAACTTGTACAATTGGAGGAGCGGTTGAAGGGGTAGTCGGAGGAGGAGTTAGAATAGTGGTCAAGGGAGCACGATGTGATCCCAATGCACCATATGACTTCTTCACAATTCAGCACTTCTTGGGGGCTTAGAGTAGCATTCTCCGAGCCCTCAGCTGGCTCATTACCCTTTGACCCAACCATCTACACATTGCAAAAATATTACAATACATCGATCGGAAGAAGAAAATCCGAATGGAATGAACTATTATGTTACCTTAAGTCTCCTGATCCTGTCCTCCGGAGAGGCGACCCCTAGGATCAAAGGTACTCATTCTTTCTGCTCAGGTTTTTCCTCACAGATTGCCTTTACTCTCTCCTCCACTTCAGAAGGATATAGAGATACAAAATCAAAGAAGAAAAAACTTAAGGTTAGAAAAATGTGACAAAAAATTCAACCAGTCAGAAATTCTCGATGCTTACCTTCCAAGGAATCCTTGGTTGAATCCTTCGCACCAGCAGGATATGATGGTGTGACTTCAAAGGGCAGGTTCAGTGCATGGAGAAATCTCTCACCACATGCCATGAAGTTAGACCCTTGTCTTTGAGATAGACAATGGCATCAACCCATTGCCTTATCTTTCCTTCCTTCTTAGGGAATATCTCCACCTTGGATTCTTGATCGCAATTTGACCAGCAAAGGAAAGGTTGTCCTCCCTACTAAGCATCATGTAGAACCAAAATTTCTTCCATGATGACCACGGTGACTTGGAGAACATAGGGATATATTCTCTTGCCTTCCCATCATGGAGCCATAGAGAACAAATCCCAGGTGATGTCATTGCTTTACCAGATCTTCCCGTCACTTTGTAGTAGTATCTGAGGGGCTCCAATTTTGCTGGAATCCCCAAGCACGCTTCATAGAGATGGACGAAAATGTTGAGATTGGCGATTGAATTGGGGCCAAATTGACCAACTCAATCCCGTAGAACTCCAAGACCTATGACAAGAACAGATGCACTGGCAGCCTAAATCCACACTCCATGTATGCCCAGACAATTGGGATTTCACTGTTGCTTCTGCTCGGGAAGTTTTTTTGACTCAGATCTCCACAGGAGCAAAACCTTGTCAAGGATTATCCCTACCTCTTCCAAGGCCTTTAGCTTCTTTGATCCAAGCCCCGACACTAGCCAATTAGTTTTCAAATCTGACATTTTGGCTAGAGTGACTGGAAATCTAGGTGAGGATTGAAAGGATTCAAGGCTACAATTGAACATGCGCAAAGGTGAAGGGGCAGAAGAACATGAAAGGTTTTTTGAGAAAGCGTGAAGCCAACATATACCACACCAAGGTTTTTATAAGGGTTTTTTCCAACTGCAAAATAGTAGTTATTCAATCTGAAGCCCAACGAATAGAAAAACTTTTAGTTTTCCCAGTTAGTTTTCTCAATATTAAGTGAATGGAAACTGCTTCTTTACTCTTATCATTAAAAAGAGTATACTCCGAATTGAAATTCAATTAAAAAATCATATTATAAATTCACTTAAAGTTTAGGAGCTAGTTGACAAGAATTAAAATATCCATTAAATACGGATATAATACTTAATTAAGGCCATGATGCCCATGTGGTCATAAGCTTCTTAAAGTTATTTCCCAAGTACCCTAGTTAGAGAATTATTGTGCATTTTGCCCGACTAGCAGACCTCTTGGAGAGTTCGCGAATTGGTATAAGGGCATGCTCCTAAAGGGCTCCTCCCATGCGATGGATAAAACACGTGATTTATCCTTCCCAAAAGGCACTACATTTCAGCCCTGTATCTCTGACAACAACTGCCATATAGTTGTTCCCACGATTATCTCCCACGGACAACAACCGAAATTCAGTTATCACCGGGTACCTCTCCCTGCCAGCAATCACCCCTCCAGTCGGATGCGATGATTCCATGAGACATCTTCTCAGATGGATAACTAATGCCTCTTCAATAGTATTTGAAGGTCAATGAGAGAAGACAATCAATCGATCAGGAATTGACACACAAGAGAGGCACAATTAGTTAACTTGAATCAGAGCAAGTCAAGATAACAAACATGTTCCGAGTAGTGAGACATTATAGATCAGGACTAGTTAATTCCCTTTTGTAGGCCCTTTGTAACCAGTTTATAGCAATAAAGATCATCCCCTTTCTCTTACTAAATACTTCTTAGGAATCTAGCGTACTTTCTCATATTATTCGTAAGATTGACGACTTGATCATCGATAACTATCTTTTTGCATCTACTTTTTTTGTACCTTATGAGTAGGCCGTAGCTAGTAGAATTTGATTATCATAATTCGACTTTGATTAATATTATTTCACATCGACGTGTTAATCAATCTATGAGTTACACCTATCTTTTGTTTCGATAATTTGTTCTTGTTTATTATTGCTTCGCATCGATGTTTCATCTAGACCTTTTTCAACTGCTCCATTCTAGTGTTTTAAATCATTAGTGCTGACAATAAATGGCTTCATAATCCATGTTGCACTCTGTTGACACGGCCGACCCAAATATATACATATTCCAGTTACATTTCTCAAAGCGTGAAATGTAATTTGCTCATCTTCTCTCTCTTTCCCCCATTTCTTTTTGTTTGCCTCGCAGTTGGGTAGGTAGGTTAGGTATCTAATTTATCCACTAATCAAGCTGCTCTGCTTAGGTGCTATAATAGTTAATCTTCTCCTTAATTAATCTTTTTCCCTTTGTTTGGAAGCTTCATTGGAGATTTACATGCCCATTTCTCTACTACTTAAAAGGAGCTGGTGGTGGCTCATCACCATCTCTTTGTGATTCATCTGCCATTCCACCACCTCCCACATTAGTTTTGCACTGACAGCTAGACCCGCCATTTCATGCATTTGCGTGCCTCCCCTCAAGTCCACAAAAAAACAGCTATCCTAACCAGGGTTTACAATTTCGTTCGAAATTTTGTCATTTTTGGCGAAATTTCGTTCATTTCATTTCCCCCCAAAAGAGTAGCAATTCGGTCAAATTTTGGCCAAATTTATCTCTATTTAAATTTTGTCTAAATTTCATTCAAATTTTGATTAAATTTCTTCAAAAAAAATTAAAATTTTCGTCCGAAATTTTGAACGAAATGGACAAAATTTAGGATTTCGTCCGTTTCGTTCACCACTGAAAATTTTCTGATCCTAACCAACTAACCTCACGATCACCACCACAGATCCTTGCAGCTAATCCCGCATGGCCACACCGCCTCCATCTCCTCAGGGCACAGGAGATCTACGTAGAAGGGCTAGGGGAAGGGTGGTGTTGACGATTAGCGTAGAAGGGTGCAGAGGTCCTGTGTGCATGTGCGCATGGAAGATCGGCGCCTACGTGTGTGCAAGCGCATCCCGTCTCCACATTCTGGGAAAGATGGCCATCAAGATGATAGACTGGATCCAGCCATTCTCGGCGGCCAGTGACTTGATCTGTAACACCCCTATTTTGGGAACAGGGGCGCCGTACATCCAACAACAGCCTAGGAGTTCTGTTGTGGACAGAAGTAGCATCAAGCCTGCTTACGAACATTTAAAAATAATTAGTTCAACAAAATTAAGGCCTAGTGGCAAATTTTAATAATTTCAAGGGCGTTTGAGCCTGAAACTTATCTTACAAACAGAAGAACCGAAGAAAACTCCACAGGAAAGCTCGAGTGCGGTCGTAACCCTAATACGCAACTTGTAACATTCCTTCTTCTGCTGGTATCTGTTATGGGGAAAATATAGCAAGTCTGAGTACAACCAACCGTACTCAACAAGTCACATGAGGAGACGGTATATAATTACTTGCAAGGGATTTCAAGGAATGGGACTATGCTGGTTTTATTATTCTTTGTGGATGCAGTTTTATTTCACAATCGTTTTGAATTTGAAAATAAGAAAATCGAAAGCTTCTTAATAATTGGGGTTTCAAACTTGATTATCCATCTTTCCAACTTTCCAAAATTATTCTAAATCTACTTATGCTTCATTTATGGAATCACCCAAATAAACATAGCTTCATTAACCGGAAGCACAACGTATTCAAATACCATTTATTTCACTCTACAGAGCTGCTCAGCTTTACCCATAAGATTCCTTTAACTCCCGCGACAGAGTTAAGAAAATAAGGGTTTTTGCTTACTCAGTTCTTTATATAGCCCCTACTCGGTAGATTATGGACCACCACAACCTCGGGAATCTGACTGGCCATTATCAGAAAGATGGACCCGACTTGTGAGGACCTACCGCTATAGTATGATCACGCTGAAGGGTCATACTATCCTGATTATCTCTTTTCTTTTCAGCTGTAGAGGTTCAATCAAACTGAGTAGCTACTAGTCCAGGTTTGATGAATCAATGCTTGTGGTTGAGCGTTCACTATGTTCTTTACTTAGCATAAGGGTCTTGTCCTTACATTCTTGCTGAGGCAACACCGTTCACATACACTAACATCCTCAGATGTTAGGCCAGCACAGATTGTACTATCTTCAATCTTGGGCCTCCTTCTCTGGATAAAGGTCAAGGGACTCATCCAACTTATGGCTTCCTGTGAAAACTCCTCTATCCTCTACCTTTTCTTTTTAGAAACTCTACCGACAAGCGTCGGATCACTTAACAGTATAAAACATGATTCCTACACTACTGTGGTATAGTAATAGTACATTATTTTATGTAACTCAATCTTGTCAAGGTGAATGTGACTATCAAATTAAAATTGGGCTTTTGTAGGGTGGTAGGATGTAACTAATAACATGTCATTCTAAACATTTCTTGTACATAAAATAACAGTGTAAAGTAGCATAATGTAGGTTCAATATGATCAAAAACATGTGACTTGCCTTCGTGATTTCTTTAACTGCTTTTGTCGACCTTCTGATGTCGAGCTTGTTGGGTCCGTGCACTAGCGTAAAAGATGAACGGATTCCTTGCTTTGTAGAATGCAAGCTAGGAACAAAATACAAATAAATAACAAAAGGACAAAAGAAAATAGGGTCGGGTGGCTAGGATTTAGGTGGCGAGGTTCGGCCAACTGGCACTGGAGTTGGTTTTCAGGGTGTTTAAAAGGGCATAGTTGTGTTTTAAGGTTTGGTGGGTAGTGGCAGGGTACGGACTAAATATGATCAGGTGTGGGCCCTTACGATTCAAAATGGTTAGGTCAAACCTAAGTTTCGACGAATAGTGGTTTGGGTCGTGTAGGGTCAAAAAGGGTTTCGTTGGTGTCTGAGGTGATACAACGGCACATTGACGATCTAGGGCGATTAAAATGTACATAAACATTTTTTTAGGGTTTTGGTGAACAGTAAAGGGTTCGGGCTATGCTGGTTTTAGGGTTTGAAGTGGTTTTTGGATTTTTGGTGCCTGATATGGGAAAATGGGCTTTGGAAATGGGTTCGTGGGCTCGAAACGATTCAAATGAGTATAAACACACTTTTCGGGTTTCGGGTTTTGGGTGAACAATGTCGGGTATCGGGTGCACTGTTCACGCAGGTTTTGGCACTGTTCACAGCCAAACCCGCAAGGCACAGTGTCGTCTCCTTCCTTCAGCTCCCGCGTGCGAGCAAAAACAGAGAAAGAGGGAGGGCGGCGATTGGGGGCTTTCCAAATTTTGCGACGCCATCTAAGGCCATAAATGGGTAGATGGAACTTCAGGGGTTCCATTTTTGGAACTCCCACCGTCGGCGGCTCCGGCGATCGCCGGTGGCGGTGCCATGAAGGCTTTCGGTTCTTTAGCGGCACAGGGGTGATCTATGAGGTTCCGAAGCAATTGAGTTTGCTTTTAAGTATCCTGGGGGCTAGAGGGAGCTAATGGCAGTGGCGGTTTGGCCAGAGAAAGTCAGGTTTGAGCCGCCCATGGTGGCCAGCCATGGCCAGGCGGTGGTGCTCGGGGGCAGGCTAGTAGGGGCAAGGGGAGCTTGAGAGAGTGCTTCGGGGAGGTTTCTAGGGTCCCTAGGAAGCTCCATGCAAAAGCAATCAAACTTTAACGAGCTGAATCATTGGGTTGGGAAATGGTGCTTACCGTGGGCTCTTCGGTGATTTCGAGCATCAGGGCGACTTCGGGGGCAATTGGGCGAGTATGGGTGTCGTTGTAGGTGTGCGCTAGGATAAGGAGGGGGTCTCGGGGCTTAAATAGCAGTAAGATGGCGGTTCGAGTTTGTCCTGGAGCTGGCGATGCAGTGCTTGCAGGAGGGGTTACGTTGGCGTGGTGCAGCTGGCAGGGAAGGGGGTGGGTGGCTTCAGAGAAGGATTTGCGGTGGTCAAAAGTGGTCTAAGCCATTCAAGTCGGCGGTGAGAGGAGGGCCGGCCGTGAAGGGGAAGAAACAGTGGCGGGGAGCTGGTTTCGGTGGGGTGGTACAACACGCGGACAAGGGCACTAAATGTCGGTCAGGGAGGTTGCAGGGAGGGGGTACGGCCTCCTGACAGCCAGCAGGGGTGTGGCAGCGGTCCGAAGGCGGTAGAAGGCGCGGGAGGGTGCGAGCAGCGGAAATATCCGGCGGCGGCCGATTTTTCGGACGCGCTACAGTACTTCACGTGGAAACGAAGACAGAGGGCAGGTCGGCAAGGCTCTTGGGCTGGACTGGGTCAGGCCAGGTGTGGTTTTGGGCTGAGAAGGGCCAAGGGGAGGCAAAATCCAAGAAAAGTAAGAATTCAAATTTTGGTAAAAATTTGGTTTCGTTTCATGATCCACGTGGACATCCTCCTCCTCACTCTCCACCTCCTCACCATCGGCCGTGGGGTGGAGGCGAGCTTCAGATTGACGATAGCAGCGGCGTAACGGCATGGTGATAGCGCGGATCCATGACGGCAGTGTAGATCCACATCGACCCTGAACTCACCGCTGACCTCCAAGAACTCAGGAAGCCTCCTCTCCTAATCCCACCTCTGTCCTGCACCGTGTGTTTTGCCTCTCCAAGCTGCATCCGTCTTCAAGCCATTCGCCTCTACCTGTGCTGGCCAGGAAGAAGATGGAGGTAACGCGTGGCGATGAGCCACCATGATAGAGGCGGTGGCACACACGGGGGCTGAAACCAGTCAGGGTTTGTGGATTGCATTGATGCCCTGTTGCTACAACTCAAGACAAGGATGCAGGGCTTGCCTCTAGCCACGCCCCTCACCGGTGTTGCCTCCTGTCCTTTCGCGCCTCCGTCATCCATGGGACCATGGCTATCTTGGTATGCCACCTCTCTATGAAGTCCTTGTGACGCCAACCTCTATCGCTGCCACTCCCACTCCCATGCCCACCACGTCCCTGTCATGTTCGGCTATGTCCTCTCCGTGTTCCGCCGCCCACTCCCGATCCGCTCCTTCATCGACTACACCCTCAATGCCGCCAGCTACTGCCTCGCCGTCTGTAATTTCTTCCTCTTATGTTTCCTTTCCATTTCCATTAACCTTCCTTTGCTTGATGGAATGCTTCTTCCTCTCCTCCTTCTCATGCCTTTGCAGCTACATGCTCATTATTCATGCCAACCAGTTGTTTGATGGAATGCCTCTTGGGTTTTGTGTAATAGATGATGGAGGCGCACCTGGAAATGGACCTGTACATTGGCATGGATGTTGACCCCTCTGCGCTAGAGATTGGCTGAGGTCACATTGAGGCCTTCCTCTCATGCCGACCAGCTGTTTGATGGAATGGCCTTCCTCACCAGTAGAGTGGAGTGCTGCAAGGACAATAGATGAAATATTAAAAGCAAATTCTAATTTACATGACTTTATCTTTAACAGCTCTTTTTATCAGCAGATAACAAGATCAGAAAGTGTTCATATGCATTCGTATTGATGTATTTAAAATGCCAACTCAGTCTACCTAGAATTTGCAAAACACAAACTCGGACCTTTGTTCATTTTTATTGGGCTTCATCTGGATTGTAGTTATGATTGTGAGTTACTTAGTAAATTATTATGGTAATCAATATTTGCTCTATAAAGAATGTTAACCCAGTAAGTTAGCACACTATCTTACTTCAGATGCCACACAATTTACATGTTAAACTAATAGCACATATGAAAAACTGTCATGCAAACTATTTTATTTATACAATTGCACTTGCCATGTGCACTTTCTCCATAAGAAAGAAGGTTTCATGTTACTTCATGTTTGAAGTCATTCATAGTCATTTAGTAATGTCCAAAAGGTGCAAGTCAACTTTAATCTTGGTTTGTTCTTGAATTCGTTGTACTTCTCTAACCTGAAGATACAATAAAATTAAATAGGCAACTTTAAAAGCAGAAGATATCTTGATTTCATGGCTTGAGCTTGAAGTAGGGCGCATCCTGCATGATTATGGGGAGGAAAGCAAATAAGCAATAGCCAATAGAGGTATGTATGAAATTTGTCAAGATGATGCCACTAATGGTCTCTATTAATTAATTTGATTGCGATAGCAATATGCAGGGGGTTCCTTTTTCTTTTGGTTTTGCTAGATCAATTTTGGTGAATTTCCAAACAGTAATGACTTATCTACTTACTGTTTGAGCAAATTTCCGCTTTTTCTTTTAGTTCATTTTCTGAAGTGTCTCTATGTAGCATATAAGTGATTTTATTTACAAATAGAAGAAGATCGATTTTTTCCAAGGCATAGATATATAGAAGGAATCTCATGATGAATAGAATCCAACTGTTACTCCTTTCACATTACTTTAATTGGGTCCACTAAACAATACGAGTTGGTTTAATGTAACACCTTTATTTTATAGCTCCTACAATTATTTTGGATAATGTAACATTTTAAAATAAACTAATGCCCGGAGTCCAGGACATGTTTAAAGCAAAATTATTAGTCTTTGTGATGGGTATAACAATCAATCATGTTGCTTCTTGCTATGTTATTCTAATTCTTACTAAAGCTTGTTCCCTATGTTTGGTATCCTAACTGAAAAGCGACGACGATGATAGCTGTTTTGTTTTTAGGTTTTAGAACATGTATCATGATTTTTTTTTAATCCATAGCATTGATAATGTGCTCTTTGTCATCACATTGTTCTCTAGGAACCCTTGTGGGTTCTAGAGCGTTCGATTATCCCCGATCCATGCTACATGTTTTTGTAGGAAGTTATGATGATCCATTGCAATGTCCTGGCTACACTTTCAGCAGTAATGACCATTGTGCCTGACTAGTATGTTACTAATTGGTGATGCCCGAAACAACTCGGGTTTGGTATTAGGAACATCGACGAGACTTTGATTTTTTTAGTAAGCCAGATCATGGCGTGACGGAAGAGTGGCGAGCAATGGATCGATCACAAGAAGACTAGGGGGTGGCAATTTCTTCTGCGGGGGCGGGGCTCCGCGGAGAATTTCTCCATCAGGAGCGGGGGTGGGGCGCTCTCCCCACAGGGAACGGGGCGGGCCTTGCGATGCTAGCGGAGTCGGGACGGAACACTCTAGAAGCAACGCGGGGGCAAGTTGACAAAAACCACAGTAGTAGTAGTTTGGTTGGTCCCGGGGTCTCGTCTATATAGTAATCCGGTCATCATCATCGCTACTTGCTCTAGCTGTTAGCCGAGCCCTTAATCATTAGCCATCAGAAGATTTCATCGCTACCGATTGCTAGCTGCGACTTTCAGGTAAACTATTATGAGTTTTTCTTGATCCCTGCGATGATTGGCGGACCCACTTCAAAATTACTACTCGCCTATTATGATCCCTCTGTTTCTCCTTACATGCTCCGAAACGCGTAGTTATGTTGAGGCTTCGTTTGTAAAACGAGGATTTTTCTCGTGCCTGTGCTGGGGTTAGGATGTTTCCTGTGAAGTTACTACGTTCAAAATAAGCCCTTCAGTCTTTCCGTTCAGTCATAATAAAAAACAATCATGATCCTCAAAAAAAATGTGATCACCTAAGCTCAAAAAAATAGACGACATATGAGTTCTTTTGGGCTATGGATTAACATAGTTTTTGGCTTAAAATTTTGAATCCTGACGGTTTGTGAGAGATACTCGTGTGCGATTTTGGCTAATATAGATGAAGTCGGATAATATGTACTATAATATGTGATCACCTAAGCTCAAAAAATAGACAACATGTGAGTTTTTTTGGACTGTGATTATAGTTTTTGGCTTAAATTTTTGAACCTTGGCGGTTTGCAAGAGATACTCGTGTGCGATTTTGACTAATATAGATGAAGTCAGATAATGTCTACTACAATCGACTTGTAGACCCCGCTTTAAAAAGATACTTAGTTTAAAACCTAGTTACTGTAAAAAACCAAACTAAAAGTTCAAAAAAAACCACCCATTAATCACTGGGATCTTACTGCACTGTATATGTGTTAAAAAAAGCCTTTTTGGCGAAGCAATCATTGATTACGATCGGCTAGCCAACATTAGAACCACGAATGATCCCATGGAAACGAACTAGTAATCAGCATGCTCACTTTCTCCCCAAGCCGGCCTGCGTGAGCTTTGCTTAGGACCATGCACTTTTATCTTAGCCATGGGCTAGGTTTGGAAGACCCATCTATGCCATGCACGTCGATCGGCCTGTTTGAGGCTAATATAATTTCTCCCGGCACATTAGTGGGTTTTTGTAGATGGTGAGAGCTAACGAACAAATTTACCCATGCAAAATTCACGTTTCAAGTAGGACACATAGGTAAATAGGTTAAGTATTTGCACAAGAGAACCGCGTCGGGTGTCCTTAAACTTGTAACGGGGTATCACTCTTCCTAAAATCAAAATTGAAAATTAGTCTACTGGTTCTCTACACTTCAAAACTATGCTACTCGTTCATTTCGGTTTTTTTCTTTTCCTTTTTTTTTTTTACTAAAAACGTTGATGCTGCAATGTACAAAGTTGATATGTCATCTTGTTGCCTCTAGATTGCACTATGAATCATCAATCCAAGTACTCACACATGCTTTGCACTTTTGGGGGTGTTTTAATTGGCTGGAGCTTTTCGTTGAAATGGAATGGTGGGCCTATCCTTTTTAGGTTTGGCTTATGGTTTTTGGCGTGGCTTTTGGCTTTTAGGCTGTTCGTGAGAGAGTACGGAGTAACAAAAACTTACGTGCAATTTTGGCCGATAGGAATGAAGTAGCTATTATAGACCATGCCTTAAAAAGCGGCTAGAAGAAGTAGCTTTTGAAAGCCTAGGTGTTCAATTTGGCTGGAGTTGTAGCTTTTTGCTGAACTGATTTGAATAAAAATGGAAAAAATACCTCCAAGGGTAGAAAATGAAAGGGAAAAAGGGAAAAAGTAAAATGAAAAGGAAAGGAAAGGAAAAGGAAAATAAAAGGGGCTAGCGGCGGCGGAGGGAGAAGGGGTGTTGGTGACAAGAGGAGGCAAGGGACAGAGGTGGAGGCAATGTCGATGGGGCCAAGGGAGAAGTGGCAGTGACAGGAGGAAGTGGGCGGGTGAACGGGAGGCAACAGGAGGGCGGGAGGAGGTTCAGGCGATGAGCCGAAGGAGACGGTAGTGAGTGGCGGCGGGCGGGCTAGTGGGAGGAGCGGGTCGAAACAACTTGAAGAAGCCACTAAGGAAAGCTGGAGTGTTCAAATTGACTTCTGGTTTCTTCAAGCCAAAGCTAGAAGCTAAAACCAGTTTGAACACCCCTTGAAGTAACTAAAACGGTCTTGGTGACCAAAGTGATTTTGTTACAAATCAAGGGACCTACTAGCTAGATTAGTTCAAAGTATACAAATCCGACCGACACTTTGCTAATATTTGCTTCAATTCTAAAGATCTATAACGCAATCCTATATTCTTATGCAAATGAACCCGCTAAATGCAAGTAATCCCTCTAAGCTGCTCTAGGAGTGAACCACGTCATCAGCAAAACTCTAGCCGTCAGATAAACCCTCAACGTCACAGATTTGCTTGCAATCAGCCCACACTGCATCCCTGCTTTCCTCCCTTCCTTCGGCCCCACGTTCGTCCCTCCTCCTTGAAACCGATGACGCCAGGTGAGATAAGAGGTCGGCCATTGCAGCTTTTATTATCTAGCGCCCACAACCTCCATGCCACATGCTTATCTCCTCCTCCGCCACCAACCCCCACTGCCCCCCAGACGTTTCGACCTCCTGCCTGGCTATCGAGGTCGTCCTGTACGCCTGCTGTTTGTTGGGATCAAAGCTGCCGGCGCTCGGGGTGGTGGCCGCTGTCACAGCAATCGGCAGAGCAGGCGGCTCTGCACTTCAGTTCTGCTCCCGTCCCGGACGGTGAACAGTAGCCTCAAGATTGGTTTTCGGTGGCTCACAACAGAAACTGCGCAGAGACAAAGATGTTTTCTGGTTTCTTTCCTCTCTATTTATTCAATAGAAGATTACAATTGATCTGTTACAGACTTTGCGGAATCAAACATGATCTGCACAATCTGTTTTCCGCCGGAAACAGAGAATCAGCGATACTAACAAAACAGGAACTTCCTAATCTCTATGGAACTAAATGCAAACTTCGAACTGAAACTAGGAAACTAAATAAAACACGATACGGTGAAATTAAACAACAGCCGCTGCCCTTCAGGAGCTTCACTCCAACCGCCTGGCCCGACATAGATGTTGTCTCATTGGATCGACACCATGGCCGAGCAGGTTGCCGTTGGCTGGGAGCTTCTGTACAGACATCTACGATAGCCGGTGGCTGTCGTCTGCTCTGCATGCACGTTGGCGCTAAACCGAGACGCCATTAACAGTACGCACATAAATTATCCGATCACGGATTTTGTTAGTTTTTCATCCACTGATTGCTGCTCGATGTAATTGGCTATTCCGAGATGCCAAGCAAATCAGTGGATAGTTTGATACATCTGATGGAGAGAAGCTTGGTGTCCACTGTCAGAAGCAACTTCGAGATCCAGCCCATCTCCAGTTGCGTACTCCCGCGGTCCCGCCAATGTACAACCGCGTCCCCTCATCATTCGGGTTTTCCTTTCTACTCCCCCGATGCGCGTGGTCGTCGAGTTTTAGACACACACACACACACAAAAAAAAAAACATCGGTGGCTATCAGGTTTGGACTCACAGCTTTCATCCAAGTTACTTTCCCCCTTCTATCTATTCCAAACATGTACTTTTTTCAGAAATATGATCACGTCAGCTTGGCCAAAGATCAACACATGACGTTTTGGTTTAGCTTTGCTAATGTACTCACTTATTGTGTGATTATTTTCCCCTACAGCTTATATTGCCATGTTTTCGTATTAAAATATCGGATTCAGAATATCCCTTTTATCCTTTCATAATTTTTCCTTTTTTCCAAAGATGCCATCTTAGCTAAAATGCATATGCATAGAAAACAATTGTGAAATTTATCGCTCTTATGCGATGGTGAAAGACAGCACTCGACACTTGCAGCAGTGTGGAGCTCTTCAGTTACTTACATTTTTATCACTTTCATTTGTCACATCTATCCCCCTGATCAACCATACTACCCATGTCACGTTAATCGGGCATAGTTGAAGAATGAGGAAGATACTGAGGTATCCTTTGATGTTAAATTGTTGGTTTGATCTGCATATTTGATGGGCCTGTGAAATTCAGAGATGCAAATAAGATGCTCACTCACTGTAAAAAAATGCAGAAGGAGCAAGTTTAGCACTTCCACTACAGCTTCAAAGATGGAAATGTGCATCAAGTAAAATTGAGTTGGTTGCAGTTTCTTTGATACAACTGCATTGTCAGTTCTTTCACAAGATGCATGACACCGTTTTCTTTTGTGGAGCAAGATGAACTAACAGCATAGCCGGAAGAACTTGAGGAAAAGCTTATCGAAGAGTTGCCTGAACCACCGCAGAGGACATTTGTGGAACCATCACCAGCAGCTACTACTCTTCTCAACAATCCAAAGATTTGACTGAACTCTGACCAATTTTCCAACAGAGATGGGACCGTAGGTATAAACTGTGTCTTGCAGATTGTCGACTTCGCAATCTCTGAATTTCACAGGCATTATTTGTCAAGGTATTGTAGTACTTTGTCATATTGAAAGCAGGTTTGCCGGCCAATGAGCATTATTTACAAGGTAGCAAACTTTATATGCTTCTGCCTTCGTCATCTGGCTCATCTTCCTCAGTACACTGTTAATAGTTTTACAGCTACATTGTTTACCATATACTATTCATGAAGTATGTCTTTTTCATCTCTCAAATTAGATTGAGTTTACTATTGAATTTTTGCAGAGATGTATAGCAGCACCTCCTCTAACTCTAACATTTTTCTTTGAGAATTTGTGGAAACTTGTAGACCAATTTTGACTGGATTTGCATCATTTAGGGCATTTTCACATGATATGCACCCAAAAATATCTAGTTGTTCAAGGAAAAAGTAATAGTACTTAAAAATTACATCAAAATATAGCTACAAGATACTATAAGGCTGCTCTGTTAGACTTTTTAAGTCAGCTTATGGCTGAATCTATACTGTAGCTGATTTATTTTGCCTTGTAGCTGATGGTAGCTTATTTGATATAATTAGATTTTAAAAAATAAAAAAAATAAATTAACCCATCACAGGCAATGCAAACGAATATAGAAAAAAGAATTAGCAAAAAAACTCAAAAAAACCAAAAAATCAGAAAAAAAAAACGAAATCTAAAAATAGTGAAAAATAAGCTAAAACCAAAACCCATAAGCCAAAATGAGCAGATATGTATCAACTGATATCAATCTAGGAGATTGGACTCGATACAACATCAGAAACAATAAAGATCATGTACATTACACAGTAAAATTCTGCTCCTGATTGACCATCTCACCATGCGGAATACAGCCTGGAATGAAATTATGAAAGCGTGTATAGCGGAGGTTTCTTGATAGCACCAGAATATCACAACTACAAAATTTGCACATATCACACGCAATTATCTTAGATCATCCTTTTCCGCAGACGGAATAAACCAGCTAGGTGCGCGGACAGATTGAGAAATCCAGCAAATCAGAGTTTAGCCTGCATTTGATGCCTCTATCGAGTAAATCGACAAGATACACACAGTAATTATTCTATACATCAAAGGTAGAATAATTAATAAGTACGGTACTTGACACAGGTGCACATTCATTTACAGACCACAAGGGCATGTTAATTTGCAGTCAAATAGATCGCTTAAAATATGCCTAAATCATCTCCCATGGAAGACGCCATACGAATAGGCTCGCGAGTAAGAGACTGCTGCCAGGAGAAGCCAATTGGAACCCATCACACTTTGTCATCATGGAACCACCATCTGGTCTCCTTCGGCGACCTCCCGTTGCGACAGTTCCTGACATAGCGATCGTTATCGGCCGGACGTTGCTGCAAACAATACATATTTTAGTCAGATAGCATGATCATCCACTTAAATGGGAGAGGATGCAGAGGAACTCTCTAACCTTCGCTGGTGAGCTTGACAACATAGACAAGATGCTGATACACACAGAACTGACAGTCATCGCTGGTGACCACGAGTCATACAATATATCTGTAGACAAGCGAAGCAACAGTAAGCTGCTATTTCTAGAATTCTGGCACACCAATAAACACTATTCTAGCACGTCAAAAAATTGCTAGTTGTTGAGTAACACCGTACATGGACAAATATTCCACAACGCACACAACAAAAATGCTTCCAACCAAAGCGCTCCATGCCTCCATCATATTATCATTTTCTTTTTGGTTAGGTTCAACGGATTGAAGACAAACTTTAGGTTTCTAAGATAATGCATAGAAAGAAAAGGGTAAAAGTCAGCTGCTAGGTCTCAGCATTATTAAAAAAAACTAAAGCATAGAAGCCTAGAAGGGACTGGATGTTCACCAAATCTCCTGATTTCCAGCATATATCTTAGGAAGACATATCTTGGTAACATAGTCAGAGGAAAAACTCTCTAGGACAAGCAAGATTTGAGATGTGTCGTCTTACCTTGTTTAAATAATTTAACCTACAAACTAGATGACAATTAATCAATGTTGATGGGAATAACAAATAAGTCACTGAATTAAGCCAGGAAAAGACTTTATATAACACAAGTAGTATGTAATTAACTTCAGTAAATTATTGCAAGTGTACCCAATGCCGAAGCTCCCACACTATGTGGGGTCTAGGGAAGGGGATTTTTTAGGCAGCCTTTCCCCCTGCTTTGCAGAGAGGCTGATTCGAACCCGCGACCACCAGCGCACAATGGAGAGACTCCACCAATGCGCCAGGCCCACCCTTCAAATTATTGCAAGTGTGTAAATACTAAATAGACTTGCTTCAAAGAAAAAAGAACCCAAAGAACTCTATTGAGTATGAACATTTTACTACAAAAATGCAAATATATGCATACTTAAATCTTCAAGCTTGACATATTCAATCAAACTAGCGCCATGGTTAATCACAGTTCTTGGATTTCCAATATATACAACCAACAAAACAATGGTGTCCATTTGTATGACAGTATCTAGAAGAAAGATACATGCTTTGCCTAAAAACACATGTTCTTTAACTGAAAGATGACATTTCTCTGGTCCATTTGAGTGTAAATAGCCAAAACATGATTCTGTTCATCTTAGTAAGCTTCACGACACACAAGCGCATGATTCAGTTCATCAATATCTTTCATTTTGTGCTGACATAGAAGACAGGTATCATTGCACTGGACAAACGGACAAATCAAACAATGGCCTATCCATTCCATAGAGTAGCACTACAAAAAAAAGGGCAACGGCAAGGAGACTAATAGAATAAACGAGGCACTGACCAACTGCAAAGTTAAAAAGATGAAAGTACAGCAAACGGGAAGGTGCACCATCATACTTGGTAGGGAAGAATCGGAAGATTGTCGCGACTATGAGCATCTTGGGACTTGAGATGCATAAAATTAGTGTAAGGTTGTTGAGAACTTTATAAAATGCTTTTACTGCATGCACATCTACATTAAGGTGTTGTTACAACTAGGGAAATCTTACTGTTGTAGTATATTGGTGCTTGCCTGATACTTTTCTTATATTTAGTTCCTCAGCAAGAGATATTGAAAAGGGTAGTGGATTTCATCCACTTACCGAATGCCTTGGCCTCCATCTAAAGCAGAATATTTGTGTCATCGGATATAAATACCAAATTTGATAAGATTCTCATAAAATGTTGAGTTTCAGAATAATATGCTGTTGAAAATGGAAATCCATATCGATACATTATCGTACTTCCACACATGCTCAATTTGTTCTTTAAGTGACATCTGACCAAAATATGCTAGAAGTGTTACTCGCAAGGCACCCTTTCTGTTGATGTTGGCTTGATGATAGGTATATTAATACACTGTTCATGTCCACGGAACTCTCCATCAAAAGGACTTTTGTCTATAGAACAGCTGACCCATGGGACTGCCTATACCTTAGGCAACCATTGCTCTTTAAAATCATGATATATATGGGAACTTGCTAATTAGACTATCTAAAATCTGGATTAAATCATTTTATAGCACAGCATTAATGACAGCATACTATCAGTGCATTAAGACTTCTTCATTTAGCATGAAAATATTGGCATATTCTACACAATCAAATAACTGCACAACAATTTCATTTACATGATGACTAAGTCATCCAATACACATGCATGGGTCATAAATCATTTAAATGTCAGATGGTCCAAGATTACCTTGTCAAGTCAGTTGAGTAACAAGGCATCTTAATGTAGAGCTTTTCTATGCAGGGACAGTGTATCAAATAATCCGTGAAAACACACTAGGCTGATGCATCTTGAGTTCTGAGAGCCTCATGACAAACTATTCTACCATCTAATGGGGCAAACCATTCAATTTATCAAACAATTTACATATAAGTAAATAGTACACGTTAATCAATTTGAGTGTTGTAACACTCACACGAGAAGTTTCACCACAAAAGTGTATTTCTTAAGCTCAAGTGCTAGGATATTTGTATCTAGATAACCCTATAGGTTATATGTAAAGCTTAATTACATCCTGAACCTTTACCAACAGACCAATTATCATGTCAAGCTGAAGAGCCCACTCCTAACTAGGAACATAATGACAAAATTGTCCGGATGCATCCCTCCTTTGAGTGCCAAATGCCTATGGCACATCAAGGAGATGCATACCTACCAATAATTAACAGTCATGCAAAGCATCAGGTTCTCTAGCATGTTGCAGCTGAAAGTTGCCAAGAAGGTTCACTAGAACATGGACAATTTGCAATAGCTTACTTGAGGTGGAGAAAAATAAGTGGAGCAACCTGTCAAAAAGTTGCACTTCTTGATCTTGATCAATAAGAGGTTAGTCATAGGTGTTTAACCCAGTCAAAGCAACCTGCCAACCTCCAACCTCTGATCAAAAAGACATCTGTTGATCTTGGTCACTATTGTCTAACCCATGATTAGTCTAGCCAAATAAAAAAGTGGAAAGTCAATCCTCCTAAACTCTCCTCCCTTTTACTATAACCATAGTAAAATAACTGATCCTATCTCACATTCCAGTGTCCAAAGAGGACTAATATTAAGGTAAGTTCACAAATTTCCTGACAGAGATAATTAATCCAGTCATGGTTCTAAAACTAGGTCTACTCACCCGAGTACTTGCCCGAGTACTGGGACTAGGTCCCCTCACCGAGTACGAGTAGACAAAAACGAGTAGCTAACCGGTTTAACCGGAATAACGGGGCGAGTACTCGGCTACTAGGCCGTGTACTCGCCGAGTGGCCAGTCCAGGGAACAGAAGCCCACACTCAATTAAGCAGCCCATAGCACAGTAACGCAACGCAATTACCCTTACCCCTCCTACTTCGATTGGATCAGATGTCCCCACACGCCTGAGACTGTCTGGACTCTAAAGGACGCCATTGCCATGACAAGTGTGGGAAACCTAGTTGGGACTCCAGAGAGCGGCAGCAACTGCTGTAGCTGCTGCATCTCCTCCGGTGCTACGTCTCCTCCCTTCGGCGGTGGCTTCCCCTACCGTGGCTACTCCCTCCAGCAGTGGCTTCCCCTGCTGTAGCTCCTTCCTCGGCGGCGGCAGATCCTCGCCGCGGCTCCTCCTCTGCGACGGCCTCCCGCCGCAACCCTCTCTCGGCGCGGCCTCCCTAGCTATGTCCCCTCCCTCTAGCGGCGGCCTCCCCGTCTATGGCTTCTCCCCCCGTTGATTATCGGCTAGAGTTGTTTGGTTGGCGATCTTTGGCGATCGCCTACCCGCTTGTCATCGGATAGGTGAGAATAATATGAATTCCTGCTATTTGTCCATGGGCATTTTGTAGAGCTTATAAATTAAGTCATGATTTGGAATTCGTTTTAGTAAATGTTTTCATGGTATGATGGTATTAGTGGATCATTTAGATTTTAGACCGCTCTTAACAGTTTTTGACTTCTCTATCCGTTCTTGGAACATTGGTTTATTATTGGCTAGCTTTGGCTTGTATAGAGTCTATTTTGAATGCAGGAGGCAGAAAGTTGATTAGGGTCATGATACCAGATCACTACAAAAGCTATTGAACTCAGAGGAACTAGCCCAAGTTTTGTTTGTAAAATACAGTGATGTCTTATCCCATAAAAAAATAGATTCAAGATTATCATTTGCCTAGTATGTGGCAAATGGCAACTATATAAACCTCAACACTGGCTGGCTGGCTGCATCTAAGTAGGTCCAACAATAACATCAAATGTGGCTTTGATTTTATATGAATATACATATATAATTCCATTATTAAAATAGAAAAACCTGTTATAAGGCCGAGTACAAGGTCGATTGCTGTATAATCACTACAAGGTGAGGTGATCGAGCGAGTACCGGTTACCAAGTTTTAGAACCTTGAATCCAGTTAGTTAAACCAAACAATATGTTACAGTAACTGGGTTGCCAAGCAAATAGTCTAGGTTAAGATAGCCAAGCTGGGTTAGAAATTTAGAATTAACTGACTAACCTGATTATCTTAAATTTGAACCATACAATACGTAATACTTTGAAGAATGCAGCTTTTATTAACAGGCTAAAAGAAATATTCTGTGGACATGCTAAAACTGGTCCAACATAAAGCGCACCAAGAGAATTTATAACACAAAAAGGTTAGGCAATGGAACTTCCTTATGCCAATGAAGTGGGCAAAAATATCAAACACACACCAAAAACATTTTATGTGTCAATGGGAGCACACAACAATTATACCTAAACAGATGTGCCCATTGCTGTATATGTGCGGATGCATCGGTGCCGGATGCAGAAATATAACCTGCACCGAAAAAAGTCAATCAAACCAAAAGCACTGGAATCCAATGCATAAGGTATAACCAAACTAAACAGGGTAAAAAAGAGATCTCACCTGAGGAGCCTCCATGGGGTAATGCTCGGGGAAGTCCACCTGTAGCTGGTACGTCTCGCCCGCGTAGAGCGTGCCCGCCGCCCCGGCCACCTCGATGACCCACCTTTTGTTGTGTTATCCATCATGGTTTTCATATATGCTTTTGTTTGGTCAGGATCAGACAAATACTACAAACGCATATGTAGAAATCACGAAGGCAAATAGGCACCAAAGATTAAAAATAAAGATACTTAGAAAAACAAGAACGTGAAAATTTGCAAATAGTTCGCAAGAATTTCACAGCTACACGACCACAACCCACCAAACAGATCTTGGATCAATCAGGAAGCGAATGGGTAGCAATTTGATCACCACAAAAGGAATAGAATCATGCGCTTTCTCCACACAAGAAAGCGACAACCAAACAAAAAGCAGAATCACCAAAAACAAAATCAAGAAATATCAGGGATTGGACTGTTTTGTGAGCGAGCGGAGAAGGGGAGGAGGCAGGCACCTCTGGAGGTTGTCGGTGACCTTGTGCTTGAAGCCGGCGGGGGGGTTGACCTGCCACTCAGCGAGCTCCTTCTGCAGCCGGTTGCACGCGATCTTACTCAACGCCTGCACGCACGAGTAGCAAGAGACACCAACGATAGTTTAGCCAAATCGGGCGCGAGAACCACCGTCCGGATGCTCTACGGACTGTGAACACGACGGGGCTAGATCGGATGGGGATGAGGGGGAGATCGGGAGGGGATTGGGTCGGGGAGGAGGGAGTTTAGGGTTAGGGTTTGGTACCTTCCGGGAAGGGGAGGAGGAGCTCGTCATGGTTCGCTGGGTTCTCGCGGAAGCGAAACGACGAAAGGTTACTCGTGCGCGTTGTTCACACACTGAATGCTATCGGTGGTGGGACGGGAAGGCCAACGGGACGAGTGGCTGACTGTTTTCCTTGGCCCCATCGTTTCTGTTTTCTCTCAGCAAATAAATAAAATATTTTTTATTTTTTTAAATAGATTGTTAGAACGGTCTTGAGATGATTTATCGGTACTCGATTATTTTGCAAAACGCTCATGCTAGAGCTACAAACCATCGGCAATAATTATAAGCTATCAACCATAGCCTAAAAAATATGCCCTTTTCCTTTTACGTCTCGCTGTATTCTATGACGATGCTGATTCTCTATCTACTCATCTTTTTTTCCCATCTAAATATAAAATGAACTAAAAACACTGTTGAACGATGAAAATCATTTTTCATCTCTTGTTTGTGCATCCTCTCACTTGCACGGATGCATTTGGTATTTGACAAGAGATTGAAGTTGTATTTAGCATTAGTTTTGTGCAGCATGTGTTTTTCTTACATTAGATATTTAGCCAATAAATGCAAAATCATTTTAATAGGCGCTATCTATTGGTTTTCCATCCATTGGAGTGACTATAAATGGAGCATATTTTAAACATATTCTACTGATCGACCCTAGCTTTGTTTACAGGGTTTGTCGTTAGTTGCAATTTTGGGTTTACTTTTTTAAAAAAAACTACATGCATGAAGAAGGGGATCATTTTTATAGACTTGTGATGCCTTCCATTGGAGTGACTATAAATGGAGCATGTTTTAAATATGTTCTACTGGTCAACTCTAGCTTTGTTTACAAGGTTTGTCGTTAGTTGCAATTTTGGGTTTACCTTTTTTTTAAAAAAAAAACTAGATGCATGAAGAAGGGGATGGGATGTGGTCTTGGAGACATCAGTGCCTTTTTGTCGGGACCAAAACATAGGACAAGAACAGTCTTACCATTTTTCATGGCTTCGAACAACCCCATCTAGCTGATGTCTTTTGGTCATGTCGGCATGTCGCGAGCCTTGGCCCGCCCTGCACGCAACAAATCAACATCGACGCTACCTCCCACGTCAACAACTTGGTGTTGCGCAAGGTGCTTGCCTCTCACATCCTCAAACTTCAAATTTGCCTTCGTGGACGTCACACTGGCTGTTCGTATCCGGTATTCTCTGCATAAAACAAGAGTAAAAACAAAAAAAAAAAGTAGATCCTTACGAACCACACGTTTAAAGCCCATCTCAATTCAGTAGTCCAACTCGATACAGCACGTACCCTCCATTGGGCTGGGTTTTTTGGGCTTACTGTTTATGGTTTTTTATAGTAATTAATTTTTAAACAATATGTCTTTTTAAAACAGAGTTTACAAATTGATTGTAATAGATACTATATCAACTTCAATTATATCGACCAAAATCACATACGACTATCTCTCTTTGTACTCTCTCTTATGAACAGTCAGAATTCTAAAGTGATGAGCCATAGCCCAAAAGAACCCTAGGTTACCCTCAAAGTCCCCAAAAACCTTGTATCTCACTTGGCGTCACCCCTCAAAGTTAGAGAGCTGATATGGCTGGGTTCGGCATGGCTTTCAGCTTGTGCATTTCACTTTTTGCTATAGTATCTTACTTTCAAATAATGTGTCTTTTCAAGATGAGATTTACAAGTCGATCGTAATAGACACTGTACCGAGTTCAGCTATATCGTCCAAAATCGTATGTAACTGTTTTTCTCTTATTATCTTTCATAAATAGTTAGAATTTAAAAGTTATAAATCACAATCTAAAAGAATCCACCCATAATATGAAAATTGTTCTTTGATAAGTTGCGTATTAAGATGTGTACCAATCAAACCGTGGGCGTTGTTCTGACCACTATTCTAACCATGAGCGCTACCGTCCGGCCATGGGAGGCCGCTATGGACAGCACAAACCGTGGGTCCCCTGGCCAAATCGTCACTTCCCCGGGCTCCCTCTAGTCCTAGAGATGCTCAAAACCTAATGCAATCACCACGAAACCTCACTGATCACCCAGGTGCCATTCAAAAACCGTACGGAGTAAAGGCGTCGCCGCTGGCGATCGCCGGAGTTCCAGCCGCCGCTGACCACAAAAATGGAACCACCATACCTCCAGCAACCCATTCTTGGTCTTAGAACTCGTCGCAAATCACTGCAGCTCCGTCGATCACCACCGCCTCCCCTCTCTGTTTCCCGCGCACGCCGACCCGAGGAGTAAGAAGACTGTAGCAAGCGGGTCCGCGAATGAACAGTGACAAACCCGCATGAACAGTAAACCCTAGACCCATTATAGTTCACCATACCCGTTAACACATACATACATACATATATATATCCATTCTTACTGTTTCGAGCCCGTCTACCCATTTCTGAGGTCCATTTTTCTATCCAGGCCCTAAAAACCCTAAACTTGATTTATTTAAATTTTGTTCGGATTTTATTTTCACTCTTTTTGGTCCCGACTCAACCTTTCGAGCGCGAACTAAATTTTGTTTATTTTCCTTTTGCGCTAGCTTTCGACGCCGTAGACCAGACAACTCTAGAGGAAGGAATTCAAGCTCACGTCCAAGATCCCGACGAATACAAATTAATTGAATATACCAATCCGCAAGGCAAGTCACATGTTTTTGAACATATTGAACTTACATTCCGTTAATTATTTATTTATCAGTATTTTTATTATGCTATTTGTGCACTGATATTTGATGTACAATAATAGTTTAGAATGACATGATTATTAGCTATGTCTTAACACCCGACAAAAACCCAGTTTAACTTGATGGCCACATTCACCTTGGCAAAACTTAGTAACATAAAATATACTATTTAAAGCAATCATGGTAGTGTAGGGAACTCCTATGTTTTATACTACTAAGCAACCCGGTGCTTACCGGTAGGATTTTAAAAGAAAAAGGATTAGAGGATAAGGAGTTATCATAGGAAGACACGAAATGGTTGGGTCCCCAGACTTTATCCTAGGAGGAGGCATAAAATGAAAAGAGATGTAGTACAATTAGTACTGGTCTAGTGCCGGAAAGTAATAGTGCATGGGTTGTGGCTGGAAGTATCTCAGTAAAAAATATAAGGACTATACCCTTATGCCAAGTAAAGAATATAGTGAACGCTCAACCACAAGCGTTGATTCGTCAAACCTGGTTTAGTAACAGCTCAATTCGATTGAACTTCTACAAGAATGTTTACGTGATTGGGAGTAGTATGGACTTACTACAACAGTAGATCCTCACAAATCGGGGCAGGTGTTCTGATTTTGGCCTGTAGAATACCTGAGTTTGTGTAGGCCAATAATCTATCGGGTAGAGACTATATAAAGAATTGAGCAATGAAAAGCCTTGTTTTCTTAACTCTATCGTGGAAGTTATGAAATCTTATGGGTAAAACTGAACAGCTCTGCAGAGTCAATTATAAATAGTATTCAAATACATCGTACTTCTGGTAAATAAAACTATGTTTATTGCGTGATTCTATAAATAAAGTATAAGTAGATCTGAAAAGGCTTTGGTAAAAATTGAAGAACGGAAATCAAGTTTAAAACTCTATTCATTAAGAAGCTTTTGATTTTTTTATATTTTCAACTTAAAATGTTTACAAAATAAAACTGCATCTACATAAAATAATATAACCACTATAATTTCATTCATTGAAATCCTTTACATGTAATTATTTAGCATTTCCTCATGAAAATTGTTGAGTACGGTGGTTTGTACTCACGCTTGCAAATAACATAAACAGAAAATACGTCGTAAAAATATGAAGAAATATATGAAGACAAAGATGAAAGCGCATATGAAGTTGATGTGTGATTTTAGAGTTATTCTGCACTCAAGCCTGCTTGTGATGTCTTTTTGTTATATGTTTTGTAAGAGCCGCTGTCCCGCTGTAAGACTTGACCGTTAGGCCACTATATTGTAATAAAGTTTAGCTTTTACTCTTAAGTATGTGCTGATAATGATGTACACTCATTTACAGTATCCCGCAGCTGAATAGTTCAAAGCAGCTATGGAATGAACAGTGAAGACGCCTCTGAAATCGGGGCGTTACAATGCATAACTGAAGTAATCTGTTTGCTGCCTTGCATAAACTGAGTCCTTTGATCTTTGCTGCGCCAGTTTAGATAGTGACTGGCAGTTGGGTACTTCGTTACGTTATCCCGCAGACATGTACGGGGGGACATGTACAAATCATGAATTTTTTTGTTTCCGTTACGTCCTCCCGCAGACGTACTGGGGGAGAACTTCTGGCAACCACCAAAACCAAAATCATCTGCAGAACAATACAGCAATTCCTACACATGAGCCATTTTTATTACTTTAGTACCAGCCACACACTAAATTAAAGCGCTTTTATCTCCACTCGTGATGTTACTTCCGTAAAACATGATGAACTGAAATAACCCCAAAAGAAGGGGGGAAACGAAAGAAAGAGCTCACTCATTTTCTCCTTGCATTTTCCTAATTGTGGGTAGCGAACTAGGGCAAACAATGAAGGATTAATACAAAGGTTCGATTATTCATAAGTTGAGGAAAAAAAGGGGGGTTGAACAAAAGAAGAGTTCAGTGCCATAGCAGGGCCTCGCTAGGCATACTAGCATATTAACTCTGGAAGAATTGGCCTTACCATCATCGTGTTTGAACTCAGTGAACATTGCTTAAATCCAAGGAACACTGACCTTGCAATCCCAAGCCATCAAAGATGAGATGACCGCACCGGCAACCGACATCATACCGAGTTGACAAGTGCACATGGATGCTTGTGTGATAGCGAGCACCGATCATCTGACAAGCATAAACACCTTCTGAAACGATGTTTGCATGCTTATGGATGCTGGTACAAATAGGGTTTGCTTGAAATTACTAAAGTAAATGTCCATAATCAATTGAAAGTTTGATACATCAAACGTATTCCATCTTTTTGAGGACTGCCATGACCAAATTAAAACAAAAAGTCAGCAGTACAAAAAGAGGCAATGCATCCCATAGAAATGCTAAACAAAACAAAAGGGAAACCATAAAGAGAAGGCCATAACCAGCGGTAATACAGGCTTAACTTACAAGACTAAAAGAACAACTTAGGGACACAACCACTAACAAAGAAATGAAACGAAGGAATATATTACCTAGTTGACCAAAACCATATCATCACCAGCAGCCTTGGCAGCAACAACAGCTTCCAATTGTCTCCATGCTGACTCTCGTTGCTCCTGCATCTCTTTGGTTTTTGCTTGTTTCTCTATGTACTGGTGCTGGCACTGTTCAAATAGCTCACTGTCCATGTCCAAAAACATCTTGCGCACATTTGCGGTGAGGCCATGAACAGCTTGATTCCAGTGGCTCTGTATGTTCCTCTCAAGTGCTTCAAATATGATTGGAAATATAACACCACGATTTTGGGCAATCAAGCTTACAATGTGATCATTGTTCCACAAGAACAAAGCCCGCTCAGCAACCTGCCAAAAAAATCAACAAGCAAGCAAACAAGCAAAGATATCAGAGAAATGAAGTGGCCGTTCATCACAAAAACAGGAGGGGTAGTAACTAAACATAGTGATTCTCAAAACCAGCAAAAAAAAAGAGGGCATGGAGACAACCAGATTGTTATGCAGAACATGCGATGCAAACAAAGAGTTCACATAATGGTGTGAATTATGAAAACGGGAAAAGATGTTTACCAAACTATCCTAGCAAGCAACAAACATACAGCATGTTGTACCGGGTAGCGAGCAGATTTTTATTCAGTAGGGATAGCTACACCCAAGATTGTCACGGCGCTCCGACGAGTCACGGCAAGACCGGATGCGTGGACGCCTAGTCGACTAGGCGTCCGCCATGGCGACAGTTAGATGATAGTAGTTAGACGATAGTAATAAATACAAGTAATATCTTATATGACCGAAAATTAAATAACCATACAACATAATAGCACAAATTATCCAAATAACAAGCCCCATAATAGCAAATAGCATTAACATTTGAGGTGTATCAATTTCTATTTTATTTTCATCCTTCTTTTTCTATTCTGGTCCATTTTCCCATTTAGCCCACACCTCACTTCCTAGTCGACCCATTGGTGCATGTGGCGGCCCACCAACCCATTTGCCTCTCCCCCCATCTATCTCTCTCTCTCCGTTCTCACCGCACACACACATGCCTTGGCTCTCTCCTCTGCTCGCCTTCTCCTCCCCTCCCCTTCTCCCCTCTGGCCTCTGTGGGAGGAGGCGACGCTAGGAGGCCAAGGGCCGAGGTGACCGCCGGAGAGGCCGAACCCGGTGAGTGAGAGCCCCGAGATGCCAGATCCAGTGGTGAAGAGGCCAGTGGCAGAGAGGATCCAGCCAGGGACAGCAGCTGAGAAGCGACGGCCAGATCCAGAGACGACCAATGCGGCTCGGGAGGTGGTGTGGCTTAAGAAGAGGATGGAGGAGGTTGTGCGGTTGCAAAGAGCATAGGATGAGGTAACGACAGCACGGGAAGAGGCGATCGGCTCCAAATCCAACTGGTGCGGCTCAGGAAGAGGCGGTGCGGCTTCAGATCTGGCCGGCGGTGGCTTCAGAGAGGAGCGACGGGGCACGGGCCTGCGAGCGCGGCGCTGCGACAGTGTGAGACCTCAGCATCGAGCTCCTAACTTGGAAAAGCTGAGTGGTAGACCTCGGCGTTGAGCTCTGGGTGACTAGATGCCAAGTCGTCAACTTGGCGACGACTAGGCGATGTCGTAACAACCATGGCTACACCAGTGTAGCCTCTATAGCTGCAAGTATACCACTAACGCCAGCCATTTAACAGGCCTTAGTGCCCCCATATCCCAGGATACCAGAGTTACTCTGATGAGAGTGACTGACAGCACCAATGAACAAATACCTTGCTCTGAGCTATTTTTATTTTATTTTATTTTATTTATACACTCATTCAAAATGGCACTGGCCAAACCTCTATTTCTCAAAATGCCATTGAAAATAGCATAATTGTACATGTGTCCTTTACTCCTTTTTTGTGGCAGGAAAGGAAGGTGTGAATGTGATGACTACAAGGGGGTTATTATCTTGTATACATGAACTGCTGAGTCTAACCAGAAAGGTTTTTTCAAGGGAGAAAGAACAATAAAAAAGCAGTTACAAACAATTGCAGCATTAAATAGGCAAAGTTGAACAAGAGCAGGCCTAGGGCACCACTCATGGGTGCACGGGTAGTTGTGTGTGCATGTAATGTATAGCAAGGCGAGAATTGGACTATATGACGACAAATAGGATTATAGGAATATAGCATGCAACTGGTATGAGAGCAACTCTAAGTGGGACAGTGCGATTCAAGTTAAGATTATTAAACCTACATTAGAGGGCAAAGCCTAAAATATCAAATGCAGAATGAAGAAACCCAGTTACATAAGCAATTATGAGGAAGCGAGAAAATGACTAGGTCTGAGCAATAAGACACTCCTAATATCAATTGCTTAATAATAAAGATTTTCGATGAGCTATCTGAATCTTCTCCAACTAAAAGGAATCCAAGAGAAACGAATTCAGAATACACCCAGTAGGACCACATATCACCAGCAATGATCATGAAGGAAAGAACAGATATGTTCATATGCAAAGCAAAACAACAGGAGTGGTGCCAACAAAAGAAAAAGTAGGGTGTTGAATACAAAAGAGCCAGGGAGTGAAATAGACGTAGTTGTAGACAGTGTGAAGTGAAACAACAGTATATTAAAGTAGGCATAGAAAGGCAACAAAGCAACTGCTTTCCATATTGAAGCTAGCGAGGCCCTGGCAATGGATCACAAGGTTATTAAGTCGACAAGTCGACACTACCTTTCTAAGGACCGACTAGTCGACTAGTCGGCCGACTAGTCGTCAACTAGTCGACAGGTAATGTTTATACTGATTATATGAATATGTATATATAGAGAAGGACTTTATTGTAATTTTAGAAAACCAGAGGGCTAACTTGCAACATCCCAGCCCTTATAACCTACCACCTGCCCGGCTGCCCCCACTGCGACCTCCCACTCCGCGTCTCCGCCTCCTCTCCCTCTCCGACCTCCCCGACCCGACCTCCGCCTCCTCTCTGACTCCGCCTCCTCTCCAACCTCCGCCTCCTCTCCCTCTCCAACCTCCGCCTCCTCTCCCTCTCCGACCTCCCCGACCTCCGCCTCCTCTCCGACTCCGCCTCCTCTCCGACCTCCGCCTCCTCTCCGACCTCCGCCTCTCCTCCGACCTCCGCCTCATCTCCGCCGTCGCCGCTTCCTCTTCCTGCCGCCGACGGAGCCAACGGAGCACTGGATCCGACGGCGGAGACGGTAGATCCGGTGGCGGCGACGGCGGCGACGGTAGATCCGGTGGCGGCGACGGCGGCGACGGTAGATCCGGTGGCGGCGACGGCGGCGACGGTAGATCCGGCGGTGGCGACGGCAGATCTAGCGGCGGCGACGGCAGATCCGGCGGTGGCGGCGGCGGTGGCGGCACAAGTCGAGTCGACCGCTCCAGTCGGTCCAGCGCCACCGACTTGTCACCTCGTCGACTAGACGACGACTTGATAACCATGATGGACCATCAACACAATTTAACTTTCCCTACCAGCAAAAAATTTGGACAGACCTACTATGAGGTGTCCAATATATTGCAAGTGAGGTATCGAAGTAAAACAATGAGGTGAAAAGGTATCGAAGTAAAACAATGAGGTGGAATTTCATTCAAAATTGAGAACCATATAGATAGATTGCTTAGGCTAGAGTTAAATATACCTTTATCTAGTTATCTAACAGTGCAAACAAGTGCTCTGTTGGAAAAAAAATGACATTGAGGCCTGGTGGAGGGAAGTGTTTAGCTTTAAACCAACTCCAAACTTCTTGCATTATAATTGTTTGAAGTTTGAAGCACTATTCTCAGCCAACACCCACTAGCATTGCGTTATGGAGAGAAAATACTAAACAATATAAGAAGGTAATGCCCATAGCCCGATACTGGCACACATTAAAAAAACACTAGTAAGTTAGCTTGCAGAAGGATCAGATTCTAGCATCAACAGCATAGAACTAGCAGCAGAAACAAATACTCCAACACATGCAAGATGGAACAAACTCTGAAGATATGTTTGTCACCATTGTTAGAAATAGTAGACTTCTGATGATGCAGAGGTCGGTTTGGTGTAAAAAAATCCAAAATGGATAAAATTTGAAATGACATTCTTGGTAAAAAAAAAAGTAGAATAGAAACTTGTATTCCGCTCAGTGGGATTATCCTAGTTCAACTTCAAGAATCCACTTACTAGGCACAAGAAGATGTCTAGCAATAGAAAAATACGATATGGCTTGCTTGTGTTGTCTTTGTTCTTATAAACAATGCAACTTGAACAACACATATGGGAAAATTACAGTAACACTAAATGTTGTCAAATCACCAATGTAAGATACTACAATACACAAATAACAATGAAAGATTTATAAGTGCCTACAAGTAAAATCCCACAGAGCAGATCAGCTTGTAAAAATATGATTACGAAACCATTGCTAAGGCACATAATAATATTAATGAAATGCCCTAGCACACAACATGCATATCTCCAAATACAAAAAAAAATACCACCGAACTTGCCTCTCTCCCCATTCATGCTTCCCTCTCTCTATGATAGCAGCACAAAAACACCAAGTAACCCTGAAGTTACACCAACAAACTGGTGACAACACAGAAGTTAGATGGCATATATTTACATTCAAAATGATCTTACTTTATCCTATACCCGCCACTCCGACGCCATCCCGTTGTCAGACCGCAGATGCCGGCCACGGGCCGAATCCGCAACCGCCGCTCTTGGATCCGGCCTTTTCACCAATCGCCGGCTGCCCGAGCTGTGCCCACGCCTCCTCCCGCCATCACCCGCACCATCTCCTCCCCCGGCCACCCGAGTCGCGCTAGGCCGCCTCCCGGCCGCCCGCGCCATGCCTCGTCGGACACCCTCGGGTCACCGCCATCCTTCCCGTGGGGTGCCGATCCAGCCGCCCCCTGGTCGGTGGTGGAGAGAGAGGAAGAGGGAAGGGTAGAGAGAGACGGGAGGGAGAGGGGTGAAGAGAGAGAAAAGGGATAATCAAGGTTCTAAAACTCGGTAACTGGTACTCGCTCGGTCACCTCACCTTGTAGTGATTATACGGTAATCGACCTTGTAACCGGTTTTTCTATTTTAATAACGAATTTATATATGCATAATATATTCATATAAAATCAATGAAATTGAGATTAAGTGATTAACAAATGCATTCTACTATAAACTGCAAAGTAGTCTTGCTGTCAAACTTGTGCAAAATAGCATTAACATGTTCTCAAATGATATCAGTGAAAATGTTTTAGTGGCGACTAAAATGTTGTACTTCTTGTCACAAAAATATTTCTACTAAACAGAAAAAAACACTGTCTAGATAGATCTAACAAAGAAAAACTAGAAAAGGACAAATCCAACATAATAGCTACTAGAACATTTCATTAATTTGCTTCATCTTTTATTAATATTAAATGCCTCACAGGACACAAAAGGGCAAAGGCAGTCTCCACAGCATCACATCCATAGTTCTAAAACTAGGTTCCAACACAGAGAGAAGACAACTCAACTTCACAACGCGTGTGGGACTCTGTTGGGTTTTGGGCTGAATTGAGCGTGGGCTTCATTACACTGGACCGGCCACTCAGCGATTACACAGCCTAGTAGCCGATTACACCCAGTACTCGCCCGGTTATACCGGTTAACCCAGTTAGCTACGTGCTTTTGCCTACTTGTACTCGGTGAGAGGACCTAATCCGAGTACTCAGTCGAGTAAACCTAGTTTTAGAACCATGGAGGTAACACAAGGGGTGAAGAGAGAGGGCTTATAAAGGAAACAGTCGGTTGAGTCTTTTTTCGTTTTGAGTCTTCTGTTTTGCGTCCATCTCAAGTTCGTAGTCTCTACCTTTCAGTTCGACCAAGCCGTGCATGTCCACAAATTTATTGTCAGTCATAGAAGTGTAAAAATTTTGTTTTGCATGATAATAGCCGCCGCTCTTCTCTCTGAGCCGCATGTAGATCGTAGAAGTTGTTATGACACCGCCGCTTCTCTAGCAGCCGCCCCGAGCTTCTAAGGCCGCTGCGTTTCTCCTGCACCTTGAGCATTGCGCAGCCGCCATCTTGGGCTTCGATCTGCGCTATCGTGCTTCTATCTATTCCTCTTCTGTTTGATTTGACATTTTTTTAAGAGCTGCACGCTACAACGATATTATCAAGACTCGGACTTCGGATTTTTACTATTTTTTGTGACAACCCTTTTCAAATACAATGCTATTGCATATGCTTTGCATTTGAGGGAGTGTTAAGGGTATTAGAAATAGAATATGAATTGTATTATTTCTTTCCTTATATGTCTTGGGTTTCTTATCCGTATATAGTATATTTTCCTGTAATATTCCCTTGTACTTCCTATATATATTGCATATTGGGTCTCTTCAATATACACACAATTTACAATATTCATAACAGCAATATTATGTGGATCTACCTCACATAGCGCACTTGAAAAATAAATGCAAATGGAGATATTTTTTATGTCTAGTTGTACATTCTATTCAATCCGTACACAGGTTGACAGTGACACTAAAAGCCCACAAGCATCTCTACTAAACACAAGCTAACTAAAGGTGATACAGAGCTACCATTGTCCATTGATGATGATGTAGCAAATAGTAGCGTGACGTAGAGTGCTAAACAAGTTGTCAACATAATTCATGCTTCTAATGCTAAAAACTGCAGATACTAGGGCTAACATAAACAGAAAATAAAAGGCTGCTAAAAGCTGTAGATAAGATACACTAGGGCTATAAAATAGGTATACAAGAAGAAAAATAGAATTCCACAAGGAGGATTAATATTTGACAAATCAGCCCCCTATTCTAAACCCGGCATATGATTCTTTCATCCAATAACACCCGTCTGGTACAATATTTCAATACAGTAATGCTGGAACTTTGAATAATTTACTAACAAATCAAAAGTACAAAAGACCATCAATGCCATAGCAAGAACAAAACAAGTGACAACTTTTGGATACATTCCTTGGAGCCGTCCTTAACAGATCTAGGTTGCAAGCATTTAACAATATTGTTACAAACACTGGCAACAGCCTATTTGTCCTATGAATACTAGTGTAGTGGTGTGTTTGTCAATTACTTAATACCCAATTTGGATTCCATTGTTTGTCAATTACTTATTGCACAATTTGGATTCCATTGTAGAAGAAGGGTTGCTTATCTTATCCACTACAGACAAAACACTTTTGTCGGTAAGCAATTAAGCGAGTGTTGGAATGCTGAAAACAAAACCATACTCTGACGAAAATTCGTTTGTATACTTCCAAACCATACTTGTTTTCGCGAAGAACATGCGTGTAGCAAAAATGAAGACAGCCTTTTTCATATCTCACCGGATGATACTATACATTAGGAGCTAAAGACTAATTTATTTTGCAGGAAGCACACGACATACACCAAAAAAATGATTTTCCTAGAACCTACGCTATGTGCCTTGTAAAAAGAAATTGCAGTTCTCAATGCAAATAGTGTTTTGGAACGCTTATCACAAACAAGCAGATTTCCAATTCTATGTGGCCCATTTCCTCAAAGAGGCGTATCTCCATATATATGGGAGCACATTTGCCTAAAGAATCACATTTTTGGGAGCATCCTGAAGAAAATATACTTAACAGCAAGTAAATATGAAATTAACAAACAGAAAAACCATACCTGGAAATGGGAACTGTTAAGGCAGCGCCCAATCTGCTTAAACAGAGGCACCATGCACCGCTGGAACTCAGCAGACTGTATCGCCTCGAGCACTTCCTCGAGCTCCCCTAGAAACAGCACCTCCTTCTGGCAATTTGTGACTGGCCAGTACTTGAGCAGCCCCCTGATCACAGTATCCGCAAGTTTGAAGTCCTTCTCGGCAAATTGAACGATGCAATAGGACAGCTGGTGGTGGTAGATCGCAACAGACTTGGGCTTGTGCAGCGGAATGAGCGCACGGGCAAGGAACAGCTTGTGTTCCTCCTTCATTGGCAGGGCGAAGCCATTAATGATGCTTCCGAGTATCTCAAGGAGCTCACCAATGCCATTGTGGCGCTCAGTCTCAAAGATGAACCGGTAGAACACATTGTTGATGGCCTTGCGGATGAAGGGGCGGTGGACCATGAACTTTCCATAGATGCGGTGCAGTACGGTCTTGAGGTACTCACGCTCGCGGGGGTCCTCGGAATCGAAGAGGTCGAGGAGGCGGAGCACGAAGGCGTGGTCCACGTACCGCTTGGCGACCTTGGTGTCTGTTTCGGGAGACACAACATAACGGAGCAGGAGCTCATAGACGAGCTGGAGATGCGGCCAGGCGGGGTCGAGGTAGGGCTCCTCCTCCTCGTCGGGGGCGGCACCGGGGTCGATCGCGGCGGCGGACTCGTGCAGTGCTGGGGGCAGCGGGCGGAAGATGTTGGCGGAGATGGCAGCGACGAGGGCCTCCTGGACGTGGTCGGGGAGGCGCGCGGCCGTGTTGGCGTTGGCGGCGGGGGCGGGGGCCTGAACGTAGTCGACGAGCTCGAGGAGCGCCTGGCGCTTGGCCTCCTTCTCCCGGGGGTGCTTCAGGGAGTCGGAGAAGTCGAAAAGAGCGGCGACCAGGCGGAGCTTGCGGAGGAGGAGCCCGGGGCGGTCGGCGGCTGCGACGTCGCGGAGGAGCGGGAGCGGCTCGAGGAGGGGCGGCGAGGGGTGGGACACCGGGTTGGCCGCGAAGTCGGAGGGTGCGAAGTGGGGCGAGGTGGGCGAGGACGGCGACGGCGCCGAGGCGCGGGAGGCGTGGTTGACGGTAACGGGGGCGGGCGCCCCGGCGCCCCCGGACGAGGGCGACGGCGCGGCGGGGCGTGCCGCGGGCTCGGCCCCGTCGGCGCGCGTTCCCTTGCGGGCGCCACGCTTGATGATCTTGTTGAACATGGCGGCGGCGGTGGCGGCTGATTGGGAGATCGGCGGCGGATCGATCGATCAATTCCTCTTCCCTTGCGGGGATTTGGGGATTTGGTGGGGAGGTGAAGGAGGTGGGGGTGGGGACGATTGGCAAAGAGGGGCGGGGAGGTGGGGTCAGCCGGTCAGGGACGGGGAGCGGAGGAGGGGAGGCGGCGGCATGGTGAATTGGCTGCCTGCTGATTTGGACGAGGAGGGGGAAGGACTAGGAGGTGAAGGGGAAGGGAGAGGAGGAATGGGTATTTTTTGGGATGTATTCACTTTTTATGTTTTTTTTGGAGTATTTATTTTGTAGTATTTTGGAGGTTATTTGATCTGATTTTATTCTCGATGGACGGATAAATGGTAGACATTTTTTCTTTTCTTTTCTTTTAAAAAATAGGGTGGTTTTGGGCTGATGCGGCTGGATTGGCCGATTCGGGAGCGGCGCTAAACAAAACAAAACAAAAACAAAACTGAGCATTTGTTTTTCGACTTCTAAGTAGATTATTACGTCTACTGTTTTATAGGGAAATATACGAAAACAAAAGCTAGAGCTAACAAGCAAAACGGCAAAACGCCCTCGCTCATTTCGCCTTTTGAAGCATGTACACACATACATACAAAAGAACCTCGAATTTTCACCACATTTAGCACTATTTGGCACTGTAATTACAAAAGTAGTTGTATACGGAGCGTATGGACAAAAATAGCATTTTTATTGTCCGGTAGACGGGCAACAACGCGTGGGGGCGGACGCGTGACGTCTGCCGTCTGCCCACCGGACAGTAGGCAGCTGTCGCCCGGTGGTAAGACGGCAGGTAATTAGGCAGGCTAATTATCTGTCTTTTTAAATTTATTTGAATTATTTAATATAGCTAATGAGCTCAAAAATTTACGAAAATTTATACAGCCTCCGGACACAACGTAGTTGACCATGTAATTTTTTTTCGTAATTTTATCTATTATGAATGTTGCTCAAAAATTCATATAATTTTGATATTCATAGGAACTGTTACATATAGCAAACGAGTTTAAAAAATTACAAAATTTTATGTGAAGCTCCCGACATACTCGTAGTAATTGTATAAATTTTTTGAAAATTTTATGTGCTCCGAATTTACTATGTTTATTCATGTTAATTTAATTATGAAATTAGCAATGCTTATATATCTATCTTTTCTTTCCCGCTGCGTCCTTTAGACAATTGTCACTCTATACTTATTGTCCCCCCTCACACGTTCCCTCGTTCATACTAATATCACTACGTTGGTGACGTCCCCCTCGCCGGCTCTCTCGATTGGACAATTATCAGTGTTACCATGTCGTCCTCTTTCATCGGCTCCCTCGTCTGCACATTTATCAGAGTTACAATGCCGTCCCCTCTCGCCGGCTCCCTCGTCTACACATTTGTCAGCATCACCATGCTGTCTCCCCTTGCCCGAAATGATGCGCATCGACAAGAAATCATTAATTTGTGGGATGGGTGCACCGGGTTCCCTTCTCGCTTGGCTATAAATACGAACCTCTTGCAGTTCGTCATCGCTCAAAATTAAGAATGCATAGCTCATTACTTTGAGAATTCAGTGCAGTGCTGATTGCTTCTTCCAAAAGGCGGGTAATTTTTTATCGTATGCTTTTGACGTTATTCCCGTAGTCCTTGTTAATTAGTGTTATTTAGTTAGTCGTAATTTATGTAGTTATCAATATTCGCACTAATATTTAGTCCATCCTACTTGTTGCAAGATATACTTTTACTGGAACTTCTCAAACAATTCTATGATGAGAACCACTAGTGCCACTTATGGATGACGGGTGACATGGCTGGCCTCCACCTTTGAAGCTGTGGGGTGGGAGGGATTAGTGGGAGCTAGACGAGTGGTACGTCCCAATCCTATGGGCCACGGACTTTGTTGCCCTTTGCAAGGCTGGTCTCCGTCGAACGCTAGTTCACCATCGACGGTAGTCTGCTCGTGGCATTGGTGGACAGGTGGAGGCCCGAGATGCACACATTCCACTTTCGGTGGAGTGAGATGACGGTCATCTTGCAGGACGTCGCGTTCTTGACCAGTCTCCCTCTCGGGGATGACGAATTTTTGAGCAACATTCACATTAGATAAAATTACAAAAAAAAATCACACGGTCAACTACGTTGTGTCTAGAGGCTACACATAAATGTTTGTAATTTTTCGATCTTATTTGTTATATTAAAAAATTCGCATAAAATTTATATAAAGTTAAAAAAAATAGCAGGTGATTAGGTCAGTTAATCAGCCAGCCTAATCACCTGCCGTCTCACTACCGGACGGCAGGCCCCCTGCCGTCTGCCCATCGGGCAGCAGGCGGCCTGTCGTCCGCCCACGGTACTGCAGGGCCATGTGTCCACCCCACCGCGCTGTCGCCCATACATCGGACGACAGAAAGGTTATTTTTGCTAATACACTTCCTATACAGTTATTTCTCTAAATACAGTGCCGAACAGTATTAGATGTGGTGAACATTCTACTATGTGTATATGCCTAACTTGTGGTTGGATAGTTATTGCGTGGATAACGTCACTCGAAATGAACATTTTTTGTCCATTTCGTGGCTGCTATCCGCAATGACGGATCTCTTGCACTCCACTTGATGAGAAATGAGGGGAAATAGGGAACTCATCGATCGCAGCCTCTCTTAAGTGCATCGCTATTTTGATGCATCCGTGTCTTTCCTAATTGTCAGGGAGAAAGGATGAGAAGAAGATATGCAAGGCGGTCGTTGCAAAGAGTCCACGACTTTATTATGTTGGATGACCACCATCCTAAAATAATTGTTTTTTTTCCGATCAAAATAGATGTTTTAGTAGTTTTGATTTGCAAATACTAGTTTTTCTATGTAACTTTTCCTTCAAACGACCTTATTTGTAGCTTACTGGTTGTTTGGATATACAATTAATAGAGGGCGGGGAATGTAAAAGAAGGCATTAATTCCTTGCTTGTTTTATCACTTTATGTGCATAGAGTTAAAACCGTACAAATTTGACAGAAAAGGAAAACAGTTCTTTTAGGGTATGCACAATGACAGCTGTCTGAAAGCCTATGTCATATAAAATTTTAGGTGATATAGATAAGAGAGAAAAATATTATCTACTATTTAAAAGGCGGTTTTATATGTGGCTTTATACTTGTATACTATTATACAGATAATTATATAGATAACCTATTAATTGTATGAGATCATTGATAACTATATAAACAATCTATTGTATGAGTTATCTTTAATTCTATATATAGGTGACATAGAAATGTATTACAGTTAACCACCGTCTATACGTTTGTGTATATATGCCCTTAGAAACGCAGGTGCTTCAGTTATTATACAACCGGGGGATGCTCTTAAAATATGTATCAAAACCTGCCATGTCAAAGTATCAAGAATCCTTTGACAATTCGCTGATCAACACAACTTGTTTTAGCCCACGATGTATTTGTTGTTCTGTGTATCATACTTTTACTGAACTAAATCGTGCTACACATGAATGTGTCGTTTAATTCTAATGTTTATGGGATTGGGGATGAAAGGGGAGGGGGATTAAACAAAGATTGGGACTGTTCTTGCCGAGTCCAATCGGAGTGAGATTGAGATGGGGAACTTTTGACAAATCGTGCAAGCTGTGTGATTTAGCTCTCTTTGGATATGATTGGTAAAACCGTACCTTCTGAACGAGTTTTACTTTATGGATCTGTACCCCTTGCGATCGATAAACCTTTTAGATCTTACTAGTTTTTTTTCGCTTCCAGTCTATTTGAAGAGTTTCTCCAGCGCCTGCACCATGTACACTGCCTGCCCCCGTATAACAAATGAAATTAGTTATGTAATTTAGGCAACGAGTAAGGTCAAAATTTCCCAGATTCAATTAACGCAGAGTTCCAGGAATATCCGATTATAATTCGTGCAAACATTTACAGAGAAGCCATGGAATGGAAAACGTAAACTGAGGCTGCTACTTCACCTCCCATTACTTACCTACACAAAAACAAAACATGCCGCAGCGGCCACATCTACTATTGCAAAATTTGTGGAGGACATTCAGGACGGATGATAAATTGATAACACACTTGACATGGTCTCTCATCAATGTGCTGCAAGGGGATACTTCGGCAACCGTTTCTGTAATAACCCTTGCATATCAGAACTATGATCACAAGCAACCACAGCAGAACGCCTAAATTTCCTACAACTCGATGCATAACATGTGTAACAACACAACCATTCAGCAAGAGGTAATCAGGTCACCAAGCCAACCAGTCAGGGCAAGACGAGACAACTCAGCATGAAAACGGTCTGCTGCATAAACTTAGCCAGAAGGCAACATCAGTGCCAGTACCAGTTCTAATACATAACAGAGATAACTGTGCCAGAGCACATTAAGCATTCAGCCATGCGAAACTGCAAATGTTAAACTGCAAATATTAAACTGCAAATACATAACTTGATTCTGCAAAAAGTTCACTGGAGGCGATCATATCGTCCTCCTCTGCTAGGGCGGTCATATGGCCCAGGTCTCTCCTTGTAACTTCCTCCATCATAACGAGTAGGTCCTCCACTGCCATAGTGGTCAGCGCCTCCGCCACGTGGACCATCCCTGTCATAGCCACCCCTTGGGCCATCCCTTTCATAGTTTCCACCGCCCCTTGGGCCACTCCTATCATAGCCGCCATTGCCACGTGCTCCATCTCTCTCGTAGCTTCTTTCTCGCTCCCTACCATAACCACTTGGCTGGTAACGATCTGGACCTCCATACCTGTCTGCACCATAGCGATCACCACCAGAGGGGTATCGATCAATGGCATAGCGATCACGGCCCCCGCCATACCTGTCTCTGCTGTCAATAGGGTCACGGAACCCATAACGGCCACCATCATAACGATCATCCATGTAACGATCACCAAACCTATCTGATCCAGAAAAACGGTCTCCCCTGCCACCGCTGAACTTAGAAGAGAACCGCCCAGAACGACCTCCACCAGCATTAGGGCAATCACGAACCCAATGACCAGGGCGGCCACACTCGAAGCAATTGCCAGGGGGTGGACCATCACCTCTACCACCACGATAATCTCCTCGTCCACCACCACTGTCATACCTTGTGTCATCTGTATGCATCTTAGGCTCAGCCTTGTTCACTGAAATAGTCCGACCATCTAACTCTTGGTTGTGCATATCTTTGATAGCGCTGTCAACTGCCCGTGTATCTGTAAACGTCACAAAGCCAAAGCCACGGTGGCGGTTTGTGTGTCTGTCCAGCATGATCTACAACAAGAAATACTTATAAATATTGGGATATATGACTAAACTCAAGCCAGCATATACAAAATAAGCATCTGCCCACCGATAGGATAAGCAATGCAGAATATTTAAATTTTGAGATGGACTAAGGATCAAGAAAACATTTAATTTCAACAAATAATTTGACATTCAGTACCAAAAGGTTGCTATAACATTTCAAGTGATAGTTCATTTGAAACCGTATTATTTCACAATTTACAAAAGGGTTGCCACACACAGCAACTTGAAAAACATGTACTTTGATAAGATAACAAGAAAAACACAGAACACTACGTAGCTAAGTCTATAGCAGACAGCTACCCCTCCTACAAAGGAACATGCTTTTCTTTTGGAACGAATAAACTCAATAACAGTGAATTGAACGGTGATATAACTCAGCAAACAAAAATGTGATCAATAAAATACAGAAATATTTAAGACATTACGTAAGGATTATTAGGGTGTGAAATAGATTACCCATGTAACAAAAATCACTTATACACTTTTAGGATGGTTGACAGACAACAGAAAGTCATTACCTTGGGAGCAGCATAGAGAAGACCATTCCAGAATTTCAATAATTCAACAGAACGAATCAAATTCTGTCACACAGCTGCATGTAGCTGTAACTACCTTTGTGACTGAACATATTCCCAAGACAAAGACAGTAAAGCTCATTATCACTGACAAGCAGTAGAGCAAAGCAACGTCCGGGCACTTTCAGTCTAGAAAGCAACACAGCGAACTAAAGAAACAATTTTTGCTGTTACCCTCTTTCAACAATTTTTGCTGTTACCCCTATTCATTATACTTCTCTGGATAATCTGAGCATCCCTTAGTCCGAATTCCTACTGTGCATATCACATCAACTAAACCAATTGTAACAAACTACTAGAGTTGAGAAGCAAGCAACTTCCATTGCCATGAAAACAATACCAACCATGTACACCTCAAGGTTTGTGTTACTCCAGTCATATGATAGCACAGTATGCCTAAAAAATTCAACCAGTCGAGTAGGTTGAACCATCTACTAAATTTTCACTGTAAAGGATGCCAATTACTCTTTCACAGCAAAAACAAGAATATTGTCAGGCCCATCATGGAAGATGTCTGAAGTGCCGGCAAACTTGTCTGGTAGATAAGCTCATGAGAAAATCTTTGAACATTGCATATACAACTCACGAAGGCAGCACAAAGCAATATCTGACAAGCACAATGAGTGAAAGGGGGGGTGGGTTGGGCTAAGTGCTAACATCAAAATTTTGCCTCGGCGATTATCCTCCAAATGTCCATAACTTGAGTACTACATAAAGGACAAGAAGCCAACAAACAAATCTCGAATTTCATCTTCCTTTAAATTTCATCACAAAAGCCGATAACTCTCAGCACACATTTTACTGGCTGCAATGACATCGCTTAAAATAGATGATGGCCAAGAAGATCGGATAGTACAGTACAAACATATTTTAGCAGTCAACCTCTCAGAAAAAATGACTGAGTAAAACCCAAACATTAAGATAACGGTATGCTTAAGAAAACATATATATTGTACTGCTGATATTATAATATTATAATACCAAAACTGCAAAGATAACAAGTTGTACAAAACAGATCGTATGTATCAAGAATTGCAACCAGTACATGATTATAGAAAGAATGTTCGCCCTATTCTAACAAACCAGCTATGAAAAAAGAACAAGTTGTCGCCAATTTACTTAATACCAACAAATCAAGAAAGGCATGACACTCATAGCAAGGAAAGAAAAACACATCAACAGAAGTGGAGATTTCTAATTGCATGGATGCCATGGACTTTAAATAAGAAACATGATCATTGAATAGTTAACACAACCAAACACTAAAACATATAGATAATTTCTTTTCTATCTTGTGAGCCAATCAAATCAGTTTAACCTCAAAGAAGTGAAAACTTTCCACATGTTTCCAAGGTAGAACAACGGACTGCTAAAGTTTAACTGATTTTCATGTCTCATAACAAAAGCGATTTGTCCCTTCAGCTGTTTCCAACTGCAGCCTACAACTCTGGTGTCGGCACAGCACAATATCAAAATCACCAGGCGTGCAGAGAATCACAACAAGCTACAGAGCCACTGCAGGTATTGCTCATCAAGTGATACCAAAAATTATGCAGTAAAACCTTGTTTCTTTTATCGGACCTCAAAGCTGAATGAAAAATATCAGCGCACAACCAACATTTGAATCAATCAAATGCCCTGCTCTGCTTATTGGATCGATTTCACGGGTCACAATGCTCACTTCAGACATTTACTTGTAATGAACAGCATCAGCATGTCCCCTTGGGAAAGCAACTTCCACCTCAAGTTCTTTTCTCTCAAAGTGCAGCCAATAGATATTTTTCAACACAGCTAAAAGGTTCCCTGCAAACTTGTTCCTTTAACAACAAAAAAGAATCCCAGTGCAATCCAGGTCCATATATCTGCCAGATCATTTGGCCTCATCAAACTAGAAGTGACCGAGAAAGATCACTATCAGACCACCAATAGCAAACAAAGGTAGAAAAACAAGAACAGTGAGTACTAGAGTGGCTGAGAAATGTCTCTAAGAGACCACCAATAGCAAACAAACGTAGAGAAACAAGAACAGTGAGTACTCCTGAGGTGACCACAAACTAAGTTGCAAATATACAACGTAGCAATATAATTATGCCTCCTTAAAGAGACTAAATTCCACACGTTAGTGCGGCTTTTTTAAGGGGGCAACTATTGCACAGTCGAGAGACCCACCCCCCCCCCCCCCCGCCCTCTTCCTGATCTCCAGCTGGTACCGCCGCCGCTTCCCGCCACCTCTCCTAACCTCCCTAATTCTCGTCGCCCCGTCCACTGCCCTTCTTCGTCCCGCTGCGCCGGCGGCGCTACCGCCATGCCTCCGCCGCCCCGGCCTCCCTCTAAGCCTAAGCCCAAAAATTGCACAGATCTAGCAGCCCATCCATAAAAAAAAGCACATATGCCGCGGATAATACGACGCAACGCGGGGGATACAAGCGCTTGCAGAGAAACAAGGTGGCGGTCGGGATACCTGGGCGTCGATGACCCTCCCGAAGCGGCGGAAGGCGTCCTCGAGCTTGCGCTCGTCGGTTTCCCACGAGAGGCCACCCACGAAGATCCGGCTCTCCTCCCTGTCCGCCATTACCCACCCCTCTGTCTCGCGGCGTCGGGTCGTGGGGAAGAAAGATTAGGGTTTGGGAGGAAGAGAGGAGACGAGGAGGGGGAGGAGGTTACGAGGAAATCGGAAGCGGCAACGACGAGGGGGAGAAAGAAAAGAAAAGCCAGCGAGCGCTAGGGTTTGGGTTCCCCACGGCTCGGCTTTGCGTGCTACGTGGTGGGCCCTTGGTGGTGTTTTAAACGGGCCTTGGGCCATGCCCGTGTTTGTTGGGCCTTGTCCGTTGGGTTTGGATCTTTAACGTCGTATGTTTATGGGCCGGCTGTACTAGTTTGTAATTGATGTTTTTTTGTCTATTTTTTTGAGACGATTATAATTATACAGTAGTAGATATGAGTGATGTATATAATTTTAAAATTATCTAAAGAAACAGTTTTAAAAAGTCATCTCTGACCCTCGTCGGGCGCTGGGCGGCGTGCCATGCCTCTTTGTCGTTCATGCACCAGTGCTCATTCATCAAACCTTATCCCCAGTGACGGCGGCGACCTGATCACCAGGAGTAGCATCCTCCGCGCCACCACCACTGCGGCTCGTAGGGGTGCTAATGGGCTTGGACAGGTCTCGGGCTTTTGGATTAGGCCGATCCAAAACTCCATATGGGCTAGATCATTTTGGATTTGTAGCAATTTAGATCAGATCTAAACCAGATCTAGACCAGACCTGGACCTTACACTTTTGTACTAAACTAGTAGAGTGCCCGTGCGTTGCAACGGAATTCATTGGATGTATAGAGAATAATGATATGACAGAGAGTGTCTCTAATTAATTAGGAAGTAGAGAGCGGTAAGAAGTTAAAAGAATAGGATGGTTGGAGGCGAACGGATGACCACCAACTCGTTCTTTTATAATAGTTAATAGTAATGATATTACCAAATAAATAGAATTAAAAAAAGTTGATCAAACCAAAATTGGTACCGTTGATTTCAACTACATGAGTTCTAAAGGTTGTAATGGACATGCTAGAACCATATTATTTGAAAGTGTCTATTCGATTCTCTTTCCACCACACATGACATCCTAAATATCATGCCCTACAATTCCATAATCTTATACCACGCATTGGAGGAGCCCAACAACAATTCATACAATTCACTTGATCCAAATTCAAATAAGGAAATTTCAAAAACAACTGAAATAAAAAAGGATAAGTAATAAAAAATAAAAATAAAAATAGAAAATAGCATCAGAAGCAAACCTAAATGGATGTAATGAATTGCAAGATCAACATCGCCCTTCTCCTGCATGGAAAAATAGAATGCATTGATCATGCAATTTGATAGTACGATTTTCAAGAAAAAATCTTTACTCATTTGGCAACAAATTACTGTTACCCAATTTTTGCCACTACATTGTACCCAGTGAAATCATCATAGAAGATAAGTTCAGTTACTTTTCATTTTGTTGGTAACATCTCATTTTTGGATAGTTATAGTGGATATTTGTCTAGCTTTTGTACTGACTGCTATTTTGAATAGATCTGTTTAAAACAAGTTTTAATGGTGATCAAAGAAATCTCAAAAAACTAATAAGCAAGGATTCCATGAGTTCAGTTATGCACTATAACTAATGCAAGTCTCTTAGATGTGCTAAACTGTGAAGGCAATGTGCAAATCCTGATGCCATATGCTAATATCCAACTTCAATGTCTAATTTCAAAATCAATATTACCCACTACCGCTTTTATCACTCATTTTTACCTTTAGTGAATCCTTAATTTCCTAGCGAACAATGGCTTTTCTCGCACACTTAATGAATCTCCCATTTCCCTTGCTATGAGTTACGTAAGCTAACAACTTATATTTTGGTGTGCATCTTTTATAAGCTAGCGGCTTCAAAACAATGACCTTTGCATACTCGATTATTCATCAATTAACTTTCCTAGTTTAATTTGTGTCGTAGGGGATATGTACAAATTGAATAGTCATAAAAACTTTTTCTTCAAAGGTAAAGTTAAAGAAGAAGACTTCATGGCATGGCTCAAGACTAATAGACTACATGTTACGCAGCAGCTGGTACAAAGAAAGAAGACATTGTTGACGTTGTAGTCAATACATAATTTTCATTGTTTGAAATAGTTTCTCACTGTCATTTGTCTAGTTGTTACTATCGAAACACCATTTGCTAATATTGCAAACACACCACAAACTCAAGTAGTTGATGGTACGCATTGTGTCCTCTTCTCCATCTCATTACTTTCTCTATCAGCTTCTCAAGTGCTTGTAAGAACCAGTGACTATAAATATTATTTTATAATTCTTACATACATTTTGGTTCGAGAGAAAGAAAAAGATGAATTTCTAACTGAGTTTATGTCGTGGGTGTAAAGCGTGATAGCATTTCACCTACTACGAAGAAGTGGTGTATCTCCCGCAAATGATAAAGCGGAGAAAGTGAGATGCAAAATTCAGATTGAAGTGCAAATTAAGTTGAAGATAATCGTCCCTTACAAGCATGTTTCCTCTGCACCATCCTCGCAAAGACATCCTCACCCGCCTCGATCTCCTTCTCCGGCCTCCACTGCCCATCGGTGTTCCTCCATGGTACTCTGTGGGAATCGCATGCTACTCCCACCACCTGCACAACCTCGTGTCGAGGTCTCCACCCCGCACATTGAATTTGAACAATGGAACACTTAATCACCGCCCAACTAAAAGAAAGTCGAGACCAAAACTAAAAAAGAAAGCTGAGACCAAAACTTGGCCCACACTTGAAGGCCATCACAAACACATCACACATACACTTACACAGGTGCACACAAACACAGCCATACAGACGCACAATGTGAATCTAAGCAATGAAAATTTCATATAGAGGAGGTAACATCAAAATAACACTGAATTTGAACAATGGAACACTTGATCACTGCCCTTATTAATATGCTCTAAATTAAAGAATAGATATCTTAATCTGTTCTAAAAAAAAAGAAAAGATGTCTTGATCTTCCCCCTTCATGTTCTTACCCATTGGGACAGGATGGTAGGCTAGGGCACAAGACGTGGGCGCGTGTGGATGATGCAACTGACCTCTGCGTAGACAAAGTGTAAAAATATATAATTCACATTTCCTCATGATTTTGCTACAAAAATAAGATAAAATCACCACCAGTCTATATCACTTAAGAGAAATACATCGACAGGTGTAGCATAAAGCATAAAATTGTCAACAATGCATGTATATCACTTGATAGCAACAAAACTGAGGCCTATTACTACTAGTTACCTTTATTTCATTTACTTCTGCTGTGATGTCTCAAATCCTCATAGGACTTGCAGTGAAGATCCAAAATCCTACGTCTTTCCCATGTTTGCCTGATACAATAATTTATTTGATTTAGATCTTGTTGTTAATATTAACACAAGATAAAGTAACATATCAGAACACTTACCAGCCACCTTGGTGATTTGGGGATAAAGAACAATCTATGTATGAGGATTGAGCAAGGAGGAGGGGAGGCGGCGGCGCGCGGGGTGGGGTGGGGAGGAGGCGGAGCGGAGGGGAGGAGGAGGCGGCGGCGGAGTGGAGGAGGAGGCGGCGGCGGGGTGGGGTGGGGAGGAGGCGGACAGAGCGGAGAGGAGGCGACGGACGAAGAGGGGAGGCGCGGCGTGGGGGTTGGGGAGGCGGCGGCGTGAGGAGGGAGGATGCGGCGGCGAGGGACGGAGAGGGGAGGCACGGGGTGGTGGGAGGAGGCGGTGACGGAGCCGAGGGGTGAGGAGGAGGAGGCGCCGGCGATGCGGGGTGGGGAGGGGAGGCGGGAGAGCGAGGCGGCGAGGGGATGCGGGGGAAGAGCGAGGGGGAGGCGGGGGGAGAGCGAGGGCGGCGCTTGGGAGGGAGGAGGGGAGGCGGCGGCGGCGACGCGGGGTGGGGGGAGGAGACGGCGGGGGAAGAGCGAGGGGGAGGCGGGGGGAGAGCGAGGGGGAGGCAGATCGGGGTGGGGGGAGGAGGAGCGGCGCGCGGGGGGGAGGCGCGAGAGAGATAGAGGGAGGGGAGGAGGCGGCGCGCGGGGTGAGAGGGAGGGGGTTACGAGATAGACGGCCCGAATTTTATCTTGTAATCAGATCAAAGGGTTGAGAGAAGAGGAGTGACGACGGGTCAACCACCAACTCCTTCTTTTATAATAGTAAAGATTTGTTGAGTTAGCTCACAATCATTCCGTCAGCACCCACGGACGACCCATTCCATCCATTACATCCTAATTTTGTTGTACTACTAGAAGGTATGTCTTGCTTACGGATTTCATCCCAACCTTCCAGAAATTAAGAAAGCATAGTCTTACCAATAGATTTTTATTTCAGAAATTATGTATGTTATGAAAAATAATGAGTACCTAATGCCTCTTAATATTTGTTGTCAAAATAGTAGTAGACTAGTAGTCGCTGGTACCAGCACCAAGTAGCTAGTGGCATGATGAACAGCATTGGATGCCGACAACGCCGCGCTCGGCCTCAAATACGCCGCTGGCGCCTGCTTCGTCTTCGGCAGCTCCATTCGCTTTAACACTCCCAACCATGGCGCCGCCGTATCAGGCCATGACCTCCTGGACATCTTCGTCGAGCGCGTGCCGTCATCGCGGTTCGAGGACGAGAAGGAGAAGGTCTCGTGCAGTGCTTGGACGGGCACGGGCACTGCATCATGTTGTCAGAACTCGGACGTGGTGTTCGAGAGCCGGTGGAGCGACCTCAACTCCGCTGACCTCATCGTGCTCGACACCGAGATGCTGCTCCATGTCGATCGGATAGTTCCCCTCCCCTGATGACGCCTAGTTATTCACTGCAAAGAAGCCGAAGCACGACCTCTAGTGGTCGGCCGCCTCCTCATCCTCTACCGGGCCACGAGGAGAGAAACAAGAGAGAGAGAGAGGAGGAGGTTGTGTGGGAGAGACGAAGGGTTATGGCCTACTCTGGTGCGGTCTGGATGAAGGCCTAGGCTTTTATTTGAACTTGGACTGGATGTAGGCTTCATTGTTTTGGGCATGTGCTGGATTGGACCAAAGAAAGGCAATTTCAGGTTTGGACCAGGCTTGTGCTAGGCTTTAGCCCATTAGCACCCCTAGCTGCTCGCTTCTTCCTGGCGCCCATCCCCCCTACCATGCCCACTTCCCTGAACTTGCTGTACAGGCCACCCTACGGAACTTCCAGCTTTGTCCTCCACACGAGCACCAGCGACACCCATGGTGATGCCTACCACTATCATCACAAGAGAGGGATTCGTCAATTCATTTACCTCACATGGTTTTTGCGGCAGGAGAGTTACTAGAGCAGCTCTGTGGTTTTTGCGTCTTGGCCTCCGATCATATATACTTACATTAAAGTATGATACGAATTCATATACGTTTTTAAGTGAATACATACGTTTATTTCATCTTGGTTTTATAATCTCTCAGGACTTGTTCTTTAGCCCATATATATACCTCTATAATCACATATTTGAGGCACACTGGAGTCCCCCATGCTTGTAATATTTTTTCATATAGTGAATTCTATTTTTACGTATCCATGCTATTTGAGAATAAATATTTTATAGTCACTCTATTTAAAGGATAAGAGAGTATACCATAGTACTCACTTTTCTAACCTTAACCTTAAAACAAAATGTTGGAATAAGGAATGGTTGGATGGTTAACTTGCAAGTCTCTATCATAACCCTTTAAACAAATGAGGCAACCAATCCAAATCTAACCCTAATTGATACTGTCCATTAGCATATTTGAGGAACCTTTTAACCGTACACAACATGGGGTTGTACTCATACATTGAACTCATGCACGTTTTTTAAAGTATATGAACCCAAATCTGCTAAGTTATTAGCCTTTGATCCGCTTGATCTTCTCAGCATCTTATTGACTTAAGCCACTTTCCCAAGTACTACCCAAGCATCATGGTTTTGATCTAACGTAGTTTTCAATATTTAGCAAAATATCAAAATATCCTTACCTTAACTTGGTTTTCATCTTCCATTGCAGCAATCACCATATTCACCATGGGTAGGTGTATCAATGGCTTGCCACGCATCGGCAAGTCTCTCCTATTCCGATTTTATTAGACCACACCTCATTTGGACCGACCAATTCTCTTGGTGTAACCTGTCACTCGAATGTTTTCTTCAAAATTTCTCACATTTCTCGTGTTATACTTGAGCTCAACCATCTCACCCGGCATCCTTGATCGTTCAAGGCCTCAGTTCTTCTATGATTATAGCCCCAATCCTCACTGACTCCAAATCTTTCTGCACTTCTAAAGACAAAAAAAATCATTTCTAAGTACAAGTTCTTCATAATTTAACCCATGTTAACTAAAACATGCATCATACAATAATAATACACTAACCAAGCACAATTCAAATAGTCCCATGCCCAAATTCACAAAATTGCAAAATCAATTTTTAGGGTCAGTCTGACTGCGAATCAGAGGTAGGTTAGACCAGTCATAATAATACAAAACAATCCACTCTGAAAAATTGCAACCACCAACTAAACAACGGTTCTATCGGCCGATGGTTTGATCGACACCACACCGACGGTCTAATCGGCAACAAGCCACGGCACCACACCGATGGTCTAACCGGTAACAAGCTAGCTAGCGGTCAGACTGGTTTGTCTAACTCAAATCAACAAAATGCAAACTTTACAAAATTCAAATTTTCACTTAAGAAACTTTGGTAATGGTTCATCACAATATTATCCTAGACATTTTCATATAATTCTTCAGTCTTATATAGTGAATTCCATATTCATACGTTTGTGATTTTTTCGTAAAAATTTTTTCTGTTAAATTTATATCTTCTGTTCTTTTGATGCTCTATATATATCGTGCTTTATAACAACTTACATAATACGTGAGATCGATGATCACCTCCCTTGAGCCATTGACTACATACGTACGTTACAGAAACAGTCACTCGAGACGGGCGCATCTCACTCATTAATCGATCAAACCTTATTGCCATCGACGGCGCCGGCCGCGACCTGGCCACCAGAAGTAGCATCCTTCGCGCCACTACCACTGCTGCTCTCTTCTTCCTGGCCCCGCTCGGCTCCTACCATGGCGACCTCCCTGAACTTGCCGTAGAGGTCTCCCCTATAGAACTTCCTCGTCCTCCACGCGAGCACCAGCGACACCGCGGCGCCGACCAGCGTCACGCCGGCGATGATGAGGAACGACACCTTGAAGCACCGCACGCCGATGCACGTCAGGTCCCTGCCCCGCCGCCCACCCTGCCTCAGAGCCTCGCGGTCGTAGAGGTGCCCGGTGATGCGCACGTTCAGGATGTACGACCCCACGGGGCTCGCCACCGCGCCGAAGTTGTAGAGCGTCGAGTAGTACTTGAGCCCGAAGACCTCCGAGATGATGGCGAACAGCAGCGGCCACTGCGCGCCGAAGCAGAAGCCGAGTATCACCGACGCCGCGTAGAGCCCGTTGCTCACGCCAAGGGCGATCAAGAGGTGGCCGACGCAGGCGAGGAGGAGCACCGCCGTGAGGGCGAGCGGCCGGGGCACCTTGTACCGGGCGAGCACGTACTCGGAGGCGAAGCCGGCGACCACGCGGCCGGCGTAGTTCCAGATGCTCACGAGGGAGACGAACGTGGAGATGCTGCGCTGCGGGTAGCCCAGCGACTGCCCGATCTGGCCCATGTTGTCGATCGCCGTCAGCGTGCCACCGATGCCGCAGATGGTTGCCACGAAGAGGACCAGCATGTCCACGCTGAACAGCGCCTGAAGGATGGAGTAGTCCTCCCCCCTCGCCGGCGGCCGGAACACGTCCTGGAAGCATGACGCCGAGGTCGACGGCGGCGTATTGGTGGTATCAGGTGTCTCGTGAGGTGCGGACGGCGCTGTCTTCTCGTCGACGGTGATCGTCACGACGGAGGCTGTAGTCGCCGGTGGCGGCTGCAGGTAGGTCTTGAGCTCTTGCCTGACGACGATGACGAGCGGGAAGAAGATGAGGAGGAGGAGCACGGTGGCCGTGACGTAGTAGGCGGGCTTAGGGAAGCCGAGCACCTCCAGCTCGACGACGTTCATGACGAGGAGGTAGACAGCGAGCACGATGGAGGCGTAGAGGAAGTAGAAGAAGGCCTTGCGTTCCCGGCCGCCCACCGGTCCGCGCGGCATGATGCGGATGGTGGGGATGAAGAGCAGCGAGATGGCGGCGGGGAGCCACGCCATGAGCAGCACGAGCGCCGCGCCGTCGTCGTTGACGCCGTAGATTGCGCGGTAGAGCTGCGTGAAGATGGCACCGCTGAGGCCGACGAATCCCTTGAGCAGGCCGAGCACGACGCCGCGGTCCTCGGGGAAGTTCTTGACAGCGGTGACGAGCGCGCCGGTGTTAGCGAACGACTGCGAATTGGCGCCGACGGCGATGTAGACGCACATGAGCCACACAGGGGGCCTCGCCGTTCGCCCCGAGACGGCCAGGTAGATCATGAGGTAGCCGGCGAGGTTCATACCGGCGCCGCAGAACAGCACCACCCACGGCGGCGTCACCTCATTGATGAGCCCCGGAAGGATGCCGACGTTGGCGCCGACGTCCTTGAAGAAGCTGAGCGTGTTGAGCGTCTGCTGGTCGTACCCCAGCGACGTCTTGATCGCCTTGGAGTAGATGCCGAAGATGTACGTGCCGCCGGCCGCCGCCATGATCAGGATCGACGCGAAGAACATGAACCACCGCCCGCGCAACACGTGCACTGCGAACCGCATCGTGCCCGCCCCGGCGGCCGTGCCGTCGCCGGTCACCATCGTCGTTAGCTTGGGTTCTTGGGACGGCCGCGCCGGACGTACGTACTGCAAATTTAGTGGTGCTACAACGTAGCGAATTGCCCAAGAGAGCTGTGCACATGTATGCTTGTGCACTTGCTGTGGCTATATGTAGTACTAGCAGTAAGAGGTTGTGGAGCGTGAGTTTCCAAGTTGACCGCACGAGACAAGTGCGATTATATGTGCAACTAATCAAAAGAGGAATCTTTTCATACGTTTCTGCAAGTTTTTCAGCTGAAGGTCAACGAATCTAGTTTCTATTATGTATTAATGTAAAGTTTTAGATGATTTATAACAACTAGGTGCATAGTTTTGCTATTAATTAATTTAAAGTAAAACACTCTTTTAAATGAGTTAATTACTTCCAAAGCTTATCCTAAGATATACAATTGTAAATTATTGTATACGTGATGTATGCTCGCAAATTAATTTATTATCTCATTATTTGTTAGGATTATCATTGTTGCGGCTACACGACTAAACAGAAGAAAAATAGAGAGATTAAGGAAAAATGTTGATCAAAAGTAGTAGCCCCCTTTTTCCTCAGGCTTGCTCAGAGGGGACTATTTATATTGCTGTCATTTTCTTGTTACAATATTACCCCTAGGTAATGGGTATCACCTTAGGACATTATCGTCTTTTTACATACTCGGGTGGGTCTCTAGGGCCTAACCCATTTACGTATTACAACTCTTACTAAAACAATCAGGCCGAATGGGCCTAAGGTGGAGGTCATCCCCACAACAGTAGCCTCTCACGACCGAAGGCTCTCCTCTGGATGGACTGAGGCCGTGCTGTCAAACCTTTTGGTCTCCTCCGTCCATTCGACCTATCCATCTTTGGCACCCCTTTAGGTAGGTTGAAATCGTGTTGTTAAACCACTTGGCTTCCTCCGCCTTTGAAGCCCTCAGAGCATGGTGAAGTCCATTCCCTCGAAGTCTCTAGTCTTCGCCCGATTTACGCGGAGCCCATCGTCTTCGCGCTTCCTTTAATGTATGATGCCGAAGTCCGCGAGAGGCCTTTGGTAGTTGTGCGTGATATGCAATCTTCGCGATATGCGATGAGGTCTTCAATCTTAAGCACGTCTCTGGGGCAACCGACGAAGTCCTTATGCTTGAAGCCTCAAGGCTTTACTTGTTGTGTGGGTGGCCCCATAAAGTTTGGTTGTCTTTGGCAGTTCAGCATCACAGCCTTCGCAAAGCATCGATTGAAGAGAAGCCGTGGCAAGCGGTGCACGTCGAGCAAGCGTATACTTCAGAGGTCGGACAACCATGTGTCCTCCGGGGCACCCAGATGCGGGCAAGCTGTCAGAAGTACAGTGCTGCTGGGAATACGTCGCTTAGCCATTGAAGGGTCGTAGCTGTTGTGTCTGTCGCCTCGCGCATTTTCAAGATATGGAGCACTCCTGAAGTACAGCGGATGGGACAATTCAGTCGCGCTTCAGGCGACTGGTGGGCCACCATGTCTGCGTCGCCTATCCCTTTCCATCACACGTCCGCCTTCCATCGGCACATGTATGACTTGTCGTTTCATGTGCTCCCTTGGGGTAGCCCGTGAGACACCGGACACGTAATTGATAGAACTTTTTGCACTCCCGAGGCCCAGTCGATGGAACACCTGAAGCGTAAATGACGGAGCTTCACGTGCTTGTGGGGTGCAGTCGATGGGACATCCGAAGCGTAATTGTCGGAACTCCTCGCGGGAACCATATAAAAAGGTGTGATTGGCCAAGTGATGCTCCATCCTTTCTTCTGAACTCTCCGACCACTATGGCTCATGTTGCTTTCTGATCCCATCCTCCTCTTGCCCAACCACGCCTAACTTCAGAATTCTGATGGGATTCGGTGTTTTGATGTCGATATGGCTGAAAACCCTTCGTCATCGACAAGCATCAGTGAGTGGCTACGAAGCTGGGTGGCCGTCGTAGCTTTCACTGCTGAGGTACCTCGACGAGATGGACAGGAGTCGACGTAGCTGACACCAAGTGCGGTCGTCTGCCATTGGATGTGCTGGACGGAGGGTTTCCTAACTCCGGGAAGAAACTTTGACCCCTCCGACTCGGGGTGGTGGTGCTTGCCGCATGTCTCGAATCCAGCCTCTGGTGTCCTTGACGAGGCTCTCCGGCTATTCAGGCTAGTGTTGGTGGAGCTGGCATCTTGAGTGGCTATCCATCGCGGAGTGTACCAAGCGGACGACTCCCCAGTTCCAGGGAGATGGTTTAACCTCCTGGCACCGGGTCTATACCCCCCGGAGTCGCTCGCTCCATAACTCTTCCTCAAAGGTACAAGCTCTGAATTGAGTCTCTGTGCCACCCTGATGGTTGGCATGGTGTACTGCGACACGAGCTCAGACGCTCATGGCTCCTTTGGTTCCTTGTTCGGATATCAATGCATCTTGACATCCTCTTGGCACCCAGATTCAGTTCTTCCAGGTGATTAACCTTCTCAACTTTCCCGGTCTAAGAGTGAGCGTCTTTTCTGTATCAGCGTAAACACGCCTAATATCATCTCTAAGATGTCGAGCTCGTCTTGCAAGACGCTGCTATGTGTGTTGCTGAGAAAGCTTGTGCTGGTTAGGTATTTGGCAAAGGCTGCCTCATGCTCTTCTGACCACAATACCAGAGCTTTTCCTTGATAAGCATCTTCTTTCATACCAGCAGAAACACTCTCGTTACTATCTCGAGGGTGTTAAGCTCGTCTTGCAGGAAGCTGTTGAATGGCATTGCGAAGGCTTGCGCCAATCAAGTATATGATAAAAGTGTGTATCCTGGCTTGGTCCGCTGCGTGCTCCTCTGACTTCAACACTAGAGTCTTTCGTGAGATTCACGGTGCTCCTGGGCGCGGTGGTCCTGCAACAGCGACGTCTCCACTCGGGCATGTCGAGATGGAGGCCCTAGAAAAAACGGGCCACCCGTGGTGTTCCATTCTTGTAACTCCTTTGTATCATTATATGAACAATGAATGAACACTTTGCAGAATTTGTTTGGAACTTCGAATCTCAAAACGTCTTTAACTCGGCCCATCGGGTGCACACTAGCTCCTGGACTCCCTATTCCTCCGAGGTACTTCGCGTAAAGGGTTCGTAGCCCCTGGACTCCGCGTTCCTTCGAGGTACTTCACGGAAAGGGCTCACGGAGTCTCAAGTTTTTGGAGTGTGCGTGAAGACGCTGACCTTCGCGCGTCTTTGATCTCCTTCGTGGAGAGTGCTTGCGAAGCCTCTGGTTTAGTCCCTAGGTAAACAGATAGCCTAGTAGTTGAAATGTGGGAATATTTCACCAATTGATAGGATTGGGTCCAGTGTCATACGGCTCCAGGAGCCTCGCGCCCATGCAGCACTTGTGCCCCGCATAGTCGCAACGCTCCTCACGTCTCTAAGACCCAAGGGTTGGGACTCCGCAGCCTTGCCAAATACAGGGCGCTTCGCGAGTGCGGTTGGTGGGGCCTTCCTGGTAATGTGTTCCGCAGCAGTTGGACCGCCGTACTCACACTGATTGACCTTTCGCATACCTCCACATCGTGACACTTGGTGATCGACGTGTACGTTGGCTCTGTCGCTTCGGGCGCCCTCAATGCGTAACCTGTCTCCCGAGTCGTTATTATCGGACTCGAAGAGGTGCCATTAAAGATACCTTGCCATCACTCTCAGCCTTTAAAACGCGAGCACCCGGTCCGTATCTTCAACTTGCTTGCCAGACCTTCTGCTGCTGTATTCTCTCCACGCTCATCCTCTTCCCCATTTTCTGCTCTTCACCTTTGCAACGACGCCCTCCCGCTGTCCTGTTGAGATAGAGTTTGAGCTTGTCGAGCGGGGAGCATCTGCCGCCGACAAACGGTGGTGTGCGGCCCAGAAAACGAACAGCAACTGCTCCAACATTCTGGGCGCAAGCCTGGCTGATGAAGAACTGATTCACAACCTAGTCCACAGCGACAAGATCTCCAGTCAGGATGTGGTCCGACTCCCCTCTCGCGTTGAAAGAGAGCCTCATCTGTCGAAGTCAGAAGCCATAGTGTTCGGCGCGTTCTTTGATGCCGGCTTGAGGTTCTCTCCGTCTATGTTCATGGGCGAGGTACTCTGATGATATGAGCTGGAACTGGCGCAGCTAACCCCAAATGCTATTATGCGCCTGACGATTTTCTGTTGGGTAGGCCGGGCAGAGGAATCATGGCCGAACGCCTCTCTCTTCTACTTCTTGTATGACGTCCGATGTCAGCCCAAGAAGGTTGCGAACGGTGAATATGTCAATCTCGACAGTGTTAACTTTGTGCTACGACCACAATGCATGAAGCTATTCCCGGCAAATGCGACGAAAACGAAGTGGGAGTCCAACTGGACACGCCAATGATTTTATCACTGCTTGGAGGGTGGCGACACATTGTAGTGGTATGGGGGAACGTTGAATTTCAACATATCCCCTTCAGTATCCCTCGACCGCGATGACGAGGCGACGGCTCGGAAGCTGGTTGGAGTGGCCCATCTCCTCAGCATGCGAGACCTAGCAGAGGAATTCCTCATGTTCGGGGTATCTCTGCTCGCTCGTCAATGGTCCGTCCAATCAAGCGGTACCCGCGACGACGGCATCTGGCCTAGCATCTCTTCTCTGCACCAACCTGAAGATCCTCATAAGTGTTCAAACATAGTATGATGAATTGGTGTTCTTCGCGTGTTGATGGCATGTCGTTTCTATGTAGGAATCACGCTCCAAGATGCGGAGCAAGCTGCTGTCGTCTTCCTTGGACCGTACATCGCCAAGGAACACAATCTACAGGAATCAATGACAGTGGGTCGCGAACGGATCAACCGGGTTTGAGAGGCTCTCAAGATTCCCGTGCCGGAACGTCCCCCTCCCAAGGCTCCACAAGTACGCGGCAGCAAAGGAAATGCCACGGGGGCGCCAACCTCTCACCTCCATCTCCATCCTTCATCGGAGGCACCTCTTGCATCCTCTCGACGCTTGTCCCCGTCCGAGGTGGAAGATTTGGACATTGCTGCCATGACGGAGTCCGACGCTGTAGATCCCGCTCTCTTAGACGCCGAGGAGGTGAGGAATATGGAGCTAGGGTTACAAGGAACTGCTCATGGGAAAATGGATTCATGTTCCCCCTCCCCCTCCACGACACACCAATCTAAGCGCACTCAAATGAATTCTCCTGCCCATGCCGTGTGGCATCTTCAGCGTTACTATATAGCTCCGACTTCGAGGAGGAGATCCTTGCTCCTGGGGTCGGAGTGGGAACCGTGGTTCCCACAATCGGACCGGAGACCCTTGCCCCCAGAACTGAGATGGAGACACTCATCCTTGGGGCCGAGCTGCAACTCATTGCTTCTGGGGCTGAAGCTGAAGCACCATCCTTGGGGCCGAAGTGGAGACCGCCGCCCCCGAGGTCGAAACAAGGGCTCACTCCCCCGGAATGATGACGAGCGGGGCCCTTGCAGGGGCCATTGGTGTCGATGGTTCGCAATCAAGAAGGGGTGATCGAGGTATAGATGCGGTTGACCCCTTTTTGAATTTAGACTTTGCGCGGTTTCCTCCTCTTCGTTCGCTGACAATGTCTTCGGCATCAGGGAGTTCGCTCTCCTCAGGATACGCACCAGCTTCATACCTTGAGCTGGGCATAACTCCGAAGAGGTGGCGACAACAGATACCCCTTCAAGCCCTCTCGGTGAGACGTTGGTTGCCGAAGCCCAACGAATGGTCCTAGCAGACTTCCTCGCCCGGCCAGATGCCTTGTGGATCCTGCAAGCAGCCGCAGACCATGCGGATTCCATGTTGGATTGCAGGGTGCTCTCCTCGTGTGACTCTAAACAGCTGGAGCCCGCCATGGAAGCCACCGAGATGAAGGTAAGCTTTAACACCATTATGATAACTATCTGACCGAATGCTAACACCTAGACACAACGCAGGCTCTGGCCCTTTCTCGGGCGATTCAGGACGCGCGAGGTCCTGAACGGATTGCCCTTCAAAAGCGCCTGGCAGCTGCGGAATTCTCCGCGGAGTCCACTCGCCGCAGCGTCGCCGCTTCCGAAGAACACGCCGAGCTCCTCCGATGGGTCCACGAGCTGGTAGCAGAGAAAGAGTAAGTGGTGCAGGCGGCTGCTGAGTCTGCCCGCCAATCAGCCGAAGAGTTGGCCACCGCCATGGCGGAAAGCGATGAACGCATCCGGATCCTTGAGACGGAGGGCGTCAAGGCCATCGATAATGCCAAATCCCTTGTCGAATAGACTCAGGAAGCCAATGCGGAAGAATGTGTGGGCCTGCTACAGCAAATCTCTGAGCTGGAGGTGGAGAAGGTGTGGCTGACGTCCGAGGTCGAAGCTATGGGATGCCATCTCGGAGATGCCTCTCTGCTGGCATGGAAATCAATGGAATCGCTGAAGAACACGCTAGTTGAGTTGGCGTTCGAAGTCCTTCCTCGGACCCTCGGACCCATGGCCCTGAAGATGTCTCTAGCAGTCTCTGCAGGATTGAAGAGGCTTCGTTGTTGGCCCTGAATGCTGCACGTTCATTCGGCAACCACTGCTCTTTTGTAACAACGAAGATATTGCTCGGTCTGCTGCATGTGCGCGGGTGTGTGCATGTTGGCGAGCTAGCATCTCCCCATTTGGACCTCCCCGAGGGGAACAGTGTCATGTCTGGAGCCATTTACGCTGTTCGATGGTCCGTCCGTGTCTTCCACCAGTGCATTTGGGACTTCATTGGAGAGTCCGCCGCTAAGATCGCTTTGCGGAATACCCTCGATGCTAATACCGATCTTGGGCGATGGTTAGATGAAGTCCCTTGCCGAGTTGAGGGGGAGGAGGCTGGATTAGCCTCTGGTGTAGCTCCGCAGGTGTGACTCTGAAGTCTCCCTGCTTTGTCACTTAATTTTGTAGCAACAAGCCAGCATAATGTAATCATCACTTGATATAATATTTAAACTTTGCGTCACCTACTCACGTATATCAATCACTTGAATCGATCAGGTGCTTGATAGAGATATGCCCCTTGTCTCGGATCGTCTCGTGCGGTGTCGACTTCAGCACTGGGGCTTCGCCGAAGATTCTCTACACTTTTGGGCCAACTGACTCAGGTCACCTCGGGATGAAGTCTTTGTCGGTCAGGAGGATGTTAAAGTAGAGTCTTCGAATGAATAAGACTTCTTAAATATTTGATGCTTGCAATCGCGGTAAATAGTATCCTTCGAATTTTCTATTCAGATCCTGTTTCGAAGGGTAGTTGACTCATAACCTTCTTCTCTTACTCTTACATCACGAAAATAGGAACGGATGTAGTTGGTAGTGAAACGAGGTCTATGGACGCACACTTCGCCTATAAGCACTCGCTTCAGCCGGAAGTGTATGCTGCGCACGGACGCTTTACTTAACCACCTTCGAACCGACTTCGATAACCTCTGAAGAATAACCTCTTAAGAATGATGCACACTCTATTTCCCACCCTCGATTTGGTGCCGACAAAGTTGTCACCTCGTCGTAATGACAAATTAGAGTGGACGAGTGCCCCCTTCGTGGTTAAAGGTCAACAGATGCTTCGTAGCCTCCAGACTCCTCGGGTTAAAGGAGGAGATCATATAGGGCGTTCGAAGCCTCTGGCTTGCCTTCATATCTGTATATATAACGGCGAGGCTCCCACTGCAAAGCCTCTAGTATGCATATGGCGGAGATGCTCTTTTTATTGACTAGCATTTCCTAGACTGAGTGTGTTTCGTAAGATACATCAAGCGCTCGCTAACAGCATTAGCGTCTTTTGCCTGGGACGGTGAAGTTTTTCAATGCTTTATACTCCGTAGAGTACGTTGAGCGCCTAAGGTAGCTCCGACGATTTTCTTGGCCTGGGGCGATCATGTCCCCAACGCTTTATACTCCGAAGAGTACGTCAGGTGCCCAAGGCAGCTCCGACGGTTTTTTGGCCTGGGGCGATCACGTCCCCAGAGCTTTATACTCCGTAGAGTATGCCGGGCGCCGAAGGCAGCTCCAACGGTTTTTTGGCCTGGGGCGATCACGTTCCTAGCGCTTTATACTCAGTAGAGTACGCTTGGCGCCCAAGGCGGCACCGTGCGATTTACACATATATAAATGCAAATGATGGCCATCAAGAAAATACACGATGATATATATATATGCTAAAGGGTTTACATCTGCTCGGAGGATCTTCGGAAAGTACATCGGTAAGACTAAAAACGTGACTTAAGCATCTTACCTTCGAAGGCAGTTCGCGCTTCAGGTATGGTTTAGAATATGTCCTTCGAGGGTGGACCAGCGGTATGCGCCTTGTGGTAATTCAGCAACGATGAGGTACGGGCCTTCCTTCTTGGGGTCGAGCTTCCCGACCACGGCAGTGTGTAACACCTTGCACCACACGAAGTCGCCCTAGTAGGAGCCTCGCTAGCAAATGAACTTGTTGTAATTCCTTTCCTTCGTCCGCACATACTTGGAGACGTACCCCGTCACACTGGAACGAATCTCATCGAGGAGAATAGGGGAGACTGCTCGCTCGCCAGACGAGGCTGGAGCGGTGACCTGCCTATCATGTTGATTGTCGTCGACTTCGAAGCCCTCTTTCGGAGCCCCAGGTGGATCGATGACAACCACTTGATTCCCCATAGGATCCTCCTGTCTAGAGGTGAAGTTGGCACATACCTTGCCTTCATCCATCACTTCATCACCCTCTTCGGCACCAGCTCGGTGGTCCGATGCCAACCCATCATCGGTTCCCACTCTAGCTCACACGACTACCTCCCCTGAATTCCTTTTCCTCTTCGCCGCTACCTTTGGTGCCATCTTCAGATCGTGGCTACTTGATATCCGATCCCACGGACGGCGCCAACTGTTGTGGCTACATGACCAAACAGAAGAGAATAGAGAGATTGGGGAAAATGTTGATCAAAAGTAGCCCCCTTTTTCCTCAGGATTGCTCAGAGGGGGACTATTTATATTGCTGTCATTTTCTTTTTACAATATTACCCCTAGGTAATTGGTATCGCCTTAGGACATTATTGTCTTTTTACATACTCGGGTGGGCCTCTTGGGCATGACCCATTTAAGAATTACAACTCTTACTAAAACAATCAGGCCGAATGGGCCTAAGGTGGAGGGCATCCCCACAACAATAATCAATTACCAAAAAAAAAGAAGATTGAAGAATCTAGAATTTCCATTGTGGCATAATGGTAAGTTTTGATAATTAATGATAATCGATTTGTGGGGCTCATTTTTTCATAAGTGGTGAAATAAGTTAGTTCTCATGATGAGGATAACCTTGGAAAGGTGTCATGAGTTGATTGTTAGGTTCGGGATGAAGGATGACATCATGTACTGATAGTCATCATGTCGAGATTCCGAAGTGGTGGATGACTTCATGTGTGGAAAGCCATCAAGTCAAGAGTATGACATTATATGTTGATGGTCATTAAGTCGAGATCCTGTAATATCCCAAAATTTTAATTACTAAATTAAATTATGTTTAAATCATCATTTTTATATTTTGTGAATTTTCAAAAAAAATCAGCATTTATTAAAGATTTCTCTAATTTCTAGCAGATGAAAATGAATTTTAGAAAATAATTAAATGTTGCTAAAAACTTAGAAATATTTTAGAAAAAAGTCCATATAACACCCCAAATTTGCTCAAAAGTTCGTCTAGCATCCTGAACTATGAAATCAGAAAATTTGACCCCCTGAACTTTGGAATCTGGTACAAACAACACCTTGACATAGTTTCGAATGGTGGTATTACCTATGTGGCACGATGAGTAGGTAGTTTTACCACGTAAGATGACAAGTTTAGATGAATGACAGGTGGGATCAACAAGGCCTTCTCTCCCAAATTAAAACAGAGGGACGAAAATATAGGGGACGATAGCCATGGAAGCACAGTTTTGAGCTTAGTAGGGGAGAAGCCCTTGTAGGCCCCAGATGTCACTAACCAACTTGGCCAGTGTGTCATTCTACATAGCAAAATCGTATACTCATCATGCCACGCGAGCGGTACCACCATTCTAAACCAAATCAGGGTGTTATTTGAACCAGATTACAAAGTTTAGAGGTCAAATATCTAGTGTATTTACCCTCAACCAATTTCTTGATTCATGAGGCAAATTGCTGGAATTGGTTCGTCTTCTCCAACTTAGGCTAAATCAGTCATCGTCCTGTTACAACCGCGCTGGTGTATGATCTAGGATAACTGACTAGAGAGGGGTAAATAGAATGTATGTTTTATTTTTTTGGCTAAATTCTAGTTTTTGAGCAAGTATAAACTAAAATTCATTTTTAAACAATTCAAGGCCTAAATATTCTATGTCTCACTTTGACACCAACAATCTAAGTCTAAGTAAGATATAATTCTAGATAAGCAAGTAAAGCAATTTATCACTAGAAATATAAATGCATAAAGGGCACAAAAATAAACCACATGATGAACACAATAGAATTTTTCCTGTGATCTCAAAGATTTTCCAATCTTTCCTAATCCACATTAAGGGAGCATGAACGAATAAAGCCAGCTCCTTGCACAAATTTGAGCCTTTCCTCGATCCACTAGAGGTAACTCTTTCCCGCTCTGGGAGGTGAGCTCCAACCTTCACAACTACGCCGAGTCTCCTCACATGCTTCTTGAAGAGATAATAGGACCAAAGTCCTCCAAGACGTCTAGGTGGTGGCAACCACCAATAGTAAAAGTCGATGTTGCTTGCTTGAAGGTCTTCAAGTACCAGAAAGATCAAACTAATGATAAAATGCACTTGAATGCTCTCAACAACCTCAAAATATGAAGCAGTGCACTATAGTTAAAGAGAGGGGTGCAAAGGCTTGAGTGTATTCAATTGGGGTCCAAGATAGTACCCTTGCTGCACGTGGAAAAGTATTTATAGCCTCCACCAACCAAAGTGACTGTTAGGGATGAAATCCCTAAAAATCAAGTCAACCGTTAGTATCACTATGGAGTGGCTGGTACTATAGCACTCACTGTTCAAACTAATGATACAATGCACCAAAACTAACCATTAATACAAAAATCAGTCATACCACATTCACATGCCCCAGTAATACTGTTTCCACAGTAGTACCACACTTATACTACGGTAGTACCATTTTCTAGATGGGAGAAAATCTTTTTAAAATATACCTCTCTATGAAATAGCTATCACCATCATAAATATGATCATATCACAGATGTAGTAGTACCAGACACGAGATACGATCATACCGTAACGGTGCTGTCGAAAAGGAACAGTAATAGTATCGTTTTTGAAATTCTTCAAGTGAGCATCTCTCTAGAAAAATGCACCGGCATGTAGGACCCGGTACTATTGATGCAGCGGCACTACCGCGGTGTCAATGGTGGTCATACTGGATTTAGAGAAAACAGAAGAGAGAGGGCAACAAAGCAATTTTAAATGCATACATGTACTAAGATTGATTAATGTAACACAAGATTACCGTTAAGCTACTAGCCATGAACCCCGCTTAATAGCATGACATCGAGCCTATCAATCTGGTTTTAATTCAACATACGCCAAGATCGATAAAATCTAGAAAGAGATCCTTAGGCCATTTTATACTTTTATCTTGAGCCTTGCCATGAGCCATGTCAATCCATAGTCATCTTTGCGTGCCGTTTATATTCTTCTCCATGATGTCCTCCAAATCCGGGACTACAACTTTCAATCATCTTAAGAAGCATATTAGTCCCTTAAATATGTCGTTATTAATTACCAAAGTAATTTTTAAGGGCCTACATGCTTCAATCTCTCTCTTTTTAGTAATTGATGACAACCTAAATAAATTAAGTAAATTAAAAAATTTTCAAATATACATCTTGTCCAAGAATGAGTTGCATATTATAGGTTTTTGACTTTTAGAAGCATTTAACTCTTGAGATGAGTTCAAAAGAGATAAAGAGTTAAGTGCTAGCAACATCTTCAAGAAATAGACAAACACTCACTCTAAATATGTGCATAGAGGTTCATGAAGTGATTTCATACACACTTGTTGATTTTTAAGAAATTTTGGTAGAGTTTTCTCTATTAGTAGTATTTGAGGAAGCATCAAACAACAATAATGATAATTCACATTGAAGGCTTAAATAGATGCTAGCAAAGCACAACAATTTAGACTAAATAGACAAAGATTTACCAAAGCTAGGCATTGGTAGCATAACCAACATAGAGTGCTTGACAAAATAGGTTTAAAAAGTTTACAACTCAAAATTTCATTTAAAACAAAGCTTCTTAACCTTACAAAGTTCGTTACATAAAAGAGAAACTTAGATAATATAGTTAGTAAAGATACATAGATTGTCCCACAACTCCACCTTTTTTCAATCATTTCTCCTTTTACTTGAACATTTTTACAATTTTCTCCCCCTTTGGCATTAAATACCAAAAGAAAATCTATTTGGGTGGAGGAGCATCGGAGGGATCACCAGGATGATGACAATGATAAATGAGAGGATGATGGCCGCGGCGATGTCGATGGTTGCTTGAGGAGACTCACACGCTGTGTCAAGGCTACCAATTGAGTGCTAGTAGCAAGTTGAGCGTCCCAAATCTTAAAAAGAGTTCGATTGATTTGCAATAAAGCAATGAGAATAGTATCTTCCACTTGACGTTGCTCTTGTGGATGCTCTTCTTGAGGTGGAGTTGGAGGTTGAGCGACGGTTGGCATGTAGGACCTTTATGAGGATTGTATGGCGTGTAGATGAAAGGTCGAGCCCCCCCGGTATTCTGTCTTTCTCATGATGAGTGCCATGATATGAGGAGCATAATATATGCGCTTCACTCGATCATTCTTAGAGGAGGCCATCTCTCTAATTATCAAATCTACCACATCAAACTTATGACCATGCATGATATAGTCAATGATGTTCCATATGTGCCCTCAGATTGCATCAAATTTCCACTCTTCGGAAAGAAGGTGTGATTAATGATGTGGTTGATGAGGCTTGGAAGAGGAAGTAGGCCTACCAGCTTTGCTTTTCAAGAGTAAATCTCATATTGGAGTCATAAAACTGGCACCATCCTGGAGTTTGAAGAGCTCCATGAGAATATACCTTCTCATACCTGCTAGAGTATGTTCCCAAGGCTTGCGTAAAGTTTGCCTTGGTCGCCTCATATCGCTGATGTTTCGTAATCCAGGCGAGGTACTCGAAGTCATGGGAGACAAACAAAGTGGCGTAAAACTAACAAATAATGTCCTCTTGATAATCACACTTTAATACCATAATGTCGTGTAGCCCCGCTCCATGGAAGAGATTGAAAACATTAGAGAAGCAAGGGAGAGTTCCCAGGTGCCTCCAATCAACATACTTATGGTATGCGAACTGCTTGTGATGATTGTATATTTGATTGAAGACATCCTCTAGGAATTGAGTGAGGAATTGAGGATCTGTAGCACTTGCAGGCATGTTAAACTTGATATTTGAAGTAGTTTAATTCTAGGAACCTCTGCCTTATCCATATCCTCATCATTATCATTGTCATCATTCTCTCCCTCTTATACATAACCCTCTTCTTCATCTTCTTCTTCAAACTCAGCTTCCTCTTCTTCTCATTATTCTTGTCTTGTGTTTCTTCTTCTCTTATTATGCATCTTCCATCACAGTGCCTCATCTCTTGCAAGAAGGAAGTGTTCATAGGGTCACTTGTGCCACTGGAGCTGACCTGTGGGATGCTACCTTGTGACGAGAGGAAGAAAGGCCTTGTTAAGGAGAGTAACAATCAACTGGTTCTCCCTCGGGAGAGGCATTCTTGTGAGCAAATGCCTTTGTTCTACCCAAGATCACTGGATCAAGAAAGTTAGCCATTAGAATTCAGATGAATAGGGACTTAAGTAATTATGCATGAAAATCCCCACTATTCTAGCAGGAGCAGTATGACCACACTTAGCACGTCGGTAGTATCGGAGTGATAATACCACAGTGTTGCGCACGATAGTACCACACCTGTAGAGCAGTTCCAAAGGATTTGAGTTAATTGTGATTAAATCTGTAAGAAATAACATGAAACATCACTTATCTTAGTTTTCTACCAATTTTACCCAAATAAATCAAGAATTTCATGCACATTTGCTCCAAACCCTAAGAATTTGAAAGAACAACAATGGGGTAAGGAGAGACGGATTCCAAGGGGATTACAAGTAGAACAGAGGTGGTGGAGTGCCAATACTTGGTTTTTGGCCTGAGTTGAAGAGAATTCACACTTTCTTGGAGATTTGATTTTAGAGAGTAGTGGAATGAGAGAGAGAGAGAAGCAACTGGTGGATATTGAGAAGAAAGAAATGGTTGAACCATTAAGAGAGCACTTTGAGAAGATAATGCTTCGACAACAATTGATTCTGGGACCACCTGACAGGAGCGGTGGTACCACACTTAAGTGTCGATCATACCATGACAGTAGTACTGGCGGCAAAGCTCTAGTAGTATTGATTTCCCAGAGAAAACAAGAAGAGAGGAAAGAGGTGCAAATGATCCTTAGTGCCAACACTCAAATAAAGAAATTCAGGATCATTATGCAGCTCACAAGGATATGAAACACAAATAAAATAGCTTTTATTAAAATAGATCTTTTTGAGATTTTGAAAGAGATTTAAAACAAGTTTTTTAGGAAAAACTCAAAAACTTCAAATGACAGCAAATCAATGTACATGAGTTCAAGCAACATTTGAAAAGTCTATGACAGTTAAAAACGGCTTTCATCTAGTGGTTTGTTGAAGATATCCACTAATTAGTCATCGGTCCTTATATGGCTAATAACAATGTCATCCTTGCTTAAATAATCTCTTAGGAAATGGTGATGTATATCTATATATTTGGTTCTTGAGTGTTGGACTGGGTTATTTTCTATCTTCACGGCTTATCATTATTACACAAAAGAGGTGTACTTTTAAAATCAATTCCAAAGTCCATCAATGTTTGCCTCATCGATAATAGTTGAGTACAACAACTACCCACGGAGACATACTCTGCTTCAATGGTGGATAGGATAGTAAATTTTTGTTTTTTGGAAGATCATGAAACTAGAGATTTACCTAGTAGTTGACAAATATCATAGTTGCTTTTTATATCCACATTGTAACCGCATTATCAAAATCAAAATAACCAATTATATCAAATTTAGCACCTTTAGGATACCAAAGACCAATGCAACAGGAATTCTTTAAATATCTAAAAATTATCTTAACGGCCACTAAGTGGCACTTTTTTAGAAATACTTCAAAATGTGCATACATTCAGACACTAAATATGATATCAAACCTAGATATGATAATATAAAGCAAGATACTAATTATGGATCTATAAAACTTTAAATCTATCAATTTACCTCCCTCATTAAGGTCGAGGTGATCGTTGATAGCCATGGCAGTCTTGATGGGTTTTGCATCCCTCATGCCTAATTTCTTAAGTAAATCCTTTACGTACTTGGTTTGGCTCACATATGTCCCATCCTTGATATGCTTGATTTGAAGTCTAAAAAATAGCTAAACTCTCTAATCATGAACATATTAAACTCCCTAGACATCATCTCACTAAATTTTTAGCAAAAGTCTTGGTTAGTAGACCCAAATATAATATCATCAATATAATTTTGACATACAAAGAAATCATCATCAGTGATCTTTGTGAATATGGTAGTATCAACTTCCTAAGTTTAAATCCCTTTGAGAGTAGAATGTATCTATGTCACTTATACCATGCTCTAAGAGCATGTTTGAGACCATAGAGTGACTTAGAGAGCCTATACATATTATTAGTATTTTTAGGATCCTCAAAACCGGTAGGTTACAAAACAAAAACAAGTTCGACAATTTTACCATTTAAAAAAGCATTTTTCACATCCATTTAAAATAATTTAATACCAAAACATGATACAAATGCAAGCAAGATATGAATGGATTCTAATCTAGCTATGGAAGCAAAAGTTTTACCAAAATCTAAACCTTCAACTTGAGTGTAGCTTTGAGTGACCAATCTTACATTGTTCCCTACCACAATCACACTCTCATCTTGTTTGTTTCTAAAGACCCACTTGGTTCCAATCACATTTCGATCTTTGGGTCTCTCCACTAATGTTCATACATCATTACAGGTGAAGTTGTTTAATTCTTCATGCATAGCATTCAGCTAATCCAGATCAACAAGTGCTTCATTTACATGTTTAGGCTCAAAAGAGGAAACAAACGAGTAATGTTCATAATAAGAAACAACACGAGATTGAGTTTGGACATTGTTGATATTTTAATATCAATCTTACATATGATTTGTAAGGATTCGGGGAAAACTCTCTCAAGAGATAAGCTACAAGTACATAGAGGGCATAGGAATTTTTATATAGGTTCGGGCCTTCTCCTACGAGAATAATAATTCTACGTCCTATGTAGCTACAAAAAGAAACTCGAAGCCCCCTGGTGCCCTGGAGAATGGTCCTAGGATGTCAAGCCCTCAGGTCACAAAAGGCCAAGACAGAGGAATTATCTAAAGAGTCTGAGCTGGTTGGTGTATTACCGACTATGAAACTGGCATTATACACATTTCTTAACCAACTCTTTGGTGTCGTTGAGGACTATTGGCTAGTAGAACCTTATCAAAAGGCCTTTCTGACTAGCGTTCTATGAGAGGCATGAGCTCCATAGATACCCCCATATATATCGGTAAGGAGTAATAATCCTTCTTTCTGCAATATGCATCACTTGAGAACCCCTTGAGTACCAGTTTGTAGAGTACCCCATCGATCAAAGTATATATCTTGGCCTTGCGGGCTAGACGATCTGCTTCGAGATCGTCATCAGGTACTGAACCCTTCTAAAGATATTCGTAGATGGGAGCCATCCAAGTATCCTCGTGAGGTTGTCTCATTAGGAGTTGTCTCTGGTGCTTCGACCAAAGACAGCTTATAGAGTTCCTCCAAGAATACTCCATGTGGTACTTGTGATTGGGATGAAGCTATTCAAACTAACTGGTCTGTAAGAAAGTTATCCTTTCGGGGGATATACTGTAACTCAAAACCGAAAAAGTACTTTTCAAGCTTCCTAACTTCCGACAAGTATTAAGATATGGTCGAATTAGAGTATTGGTACTCTTTTTTGACCTGATTCACGACTAGCTGAGAGTTCCCTCTCACGAGTAGTCGATGAATCCCGAGCGCTTTTGCAGCTCGTATGCTAGCCAACAAACCTTCGTATTTAGCCACAATATTAGCAACTGGAAAGTGTAGTTGAATAATATACTTTAAGATCTGTCTCGCGGGAGATTCCGGAACCACCCTAGCCCCTATGCCATTTAGCGTAAGCAACCCATCAAAGTACATCGTCCACTGTTTGTGGGAATTGTATTGTGGATCTTGAACGGGTTCAGGATTTGTCCATTCAGCGATAAAGTCTGCCAAGATCTGGGATTTTACGGTCGTTCGGGACACAAAATAGAGGTTGAACTCCCCAAGTTCTACTAACTATTTTGTCATACACTCCATTGTTTCCCTGTTCTGTAGGACCTCTCCTAAGAAAAACTCAGATGGCACAATAATCTTGTGTGCTTAAAAATATTGCCTTAACTTCCTCGGAGACATGAAGAGGTCATATAAGCGTTTTTGGACTTGACAGTAGTGCTCCTTAGTCCCATGTAAGACTTCGCTTACATAATATACCAGTCTTTGAACGTTTTCATGCTCTGTGACCAGTACTGCGCTTACTACTTGTGGCATGGTGGATAGATATATGAGAAGTGTCTCACCCGACTTCGAAGAAACTAGAATATGAACACTCTCAAGATATCTCTTGACATCCTCGAAGGTATCATTTGCCTCTTTCGACCACTTGAAACTCTCGTGTTTTCTTAGAAGTTTGAAGAAAGAAAGTTCTTTCTCACCCAATCGTGCTATGAAATGACTTGGAGCCACTATGCATCTAGTGAGATGTTGAACTTCTTTCTTTGTGGTCAGAAGACACAGCTGCTCGATGGCCTTGATTTTTTCAGGGTTTGCCTCGATACCTCTTGCCGAAACAAGGAACTTGAGCAACTTTCCTAAAGAAACTCCAAATACACACTTATTTGGATTGAGTTTTAAGCGATGCTTTCTTAGATTGTTGAATGTCTCTTACAGGTCTGAAATATGATTAAGATGTTTGATGTTTTTTATGATCAGATCATCAATATAGGCTTCTAAGTTTCGGCTCATTTGATGAATGAATGTCAATTGCATTAAATGCTGAAAAGTTGAACCAACATTTTTTAAACCAAATGGTATTTTGACATAACAAAATACTCTGAATAGCATAATAAATGTGGTCTTCTCTTTATCTTCTGAATATATACTAATCTAGTGATAGCCAGAGGATGCATCTAGAAAACTTAACATCTCACAATTGGTAGTAGAATCAACTAATTGATCAATACGAAGAAGCGAAAAATTATCTTTTGAACAAGCTTTATTTAAATCAATATAGTCTATACATATACAACACTTACCAGTAGACTTCTTAACTATTACAGGGTTAGCCAACCACTCTGAGTGATCAACTTCTCTTATGAAGCATGCCTTTAGTAACCAGTCCAATTCTAATCTGATAGCTTCTCGACGATCTAGTGCAAATCTCTATAATTTTTGTTTTACAGGCTTCTTGTCAGGACGTAGAGCTACCCTATGCTTGATCACCTCCCTGGGGATCCCAGGCATGTCGAATGGCTGCCACGCGAACACATCTGCATTTGCTCAGGAGAAAGTGATGAGAGCGTCTTCCTATGTGGGGTCAGAAGTAACCCTGTTGCGAACAATCTTCGAAGGCTCAGATGGATCCAAGGGAACCTCCTTAACTTCCTTGTTCAGCTTTGCACAACTTTAGGCTTTGAGTTCTTACTCGGAGACTGTGTCTTGGTAGCTTCTCGAGTCGGTAATTGACTGACCATCTCGAGGTACTTTCGGTTGCATGTAAGTGCTATTTGCTTATCACAACACACTGTGATCACTCCCTTGGGACCTAGCATCTTGAGATATAGATATGCATAGTGAGCAGCAATCAGAAAATGAGCCAGAGTTGGTTGTACGAGTATGGCATTGTTCATCGTATCGAAGTCAACCACATCAAAGAAGATCTTCTCTATCCTAAAATTATTTTGGGAACCAAATGTAACAGGTAGAGAGACTTGACCAATAGGTTTAGCTGAAGAGCTTGGCATGATCCCATGAAATGAGTATCGTATATGCCTTATTCGGGTACTAGGCACTTGCATCTCGTTCAGCATGCTTACAAATAAAATATTTAAAGAACTTCAACCATAAATCAATACGTGATTCACTCGGTAATTGTTGATGGTGGGTTCGACTACAATCAAAAAAATGAAACTGTCAAGTTGAAGGGAACAGATAGTCCTCCTTCTCGAAAGAGATGGTGACTTCTGACTACTTAGAAAGATTATTGACTAGAGGAGGGTCGATAGAATTTACCTCACGTTCGACAGCCTTGTACTATCGTTTTGACTCATATGCCAAGGATCCTCCGTAGATTTGCTCGATGGGGTGCTGGATCTTGAAACAACATCTCCTTATCATCATCTTATGGTGGCTTTTGACCGCTTGGCTGTCCCACCTCATCAAGGGTAGGGAGCGGTCCCTTACCAAAGTAGTAATCCTCGAGTTTTCGTTGGAAAATTCGGCAATTGCAAAGGTCATGCCGTTCCTTCTTGTGAAGGGGGCACCACCTTGGATTGTTGTTCTTCCGTTTGGGGGCTTTGCCCTTGCCCCGATCGCAGTATTGCTTGGGGTTGTGTGGCTCTTTGTCGCCTACAACCAAGACTTCCTTCAAACCTCTAGTACGAGGCTTCTAACCTATTGCCTTGTTCTTGGATTTCTTGGTCTTTTGTTTCTTCTTACTGACCTCGCCTTCCTCTCTGGAACTTCGGCGGTCCTGATCGACAGTCTTAGTTCATTCAACCGCCTCAGCGGTAGTCATGTAATGGTCTACCGTTTCAAAGAGCTCAGCAACAGTGGTCAGAGGACACAAGGCGATATCCTCCATGATCCTCTTGTTGCGGACTCTTTGCTTGAATGCCCTTATGATAGAAGCATCAACGACTTCTAAAATTAAATTATAAACATAACCGAATCATCTGATGAATTGTCGTAGGGTCTCACTACTTTTCTACTACATCTGATGTAGGTCATCCTCTTTTCTAGGACGATTGTACATGCCCTGAAAATTAGCCAGTAGGAGTTCGCAGAGATGTGACCACGAGTTAAGCAACCATGATCGAGCAGACCCCTCAAGCACCGTCAGTAGATAGTTTGCCATAACATGCTCGCTACCTCATGTTGCCCATACCGCATTCATGTAAATCTGAAGGAAGTCGATGGGATTTTGGGACCCATAAAATTTTTCTATGTTTACCAACCGAAACCACGACAGCCAATGTACTGCTCGTAGTTCAGGCATGAACGCCCGACATTCGGTAACGAGTTCAAGACGTCTCCTTTGCAGGAAAGGGTGGTTGGTGTCACTAGGTGATCGCACTCAATGATGCCCAGCAATGGATGGGCCCGATTTGTAGTAGGCTTCGTCTATACGAGGGGAATACTCCTCATACTCCATCTGCAACTGCAGATTTCTTGCCCGAAGCGGTGATCGATCACTTCCTCGGTAAGGCCGCCAATCTGGAGTCGTTCATGTAACCCTCCTCCAACTAGAGTTGTGATTAGGGAACCGATGTGACCTGTCATCATACCGATTCCTATGAGGTAAGTTATGTGAATGACTAGATGCAGTTGTACCTATTCAACTTGTGGAGCTATGTCGATGAGGATGCTCGAGTCGATCCATCATGACACGGAGTCTTTGTGCGATCTCTTTAGTGAAGTCATCATAGCCTGGCGCTCAAGCAAGCTCTTGAGTCGGGTTCTCAAGTAAGTCATTGATGCGTTGAAGCTCCTTAGCCTTCTCAGATTGGTACTGAATGAGCCTAGGCAAAGACCTCTGAGCTGTCAATCATCTCCTTCGAGTGGTCTCCGGATCCTCAACGACTAAGGCTAGTTGAGGCTGCCTTAAAGGATAGCGATTATTTCTAGAATTTCTTTCACACTCATCAGAGAACTGATCCCGCTCATCACTGGAGGTCTCCTCGCCATCCTTACGAGAGGAGGGAGAGTGTGCTCAGTGGAGAGCATCCTGAGGGCCTTCTCTGGGAAGGTGATGAGGATCTGTGGGGAGGGCCAAGACCTCCTGTCTAGAATCTCCACTTCAAGTGGAGGTTCACTCATCTAAAGAATCCTCCTGTGAGAGCGCATCACGGCTAGGAGTAAACCCTGTCAGGTAGGGAAATTCCGAGTTATAACTCTCTTCGATTGGATTTGTACCCTGTGACAGGGTGAATGAACTCTCAAGGAGCAAACCCTCTACAGGTTCTAATGAAGAGTTACCAAGTGATGCTGATCTTTTAGAATATGAGATTCTAAGACTGGCTAGAACTAGGCAGACCATTGCCAGAGGACTCGAGCACTTTGGGATGAACCCGCTGCTGTGTTGCAAGCCCTGTTTATGGTTGGATTGACCCTTGCCATTTGGGAGAAGTGACTTCTCCCTTAGGCGTAGTGCTATGGGGGATAAGGATCCTCCCTCAGCCTTTCCTGTGGTGCGGCCTGCAAGGTCTCTAGATGGACCTCCAAAGATAGCCTCATCGTCGGAAGTGACCATTGTTTACTCGTACTATTAGCAGGCCTACATGTCGAGGTCTGCATACTCGAACAAGTCAAACTAGTTCTTCTCGTTCCATTCTTCTGCCATAAGGATATCAAAAGAAAGAGAACTTTTCCGGAAAGCAAATTACCAGATTCTTAGAAGAACGTTCCCCACGGACGGCACCAACTATCGATATTTTAATATCGATCTTACGTATGATTTGTATGGATCTGGGGGAAACTCTCTCAAGGAATAAGCTACGAGTTCACAAAGGACACATAAATTTTTTTACAAAGTCGGACCTTCTCCTGGGAGAATAATGACCCTACGTCTTGTGTAGCTATTTCTCAAAGGGAATGATCGCAACAAAGTAATACGTAAAAGCCTTGCAGTATCTCCTACATCTACTGGATCTGATCCCCTCTTCCTCCAACATCAACCCTTATATAGCTTACAAAACTACAGTTGTTGTCCCACACAAAGAGGCATCTTAATGCTTTGGAATATAACCACCAGAGGGAGATTATTGTCAGAGAGACATAGTTAGCCATTTACCGTGTGATGGTTGTTGTCAGAAAGAGATCGTGTGCGGTTATTGGGCATAAACTCACATTCTAACTTTCTTGTCAGATAGACCCGCTGCGTAGTAGATCATCGTAGACAAGTTAGTTGAAGATATACTGATCACAGGAAGGTCTACGACCATGAGGTGATCGTAGGACCACTTACGAGTATATCATGCTCGTAAAAGAACTTATAACTATGAGATGGTTGTCGAAGGATTAAAACCAGGTAGTCGTAGGATAGTTTACGACTATGAGACGGTCATAGAAGAGCTTATGACCACTATATGGAACTTCTTCCTTACTAATAAGGAGTTTATTTAAATAATATAATGATATAATAATTTGAGGATTATTCTATCCTTGTCAAACACCTTTACTAATATCATCTAGAATTTGATCAATGGGGTGATCCTTGTCAATTGCATTGTGAATTCTTAGAGGTATTGTTGAGGGTTGATCATTTTCCTTTTCTGTTACTTCATCATTTTGAATTTGACTTATTGTAGTGGAAGTAGAGGGTTCAGCTTGAATAGATGAAGATGGATCATTATTGTCGTACTTTGGCTTCATGTCTCTAATATGCATATTCTTCATTACTTGTCTCAAGCCTTTATGACCTACATCATCTAAATTTTCTTGCTATTCTTTAAAATCGTTAGTTTTATCAAATTGAATATCACATGTCTCATCAACTAAATCGGAGGTTTGATTGAAGACAAGGTATGCCTTGCTATTTGAGAAATAACCCATGCAGAAAACCCAGATCACATCGGCTTTTAAATTTGTAAGATGAACACCCTTTCTTAAAATGAAACACTTGCATCCAAAAACACGAAAAAGATACGTTTGGTTTTCTTCTAATAAGAAGCTCATAAGAATATTTTTCTAGAGAAGATGCAAATAAAGATGATCAATTGCAGACAATCAGTATTGATTACTTTTATGCAAAAATTATCAAAAGTATTATACTCATCAAGCATTGTTCTTGCCATTTCATTCAGTGTTTGATTTTTCTTTTTCTACAACAAGAAATACATTTAAAATAGAAAGATCATTTGAGATAGTAATTTTATCCAATCCAATTTCCTTTCCCTTGTGATTGTTACCAAAAGTGATCTTGTCATGCTCTCCACTCCCCATATCAAATGTGGTGAACATCTTCCGATCTCCGGTCATATATGGAGTGTAACCGCTCTCTAGAACTCAATATCTTTCACCTATTTTGTAGTTCACCTACAAAAGAAAATCAAGTTCTTTTAGGTACCTAAATTTATTTGGGTTCTTAGAGGTTAGTAACCAAGGTTTTGGGCACCCAAATAGCATTATTTTTACCATCAATTATAGGAGTACCAATAAATCTTGCTACAATTCTACCATCCTTAGATTTACTATGCATGTAACAAGAATTATAAACACCAAGAGGAGTCTTACCAACGAGGCAAGTATGACATTTAGAGTAAAATTTGTCATTTTCCCTCACAGACCTTGTAGCCTCGTAAATGGGTTTCTTACCTTTCTTGGGAGTAAACCCAAGGCCTTCCTTGTTGTAGGAGCTTCTTTGCTCATTCAATATTTTATCAAGAGTCACCTTAAGGAGAGGTTCATAAGTATTATTTATGCGAAAGCTAGAATCTATTTTACAGTTACATGGCATGGCAAGCAAACTATCACATGAAGTGGATGTACTATTCTTAGATACAATGCAAGAAGCAATATCTATACTAGGCATGTTATCAAGAATCACAAGTAATTCCAATATCAACTTTGGACTTGGTGAGGTACTTAAGAAGGAGAGTATCATGAGTTTCCTTTAACTCTTCATAAGTGTCTTTTAGAGAAAGGAATTCTTTCATAAGACCTTTAGAGTTTGATTTCTCCTTTCCAAGATACTCATTCAAGTCTTCCAACATATACATGAGCTCATCATATGTAGGCTTATCATCATCAATTTTTACTTTGTTGTCCTCTTTTGCCATGAGGCAAGTGGGTGTAGACAATAGTGATGGAGCCTCCTTAACTGCGATTCTGATAATCCCCTCTTTCTTGAGGATCCATCATCATCAAATTTGAAGTCAGAATATTTCTCATTAGAATTTCATTCTCCAATGTGTTCTTCACCCTTTTCATACTTGTGAAGCTTTTTTGAAAGCTTTTTCTTGCTGTTGTACTCCTTCTTGGATGACTTGGCCTTATCACTCTTCTTGGTGGGGCAATAAGAGGCAATTTGACCCTTCACATCACACTCATAGGAATGAATATTGGTGTAGCGTTTGTTGCTAGAGGATTGCCCCTTTTTGCTCTTGTCATAGTCGACACTTCGATTTGAGCCCTAATCAGGCGTTACCCTGTCCCCGCACGCATTGATGCCTCAGAGCAGTCACATGCACCAATGCCACCCCTCCACCCTAACCCGGCACTAGCTTCACCCCTCCCCACTCGATTGTGCACAGTATGCCCACTACCGCATGCACGCCTTAACTCCAACGCTCCCCACTTTGTTTTCTCCCCTATAAATGCTCAGTCAAGCCCCGATTGCACCTCACCCACCTCCCATTTTTTTTCCTCCAAACTCGAATTCGCCACCATCAAGATCTCCTCTGGCCGATGCTGTCACTAGCTCTCTCTGGAGCACCACAATCAGCTACTCCCATGGAGCCTAATTGGCTTCTTTTCCCTCGCAACTCGCTGGAGCCCGAAACTTCTCCAACTTTAGTCCACCTCCTCGCCGGTGACTCCGACCACCTCCAACTAATTCCATTCGCCCAAGGCACAAGACAACTCCAGCGCCAATTTGGAGTTTCACCGCCCCATCTTCTCCAGCACCAATCGCCATCTCTACCGTCCGAGCTCCCCGTCACCAGGTCACCTCAGGCCTCCCTGAGCTCCTCTACCTATTCCGGTGAGCTCCTATCATTCCCCAGTAACTCTCCTCATGTTTAATTGAGCTCTAATCGCCGACGCTGCCACCGAGCCCCTTGCCCTATTTCTACCACTGCCCGGCTCATTGCCAGCTGCCTCGACCAAATACGGCTGTGTCACTTCATCCCTAGATGCGCGCGAGCTTTGTACACCCATTTTCGTAATGCTCTCATGCCGTCGAACCGTCTCTCGCCATCAGCGAGCTTCGCCGCCATTCAGCCAGAAGGTGCACTATTCCTGTGTCATTAATCTTAACTTTTATCACTGGTTCTTAATCATAATAATTATGATTTGTTAATAACTCGCTGATTGGTGGGCCCCGTACCGGTTTAAACTCGATGCTAGGCTGACATACGGACCCCACCTCAGTTTAAAATCTTTTTAAAACCAAAATTAAAAATCTGGGCCACTGACATGTGGGCCTAAAACATTGTTTGTATAGTGTCGCGGCCCCACATGTCAGCTCTGGCCATTTCTGAAAAAGAAAAATGAATTTCTTAAATTAATTAACTCATGGACCCCACATATCATACTTTGTGTAGTTATGTATTAAAAATTATTTTGAAAATAAATTTAGATGGTGGGACCCACATGTCAAAGAGATAACTCTCTCTCCTATTTTATTTTTGGGATTTTTCTTGGAAATAAATTTTGGAGAGCTCATTCTTCCTCATCGTAACTCCAATTCGAGTGAAACTTATTTCTAAAATTTTCTAAATTCAAGATCTTTTCGATAGTTGTGGTTTTGTTCAATTTAGAGTTCATTTGAATTTTATTTGGATATTTATTTGCTCTCTTGCGTGCCGGTTACATTTTGACGTCTCTGTTTGAGTAGAGTTTGAGGACGTCTCCGAACCGTAAGTCGACGATCCTTAAGACCAGCAGGACCTCCTGGCCCAAGACCCAGGAGAGTCAGCATTTTGATCCTATATTTCCTGCAAACTATGTTCTTTTAATATTATTCAAAATGCACGCACTATTTCATGTACAAACATATGTCACTTGTAAGTTAGCTATTGCCTAAATTGTTAAATTAGCAATACATTGCTACACCATCCTTGATAACTTGATAAATCCATAATCCTTGTTGCTATAGGTAATATGTCTAGCAAAAATAGCTATAAGTCCTAATTAAAAGTCGTGATAGTTGAGTCAAAGCCAGGGCATTAGTTACCCTGATCACCATTCTTTAAACACAAAATCTTATTTTAGAAAAGTCATGGGATGTAAATGACTGATATTATGATATAACTTATCTTATACTTCTCAAAACTCTTAAAAACCCGGTATACCTGTCGGAGCAAATGGTAAGAGTGGTTGGTGTAGATGTAACACGAGAATCTGTGGGTTGTGGTATGCATCACTTGGATAAATTAAGAACTTAATCATATGATGACCTTCTCGTGTAAAATAGTACAACCACAAGCTAGCAAACTGTAAGAATGGCTAACTAATTTGCATCACCAGTAGGAAAAAAGCACCATCGAAAGGACCCACGAGTCGCGGCGATGGATTTAAGCCATCGTTGACATGGGTTGTGTTGCTGGTTTAAGCCGCTATGTGGCGCAAGAGGGGTCTAGGTGGGGCGAATATAGCCTCCCCTCAAATGAAACCTTAGTGGGTGTAATCCTTTACTAGATGCATTGTAGAGGCCACGTGATAATCCTTTTAGTTTGCATGTTAAAGGAAACATACAGAATATAACAAGTGAGTTATCTCTTATGGGTAAAGATGTACAGTCTCTATCGAGTATAAATTGTTCGAATAACCATGCTCACATTCAAGGGCGGATATGGGAACCTCCTCGAATTAGTTCTATTTTCAAACCTTTGCGAGCGGGAGAAAACAAATTGAAGGGATGTACTTCAACTTTAGTTTTTCTTGAAGGGATGTACTCTAGTGAGATTAAGTATGGTGGATGTAACATAATAATCAAAATTTTAGCATTGGTGGATGGAACCATGTAACTGGTAGATGAAACCTTTATTACTATAATTATTGCATAAGTCCAAGTAAAAAAGCATGATTCGTTAAAATGGTAGGTCATAAGAATTTCTATTAATAGTATTTACAAATATTGCTTTCTGCAAAATAAAATAAACCGATCCACCATTGTTTGAGCCTTGAATCTTATATAATGCATTCTGTTTGTTAGCTTACGGAGCACGGTTATGTGTACTCACCCTTACTCTCAACTTTTTAGAATTTGAAAACCAAGATCAATACGTGTTTTACATGGATCACAGTAACAATGGAGGTGAAGACGATGGCAATTAGGCGTAGGATTTAGCAGTCTTGTTTCTCCTTACAGTCAGGCTGACCATGTTAACTTTTAAGTGGGCCCAATATTGGCTAGAGCCTAACCAATATCGGTTCCACTCAGGTTGTCCCAGTCACTGCCTATGGACAGGTGTGCTTTCCCGTTTCAGTATCACATGTCTTTTGTAATATAAACATTTGGCCTAATGGACCCGTATGTAAAATAAATCCCGATATGGATTATTTAAATTTTGGTATGTAATATTGTTTTGGTCTATATCGTGTATGAGATGAATCAGTCATGTATCTGTGAACACTATCTACTAATCCAGGGAGTAGTGCAGAGTATTCATAGAGGATTAGGATTTGCTAAATCCAGGTCCGACAGAATGTTGGTTGTTCCCTCTATTTTTCATTAATGTAGGTGTCTACCTCTCTAATTCGGTTCTCTCTTGGATAACTATGGGGGTGATCGGAATAGCGATGGCTTTTGGCTTTTGGCTGAAAAAACACTGTAGCTGGCTGAAAAAACACTGTAGCTGAGTTAGTGGATAGTGTAGTGAATAGTGAAAAAAAAGCTGAAGCTAGAAGCTGAAGCTAAAAAAAGCCGAAACGATCACCCCCTATATGTTGCCCTTTCACAAGCTATTGCTGGAGTAATCTCATAATACTTTGCATTGGGAAAAGATGGGAGCTTCAATTTTGCTACCACATTTATCATGAATATCGTCTACAAAGATATTTTTATGTCCTCTATGTTTTATATAAGTTATTTGCACTAATGTTGCATAGGAAACAACGTTCACTACTAAATGTGGACATGTTTGTGTGTGTGTGTGTTTTGTTGTATGTGTAAGATAAAATTAATGTTTATGGTATAGTTTTGGACCACGTTTGTTGATATGTACAGAAATTAGAGCATGAGTTTCCGTTACAATGTATGGGTACATGACTAGTATCTGATAAACTTAATCCGACTATTTTACATCTCTGTATTATGAAAAGGAGATTGTTGTAGATTTTGGAGGAACAAGGGAATATAACGTATGCATACGTGGGATGTAAATGTATAAAGCTGGTATTGTACTTCAAAACTCAATACTACACTACAATTGGTATAGAAGAGGACATCGGGTTGCTTGGTCTGATGTCCATCCATAAGATCCAAAAGTCTACCTTCTCAAACTTTTACAACTTTGACTATATTTTGCTACTGTTTGATTTGATGCCAAAATTTGACCGTAAGGCTCTGATTTCTTTGGCTAGTTCTCTAGTTCACTTTGAGGAACCAAACTTGGCAAAAGTTAGGCAACCAATTAGCCCGTCCGTATTTTGGTACCGCGTGGGTATTTTTAGGCTATAATTTATAGTTTATAATTTAAAACTTTAAATTCTAGTTATTTATAAAAGACAGCACTAACAAAAAATAATTATATATAATTTTAACCGATATAATTAAATTTAATATATTTTTATTATAACCTTCTGGTAACTTCACAGACATACTCAGCTAGACCGTGGCCTAAGGTATGCTTGACTGACCTGTTAAAGCAGAGTTACGTACCGGCCGGTTTGAAATGGATTGATTGACGGGCTAGTCAATCTTGAGAGCATCATTTTCTTTGGATGCCACAATAGTAAAACTTTCTAGAATGGCACCAAATCAAATAATTCCTAAATAATCTGGAAGAAAGCTGGAATTGTACCATGGCTAATAACATTTCACATACGACTGGCAAGTCATCGATCGGTATGTCATATGTGACCATGTGATCATCGCCTTTTTTTCTTCCTGAAACGGGCGTGCACTGTATTTTCCTGGTATAAACATGGCTACTAGGTCTACAATTTTGTACCTTTTCTTTATTTAATTGCTCCATACGTCTTTTTTATTTGATGCCTTAAAATCCGTGCCATCAAACCTTACACCATCAATATGTTTAAAACTATCAAGATTAGTTATATGAAAATTATATTATTATATTTATCTTCAAAAAACTTTTATAATATTATAATTTTATTAGCATATCTTACTATAAAGTTATAAAAAATAACTGAAGTATCATGTGGATGCCACCTTGGAGGTCCGTGGAGTTTGTGTTGAAGGAGATGCAAAAAATCTAAATTTTCTAAAGTTTCATTGTAGGGGCAGTTTGACCGACTAGCAATAGCAGTCAGGTCGGTTTATGGGTACAGTTGTTGCAACCTGATCGCATCATGCGGAATAGCAGTCAGATCGGTTTATGGGTACAGTTGTTGCAACCTGATCGCATTATGTGGTGTGATCGGGCTTGAGTAGTTGGTTAGATTTTAACGGAGATGTGATATTTGATCTTGAGCACATTGCGCTCTAACCGCAGGTTGGTTGGAGGTCATGGCAAGGGGGCAGTGTAACTAGTGTCCTGTTTCCAACAAGAGTGAATTTTGGGTTCTGAGATCTTGGGTAGGTTATGTGTTGCATGCTTGGACTGACATGAGCTAGGTTGTGAAGAATTTGTGCTTGGACATGGTTTCTTAGCCTATTTGTGTGCATGTGGCTTTGAGACAACTATGGTCCGAGGAGGACTGGGACTTAGTTGGTAAAAACATGGCCCAGAATGGTCATGTATATTAGATGAGATAGTTGGGCTCAAGGAAGATGCAAGATGAACAAGAACCATGGACGGCGAAGTTGGTGCAATGACCTTATTGAGACATGGTGGTGCGCCAAGTGACTTGAGCTGGTGCAAGCAAGGATAGTCTGTTGTGATCTGGATGCGTGAGAAACTTGACGGCAAGTCATTGGAGTTACAAGTGACATGTCAAAGCAAGGGAGATGCTTCGAGGTGAAGAAATGGATAAAGGTCGGTAGATGTGCATTTGGTAAAGCGCCCAATACAGGAAAGGTGATAAAGTGCAAAATCATGGTGGTGCTCTAAATGGTTTAGGTCATGCAATGGAGAAAGAGTAAAGTGGATTTGGGCTTTGGAGCTTCATGGTGAAGGACTATCTGAAAAGTGTGCATAAGTTAGGTGTGTGTGAAAACCCGTTATACTATGGGGTTTCGAGTTTACCTATAAACTAAATGGATAGTATCTATTAAGTGTTATGATGTATTAAGTGTTAGGATGTAGGGTTTAGAGAAATAGAGAGAGATATGCCTCCTCTGTATAAAGAGATGAGTGGGAGGGAGAGACTTAGGTCTATTGAGTATGTGCTCATGAATAGGAAGATTGTGAGCTTAGAATAGTTAGAAATTTGTAAAATCCGTATGCTTCCCACGGAGCTCTTGTCATCCTACATGGAGTGAATGTAAACATTTATATCAAAGTAGCAATAGAGATTTCTCATATTCGTCCAAGTGCTCATGCTCTTGTTCTTTGTGTTGCTTCTTTTGATTTGGTTGGTGTTTGCTTCTCTTTTCTCTCTTTTTGATCTTATTGTGTGCCAAGGACATGTAAAAGTCTAAAAGATGGTTTTATCTCTAGTAGGTTAGATCTCATCTATTTAGGCACTTGTTCAAACAAGTTCTTGAAGTTGCTCTGTTTTAGGTTGAGAAGGGGACAAATCCAAGTTTCTTGCTTCAAGGGGTTTTGGTTTATTTCTTGATGTGATTTGGATTGATAGGAAATGTGGAAATCATCCTTAGTCATGTTGGCTTAAATTCTCTCACGAGCTACTTGAAATCATAGTTTATGGTTTTGCACTGGTTTTTTGCGCTTGTTAGTTTCTTGAGCAAAAAGATCTTAACTTTGGAAACTTCATGCAAGATCTCTTGAGATATAGTTTTTTTCTAAGGTTTTGATCTAGCTTTGATGTAAGTTTGAAGTCATTTGGAGTTTTAGTTGAAAGTTGGGTCATTCTATGGTTTTGTTCGGCTACTATTTTCTGCTCTGTTCATGAGTATGGTCAGACCATCGTTCATTTCATGGTTAGATCGATAATTGAAGTGCGGTCAGATTGGCAACTAAAGTGTGGCCAAACCGACTTGTGGTCAGACCAACGTGCACCCTACGGTTAGACAGCTTGCAGGTGTTTTGCTTAGGTTCTTTCCACTGTGTGTGTTTAGGCTCTACCGTTCATAGCTTCATATAGTTATTGGAATGAGGCCTCGTTTGAAACATAAGAATTTCACTAAAAATTTGCATAATTTTCATAGGAAACAATTCAATTTCCACAGAAATCGTGAAAAGATCTCGCATTCCAAACAGCCCTTGCACGCACCTTGGAATATTTGGGAGAAAAATTTTCAGCTCCCATTCACCCCAGAGTGAGATCCTTTGTGAAGTCAGAGGAGAATAGTGATGTAACTTTGAGAGATTCTCAGTCGTCGGATACAAACAAGGATGGACCAGATCAGATGCTACAATACCCAAGCTACAGTATTTTTGCTACAAATACCTACCGCGTCACCTTTGCTATGGTATCCGGATTGAGTTAGCCTTTGTTTTTTTATCCGATGGCTAGGAAGCAAAGTCACGGTACTGTAGCACCGTGACTGTGCTTCACAAAGTCAGATGATCTGGTTCCCATTCACCCCCTATGATCGTCGGCCATGATTCTACAGTGACGGTCAAAGTTATTTCGTGGAGATCATGAAAAGTCAAAAAGTCAAATAAGAAAGACTAGAGGGAGTAGATATTGCTGACAAATTGTCAAACAATTATTTGTTGTTTGAGGATTAATTTTTTAAAAAAAATCTAAAATGCCCTTATATGATACTCCGTGCTGCCGTGGATGCAAACCAGCAGCAGGACACAAATCAATCGTGGGAACACGAGCGTGTAGACTAAGATAAGAGCCAAAGACTTTTTTTTTTCTTTCGCGAGGGACTCCAAGCTTAAGTTGACCCCCTAAAAAAAGGTTAGCACACGTGCGCCTTTCATAGTTCCATCTGCAATCGCCTTCGTTTGGAAAAACCTTGGCAAACTTCCCGTGGGCACTTAGCCGTAGACAGAATATATTCTGACGGAAGTGAGCACTGCAAGTTCGTTCATGCAAATTCATAAAGATAGCATTTCTAGTGCAGGTGCTGGTCAATAATGCAGGCATTGCCGCACCACGCGTGAACGCACACTGTCAGCGTCGCCGGCTCTCTCTCTCTCTCTCTCTCTCTCTCTCTCTCTCTCTCTCTCTCTCTCTCTCTCTCTGTGACTAGTCGTTTAAGCTTTAGCTCTCAGAATGACTAGTCGTGCAAGCCTTAGCTCTCAGAATCTCCGGGTGGAGATCAGAGGAAGTAGCCAACCGCTCCCAATAATGCACACCAGTATCATGTCGTACTTGCTCCGGCTGATAGGGACGAGGTGGCAGCGTCGCTGCGAGGGCGTCTCCGGGCACTTCGTCAACCTGTACCCTGTATCTTTTTCCCTGGGTAATCTCCGTTCACATGGCGAATGGTGTTGCCCCAAGCCACCACACCAACGGCGACCAAAAATTATTGGTGACGATTCCACGGGATGTTTGACTAATCTGGAATTGATGCAAACGTTTCGCACCCCACGCGGAACTAGATAAATCTAGAACATGTAGCGCTGACTGCCGTGTGGACGCTGGTGATTACTGAAGCATGACTCGGACATTACGTGCCCCAGATGCAGCAAACAGCTTCTGATTTTATTAGTGTGCTAACTTCAGCTGTATATAACCAGCAGGTCAAATTAAGCACTCTGGGACGCGTCTATCGAGCACATGGGAATTTCCATGCAAAGCCGGCATGACAACAGCAGTAGCCCAGATATAGGGCCTGTTCTTTACGGTTTCTAAAAGTCGTTTTTGGTTTTTGCTACAGTAACTAACTTTTAAACAGAGTATTTTTTTAAGATGAGGTCTACAAGTTAATTGTAGCACACATTTAAAAACTAATATCTGTATCATCAAAAATCGCAAACAAGTATCTCTCTTTCTGCAATCTCTGTCGTAAACAGCCAAAAAACCATCAGCCGCAGCCGAAAAGAACAAGCCCATAGATGGATATATAGTTGTCCAAAATATGGCACATTCACACATACAGGTCATGCCCCCAGACTGTTTCGAGGGGACTAATTAAACAGTTTTGCCATATTTACGCCACACTAGGACTGCTGAACCTGAGGTTTCATAAAACACAAAAGGCGTCGATCGAGCTGCTTAGTTCTCACAGATGATCAACCTTCAACAGTAAAACATGAACTCCTTCACATTTTCCTTAATTTTCGGAAGTTGCTTTATCGGGGCAGACTGTTCACGCATCCGTGATGAGGCCGCAGACGATGAACCCTGATCAGATTGGTCCTCTTCCATGTAGTAACGCGCACGAAAAGCTCCCAGGTGTGCATAGTATGCTGGGGGAACTGTTGCAATAGAGAAGGCCAACTATAAAATCAGCAAAAATGTTGCATAACTAGCAACTACATTAGTGCATACCTATAGAGACTGAACGGGTGCATCGGGCATAGCTGTGAGCGAGACATCATCAAAAGGGAAAATGTTAGAACACGGTAAAATGGAAAGGCTGTATGCCATTATGCATCATTCACATGAGAACCACGCCAAGGCAGCTTACGTGTAGCAAAGATTGTAGGTCAAGGTTTGCAAAGCATCAGCACTGAAACCATTTTCGTCGAAAAGAACATGGTAATGTGCTGGACGGCTTGTTCCCTGTCCAATGGAAAACAGAAGAAACTGAATATTGAGCAAAGTACCAGTCATCATCAATCTGCGCCGATATATGCAGAATGTTATTAACAAGAACCCAATACAGTACAAGAATTGGACTTTGTGAAAATATGACTCATTCGTAAAGCCATTACCTGAATACCAGAATGGCTACAGAGGTAAAAATCGAACTCACTAGGATGGCAGATCTTTGTGTCAACAACAGTTCCTGAGGACAAAGCGCACTTACACTTCAATCTTGTTTTCAAACAAGCTTGATACTTAAATCTAAATAATGCATGCTACTTTATGCCTATCAAAATCAACTCACCAGGTAGGATATTTCCACTTCTATCCATCCAATCTCGTGCACGATGATTTTCAGGAAACAGGCGGGTGTGATGCCTCTTTTGCACAACAACAAATGTAACTCGAGGCAGGTAGCCCTCCTGTAAACTAGCACAAGCCTGGGAGAACGAAGACAAACAACATTACATCATTAACACATACAGTGCAATGCAACACATGACATGTTAAACACCTATATAGGGACAAAAAGGTAAAAAGAACCTTGCGAATTGCATCCATTTCGTAAAGCAAGACTTGGCTAAACTGCCCCTCACTAACACCATCTCTGCATATTAAAGAAATCATTAAGCAGAGATAAGAAATTCCATTCAAAAAGCAAAGATAAGAAATGATTTTTTAAAAGAATTTTACTGTACAAACCGATAAAATATAATCCTGCTAGGTTTGCAGCCAGTTGCTTTGTAGAAAGACACAAGTAATTCCCTGCAAGATATAAATGTTATTACTGCAAAAAGCAAATAAACTAGACACTGATTTACGTAAAATTACCTAATCATTCCACCTCTAACAATTCCTTTATGTGGATCTTTCACTTCTGTGAAAAGATCAGTTATGATTTCTTCCCTATGACCTTGTGAAGATACCAAGCATTTGTACTTCGTAACTTCTGGCCAATCTATGGATGCAACGACCTACAATGATAAGAACTAGAAGCTTTAAATCAAGATAGAGTACTATATATGATGCCAAGAAAGAAAGCAAGTGTTTGTTATGTCTACTAGTGACACAAATTAAGTAAAAGAAATGCCAAAACAGCAACGTTTCTTCTGGAAGCACAAGCAAGCTTTGCTGTAGCCCCACTAATCACTAATGCATAAGTACTATCTCAGTTCATCCATTCCTCCTTTAAAATGCAAAGTTTGCCCAATATATGCCGAAAGTCCTCATAAAAAGGAAAAAAAACTAAAGCAGAAATTGGGCCCAGCAAGTTCCAAAATAATTAGCATTTTATTAGAGTTGCATGACTTGCATCTAACTCAATTAAAAAATAAAGAACATAAACTGAGCAAAATGACAAACTGTGACATGATGAGAGAAATAGAGCGAGAGCAAGACAACAGACTGCTGCAACAGATGGAGCTGCATCCTCCCCAGGGGATGGGTGGGTAACATCAGCTCCAAAGACTATTGTTGGCATATCTGTCAGAAGTGGAATTCTCTTGTACAAAGCATCTTCAAGTACTGTATTCCGACCCCCAACCTAATTGCAAAACACCAATGGTATAAATGTTCTTTCAACCTGACCGCAAAGAGATTAGTCATATCACGCTATTAAACTTCATCGGTTCATCCTACCTTAACGTTGATTTTCAGGGCCAAATTTTCAAGATACTGTTTTCCACCTTTCTGAACATTTCTAGGTGCGCAACACTGAGTTATTACACCAAGCTCAGTTTCACAAAGTCGTTTTATCCTTCCTACATATGTAATGAATGTCAGAAACTTGAATTTAAAATTGAAAAGAAATTAAGAGTAACCAGGTTGAAAATCCATTTAAAGAGCTTACCATAAGAACCACTCATATCAGGTAATATTATGATTAGTAACTCAAGTTGCTTCCCTGTCAGACCTTGTTGAGCAAGCACTTCGGAAGAATGCCTATGGATATTTCTGATTGCACCCTCTACACCATCTTGGCGTCCTTGCCTGATATCCACGCATGGTCTCATACTCATTTGCTACAATGAGTTGGAAAATACAGTCAATCAGTACATGTGCTTGTGATGTGGTCACGTAAGAGATTTTTAAAAAATACCATGCCAATGTTATTGCACATGCCAGCCAAATCGTTGCAAAACATCCCAATGTCATTCGGATGCAAGCGAGAAGCAAAAGTTAGACATGCCCAGTAGTTGATAGATCCTCCATTGACCATTCTCTGAAAAAGCCCACCATATATACTAAGTTTGGCATAGAACACAAATGAAATAGATAGAGGATATAAAACCATCAACACAAATAACCTCACAGGAAGATAATGTGCTTTTCATTTCAATGTATTATAGTCATCAAATGATTAGTTCATTTATTAATGAAAAAGGGGAATACTATCATAGCCATGTGTTGACGAAATGAGTAACTATGATACAAAGGCCCTGTTCTTTGCGGCTTCTAAAAGCCGCTTTTGGTTTTTGCTACAGTAACTAACTTTTAAACGAAGTATTTTTTTTAAGATAGAGTCTACAAGTTAATTGTAGTATACGTTAAAAAACTAATATCTGTATCATCAAAAATTGCAAGCGAGTATCTCTCTTTCCGCAATCTCTGTCGTAAACAGCCAAAAAGCCATCAGCCGCAGCCAAAAACCATCAGCCGCAGCCAAAAAGAACAGGCTCAAATGTTCTTCATTCACATGCAAGTGCTAAACAGATATATTATACGAAAGAGTCTAGGGACATACAAATCATCAACACTATGTAAATATATTGACAAAAAAATGAAATGAAAAATTTTGCTCAAAAATAACTAGAGCATAATACCTTGTTAATCATGTTCCATTGTCCTACTGAAGGATTACATACTTTTTCTCGTCCAGAGTCATGATATTTAAGCTAGTAATAAGAGAAAAACTTAAGAGGTCAATTGAGCGTAGACAATAAGTAAACAGTGTCCTTAATTTTGTTTTAAAAAAGCACATTTACCCACTTACCCTTGGGGCAGGCAGTACACGAGCATCAACCAAGGCAAGTTGGTTCATCACTTTGATGCCAAATTCTTTTGAATAATAGTCATTGTCATAATTATTCATATTAACAATCTGAGAAGATAAAAAAAAGGAAGATCATATATCTTCAAATCAAAAGAATATAAAAATAATTTGCAATATGAGTAGCACAAAACACAAACTATAAATCTCAAATGTAGAAACTAAAAAACCGTGCATAGATAAACTTCAACTACGAGGTCCCAAGTAAACAAGAAAAAGGACTAAAGTTAACCTCTACAATACTGCCCTCCCTTTGTGCAGGTCGCTCACATGTCATCTTTAGTATGCTTGTAACTTGGCGCTCATTTAGCTTTCTAGAATACCGTTGTCCTTCAAGAATGATGCAAACCTGCAGAATTAAAGCATACGAGCAAGCTAATAAATTCAATACCAATACATAAGACCAAACTTTAAGAAGTACAGAAGATTGATACTAAATGCATATAGCAGCCCTTGCAAATATGAAAGACAAAGACAAAAGCAACCTCCATAGGCAAATATATCGGCCTCATATCACTGCCAGCTTGAAGGCATGGCCAATGAATATATTTCAAAGAGTAATTGTATTGCTTCTTAAAGTACTGGACAACTGATACCGTTGTCCCATCTTGATCAAACCTGCAAAAGCCAATAATCATTTATTTAATGTCAAGATGTGATTAAATACATGAAATGTGAAGAAAGTGCATAAAGGAAACAGGATATAAAAGAGAATAAATACATCAATTCTTTCAATGGGGCTGAGGGTATCCCAGTAATCTTGTAATGTATGGTTTTGTCTGTCCGATGAGTAGCTGCAACCCGGACTCCCTTAAGGGCTTTTTTCAGCTATGAGACGGGAGAAGAAAACAAAAGGCAACACAACAGTTAGTTTGACAAACAGAAAAATTAGAATAAGCAAGGAGATGCAAGTGCTACAAAGGTTCATACTTTAAGACGATCCTGATCAGACAAGCTGCGCCTTGAAGCATCTCGGATGTTCAGATATTCAATTACAAAATCTATTACTGGTTGTGCCTTGTAAAATGCTGTTGCAGAAATATCTAAGGAGAAGAAAATTTCCAACAACAAATATTAATCCTGGAAGTTCTTTCAACAGAGGAGGCAAAAATGTGGAATACAGAGTTTTCAATTCATGAGAAAATTTCTATCATACAAAACACTACGTACAACCATACCAATATTTAGTGACAATCCCATCTGTGTGGGGCGGAGGCTTTGGTAATACCCCCTCCAGCACTCTGCACCGCTGCCAATCTCGCCACCATGTCCAAATGACTGAGAGAAAAACGATCTTGAAATAGATGTATACCTGTTATAAGTTAAGTCAGCTGGCAAACAATATTTGCATTGAACAAAATTCTGAAATATAGAGAAGCATGGAATCAAAAGACAGAAGCTGAACTGATAAAATTTCTACTCCATATCAAGTATCATCGACGATTACTTTGCTGTGGGGCAGACCCTAAGAGCAATGTCCAGAGCTTGAATAGTGTCCTGTGGCAATTCCCTATGCCTACCAGCCAAGAACTGCCGAAGGTTGTACATATCAGTTTTTGAAGCATGCTTTATGGTCACCTTGTATTCCTCCTCCCTAAAATACAAGAGCTAGTACTATATAAAACCATTATATGAACATCAAAAACAATATGACAAAAAGGAAAGGTGGAAATTTTTTCATCGTACCGTTGGTTGCCTTTCACAGGATTAGCTAGTTTTACAACAAATTCTTTAGTTTTGAATGGGAGTGGACCTGCAGTAAACAAGCTCTTTCTTCCATCATAAATAGGCAATCGCCCATCCAAGTATTGTTTATACAACCTGACAAGTTCGTTGATTATAGATCTATTTCTTTCACGAGATCTTGATTCTGGAGTGATAGATACCTATACCAATAAAAAGATAGCTATTCCACGTAAGAAGGTGTGCATAATATGTAACTACGCTTATTCGAATTCACTTGGATTAGATCAAACCATATATTATGAATGATGGAAAATGGAACCTGACAGGATCATGTGTTGAGGATTAACGATAAACATATGCTTGTAGAAGCAATTCAGACTTTTGAAGGTGCGAGACTGAATAGCACGCCTTGTAATTGGCATGGATAGTCATCCAGCAAAATTACAAACTACATGAATAGTCACGCTTCTGTATATATTAGCCTTGGCTGAAATTCCAAGTGACTAGTTGGCCGATTATTAGGGATAAAAATCAGGTTTGCTAGTTGTAAGTTGCCTGAACACGCGCGTGTGCACACACAGAGAGAGATCTCACACACATCGTAATGGAAGAGCTCCTTGTCGGCGACTTGCACGAGGAAATGGTTGGCGCGCACCCGGCACCGCTTGCCGACCATCCCGAACCCCGGCCGCGCGGGGAACACCAACGCCTTGCTCGACGCCGGAGGTAACTTCCCAGGCGCCTCGACCACCTGAGACTCCGCCACTCCTGTCACGGCCGCCGGCGCCGAGGATGACGACCCCTCGCGCGCCCCCGTCACCACCATCCTCCTCTCCACCCCGGCAGCAAGCACCTCCGGCGGCGTCGGAGCCACCACTTCCCCGCCGCCCCGGCCTCGCGCCGCGTCGCGATGGCCACCGCGCTCGCCCCTGAACTCGCCGCCTCGTCCGCCTCGTCCTCGTCCGACTACATTGCCACTATGGCCTTCCTGCTCGCCGGCGAAGTCGCCTCCGCGGCCGCGCCCACGACCGCCTCCGACCTCCCCAACTCGGCCCCGCCCTCGACCGCCTCCATACACACGGACTCCTTCCTTCCCGCCGGACATCTCGCCACCGCGGCCGCGCCCGCCGCCTCCGCCCCGTGAAGACATTGGTGAGAAGATCCCAAAAAAGCGCGATCAAACCACTCGTGGAAGTTGAAGCGGAGGTGGGGGGTGGGGGAGAAATATATATACAGATTGGGTACAGTTAGCCCTTAACGGGCCGGACCGGCAATATTGACGCGTTTAGCCAGGGAAAAAGGAGAAAAAAATTAAAAAAATTATAGATATTGTTAATCATCAAAATAATTATTATTAATAACATAATAAACTTTATTAAATTGTTAAATTACATTACATAGCTGTCTCGTTAAAAATTTTACCAAGTAAAAACTCAATTTGAGAAATCTTGATAAAGAAAAAGGAGTAGATCATATAAAGCTCACTAGTGACTACATCTGAAGGAAAAATATTAGAAATCCTATTCATTTCTATCTAAATACAAATTATCAAAAGATTTTTCTAAGTCTGTATTCTCTACAGTATATTGGAGTCTTAATTCAATTTATTCTCAGTCTTTGACAGTCAGAAAAATTTCGACCATCTCGTTTAAAACTTATTCGTTGCTGTGTTATAGACACATATGCCACTATATTTATGCCAATCTAAGTGGTGCTAAATAATATGGCTTAAGGTGGCTTTTGTCCTCACACATATATCTTCTTCAACTTTGGTCAACTATCGTAAGTTACCAAATGCGCCAATTACAGTTCTCACATTCATCACGTGGTAAACTTCCTCGTCTCTTAACTAGTTTACCTTATCGGGTTTTTATAAAACCATATATTGGTCGTGATTGCCTATGACTGGTTGTATTTTCATTATAACCGGTCGTTATTGGCTTTCGACCAATTTATCATTAAAGAGATAATATTTTTAAAATTGTGATTATAAATATAACTGTTGTGTTAAATGAACCTTTAATACATGAGCTGCTTATATAAAAAAATATCGGTCCGATCAAGAATCCTCGTCAACGGAATAGTTGTGAGAGGCGGTGGTGATCAGAGAGGGAAGGAAACGGTGTCGCTGACCAATGGGGAGGGGGAAGTGAGTACGTAAAAAAAAATTGTCGTGTGGGTTCAGTGTAAAGAAATTATAGTAAGTGTTGTTGTATAATGTACCGGAGAGGTGGTTTTGAGGGTCTGTTTGAAGTCGTTTTAAAAAGTCGTTTTTGACTTTTGTTACAGTGTCTAACTTTTAAATAAAGTATTTTTTAAAATAGGATCTACAAATTAATTATAATACACATTAAAAATCCAACATCTATACCATCTAAAATTATAATCAAATATCTCTTTGTAATCTTTATCATAAATAGTTTTAATTAAAATTTTAATCAAAAGACTTGAAACAAACCCTTAATGTTGTCTATCATGTTGTCTGTGGATGGGCTAGATACTTTAGAGACAATGTTTAAAAACAAACTTTTGGCAATGCCCCAGTGAGGATGCGTGCTAGGGAGGCGAGAGGCAGCACGACCGACCACTATGGCTCGAAACTTGAAGCGCCACGTCGAGGGAGGCGGGCTGCCCCCGTCTGTGACGTCTAATCCTACCTGCCTCGTTACGCACCCCGGAGCAGCAGTGACGATCATAAATTGACCAGACTCGTGCTGAGATCTTGTCTGGATTCGATATGCATCCTGCGCGGCCAACCGTACTCCCGTCTTTCGTTCATTAATAGTTTCTATTACTATTTATTACATCTATCTACTGAAAATAAAAAGAATACAAAGTAATCATTGCAGCAGGTGGGGCCTTTGGAAACTGACTTTGGATTTCCTTGGTCCAATGGTTAAAAAATATTCAGTTATAACGACGCAATAGCAAAATGGGGACCCAAAACACATGAAGTGGCGAAGGAAATGTGTTACACTTAGGGATGCGACGGATACGGATAATGCTCATCTATATTTATATTTTTTTGATCCATATGGATATATCTATGAAGAACAATAGGTAAAGAATCTTACCTTATGAACTAAGAATAATTATCTGAGAGTTACTTATAACAAATACATATAAATAACAGTTGTTGTTAAAAAATATAATAGCTATCTTTTGTGGTTCTACTTAAATTCAACTTTAAATTAGTATTTTTACCAGGTAGAATAGATTATTCCCACTTCGATCTGTCAGATTCTGTGCACTATGGCCTTCAGGAAAAAGCCGTGTGTGATGCCGCTTTTGCACCGCAACAAATGTAACAGGAAGGAGGTAACCCACCTCTGCGAGCACATGCCTGAGAACACAAATACAAAGACGAGCAAACAGAAAGAAGGCAAGCAGCATGTGCACAAAGCACAAATACATGAAACAAGGAAAAGAGAAAAGGCAAAAAGGACCTTGCGAATAGAATCCATTTCATAAAGCAGGACTTGGCTAAACTGACCTTCAGTAACACCATCTCTGCATGTCAAGAGGATGGGTTTCAGTAGAGATATCAAAAGGTTCGCAACAAATTGGACCACATTATGTTCTGTACAAACTGATAAAATATTATCCTTCCAGGTTTGCAACAGCCATTTGCTTTATAGAAAGACACGAGCAGTTCTCTGCAATAATAGAGTTTTTTCAATAGACAAGCAAGATTATTGCAGCAAAAGAATAATCAAAATAGACACTGACATGTCAAAAGTACCTGATCATTCCACCGTACACAATTCCCTTCTGTGGATCCTTCATCTCTGTGAAAAGATCAGTTATGATCTCTTCTCTATGACTTTGTGAAGACACCAAGCATTTGTAATTTGACACTTCTGACCAATCCATCGATGCAACAACCTACTGACAACTTTAACTTGACTTAGAAGAAACTAGAAATACAATACAACAAGAACTCTCAAAAACAAGATTTGTTGATACCAACTAGTAAGAGGGAAGTAAACAGCTTCTTAAAAAATTTGTAAAATATCGCTGAAATATCTGTTTCCTTGAATTTTTGTTGGAAGTTAACAACTCTACAAGCAAGATATAGTACCTATACTAATTTACACACGAGAGAACTCTAGTTCAACAATATTCTCCTTGAAACAAAAGCAAATCAGCACAACCATTTTGTTGCATTTCCTTCAATGTTAAACTTTTCTTTGCTACAAATCCTTCAATGTTAGAATTGCTGAAGGCTTTATCACATTTTCAGGCAGAGATGAAAATAATTCAACAAATAGAACATATCACTTCACTCTGGACAAAAATAATACTAGCTCAAGACACTGCTCTTCGTATACTTGAGTTCATAACCAATGTAATCAATATTTAGTAATCACCCTAAGTAATCATTGTTGATGCACAACTGTTCATATGAATACTATCGAGCCACTACCAGTGATCAAAATGAGAAGATGAACCTACAAAAGTATTGATATCACAATTCTATTCACAAATATTATGTAACGTGAAAGAAACTAATATACACCAGTTACAATCATAAGAGACCAATATTTACACTTGTAAACAAAATAAAGTAGAAAAAGAAAAGTGTGGCACATAAGATTGCTAAAACCATTGTTTTTTTACATAACAGGTGTGTCTAAAACCTAAATGAAAAAAATATCACCATAAAACAAGTCGAGCCCAATCAAAATACAAACCGCTGCAATAGATGGAAAGGCATCCTCCCCAGGGTGGGTAACATCAGCTCTAAAGATCACCGTAGGCAAATCTGTTAACAGAGGTGTTCTCCTATGCAAAGCATCTTCCAGTACTGTATTACGACCACCAACCAAAGATTAAGTCGCAGAAGACGAGTGACCCCAAATCGAAGCCATATTGCACTAGATATTGTTGGCCACCTTTCTGAACATTCGTAGGTAAGCAACACTGAGTCATTTTATTCTTCCTGCACATGTAAGAAATGTCAGAAACTTGAATTTGGATAGCAGAAATCTTGCAAAATAAAGGGATACCAGAAAGAAAGTATTACCAACTTGAATAGGCATTTGACGTGCTTACCATAAAAAAACACTTGCATTTACATCAGGTAATACCATGATTAATAACTCAAGTTGCTGCCCGGTCGCACCTTGTTGAGCAAGCACTTCTGCAGATTGTCGATGTACGGTTCTTAGAGCAACTCCAACATGGCTCCTACTTGAGCCTTCAAACTCAGATTTAAGAGTCAGAACAAAAAACTGAGTTCCAACAGAACCCTACTTGTTTCTCAAAAATAGGAGACCTCATTTGTGATATCTCTAAGCCCTCATTCCTAAGGGCCTGCTCCGGCTCTCATTTTTCAGCTTTCCTCGTTTTTTTCCTGCACCAGTGAAACGTATTTGTATTTGAATTTAAATTTGAATATTCGTATGTGAATTCGGAACAAATTTGAATTTAAATTTAAATTCGGAACAAATTTGAATTTAAATTTAAATTCGGAACAAATTTGAATTTAAATTTGAATATTCATATGTGAATTTGGAACAAATTTGAATTTAAATTTGAATATTCCGAACAAATTTGAATTTAAATTCGGAACAAATTTGAATTTAAATTCGGAACAAATTTGAATTTAAATTCGGAACAAATTTGAATTTAAATTTGAATTTAAATTCGGAACATATTTGAATATTCGTATGTGAATTCAGAAGTAGGGGCCCTGTTTTGAGGGCTCCTGTTAGAGTGCAGCCCAGAAAATAGGGCCCTCAAAAGTAGGGAGAGCCCTCAAATGAAAAGTAAGGATCTTGTTTTAAGGACTACTGCTGGAGTTGCTCTTAGTGCAGCTTCTAAGTTATATTGGCGTGCTTGCCCTATGTCCACACATGATCTCCCGTTTATTTGCTATGATAAAAGAAAAAGGATTAGGAAAAGACAGTCAACCGACACACACTTGGGTGAAAGAAGCATGTTCTGAAAGATAACATCTTTACCATGCCAATATTGTTGCACACAGCCACACACCAACCAAGTTGTTGCAAAACATCCTGATGTCATTCAGATGCAAGCGAGAAGCAAAAGTCAGACAAGCCCAGTACTTGATGGATCCTCCAATGACCATTCTCTGAAAAAATTCACAAACGAAAAAAAATTGATTTTGTTCATTTTTATTCCAGAAAATTAGAGTTGTCACAAAAGAACATGATTTATATCAACAAAGATATGTAAACATTATCATGACTAACACAAAAAGAACTTTTTATTTTTATTCCAGTAAACTTCAGTTGATCACAAGACAAGATGATTTATCAACAAAGACATGGAAAAATTACCATGACTATTGACTACCAAGGTACCAACTAATGAGTACATATGCCACAAAAACACATGACAATGTCATCTAACAAAATTGCAAATGCATATGCAGTTACAACGCTGTTGCCAAAGCATAGATTATAAACATTTCGTGCAAATGAGAAGGTGTAAAGCAAAGCTCATAAAGAAATAGTACATGCCTTGTTATTCATGTTCCACTGACCAACAGAAAGATTACATACTTTTTCTCATCCAGAGTCATGGTATTTAAGCTAAAAAAGACAAATATAATTTGTTATCAGTAGACAATAATAAAAACAATAACGAAATTATCTTTTACCCCAAAAAAGAAACACATTTACCCTTGGAGTGGGGAGCACACGAGCATCGACCAAGGCAAGTTGGTTCACCACCTTAATGCCAAATTCTTTTGCATAAACATCATTGCCATAGCTGTTCCTACAAACTATCTGAGAAGATAAAAGGTGTATATTGTTATCAAAACAAAATAAATAATGTACCAGAATGTAGAAATAAAAAAAAACAAAGGTCAAAGATAGGCAAATGATAAAATACTACTCTCCCTTTGGACGGGTCGCTCACATAGTCACATGCCAATCTCAGTATGCTTGTGACTTGACGCTCGTTTAACTTCCTAGAATAGCGTTGTCCTTCAAGTATGTTGCAAACCTGCATAACAGATGAGCATTCCAATAACATCTGAATGCATTAGACAAAGGGGTGATCGGAATAGCGTTGACTTTTGGCTTTTAGCTGAAAAAACACTGTAGCTGGCTGAAAAAATACTGTAGCTGAGTTAATGGATAGTGTAATAAATAGTGAAAAAAAAGCTGAAGCTAGAAACTGAAGCCGAAACGATCAGGACCTAAAGATTGAAGAAGTTGACAAATAAGTTGGTACATATGGCAGCCTTGAAAAGATGAAAGTAATCAAACAGACAAAGACCAAAGCAACAAGGCAACCTCCATAGGTAGATATATTGGCCTGCTATAAGTGCCAGCCTGAAGGCACGGCCAGTGAGTATATTTCAAAGAGTAATTGGAGTGGTGTTTGACGTACTGGACAACCGATACCCTTGTCCCATCTTGATCAAACCTGTAAAAGCAAATAGAATTATTAATAACATGATGTGATTAAATAAATGACATGCGATGTATGCTTGTACAGGAAAGGAAGAGTGTACAGAAGATAATAGATACGTACATCAATTCATTCAATGGGGCTGAGGCTAGCCAAGTAATCCTGCTGCCCGCTGCGGCCTCCGCTCTCGCCGTCTCTTCCCCACCCTCGGCCACGGCCCCCTCCCTGCTCGCCACCGCGGCCACGCCGACCGCCTCCGCATCCGCCGCGCCGGCCGCCTCCGCATCCGCCGCGCGTAGACATGCGCACGATCTCGGGACGAGCGCAGCACGAACCCCCTAACACCGCCCGGCCCGGAAGACAATCGAGCCAAGGAAGCGACACGCAACGCACGCCCCACCCGCTTCGCAACCGACTGGAACAAAGCCGTGACCCGCCTACGGGGGGTGATCGGAATAGCGATGGCTTTTGACTTTTATCAAAAACATCAGAGTGGGTGAAAAACATCAGAGCTGAGTTGGTTTATTGAGTATAATTAAATTTTAAAAAAATTAAAAATAAAAACAGCACACTAATCTAGGGTGAATGATGCAAAAAGAACATGAGAAAAAAATCAAACAAAAACGAAAAATAAGTTTATCAGAGCAGTGCATCGTAGCTACGATGCACATTCTGATGAAAATATCGCCATCGCTAGCGATGGCATAAGCCATCCTGAGCGCAGCCTACATCTCTCTAAGGTCATTGGGATCTCTCTCTACGAGGTATGGTGGCCAGCTCGGCGCGGCGCTCGGAGATGCGTGTGGGAGGCACGAGTGGCTGATTTCGACCATCTTAGCAACTAGCAGCATTACCTACTATGTGAATCGAAATAAAAGAGATGAAAATTTGTGTGAAAGAATTATATGAAAAAGTGAGGGCTCGAACGTATTTCCAAAAAAAGCAATGATTTTTTTTGCATAAAACTAAGGACCCGTGTATAATTTCGTGAAAACCGCGAGGCGCTATCGAGAAAATAGAGGGTCTTCATGAAAATACGGAAGACCTGTACACAATTTCAGAAAAACGGAGGAGGTTTTGGGAAAGAAAAACATGTCATGGGTCTCTCCACAAAAAACCAAGGACCTGCGCGTAATTTCAAAAGAAACCACAGGGCGTTATCCAGTAAAAGAAGAGTTGATTAGCAAAAAACCAAGGCGGCAGGGATCTTTTCGTAAGAACCAAGAGTCTGTACGTAATTACAAAAACATGGAGGCTTTTTCACAAAACATACATGTGGCATGGGAGCCCACCCAGGCATCCCCCGGCTTTGTATTCTGATGATTCTATGTCTACTGCTGCTGTTGTCTAGTTTAAAGTAACGTTCAGAATAACGATAGATTATGACTTTTTTTATTATAGTTGCCTAATTGTTTACTGTATTTGTGTTGACTTATTTGGTATAATTAAATCCAAAAAATTTTAAAATAGAAAAATTTGTTAGTCCATCGTGAACAATGCAAAGGAATACAGAAAAAACACAAAAAACACAAAATAAAAAAAACAAAAAGCAAAAAATGAACAATGAATAAAACGTCAAACGCCATCGCTCACAGAAGTTGAGCGCAGCCTAAGGTAGCGTTCAGTTTAGCATTGATTTATGGCTTTTTATTATAGCTGATTTATTTTTTATTGTAGCTGACTTATTTTTTTTATTATAGTTGAGTTAGCTTATTTAGCATCATTAAATTTAAAAAAAATTAAAAGTAGAAAAAACATGTTAGCTCATCACGGATAATGTAAAGAAATACGGAAAAAAGGAAAAGACAAAAAAGCACAAAAAAATCTAAAAAGCCAGAAAAAGATGAAATTACTGAATAGTGAAAAAAAGTAGAAGTCAAAAGTAAAATCTGACTTTAAACTGTCTTGAGCGGTGCCTAAGTCGTAACGACGCACGGACGGGGCTGGTGGAAAGTTAAATTTAGTAGTTTATAATTAAAATTATATTATAGTTGATTAAAATTTAACTATAGTTGATGATAGCTTATTTAGCATAATTAATCTTAAAATAATTTTAAAATAAAAAATATATTAATATATTACGGACAATGCAAATAAATACAAAAAAACTAGCAAAAAAGATAAAAAAAACCAAAAAACCAGAAAACACAATTTATAAATAGTGGGAAATAAGTCAGAAACAAGAAACTCAAGCCAGGAGAGGAGCCTTAAATTTGTGATATGTGGTAAATATCAATTTTGAAGCACAATAGTAATTTAAAATAAAAAATTCAGCTCCTTCCATATATCATATGATTCATGTAACTCTAACACAACGATAATTTTAAATTCATATGCTTTAAATGAAAGAGCTAATCAAGCTATTTTAAAATTTGATTTTGTTACATATCGATATGGTGCTCCTGTGGGCTTTGAAACTCAGATTTTTAGATTTGTTTTACTGTAGCGACTAAAAATATACTGTAACAACTGTTATCTTTTTATAGCATAATTAAAATTTAAAAATAAAAAATTATATCATTATGGGTAATAAAAAAGGGGGGAAAGATAAAAAAACCTTCAAAAAAAATTAACAAGCAAAGAAAAATAAAATTAAAAAGTTAAAAACCTGAAGAAACTCGTTAGAGCAGAAAAAGGGGCGTTAAGATGTGCGAGCTGGGACCGTCCCATGCAATTTCTCTGCGGGCTGGCACGACCTAGCTCTAGCCTAGGCCAGGGGTCTAGGCTATGCGCAGCGGGTGATGACCTCGGAGCTAACGCTGACGTATTGATGACGATGACCTTTCAAATTAATTTGACCCAACTTGTACTCGAGCAGTGAGCACCACTACTCTCTGTTTTTGATTTGCCATGCTCGCTCGATCTGGTGTTTCCCAGCTACTCGTGGGTGATCGGAATAGCTATGATTTTTAATTTTTGATTGAAAAAAATACTGTAATTAGTTGAAAAAATACTGTAGCTAAGTTAGTGGATAGTGTAGTGAATAGTGAAAAAAAACTAAAGCTAAAAACTGAAACCGAAAAAACCGAAATATCAGAACCTAAGGGGGTGATCGGAATAGCGATGACTTTTGGTTTTTGGCTGAAAAAACACTGTAGCTGGGTGAAAAAACACTGTAGCTGAGTTAGTGGATAGTGTAGTGAATAGTGAAAAAAAAGTAGAAGCTAAAAGCTGAAGTCGAAAAAAAACCGAAATGAGTGGGGCCTTAGGTCAGGTTAATCGGAACTGTAGCAAAAATCACTGCACTATGTATGACCGTCCGATTGGAACCGGAGAAAGAAAGCGCATGATGCATCAAGGAAATGTGTTGCACTCAGTAGGACATATATTTATATACATACACGTAAGGTATAGGTGCAACTTTTTTAAGATTACAGAGGAGGATGTACACTACGCTCGCATCATACGTACACACTGTGTGCGTCGTACGGAAACATTGAGCCCGAAAAGCCAGGCCCAGCAAGTCTCACCCTTTCTAGGCCCAAGTACGGGCAGATCATAATTAGCTCGGCCCAGTAAGGTCTTCCCGTTTCAGGCCCATCTGAACAAATCATCGCTAGCCTCGTTCTGATCTAGCCCAGAAAACGTTTCCTTGACGTACCCAGATTCCGCCCAAATATTGTGAGCTTTTCCGGCTCTTTTCCGAACTCGGACCGGCCCAACTGTTTTTTCGGCCGAGAAAGATGGGAACATGCTGTACTACTATCAACTAAGCTGACGCAATTATTATCCAATGTAATGCAATATTTTCTATGGAATCAACACGACTAGGCCGATAAAATAACCCAATGTAATGTAATGCAGGAATTATTTGTTGGAAATAAATGAGCTCAGATTAAGAGTTTAATGGTGAACAGCGCTGCACAGTAGCGCTACAGTGTGCTACAGTAGCGGAGCCCAGGCACTATTAGTGCTAATCAATTGCACGTAATGCTAAGTGTGCTAATTAATGGTGCACAGCGCTGTGCAGTAGTGCTACATCGTGCTATAGTAGCGGAGGCAATACTGTTCACGCACGCAACGCGTCAACTCAAGGGAAACCCAGATCCATGTGGATGCAGCCATTGCCCAGGCATTCCCATGTTTAGGCAACGTTCAGTTTAATTTCTAGTTTTTAGTTTTTTACTATTTATTTATTTTTATTTTTATTTTTATTTTACTTTTTCGTATTTCTTTGTATTATCCGTGATTACTAATATATTTTTAATTTTTAATTTTTAAAAATTTAATTATGCTACAAAATCAACTCAGCTACAATAAAATATAAGTTAGTTACAGTAAAAATATCATAAACCAGTGTTATTCTAAATATCCCTTAATATAAGGAGTATTTAACTCAACTTGTACTCGAGCACCACTACCATCTCTTCTTTTTGTTTTTGATTTGCCATGCTCGCTCGATCTGGTCTTTCCCAGCTACTCGTCCTGTAGCAAAAATCACTGCACTGTGCAGTAGTATTCGGACTGAATTATGACTGTCCGATTGGAACCGGAGAAAGAAGGCGCATGATGCATCAAGAAAATGTGTTGCACTAAGTAAGATATACACACACAAAAGGTATAGGTGCAACTTTTTTTGAACACAAGAATTGTGAGAAAGTAAAGGCACACTACACATCAAGAAAGTCAGTTTCTATTTCTTGTTTCTACTTTTTTTTTACTATTTAGTAATTTTATTTTTTTCTGGGTTTTTCTAGATTTTTTGGCTTTTTTTTTACTTTTTTTTCTTTTTTCCTGTATTCCTTTGCATTGTTCGTGATGGGCTAACATGTCTTTTCTATTTTTTTATTTTTTTAAAATTTAATTATACCAAAGAAGCCAACTTAGTTACAGTAAAAAAAAGCTAACTACAGTAAAAAAAGACATAAGCCAATGTTATTTTAAATACCCCAAAATATGCTGTCTCAATTTCCTTGAGGTGGTGGCCTAGTCACAACAAAAAAAGCTACTAGCTCCTACTTTTTTAAGGGGGTGATCGTCTTAGCGATGGCTTCTGACTTTTGGCTGAAATTTCACTGTAGCTGACTTTTTTTACTGTAGATGATTTAGCTTTTTGGGCATAATTAAATTTAAAAAAATGTAAAAATAGAAAAAATATGCTAGCCCATTACGGACAATGCAAAGGAACACGGGAAAAAAGAAAAATGCAAAAAGCTCAAAAAATTTAAAAAAATTTAGAAAATGACAAATTACTGAATAGTGAAAAAAAACTGAAACTGAAAAAAAACTGAAACGAGCGGGGCCTAAGAATACAAAGGAGGATGTACACTACTCTCACACCACATGTACACACGTGTGTGCTTCCTTCGGAAGCATTGAGTCAGAAAAGTCAGTCCCCGCTTTAACCGGCTGAAAGCTTCAGCTTATAGTTACGGTTTTTGGCTTAATGTTGAAATTGTATTATAACGATTGTTAGTTTATTCTAAATTATTTAATTAAAAAATAAAAAAAACTTGAAAAAATTTGAAAACACTCCACCGATAAATGGAAGGGCAAAAGGCAAAAGCAAAAAAATCAGAGAAAAAGCTAAAATCCGAAATTAGCTTTTTCTCTGATCCAAGCTCTGGTATGAAGCAATTGATGAGAATGAAGAAACCTCTGATGGCTCTGGCGACTCTGATCCAAGCTCTGGTATGAAGCTAAAATCCTATTTTCACGGATGATAACAGCATAAGTGCGCCTCTGTAGTTTGTGACTTGTTATCTTTATTATAGGTTATGTGTTTGCAGAGGGTATTTCGTCTTCTTCAACCATAAAAGGCGCTGCCTTGGTGAAGCTCTACAATTTTGTTTGATAGAAAGAAGCAAATACTTTATGCGATTATTCAGTGTCACAGTTATGTTGATGGAAATTTTCACCTGTTATCATACATATTTTTAATGTCCCATGCTTGCGTGAGGAACCTTGTTTACTTCATTTCCACTTTGCTGGTTTAAGCTATATATTGAGATTGATAAGTTGTCCTGTCTTACTTGCTCAACTTAGAACAGCGCTGGAGCTCCATGAGCGTTTTGTGGAGGCTGTGAACGACCAAATCCAGAAACAAACTGTAGGGTAATCTCACCATGAGTTATCTTATCACGTTCTAATCCATCTCATCCATCCAACCAAACACAAAATCGATTCATCTCATCTACCTTTATTTTATTAACCAAACAATAATATGTCCCATCCACTCAACCAAACAGCCTCTTATTCTATTCCATCCCACCAAACTCGTTTGATCGAGTTGAGCCGGCCGCATGCGTGGGGCGTGGGCTATTTCTGGGTTAGACTGTTGGGCCGTCCGTGAGGCCCATGCGATGCGGCAAGCCAGCAACAGCCCAAATGCCCCCATGTGACACAGCGTCCGCTCGGGAAAGCTTCCATGCCATGGTGTTGACGGCGGCAGAGCATGACAAAGCCTCGACGGCTCGTCGCCGGCAAGCCCGGACAGCCGTCCAGGTTCGCATGGAGGTGCCTCCGCGCCTGTTCAACGCCACGCCTGTTCAACGCCATGAACAAACACAGAAGATGTTAGACCGGTGATCAATTCCTGGCGTTTCCTAACGCTCACCTACCAGCTGGGGCCTTCTGCTTGCAGGTTCTCACAATTAACAATAGGTTTACTAATCATTTGACCTCAACGCCTTGGATCTTGATCAGTTCAATTGCTCGCGTTCTATGCCCGAGCTTGAGCGATTCAACTCTGTTTGCGTCCCTTCAAAAAAGAAGAAAAACTCTGTTTTATGCGTGTGTGCTAACTGGACAGTACAGTACATCATCTGAAGAGTTGACCGTGAAGTACAAGTGTGTGTGTATCTTTTGTAACAACAAAACATAACTACTAATTCTTACTTTATGGTGCTAAAGTCTAATAAGTTAGGTGAATATATCTCAAGAGGTCAAGATGAGTGACAAGATGGTGTTTTGCAGAGGTTTGACTTGCAGCTCCTGTTGCTGTCTAATGGGATGTGTTACTGTCATGGAGTATGAACTGGAGTACTGAACTGTGGGTTTTTACCAACTGGCCAGCATTTGCAAACTGCTGACTTTGCAACACACTAATGAAATATTGCATTCTTTTTTCAAACCCAAAAGTTAAATTAGGCCATTGGAACCTCTCCCTCCTCATTCTCTCTCTTTCTTGAAAGGGCATGGCATTGGAATCTCGATGCTCATCAATATGTTCACTTCGGTTTTGACTAACGAAAACATTTCACTTTCAAGCACCTGTACTGTAACACATTGCGGCATCATCGGAACGTGTTTCAACAGCTCGAACGAAATGCCGCGTCAGTTACAGCAAAAAAAAAAGTCGCAATAGTTGGTAATGCGCTACAACATTGCAAAATTTTACCCAAGAGATGGGATGCACGATCGAGAGATCTCACATACAGTCATCGTCCGATTAGCAGTGGCCGGTAAAGATCTTATCGACGAAAGAGAATGAGACGAATCTTGATAGGTAAATGATCAAGGCTTCCGCGGCTCTCTCGTCTGTACGAGAGAAATTCCTGGCCCATGCATGGACAATTGGAGACCGATGATGACGTCCATTGGTCAGTTCAAAGCCTCCAAAGACTAGCTAGAAAGCAAATCCGGTGTGACGGCACAAGACTTGTGCCCGGTACGTTAATTAGGTGAAGAACTAAGAACGTTCCATTCAACAACAATCACTGTAGTGTATATTATATATGTAAAGACAAGGTAAAATATGTGAGCAGTGATTTGTACGCACTGATGTCCCCTGCTCTTCTGTTTAACAGTACTCGCATGGACCATGGACCTCACCAACCTACCAGCCAACTGCATGCATGTAATTTTCTGGAGTTTTTTAATAACCCATTTTTTTTATTAATATGACAAAAAATGAATACCTGAAAAAAATTTATTATCCCTGTAATTTGTTTCCAGGGTATTTTACTTTCGCCATATTAATAAAAAGTGGGTCATTTAAAAAAACCAACTTTCTGCAGCTTCTCGATCTTACTTGTCCATGCTGTGCGCACCACGAACTATGGCTGTGCGAGTTCATGTTCCTTTTTTTTCCTCTGCTCTTCAATCGGTCACTTGACTTCCACACACACACATTGCAGACATGCGTACCGACCAGACGGATCACAACGATATGCTGGCATACGACGGACATCTTGCATCAACGGCTCCAGTTTTTTGGCCTCAATACTCCTGGAAAAAAAGTACACCGTCTGATCAGAGTTGACCGCGCGTGCGACAAGTACATGCCCTGTGAATACTGCTAGATGCGCGTGTTAGAGTTTAATCTTGTTTACGTTTTGATTTTTTGTTAGATTTGATACTATTTGTAATCATAATTACAAAAATAACCGTATATAAACCGTATTGATAGAAATAGCATTTTTGTCGTCTGGTAGCCGGGCGGAAACGCCAGCAGGGTGATGTGTGGCCCCTGTCGTCCCGCGGGCGGACGACAAGCCGCCTGCCGCCCTGCCATCGTTTGTGATTTTTGATGATACAGATATTAGTTTTTTAACGTGTACTACAATTAACTTGTAGACCTCATCTTAAAAAAATACTCCGTTTAAAAGTTAGTTACTGTAGTAAAAACTAAAAACGACTTTTAGAAGCTGCAAAAAAACAGATCCTAGGTAAATGATCAAGGCTTCCGCGGCTCTCTCGTCTGTACGAGAGAAATTTCTGGCCCATGCATGGATCAGTTCAAAGCCTCCAAAGACTAGCTAGAAAGCAAATCCGGTGTGACGGCACAAGACTTGTGCCCGGTACGTTAATTAGGTGAAGAACTAAGAACGTTCCATTCAACAACAGTCACTGTAGTGTACAGTATATATGTAAAAATAGGTAAAATATGTGACCAGTGATTTGTACGCACTGATGTCCCCTGCTCTTCTGTTTAACAGTACTCGCATGGACCATGGACCTCACCAACCCACCAGCCAACTGCATGCATGCAACTTTCTGGAGTTTTTTTTAATAATCCGTTTTTTATTAATATGACAAAAAATGAATACCTGAAAAAAATTTATTATTCCTGTAATTTGTTTCCAGGGTATTTTATTTTCGCCATATTAATAAAAAGGGGGTCGTTTAAAAAAAACCAAATTTCTGCAGCTTCTCGATCTTACTTGTCCATGCTGTTCGCACCACGAACTATGGCTGTGCGAGTTCATGTTCATGCCCCATGAATACTGCTAGATGCCCGGAGTTGACCGCGCGTGCGACAAGTACATGCCCGGTGAATACTGCTAGATGCGCGTGTTAGAGTTCAATCTTGTTTAGTTTTGATTTTTTGTTAGATTTGATACTATTTGTAATGATAATTATATAAATAACCGTATATGAACCGTATTGATAGAAATAGCATTTTTGTCGTCTGGTGGCTGAGCGGAAACACCAGCAGAGTGATGTGTGGCCCCTGTCGTCCCGCGGGCAGACGACAAGCCGCCTACCGCCCCGCCATCGGACGACAGCACCCCTACCTGTCGCCCCATGAGAAGAAGGTGATTTGGCTAGCTAATTAGTTAGCTTAATCATCTGTTATTTTTTATTTTGTTTAATATTTATTTAAAATTTTTAATATAGCAAATGAGCTCAACAAATTATAAAAATTTACATGTAGTCTTCCGACACAACATAGTTGACAGTGTAATTTTTTTGCTAATTTTATTTACTATGAATGTTGCTTAAAAATTCATACGATTTTAATATTCATATGAGCTGTTACATATAGCAAACGAACTCCAAAAATTACAAAATTTTATGCAAAGCCTCCTAATATAGCCATAGTAATTATGTAATTTTTGGAAATTTTATGTACTCTAAGTTTGTCATGTTAATTTAATTGTTAAATTAGCGATGCCACGTTAATTCATGTTAATTCAACGTGAGGGTGACATTGAGTCCACCGATGATGATACGGGCCTCTCGGATGCTTCGAAGTAGCGGTACACAGCGCTAGGGTGTGCAATGTACACAGAGCCTCAACGTTCACGCCGTACCTAGGGTTTGGAGACTTCGGTGGCAGAGCTCCTCCAGTTTCATTGCCACGTCGTACGGTCAAGGCAAGAGTTCCTACGCACCATGAGAGAGATTTTTAGAGTCCTTTGTTCATAACATTATTGCTGGCGGCTCGGAGTTCAGCATGTCTCAGCTAGAAGACATTGACCCTTACCGGACCCAGCCTGCTGTATCTCAGCCTACTAGATCACCGCTGGCTACTCGACAAACGAAACGGTCTCCATACTTCCTCCGAACTGAGATGCAACCTCTGGACCAGCTGACATACCCCATAGGACATGCTCGTACTCAACAGAAGACAAGGTCACGCACAAGGAGGCAGACGCGGCGAGGAGATATCAGTGGCTCAGATGAGTGAGCCATATCGCATCCCATGTGACACATTTTTATACTATTACATGTACTTATACAAATATCATAACGTAAGAAATTCTCAAAAAATAGAGGTCAGACACTGCAAAAGATGCATAAGCATCGCTAATTTAACGATTAAATTAACATGAATTAACGTAGCAAAGTTGGAGCACATAAAATACCCAAAAAAATTACACAATTACCATGACCGCGTCGGAAGGCTTCATATAAAATTTCGTAATTTTTGAAGCTCATTTGCTATATGTAACAGCTATAACGAATATCTAAATTGTATAAATTTTTGAGCAACATTTAGAATGGATAAAATTACCAAAAAATTACAAGTTAACTACGTTATGTTGAGAGAGTGTATATAAATTTTTGTAATTTTTGAACTCATTTACTATATTAAAAAATTCAAATAAATATTAAGCAAAATAAAAAGGCAAGTGATTAAGCCGTCCTAATCACCTCCCGTCTCTTTATGGGGTGGCAGGCCCCCTGCCATTCGGTGGCGGGGTGGTAGGCGGCCTGCCATATGCTCGCAGGATGGCAAGGAGCATGCGTCACCCCATTGGCGTTGCTGCCCAGTCACTGGACGGCAAAACACTATTTTTGTTAATACGGTTTGCATATGGTTATTTTTATAATTATGATTGCAAATAGTACGGAATCTGACAAAATTCTTATGTTTTTAGATGTATTTGAGTTATATATGTATATACATGCTTGCCATATACATAGAAGATGAGTCCGTAGTAGAAGCCGAGTTTGAGTCTATGTCCATATCAGTTTCCAAATTGTGTCACACTCTCTCTCTCTCTCTCTCTCTATATATATATATATGTAGGAAAAATACTTTCTACACCCGGGTGTAATTACACCCACGTCTAATATACCACCTAAACGAACTTGAAATACTCCTTTATCACTTTGGATATACTCATATACTAATTATAAGATACTTCAATGTGAACCACATGAAAAAATTGTAAATGAGTCCATAGTTTTTAGCGTATTTTATAAATACCTTTATATACGCACATAAAAAGGAATATGTCTAAAAAAATATACATACTCCCTCTAAAAAATTGTTCATACCACCTAGATGATCTTAAATACTCGTATACTATACGTACATACTCTCCGTTACGCGAGATACTCCCTACGTTGTGAGAAATGATATAAGGTGTAATTACACCCGGGTGTAGAAAAGATGTTTCATATATATATATATATATATATATATATATATATATATATATATATATATATATATATATATATATATATATATATATATATATATATATATATATATATATATATATATATATATATATATATATATATTCTGTACTCCTTAATAGCAAGCAACGAAGAGGGAGAAGAAATAAAAGAAGGAAAAGCAGGGTTCTTCTGCTCCTCGAGAAAATTGATCTATTGTCGTGTGGTGCTTCTTCTCTCCGGCAGCAGGGTCATTGCTCCTTCAGGTGACAACAGAGAGCAAACCAGTTTACTGCTGCTTTGTGTTGTCTTCACGTCAAGGGCAATTGGGCAAAGCAGGTTCCACCGAGGATACAGAAGGACGTGCCGCGACTGAGCTGGGATTAAGGAAAACGTATAACAGCGCGTATATACGGGCGTAACGCATGATGCAACAGTTGCGTTCTCACTACGGCCTGGCCTAAACGAGCTACCTACCTACCAACCGCATGGGTTCTCTCGCCTTGGCCGCACAAGTTTGGCCCCGCTCATTTCGGCGCTTCACCGAACACAAACACTTTTTTCACTATTCACTACACTATCCACTAACTCAGCTACAGTGTTTTTTCAGCCAGCTACAGTGTTTTTTCAGCTAAAAGCCAAAAGCCATCGCTATTCCGATCACCCTCAAAGTGGTTGGTTTGTGCCAAAATCTGGTATTATTTGAGTGTGCTCAGCAAATTAATGGCCACATAATTTTGGCTACAAGTGGTAAGGAAGTGAACTAACTAAAGAGTCCCAAGTTCAATGGAGCCTTGCCAAAATACTAATTGGCAACAAACCAAGCCTAATATGGTCAATGCTACCAAACTTTATCAACCAATTTTTTTTTTGGGCAAACTTAGGCTTCCAACCATACAGCGAACTTTCTTCTTTCTTTCTGCCATTTTATCCAGTCATTTGACTCCAATGCACACATGCATCCTTACCATACTTATCTCGACAAAATCTGTCCAGATCTGTTTTGCTTTTGCCTCAGCTAGCCAGCTTAGAGGATACGCCAGGCATCAATCCGATGGAAGTGCTCACTGCTCAGCACGTCACAAACAGTATATATGCATTATGAGCATGAAATATGATCGGAACAATCGCAAGGAGCAGATAGTCGACTCGTGGAGATTGATTACCGCTAGAAGACGATCAACTTCTTCCACTATACCAATACGCACTCTATTGAACCGAGCTGCTTCAATACTCCTTCCGCTGTACTACGTGTCTAGTGGTAATGGCCCCGCTCAGAAGAGCTTCTAGGCATTGGGCGGGGGCGATTAAAACACTGTACAACTACAGTACCTGCTACAGTAAAATTATTATTTTTCGGTTTTTTTAATTTACTTACACTTTTTTTCGTTTTTTGTTTTCGGTTTTTTTAAATTTTTTTTACATTTAATTATACTCAATAAACCAACTCAACTACAGTGTTTTTTCAGCCAGCTACAGTGTTTTTTTAGCAAAAGTCAAAAGCCATAACTATTCCGATCGGGGTGGCTCATGATCTTTTATTCGCGTGGTCTCCTAATTTACGCTGTAAAAATTTTAATTTGTGTTAGTATAGCCAACCCGTATTCCTTGTTGCGCTCGTAAGTAAGGGTTCAAAGAAAGACTTTGGTTTGTTCTGAGTTTGGATATTATTCGTTTTTGACAATGGATTAATTTAGATTTTTAGAGGTTGTGATCACATAGCAACATGCATGTCAACAAAGATAATCTCATGCTAGCTCCTTAAGGGAAGATCGACAGAGATAATCATATGCTAGCTCCTTGAATCAAAAATCCAATATTCAAAACTCAACCAACTTCATTTTCAATTCCATTTCCTTCTTTTAAAAAAACAACCTCTCCTTCGATTTAATCAGCTAGGTGGACCTCAACGATCGGTCAGGCATTGACATACATGCAAGATCATACCAATAATTCATATCACAATCAGGCACTCAGTTTTCTCGGTCGGCATGCAGAGTACACTAATTAACAACATAACGATACACATACATACATACATACATACATATATATGGACTGATCAAGTCTCTATCAGGTCAATTACGCAGAAGAAATTAAGTTAACACTGACTAACTGTTGTTGAAGTAGAGACAAGTGAAAAGGGGTGTGGTAATATTTGAACTGATCAAGTCTCTACCAGGTCAATTACGCAGAAGAAATTAAGTTACAACACTTGCTAGGTCGGTAAACAGAGGAAAATTAGTGAGAAAAAATATAGTGAAAGATTGAGAGTGCTAGTTTTAGCTTGATCTTTTAACTCTTTAGTCGCCATCTAATGATGAGAGGGGGCAAAGGTTTCAACTTTCAAGAGGTGTTAAATTCCATGCACAGATCAATCATCTCTCGAAGGGAGATTTGGATATTGGAGTAGTTTGTTAATGGAAGATTGGAAGGGAAGAGTGTTTATTTTTTCTACTCATTAATTAATTATATTACGCATGAAGATGAAAACGTATGCAAGTATATACTCCCTCCATTTCTTTTTATAAGCCGTATTTTGGCTAAGCACAAGGACTAAGGAGGTTGTAATTAAAACCAGAGAAAGATAAGAGAAAATGACAATACTACCTATGCTATAAAAACATTAAAAATAGTTTGTGATAAAGTTACTTATAAATCCAGGAGAGAAGATGTGATAAAATAAAGTCTGACAAAAAACCATCAATAAATTTGCATGAACACATTATATTTTTAAAAAAGTTAGCAAAACTATATGTGTGATATTTTGAATTGGATGGAGTACTAAAACAACTTTTTGTAGACTAAAATGGCATGCCTCAGTTATCCATAAAATTCATTAGGTATGCCATAGTTAATGAGAGGAACTAATGGTGGCAAGATGAATCCAACGGTAGGAATTAGGATCGATCAAAGGAGGTCTATACGATGCACAGTATAGATCCCCTCCTTTTTGGTGAGGAATGGATTATATATAATTGTCATGCCATGGATGAACGTGGTAGCTTGAATTGGAGCAAGCTTTATATGCAACAAGGAAATATATAACACCCCATTTGGCTTTCAGGTTGGCCTTGGAATTGTGAAATTGGAATTCAATTTTAAGGATGTAACTATTTGTGTCCCACCTAGAATTGAATAGATGATCTCAAAGCCAATTTCAAGAGGCATGATAGAGTTATAAACAATTCTTAATGTACACCCTGTCATTTATCTAGAATTCACTCTGCAAAATTAAGTAAAGTTCAGTATTTGGAACTTCAACCTCACGTTCACACCATAAATTTTCATGAAATTGACTGAAAATTATTGAAGATGATTTGACGTGTAGATAAGCTAATTTGTGCACATTAGTGAGCCTAGATGCACATGTGGCCCTAACATCCTTGTAGAGAATGATTTTGTAATTAAAAGTTTAGTATTTTAAATTTTAACCTCATGTTCACACTGGGTGTAATACAAAAAAAAACAAAAAGGGGTAGCTGGGCCAGGCCCAAGGCCTACCCGGCCGGCCCAACCACCCCCATAAGAGGGGAGCTAGGAGGGGTGGGGAAGGAGGCAAAAACCAGATCTGCCTCGCCCCGTGAGTGCGCCGCCGCCGCTGCTCTTCCCTCCGCGCATGCGCCACCGCCGCTCTCCCTCCGCGCGTGCGTTGCCGCCGCTCTCCCCTCCGCGCGTGCGTTGCCGCCGCTCTCCCCTCGTCCCGTGCAGCCATCGCCGCTTCTCTTCGCCTGTGGTTGCCGCCGCTCACCTCTCTCCCCGTGCAGTCGCACCGTCGCCATCACCCTGCGCCCCGTGTGAGCTCCGCCGCCTCGTGCTTCTGTTGTTGCCCTTTGGCCGCTAGTCCATCTCGCTGTCCCTAGGCCGAGCCTCGCCACTTGTGCGCGCCACCGCCATCGCTTACCTCTCGCCGGCGCTGCTGCCCAGCTGCTGCGCTGCTCTTCGCCGTTGGCCGTCGACCTCTTCCCTCCGGTCAAGAAGGGTGGGGAGGGGAAGGGGGTCTGAGCGGCCAAGAGGCGTGGGTTGCCGAGCCGCTGCGAGAGGGAAAAAGCCGAGTTGGCCAGTTGTGACTGAGGGAAAAAGAGGGAGGCTGGCCATGAGGAGAGGAAGGGGGAGAAGAGGAGGAAGAAGGGGTTTCGGCCGGGTGAGGGCAGAGCAGGCCGAAAGAGGGAAAAAAAGAAGAAGTTGCTGATAAGAGAAGAAGAGAAGAAAAGAAAGGAAAAAAAAGGGAGAGCCAATCCGATGCCCGATTTGCCAGATCTGACCAAGACAACGCCCTGATCCAGTCATTAGAGGCTATGGTAACGCCTCGAAACCATTTCCCCGTTTATGTATCGTTTTGCGTAGAAACTAAAATATCGATTCTTGAGATTGGGTCATGAATGGGTCGATTGTCGAGTAGCGAGTTAAATTCGTGTGTTGGTTAGAACATGGCTAGCGGCTGAAATCCATGTGCAGAGTGGTGATGTTGTGGCCATGTGAGTGTAGAACTGGGGAAGTGCGATGGCTGTGTAGTGTTGTGTTGGTGCATGCACGACCGACTTGTATTTTAATGAATGCTTAGTGAGTTAGTGAGAAGTAGTGGGTACTCTGGATGAGTACATAAGGACCATGAGGTGAGAAGATGATTAGTATGGATTAAGAGGTATGTGTTAATCAGTATAGACTAATTAACAGATCTTAGATCCTGAGATAGTTGTTATGTTAAGCATTAACACTGAATGCTATCGTTGTCTAACCACCGGGTCAGCGAGGAGTCTGATTCAATAATGTTGTATGTGACGGCTTTACACGTAGAAACGACACCGTTCGTCTATGTGTGTGCATATGCTATAATGTAATTGAGGATGGATGTTTGTACAGGTGGTGGCTTGGGTTTGGTGCCGCCCACGCATCGTCTATCAGGCTAACAGGTAAGTGCATAGTAAAATGGTATATTTGGGAAGTGATTGCTATGAATTTGGTTTTGATGCACTACCTACCATGCTATTGTGAGTTGTTTATTATTGTTGGCATATTGGCATAACGATGAATGTGGAGTCATGGCACATGTGAATACCCGATGCTATTGTGTTAACGAATAATAGTTAATGGAATATGACATGTTAATCTGTTTAAATGGAGAAGCTGCATTGCATGCATTTATGTCATGAGAATAGACAGTCTCTGTGGCGTCTATGGTCTACTCTGTGTGGACCCTCCACGGGAGTGGGGAAAGACCTACTTCGGTAGGCACTCTGCGGGAGTGGAGAAAGACCTACTTCGGTAGGCACTCCACGGGAGTGGGGGTTGATGTCCTCGTATGAAAGAGGACGGGCATAAGGTCCCCGCATGAAAGAGGGCGGGCTTGAGTGAGTATCGACGGGTGCTCACTCCGTTATACCGGTATAAGCTAAAGGAAAGAAAGACATATGCATGAGCATACGCATTTGCATGGCAACAGAGAAAAGTAGCAAATACGGAAATAATGGTTGATAAAGATTGAGATAGATTGTGTGGAAATGAATGGTAGCATCTGTGTTGGATACAGAACGTTATGCGCATCTGTTTTTCTTTGTACTTGCTGAGTCTTCGAACTCACCCTTGCTTTGTTGTTGTTTTAGGCGTATGGTGAAGGCGACATTCATGGGTGAGAGTAGTACACGTATATTCCCACGTGCAACAGTAATTCACATATCATCTCTAATAGTTGTGATCCAAGTTTAATAGCTGCTTTGGTAATTAGCATTAAATTTGTGTTATTTTGTATAGTTGTAGAGTCGTGATAGTATTTCGGGCTCAAGGGTTGGGCCGGGGTGTTACACTAGGTAAAGCTTATATACAGTACCAATAAAGTATGTACGTAATCCATTAATTGTTTCTGTAGATCAAGTCTAGAAAAAAGGTCTTTGTTTAGCTACAACTTTTTTTAGATGTTGTAACTTGCGTAAATTAATCACACTGGGTGCTGTTATTCATGAGCTAGCTAAGCTATTACTACTGCTGCGTCAAGAATATAATCTCAGTTCCCTCGCAAAAGAGAGAGAAAATAATCTCAGTTGAGTACTTGAGTGCACGCACCTTTAAGTTAGCCACCTTATATGTATATGCATGCATGCAATGGCACAAACTTGATTAGGCGTGTGCATTAAGCACTGTATAAATTAAAGGCACTATGAAACCCGAAAAATATACTAAGATGACTCCTCTCCTGTAACAAACAAACGAACATGTGCAGAAGATAGATCTAAAGCGATCAGTTTGGTTTTTTTGATCGCTAGCGGCAGCGCTTTTCACTGTAGCAGGTACTGTAGCTACAGTACCTGCTACGGTAAATTTTATTTTTTTTTGTTTTTTTTCGTTTTTTTGAAAAATTACTTATACTTTTTTTCGTTTTTTTGTTTTCGGTTTTTTTACATTTTTCTATATTTAATTATACTTAATAAACTAACTCAGTTACAGTGTTTTTTCAGTCAGCTACAGTGTTTTTTTAGCAAAAATTAAAAGTTATCGCTATTTCAATCACCCCTTAAAAGAAGGCTATTCCTTCTGAAAATACGCCGGCTCCCCAACTTATTTTGACCATGCACACACCGGTGACCAGACCAGATCCTCATCGGAAACAGTGTGGCAGGCGTGTGGAGTTGGTATATGGTCACGCTAGCTACGGGCACGAGGACGAATGAATAATGAATAAGTCTATTCTTGTGAGTTACAGCTCGGTTTTTAGTTATTACTTTTAATTTTTGTCAATATTTTTTAAATAACAGTAGATGATAAAGACGTGGCTACAGTTTTAGATTTGAAAAAACGTTTGAAGAATCCGTTTTAAAAGATCATCCTATTTGTTTCAATTTTGAAGAAGCCAAAGGACAAAAACACAAAAGAATAGAGCCTATGTGTCCTTCTTTTCAGTTTATGGTTTATATCTTATGACTTTCTCTAAACAAATAAATAGGATGTGTTCTCCGTCGTCTTTTCAAAATAGTTTATCAATATTTGATACGTTCATATAAATGTTCACAATAAAATAAAAAATTATTAATTGTAACCATGAGCTATCAACTATAGAAAAAAGATTCCACCTAGTAGCCAGTTACCGCACGTCCGCCGATATGGCTGTTCTGTTCTGCTGGTGCTGCCGCCGCGTGGATGCGTGCATGTAGGCGTGTGGACAGGCTGCAGGGCATCGATCAGGCAGCACGCGTGCATGCATGCAACCAGGGGAGTATCAATTGATCCTGCACCAAATGCGCCTAACTTGCCAGATGCATGCTGCATGCATGATCCTACGTACACAGGACTGGTCCTGGGATTTTATAGATCTAAAGTAAAACTAGAAATAGAGACCCTAGTATAAATATCTAAATATAAATTTATATATATATATATAATTTTATCAACAAACACTTAAAATGCGTTATATATTAAGAAAAATTCATATCAAAGAGTTTATAGATATTACCTTAAAAATTTCTTCTAACATTTCTAGATGCGAACTCATTGATGATGGTATTGATATCAATCTCATCCAATAATTTCTTCTCAATACATAAAGTTGCCAAGCCGTTTAACCTCTTTTGAGACATTGTTGACTTTAAATGATTCTTCAACAATTTTAACTTTGAAAAGCTTCTTTCAGCTAATGCCACAGTCACATGCATAGTAAATAAAATCCGATAAGCAATAGAAATATTAGGATGGTGATTGCAACTTCTTGCTCACAGTATTTACAACAAATAAAATATCATACCAAATAACCATACCAATTATAAACTCAAAGCTACCAAGCAATTAGGGGAAATAAAGAAATGACCACATGAGGAACATGGTAAAGACTAAAGATATCACTAACAGGAATTCAGTATTGGTAAAAATAGAAAATGATACACGTTTTAACATCAATTAATGGAAATTTTTCATAGGAACCATTTGCCTGATTCAACCATATTTCCGTACTTAACAATCTCAAAGAACCTACTCGGCCTACAACTCCCATTTGATTTTGCGTAGTCTATTGTCATGGATGATTTATCATTTCCAATCAATCTCTCCTATTTAATTTTGCGTAGTCCATTGTCATGGATGATTTTTCATTTCCAATCAATATCTCTTGTAGTGACTGGATTGCAATCAAGTGTCATTGGCATGCAGCTGAACCTTCTTGTCCTTGGGTAGACTGAAAACATGAGGTACTGAAAAACACTTATAGCACAGAAGTGATCAAAGGAAACAAAACCAAAGCAGGTGATAATTGTTATGGCAATATGATACACTATAGCGATAAATAAACTCCATGCCTAAAATTAGCACTCGGAACTCCGACAGCATGCAAAAGATTGTAACCTCGATTCTATTTCAAGGTTACATGTGCAGTAAAGGTAGTTCTATTAACTTATCTACTAAAATTTTAGACGTATTTGGGGATGATCCGAGCAAGACCTCACCGAGCTTGAAATCCCCATCACCCGCATCCTCCCGCTCCGCCCGAGCCCCGCCGTCGCGGCCTGCCGGCGGTGCTCAGACTCGACGGCGACGCAGAGGACGTGGAGGAGGCATTGAGCACGTACCCGCGAGCCGAGCCGAGCGGATCGCGGGCGCCGGAGAGAGGCGGCAAGCACGGCGGCGGCGAGGTTCGAGCACGCCGAGGACGACGACGGGCTTGGAGGGGCCCGATCGCCTGACGCTCCTCGAGGTGGTCGGCCGCCGTCTCCGCACCGCCACCGACGGCTCCCGCATCAGGCGCTGGCTGCCCGTGCGGCGAAGGAACCGCGCCGCGCCGCGGAGACCTGCGTCCCTCCAGATCCCCCACTGCAAGCCGCAGAAGCCCGTGGCCAGTTTTGGGGCCCCCTAGATTTTGGGGGCCCGGGGCGGCCGCCCCGCTCGCCCCCCTAGGGCCGGCCCTGTACGTACATGGTAGATCACTAGATCGATACTCACCGTGCATGTCGAAAGCTTGTCCGGTTGGATCGAAGCTGTTCGATTCAAAGACGTTGTTTGATCGAAAGTTTAGTTTTTCCAACACGCCTCCGTTTATTAGCAATTTCGATCAAACCGATCGATTAGGTTCTATGCTTAATTGGTAGGCATTTGATCACTACATGGATCAATCTGATTGGTTGATATGGTCTTGTGACAATCTAGTTGGTTAGCCAGTTAATCCATAGCTACTAGCACGGCGACGGTAGCAATAGCACCTGCATACATAGTTATTGAAATCGGATCGGTCATCAAACCGCTTGAGCTTCTGGATCACAGTTCACTGGTCCAACCGGTAATTAACCGGTCCAACCGCTGGTTCAACATAGCTTAACAATAAATGTAACTTCCATGTAACACAACATGTGGCCTGCTCACTTGGCTAGCGGGGCAAAGCAATTGGGCCAATCACTAGGTCCTGGGTTCGATTCCCCCCTTGCGCGCAATATTTTTCTGAAGTTTTCCGCCTTCCGCGTAGTGGTGCGGTCCAACCGGCACCGGTTTTGTCCAGTTTATATCAAAACTGGCCGGTTTAACGGGGAATTTTTCGGTTTAGAGCGGTTCACTTGCATAGCCGGTCTAACAGTAAAATAAAACTGGATTGGGTTTCGGTTCTGGTTTTTCTCGGTTGAACCGTTGGTCCGGTCCGGTTTTTATAACTAGGCCTGCATAGCGTGCTTGCGTCGCGGTCACGTCATTCCTATCTTATAGTAATATATCCGTATATTGCAGCGAGATTCTCAAAAACGATATATATCATAAAATATGATCTAAATTATATAATAAACATTAAAAACATGACCTAAATGTGCGTTGCAACAAGGTTCTTCCTCACTTCTAAGGGTGTGTACACCTCCTCCGAGCCAATGTACCTCACCTTCCTGTTCGTCGTTCATGCCGGTGCATGACTCTATGTCTCGGTTCTCGATCTCGGTGGTGTACACTTCCATGCCGTCATTGTCCTCAATGATGTACACCATCGTCTCGTCATCCGCATCAGTATGCTTCTCTTCTTCGTCACTGAATACCGCATCGCATGTCTCCTTTTCTTCACTATCCTAGTGCAACGGTAGTATGACGGTGCACGGGATGAATGAGTAGTGGAGGGACTAAAGGAGCTGGCCTCGTCACCTTTTTTTCATGGTTGTGTGTCGGATTGAGATCTAGTGGCTAGTGGCACTGGTAACCAGTGCTGTCACTCATCGTGGATCTGATCTGCAAAACTACTAAGGCGCTGGTGCATAGCATAGGAGAGAGAGGATTAGAAGAGATTGCTCAGAGTGAGGAGAAGTGGTGGCCATGATCAGGACACGAGATAGCGAGAGTAGCTAACGATTGAGGCCTTAAGGGTGTAGTCACATGGGGAAGGAAAAAGAAGCGGTTAGAGTGCGAGTGTGAGGCCATGAGCAGTTCAGTGAGGGAGTCCGCTAACGACATGGGGCTCATATGTCACCGTATGTCAAGAGGAGACGCTGGAGTGCGCTACGGTATGGAGAAGAAAGGGGGAGGTAGCAAACGGACCTATATTAGTAGAGAAAAAACTGGCCTATTTGGCTATTGCATTCGATAAGCGGCAGCAGCACTATTCATTACTATAAAAATATTTATATTAGATGTCTCATTATAAACAGTTCATCAAAATCGACAGTATTAAATGTAATCACAGATGGTTTAGGTTTAGAGACTGTCTATGTTGTTGTCAGCACTAAAAACCGTCTATGAAAAGATAATATCATAGACGGTTCATGGTGAGCATTGTCTATGAAGTGTCTGTGATACTTTATAGACGGTTTGTATTAAAACCATCTGTGATATATTTCTCACCTCTCAATCCCCTAAAATTGCATAATCTCTCGCCTGAGTCTGGGTAGGATTTCGTTCCGAAACACCTTTAGTAAAACGGATATAACTTTTGCATACGATGTCTGTTTTCGATGTTCTTATACTCATTGAAAAATCAACGATGAGCCTAATAAAAAAATCACGTCACGCTAGTCACCCTCTAAGACCCCCAAAATCAGCCATCTTTAGCCTTAAATTTGCATCGTAAGTTTTTGATTTCTATTTTTGCCAAAATTTTCGATCTTCTCTTCAAAATTTGGGGTTTGCCTCAACTATAAAGTTGTAGATCTTGTCAAAACCTTTTAAACGAGCATATATAAACCATAGAAAACTTTACTATTTTATCTTTTGAGACTAACTGTTTACATTGCACCGATATATTATCTTCTACCATTTAGCCATTATCACTGACGGTTTTTAATAAGATCCATCTGTGATATTTTCGGTTATCATAGACAGTTTTTTTATTAAGAACCATCCGTGATGTCTATATCACAAACAGTTTGTTATCCGAACTATCTGTGATAAGCCCCGCCACACACCGATCCGCGGTATCTCCTTCAGGATCCCGATCGCACCCATCCATTCTCTCCGCATCGAATGTGTAACATCCTGATTTTATGAGATTTTTAAAACCTTGAATAAAAAAAATAAATTTCTGGAATTTTCTTGAATTTAAAACAAGCTTAAATGAATTTTAAGAATTTAAAAGAATTTAATATGATTAAATTCAACATCAAAATTTGCTAAAAATATTTTATTTGGGTTCCTTATCTCTCAAGGAATTTTCTGGTATTTTTGGTGAATTTTCTGGATTTATTTGCTATTTTCTAGAGCTCTTGAAAGTTTATTTGAATTCCTGAAAAAAGAAATCTTTTTGGAAAATCTCCCCGCCGCCCGATCTTTCTCTCTCCTCCACGCGTCGCGCATCCTCGCATCCGCGCCGCCACCGTACGCTCCTTCCCGCCCTCACCCGCTTCCCACCGCCCGATCCCACCGCCCGCCACGCGTCGCGCATCCGCGCTGACACGCGGCGGCACTAGCTGCGTCCTTCTCCGTCGCCCGCCTTCCCCTCCCCGATGGCTGACACTTGTCACGCATCGGAGCTGTCCCCGCCGCCGGATCTGATCCGCGCCGTCCGTTTTCACTTACCCCTTCGCTTCTCATCTGACGGCCCGGTTCTTTTCCCTCCGCCACCCGTCACTCATCCGAGCCATCTCTCTTTTTCTCTCTCGACGACAGCGGTCCCGCTGTCGTGCCCGCTGTCTACGCTGTTTACGCCTCGCGCGCTGCCGCCGCCATTATCGCGCCGCCCGAGCTCCGCGTTCTTCGCCTCCCGGCCGCTACTCCTCGCCATTAATGGTTCCGGAGAGCCCTCTCGTCGAGCGCGTTAACTAGCAGGCGTTTCACCTCGAGGCGTCGCCCGTTTCCGCCGATTGGAGACGAAAACCGTCGCGTTTACTCCGGCGAGCTCGCGCGAGCGTTACTCCTCCGCGGTGTATAAAAACTCATCCCCGGGAAGCCTTCTCGCCCTTTGCGTCTTCCCTCTCTCCGCTCGCGTCGTCACCGCCGTGTTTTTGAGTCGTCGGAGAACGTTTTCGTCGTCGCCGGTGAGCTCCTCTGCCGTCCCCGTCGCTCGCTCCGCCCCTCGGTCCGCGCGCGGCGCCACGCATCGCGCGCGCTCCTCGGTCGCGCGCGCGCGCGCGCCCGCGCAAGCTGCGTGTCCGCGACGCGCCAGGCACGCGTCGGCGATCCAGCGGTTCCCCGCCTCCGCACCATCGCATCCCAACCATCCGTCCGAGATCGGAACCGCGAGGCATCAGCGCTCGCCACGCGTCTCCCTCTCCGCCGTTGGATCCACCAACACTCCGCAGCCGCGCCCACGTCCGCGACGCCTCATGCAGCACGCCCGTCACGCGTCGCCAATCCACTCCCCGCGCCACGCCACGCGTCGGCAATCCTCGCCTTCCCGCCTCCGCGCCGCCGCATCGTCGCCGTCCATCCGGATCTGAGCCGAAGGCTCAGATCTTGCCTCGTGGACGACCGCGAGCCGTCCGATCTCGCCGCTGCCGCCCGCGCCCGAGCCACCCACGTCAGCCCTAGCCACGTGGCATGCCACGTCAGCCCTAGGCCACGTGTCGCGCCACGTGTCACGCCACGTCAGCCAAATCCCGCCCCCGAGCCACGTGTCACGCCACGTCAGCGTGCCACGTCAGCCCTAGCCACGTGGCGGCATATGCACGCGCCACGTCAGCTCTCTCTCTCTCCGTGTGTACTGTGCTGTGAGCCGGGTTCACGGTAGACTCGGAATTCTGTGCACCGGGTCCACAGAACAGTGCGATTTCCGATTTTTCTGGATTTCCTTTTTGATTTATTTTCCGAGAGCCCGTTCTCCTCCGTCCTAGCTCCAAATTGACCCGTTCAAATTTCTAAATTCATCTAAAATTCCAAACTTTCATTTGGTATATTTATTTTGAATTTTTGAGTTTGTATTTTATTTTATTTATTTAGTTCTCCTCGTTTCTCGTGTAGAGTCTGAATATTCGGAAGATTTTCAAGAACAACCTCGGGAAGATTCAGATCAAATTGAGGAAGGCAAGTCTCATTGACCATTTTGCTCCTATGTTTTATAAATAGTTTTTGCAAATTAATTTAAATTATTTGCAAGGCTATGTTTAGTAAATTGATAATTCTAATTCTAAAATTTAGATAAGCACCCAATTTGTTATGCCCTCCTTTAGAAATTACGTACCATGTACCCTTGTCAACTTAGGATAATATTTAGCTCAATAATGAGTTAGTATTACTTTTGTTGAATTTAAATTATTAGCAAATGCTTAGTCTAGCTGATAAATAAAAAAACTCATATGAGAAAAATGGTTAATGAATGATTTGTGATTTAATGTTTTGTTTGAAAAGTGGTAATAGATGTTACCACTGTAAATTTAAAATAAAAATGAAGTTAAAGGTAAAATTTGACGAGCGTGGATGGAATGTTTGGCTGGTGCGGGTTAGCACGAGAATTGGGTTTGTGAATGATCCACCCTAGTCGTCTAAGGACCGATTCTTGTATTTGTCCGATCTGAGTAAAACAGTACAACCACAAGTTAAAATGGGTACAACCTAGCTAATTAACCTATAAAAGTTTAGTTTTTGTGTCACTATTGGAAAATGGGTATCAGGGATTTACTGATTACTCAAAGTGAGGGCAGGGACTTACTGCACTCACATGGCGCAAGAGGAGGCTTCTGAATGTGGTGGATTTAACCCTTCAGCGGTGAAACCTCAGCGAGTGATATAAAACTATACTAGAGTAGGTGAAAAGCTTTGTGATATTTTATCTGGGTCTCATGCCAAAGGAAGCGTGTTGACTGTTAGGATAACATATCTCTTGTGGGTAAAGTTGTACGCACTCTGCAGAGTTATAAAACTATTCGAATAGCCGTGCCCACGGTCAAGGGCGGACAAGGAATGCATTCACATAGTAGAAATTTGACTTTGAATTTAAAAAGAAATCGTTTCAGAAAACTAGAGAGTGGATGGAACTCTCGTGAAGTTGATCTGGTGGATGTAACCAGTTCAGGTGGTTTTAACCTTGATTTGAATCTTGGCGGAGATAGCCTATTTATCAGTGATGGTGGATGTAACCTTCACTAAAGTACTTATTAAACTTCAGATTATAAAAATTAAATGTTTAATAAAATGCTTTTAGAAGGAGTATATAAATTTGAAATAAAATGCTGATTTGTGCAAAAGAGCCATATAGCCTTCCTTTGTTCAACCTTGCATCTAATGCATCTTTCCCAAGACTTGCGGAGTACTTTATGTACTCACATAGTACACTTCAAATAATTCTCAGAGGAGGTTGAAGCTCAGGAAGGAGACTACGACTACTGTTCCGCTTACGGCTGTGATGGTTTCTTTCCGGAGGACTAGGTCTCGTTGCTCAAGTCAATTGCCTGTGGCAGATTGATGGGCCGTTTATCTGAATATTTTGTTTCCGCTGTTTTATTTTGTGTAAGAGGTTCGGTGAACCGCAGTTGTAAGGCCTTGGGCCAGAACTTATGTATTTCCGTTATTATTGTAATAAAGCGTTGTTGGCAATGTATCATTTTGTCTGATTATCTGTGTGTACTAGCGTTGATCTGGGACTAGTACTGCAATACACAGGGGGGGTCCGGGAGTTTCTACTCCAGGGTCTCACAGAATGGCAGGCACTGGTCTCCTCCCCACCTCTCGCTCCTATTAATCTTCCTCTCCCTACTCTAAGAACCAATACCACCAGTACTATTTCAACTCATTTATACGCGGCAAGAGAAGGAAGGAGTTCGGTTCAGCAAGAGTAGCTGAAATTTCGCTTGAAGCAAGATGGAAAAGAAGAAGGCAATTGCAGATTTGCACTATTCCAGGTTGTCGGCATCGAAAAGGGGCTTTTGCTTATTACATCCTAAAAGTATGGCATTTTGTTGATTTTGGCATAGAAGCTGAAAATGATGTTCGTTGCCTTTATGTTTCTACTACTTAGAACTTTTCCCTCTCTACTTATTTTAGATTGTAGTTTAATGAAGGATGTGTAAATCTAGTTTGCATTAACCTGAAGTTTCTTGTAGTGTAAGCATATTTCTGAATTTGTAATTGTAGATTTGTAAGTGTTCTCTTGTGTATATAGTGCTATATGTATTTCAGATTTAAAATTCAAATTCAAATACGTCGTTTCGCTTTCAGAGGGCATGGCATAGCTACCTTTTCCTAAAGTTAGTAGAAAAATAGTAAAAATTTTAGGTACTATCACAAACAGTTTTATGGTATAAATCGTTTGTGAAGCTGTATTACAGATGGCTGCCACCAAAAACCATATATAATATGTAGGTATCACAGACGGTTTGAGACAAGAGCTGTCTATGATATGTCTCTCATCACAGACGGTTCTTATTTTGAACCGTCTGTGATATGTCTTTTATCATAGATGGTTTGTGATTAGAATCGTTTACGATATTATGCTTTCACAGACGGTTTATAGCTAGAGTTGTCTATGATATTTTGTCTTCATAGACAGTTTTAGTTCTCGATTATCATTGACTTATTGATCAAACAGTTCAAGGAACTGTCTGTGATGATAGTTTTGAACTGTCCGTGACGACTCTTTTTATAATAGTGATTGGATGGAAATGCTTTCACACATCAATATGAGTTGTATAACTTTTGAAGCAAAAAAGATAAATAATTATCATTCACCTTTCGTTCATACTTTAATAATCGTACAACTTCGGATAATGATATTTGGTAGCGGACGGAATACCAGTAACCGAACGGTATACTCGCGCACGGTATGTTTCCATTTCCGTTTTTTTAACTTGACTAGGTCACTAGACCACTCGCCACAAATTAAAGATGCATGTATACATACACAACAAGCAATTAGTCGATAAAAACAATCTTCCACACAAGAATAAAAAAAAAGGGTGAGTCATATTGACCTTGAGGTCTTTGGTCTAATTACTCTGCAAGTCTCCGAGTTATACAGGATTTGTTCATATTGATTATAATCAATAGTTTTTTTTTATTATAATTGATGGTTTTTAACTAAAAATAAATAGTAACAATTGAAAGAAGTGTCTTTTAAAAGGAGTGGACGAGCGGTAAAGAAGTGAGGAAGAGATACATACGTGATATGGAAGTTAGAGGAGGGATGTATGATGTGTCTGTAATCTCTATCTCATCCTTAAAGCTAGATGAAATAAGATGAGCGGAGAAGCTGCATGAGGAAATCAAATGTGCATGAGGAAGGAAATCAAATGTTTATATTTAATTCTTGTAGTAGCGTATTAGTAGTCCAATTGTTTACCCGGCCCGTTATTTCCCTTGTACTTGCACGTGGAAGAAGTCCGGGTCGCCGCGCGTTTACATACCTACTCTGGGATTTTCCGTGTAAACGAGGAAGCTACCGGTCAGCCCCGCTGCTGCCTTGTTAAAATAACAAGGATACTTCATCAAATGTTAATTTTATCTTGGACTTGGAGACATTAATCTTGGTCTATTGGTACTTAATTCTATCCTCTCTCTATAGCTGCCTGGCTGTGTAAATCCATCTAGCTATCTAGTGATAGAAACACACAGGAAAATACATAAATAATTTGCTGAGAGATAAAACTAGAAGCTATATATATGTCATGTCGTGGCATCGTGCATATAAGCTAAGCAGCTCAGCTGCCCCGTCGATGGCGACGCTAATTAATCAAATAAATATATGAAGCTCCGAGTACACCACGACCAGTTCAAGCCTTCAAACGCAATCTCCGTCGAGGATATGGCTGGCCGTGTCCAACTTTTAGGTCTCGCATATCCCATGACCAAAAGGGCACAAAGCTAGCTAGCTTTGCTTGCGTAGTCGCATACATATTGTGCTCTATATATATGCTCTGTTTGTTCCAGCATTTAGCAGGCAACAACAACAAACAACACAAACAACATCTAGCTCACTCTCTCGCTCTCTCTCTGGCTCACAGAGACAACAAGCACACGTAGCAAGTGTATTACGTGCATGCACATCGAGCAAGGAGGGAAGGCACGCAGATATAACGGCAACATGAAGGTTAAGCTCGGGAGCTCCAAGATCGTGAAGCCGTTGTACGACGGCGGCGTGGCTCCGGGCACCGGCGAGAGCGTGCCGCTCAACGTGTTCGACAAGGTGACCTACGACGTGCACATTGCCGTCATCTACGCGTTCCGGCCGCCGAACCCGCCGAACGCGGCGCTGGAGCTGGGGCTGGCGAAGGCGCTCGCCGTGTACCGGGAGTGGGCGGGGCGGCTCGGGGAAGGGCCCGACGGCCGCCCGGCGGTGCTGCTGAACGACAGTGGGGCGCGGTTCGTGGAGGCCACCGTGGACGCGCCGCTGGCGCTGTCTATGCCGTTCAAGCCGTCGCCGGAGCTGCTGCGGCTGCACCCGAGCATCGACGGCCCAGTGGAGGAGCTGGTGCAGGTGCAGCTGACGCGGTTCGCGTGCGGATCGCTGGTGGTGGGGTTCACGTCGCACCACCACGTCGCCGACGGGCAGGCCACGAGCAATTTCCTCGTCGCGTGGGGGCTGGCCTCGCGGCGGTTGCCGGTGGAGCCGCTCCCCATCTGCGACCGGGCCACCAGGTTCCCGCAACGCTACCCGCCGCTCGTCGAGTTCCCGCACTGGGGAGCGGAGTACTACGCACCCAGCAAGAAGCAGCGCGCCGACGACGAGGACGAGGACGAGGAGCTCGGCGCGGTCGCGCACGACAAGATCAAGGTCCACAAGGTGCACTTCACCAAGGAGTTCGTGGAGCGGCTCAAGGCGCGGGCGTCGTCGGGCATCCCGCCGTCGCGGCGCGGCTACAGCACCTTCGAGAGCGTGGTGGGGCACCTCTGGCGCGCGGTCACCGCGGCGCGCGGCCTGGGCGCCGGCGAGACCACCAAGCTCCGCATCTCCGTGAACGGGCGGAACCGCATGCGCCCGCCGGTGTCGCGCGACTACCTCGGCAACCTCGTCCTCTGGGCTTTCCCGCGGTCGGACACGGGGGAGCTCGTGTCCCGCCCGCTGCAGCACGCGGCAGATCTGATCCACCGAGCCGTGGCGCGTGTGGACGACGCCTACTTCCGGTCGTTCATCGACTTCGCGTCTTCCGGAACCGTGGAGACCGAGGGCCTCTTGCCGACCGCCGACGAGTCGCAGGTGGTGCTGTGCCCGGACCTGGAGATGGACAGCTGGCTGGGCATCAACTTCTACGACCTGGACTTCGGCGGCGGCTGCCCCTTCTACTTCATGCCGTCGTACCTCCCCATGGAGGGGACCCTCTTCCTCGTGCCCTCCTTTCTCGGGGACGGCAGCGTCGAGGCCTACGTGTCCTTGTTCGAGAGCCACCTCGAGGAGTTCAAGAAGATATGCTACAGCATCGCCTAGCCAGCAGCGTAATCAACTCATCCATTCACCAGCATCAACACGAGACCGACAAAATAATCACCAAATTAAACAATCGCAAGGCGCCTAATTAACTATACTAGAAAGAGACAAAAATACACACGTATATCAACTGGCCAGCTGTATGTAGGAGCTCAATTAGCAGCATCGACCATTTCGATCTCGTTTTTTCCCCCTCTCCTCCTTTGACCTTTTTGTGCGTGCATGTGTCACGCATGCATGCAAGCATGATGAGTACAGTTTTGTCATTAGGTATACGTGCATGTTTTACTAGGTTTTGTTGCATATCTAGTGTAATTCCAAATAAATTGAATTGAAGCACAGGAGGGTCAACGTACCTATGTAAGTAAGCATGTAGATCGAAGAGACCATCAATAATGGACAATAAACATCAAGCAAGTTCTTTCTCTATTTCTCTGATGTCTTCCTATATATGCACATAACAAGATGAGATTAGTTAGACACCAGAATTGCTCAGTACTATGTTACTACGTCCTACTATATATTATACTCGTAACTATCCAGTGTACGCAGAGTGATCGACAAATCAGAGATGGTGAATGATTTTTTAAAATATTCTATCAAATATCAATAACAATACACAGCGAAACACAGCTTGAAGATTGACCAGGTCTAGCTTGTGCTCTTCACTTCGCTGCAGCCACAGCCATGTAGCGCGCAATGCGGCACCATGAGATCTACTTCATGACCAAGTACGTGGGCCATGATGGGCCTTCCGAAATCTACCTCATGACCAAGTGCGTAGGCCAGAGCAAAGCTCATGCAGGCTGGGTTGGTGAAACATACAGGCAGATAGAGAGAAGGGAGCATGGTGATCAGTTCGTTTTGATGCGATAGTTCGTGGATGCATTTCCTGTTTTCTGGCCCGTTTGCAATTCGGGAAATCTTCTATATTAGTTCTCGCAGAAATCGAACTACTTTAGGTAAAATTCCTGTGTTGCTTTACAAGTTACTCTGACCACTCAAGGTAAATTAATTTGCCACAATCTTTCTATCCGTTGCTCTTAGTTTAAGCGGCGGAAGCTATGGAGATAACGGCTCAGGAGCGACACCGCTCTAATACCATGAGAGCGTTGAATATTTGGAATAATCACGCTATTGATTTATTGATTCAAGTCACAAAGGGTTATATATATATATATATATATATATATATATATATATATATATATATATATAGCCTGGTATGGCTAATGGGTTCGTATGACTAATGCGAACAGAAATAACTAATGGAAACACATGACTAATATGAATACAACACATGATTAATGTAAATTTAAGGTTGACTAGAGTCGAAGCGACACACAGAAGCCAAGGCCATGTAAACACGCAAAAACTTGCTAACAAATATGTTGTGTAATTTTTAGTATTAATATTTCAATGTAACCGATGATAGCGTATGATGATGAAAAAGTAGTGATCAAAATGCTTACTAAAATAGAAAAACCTAATAATAATATTGATTAGTTGCAACAAACTCTAGATACTAAAGGCAAAATCAAAGATAAAAGTTGATCGATATTGGTAAAATACATCATTCGATATCAATGGCCTATTAAAAGAGAACAAAATTACTTAAAGTTTTTAAATAAAAAAATAATCAAATATAAGTTGATGCATTATCTTTTAATATTTACGTTATATCAAATTCATAAAGCGATAAACCATAACATCATTAGTAATTTTTGACAATTCTTATTTCTCCACACAGCAAATAAGTATATCATTCATGAAATTATCACCAGTTAATTAAAAGTTAGCTAGATATTTGTATGTTCAATAGTTCAAAAATAATATAACAGAAAAATATGTTCAATGATTTACTTACTTAGCATTACGGTTAAATACTACAATTTTACTCCCAATTTGCAACAAGCTAGGCTATTATTCCCAAAATCAAAACCCTAAGTCTTAACCCTACAATTCGACAAAAATCTATCAACAACCATCATATTGAAATCCTAGCTCACAAATTGGATGAAATTTAGAGTAAAGTATATACTGATCGGGTGGATCTAAGTTTCCTTCGGCTGGCGAGGGCATGAGGCAATAGGGACCAGGCGACTCCACAGAGAGATGGTAGGTGAGGCCGGTCAGTGGCGCCGATTTCTCCTATTCTTCAGCGATTGGTCGCTGCCTAGTTGGGTGCAGTTGTGTGGCGGACGTGGTGTACATCTCTTGGCTAACCATATGAGATGAACAAACGTCGAGGGCTGCTACGAGGTGACATGCTTCGGGGTCATCAAATGGACGTCATGGCCTGTTACGATCCTCCCTTTTATACTAGCTTAAGGGTTGGCTTGATTTGTTGTAGTTGGCTCATGAACTAAGAGAAGCATAGGCTTCTCGTGGATTACTGCTAGTTATTAAAAATTTGGGTTGCTAGTGCTGTTTTCATTGGATTTTAAGGAAAGAACCGGGTGCACTGAGTTTAGAGTAGAGGGTTCACACATAGACTGAAAGTGCTAATTTCTACTAAATTTTTTTTTTTACATCCGATGTCCTGTGACATCAGAATTGACTACCTAGTTCCGCCCATGCCCGCCATTCTTCTCCCGCCCCTCGACGGGCCCGGCAAGCTGCGGCAACCTCCACGATTACTTGGACACCAAAGACACAAGTTTTTGGACACTCCGACATCACTGCAATGGCCTCCTCTTGTTTTTCGACCATGTGGTTAACCCCGCCACTCGACAATGGGCGCGCTTGCCGCCGTCTCCACCTGAGCTTTTGGGGATGGAGGGCTTCAACTATCACGAGTACCTCGTGTTTGATCCCACCGTGTCGTCGCACTACGAGGTGTTCATGGTTCCCATGTTCCTTATGAATGGAAGCCAGAAGACTATCATTCTCACAAACACAAGGACGAGTTAGACCCTGCAATAGAGGAATCAGAATGGCCGCCGTCGCCATGCGTCATTGCGTCCTGTACGTCTTCTCGTCAAGGACACAGCGGTGGAAGGAGAGGCGCTTTATCCGGGAAGGGCACGCCATGGGGACTGTCGTTGACATGCGATCGTGGATACCTACCATCCGAGCAGGACTACGCCATCTACTGGCGAGGACGACTATACCAACAGTACCAAAATGATTTTGTTATGAGGTAGTTTCTCGCACCTTAAGCACCATCATTTTATTTTGATTTTTCTCTTAAACAGACCATTAAATTCTATGCTTTCTTATTTACTTTTTTGACAATGATTTGTCTTTTGCAGGATTACCTTGTCGAATGATAAATACCAAGTAATTAGACCGCCCATGGATATTGAAGTGAGCAAATATCCTGGTAATCTTCATCTAGGGAAGTCGAAGAATGGGGTGTACTGTGCATTAATCTTCCGTCGTTGCCGACTTCGTATTTGGTTTCTTGACGAATCGTATGGCCAGACGGAGTGCGTGTCGAAGTATGACAACAACCTTGGGCCCATGCTGGCACATTGGAAATACGATGAACAGATCGATAGGCCCTGGATCTTATGGTACAATGATGGACATGACAACAAAGAAGCAGAGCAGGGGACAAATTTGAATGGAGCTCTGACGATGATAATGTTCTTGGCACTAAAGATGGGGTTGGACATGGTGAAGATGACAACAAGGAGGCCCATCTGTCGGCGAGAGAGAAGAGGAGAGAGGGAGGGAATTGACAGTCAGATAGTTGCCACGTGGTACAAAAGAAAGATCGGGGCCGCCGACCGATAAGCGAAGGGTAAGTGAAGGTGAACGGCCGAAATTTAATCGGGTGAGGGCAGATTGAACCAGGGTGTGACACTTGTCGGCCCAAGGTGGGTTTGACTTTAAATTTTCTTTCATGTTTTTCAGAAATTCTAGAAGGCTTCAAAAAAATTCTAGAAGATAGCTAATGACTTCTAGAATTAGCTAGGACGCAATCTATCTTCTGGACAGAAAGTAATAGATCCAATCATGGTATTGCAAATCAATAGAATTTTGATCTAGATTGATCTACGATATTGCAATACGTAATAGATTAGTTTGGAGTTTGCATACTTTATATCTTGTAAAGCGATTCGTGCTGATAACGTGTTGAAAAATAATAATAATAACTTTTGATGCAATCTATGCAACCAATCAACAGAGAATTAGCAAAGAATAACAGGAGACAACGCCAAAGGAACGAAGTCTCTAATATCATCAGATCTATTCTTCATGTACATAGGCTTGTCTATTTATAATCAAAAGCCCTCAGAAGTAGATTCGGTATTTATCTACAACACAACTTTCTAGATTTCTTAACAAACATTTCCTACGCTTGTAACTACAAATGTTCCCGCTCGTTTCAGCTTTTTTTCAGCTTCAGCTTCTAGCTTCAACTTTTTTTCATTATTCAGTAATTCGTCTTTTTCTGAATTTTTTTTAGATTTTTTAGATTTTTTGGGCTTTTTTGTATTTTTCTTTTTTTTCTGTGTTCCTTTGCATTATCCGTGATGAGTTAATATATTTTTTCTATTTTTTAATTTAATTATATCTAAAAAATTAAATTAGCTAAGTAAAAAAAAAGTCAGCTACAGCTACGAACGCTAAAGCGGCATAAGACGAGAGGCTGCCGCTGGAGCGGGACGCCATGCTATCCGGGTCGGAGGGTGCCGTGCCACCGCGCAGTTGGATCAGCAGCCGGCAAGGGAAGGTCAGGGGTAGCGTCATTGCGAAAATTTCTCGTAACGGCAACCCTAATAGTAGTGGTTTATTTTTATGCATAATTTCCCCTTTACCTTTGCCGTGTTATTGCAAGGTCGAGCTCGGTTGTCACGGCGGATTGCTAATAGCGATATTGCAACGTCACCGACCTAATTTACTCAAAAGAATACTACGAAAGAAAATAAAATAAATATTGACTACTCACATTATATGTATAGAAATTAAAAGAACAAGGAGTATAAAATGAATAGGCCATTTGTTCCATTGCTCAAACCGGTTGCAACAAATATGTGCTAATATTTGAGATGAGACTTCTAAATTAATTGTTTTAAGCTAACTCTCCTATCCAACAGGGCGTGTAGGGAAAAGATGCAACTATAACGTCACCCGTATTTAGCCTTAAATTGCCCAAGTATTGAACTTTCAAACTATTCAAATGATAGGCAAGTCCTCTTCTCCCTGATCCATGCAAGAAGACAATCTCTTTGTACGGATGAAATCCAATGAATGAAATATATCCATAAAAGCAATTTTTAACACTATCTTCAGTGTCAAGAATATCATCATCAGAGCTCCATTCAAATTCCTCCTCAAGTAGTGCTTCGTCATTGTCATCTTTAACCCCATACCCAATGTTGAGAGCATTGTCATCGTCAGAGTTCCATTCAAATATCTCCTCCACTTGTGCTTCACCGTCATTACCTTCTTTATAGTTCTGTAAGATCCAAGGTCCGTCAATTCGTTCGTTATAGTGCTTAAATTGCCCCAGTTTGCTGTGATGCTTTAAAACCCACTCCATCTGACCACATGACTCGTCAAGGAACCAAACTCGAAGTCGGCACCGATGATGAAGTAGCGCACAATACACCCCCTTCTTCGATTTTCCTAGACACAGTTGGTCATATCTGCTCGCTGGAACATCTGTCGGCGGTTTGATCACTCGATACTTACCATTTGACAAGGTTATTCTGAAAAAAAAAACGTTGGCAAAAGCGTTGATAATAGACAGTAGAATTGAATCGTCTTGTCGAGGGCAAAAAAAAAAAAAATGAAATCAGAGCTAGAATAAAAGTCAAAAAGGGTGGTGCTATGGAGATACCTTATAACAAGATTACAATGGGAATGCACGTAAAGTGCTCCCTGCCAGTAGACACCATATCGCTCATCATATGAAAAATAATCTGATCGCATATCGGCGACAGTCCCCGCAGCCTCCCCTTCCCGGCTAAAGGACCTCTCCTCCCATCTCCCTGTCTTTGATGAGAAGACACGCAGGACACATGACGACGGTGGCCATTCCGATTCTTCCATCTTAGGGTCTAATTCATCCTCTAAATTGTGATAGGGAGATTCTGGTTCTTCCATGTTGCCGTCTAAGACATCCTCTAAGTCTTCGTCCTGGGACTTATAAGAAATATAAGGGACTAAAAACACCTCATAATACGGTGACACGGAGGGGTCAAACACAATGTACGAGCGGTCGTAAAAGGCCTCCATCCCCGAAACTTGTGGCGGGGGCGGCGGCAAACGCACCCACTGCTGCGTGGCGGGGTTAACCACACGCTCGTCGAGCAAGAGGAGACCATTGCAGTGATCTTCGATTGACGGGTAATCAAAGTGGTAGTCCTTGATGTCCAAGTAGTCGAGCTTGCCGCAGACCGCGGCCCCCCGTCGAAGGGCGAGAGAAGAATCGCGGGGGTTCTGGGTTGAGGCCCAATAGCATGATGAAGATGCCGCCGAGTTTAAATTTGAATATTCGAAAAAAAATCAGAATAAATTTGAATTTAAATTTAAATTTAAATTCAGAACAAATTTGAATATTCAGAACAAATTCGGAAAAAAATTTAAATTTAAATTCGAAACAAATTTGAATATTCGTATGTGAATTCGGAACAAATTTGAATATTCAGAACAAATTCGGAATAAATTTGAATTTAAATTTAAATTCGCAATAAATTTGAATATTTGTATGTGAATTCGGAACAAATTTGAATTTAAATTTGAATATTCGAAACAAATTTGAATTTAAATTTGGAACAAATTTGAATTCAAATTTGAATATTCGTATGTGAATTCGGAATAAATTTGAATATTCGGACCAAATTCGGAACAAATTTGAATTTAAATTTAAATTTAAATTCGGAACAAATTTGAATTTAAATTTGAATATTCGTATTTGAATTCATAAATTTAAATATTGTCCCTCATTGTGAAATCATAAATATTTTATTGTGTATTGTGCTTTTGTCCCATACGTCTGCATACAGTGTGTGAGAAAATAGAAGGAATTGAGAAGTAGAGGCCCTGTTTTGAGGGCTCTTGCTAGAGTGCAGCCTAAAAAACAGGGCCATCAAAAGTAGTGAAAGCCCTCAAATAAAAAATAGGGGTTCTGTTTTGAGGGCTACTGCTGGAGTTGCTCTGACTGCCTCTTCATTTCCAAACCCTCGTCCTCACTTCCTCAGTCATCCACTCATCCTCAATTCCAAGCCGGTTCGAAAAATTCAACTCGATTGCAAAACAAACTCAAGCCAATTCCGAAAATAATCAACTTGATTCAAAGAAAATTTCAACTCGATTTCAAGAAAATTCAAATTGATGTCTTTGATGAGAAGACACGCAGGACACATGACGACGGTGGCCATTCCGATTCTTCGGGGTCTAATTCATCCTCTAAATTGTGATAGGGAAATTCTGGTTCTTCCATGTTGCCGTCTAACTAACATGCAAATTAAACCTTATTGCTTATTTTATTGTAACACACAAACACATGACTAGTATAAAATAATAAATATCTTCAGTCTTCAGCACCTAATCTATATTTTGGCACTAAAGAGTAAGCAAATAAAAATTTGTAACATGCTGTTTCGTATCGGATATATGATATATCTTTCTGTAGTGGTTGAGTCTTTTTTTCATAAATTCTAGCTAACATGCCTTATTTCATGAAAACCTTACAACATTACCCTGTTCCTTTTTTTCTTGTTCATTTTTTCACAAAGACATGTGCGGTCAAGAAGCTATGGACATGCAACAAAATTTGAGCATACAGCATGCACAAAATTTGCTATCAGGCTTTATGTCATTCGCGACTGTCAAAGCAGTGGAAGGCATATATTTCTAGAAGGCGCTGTTGCACACCACATTGTGTTAAGCTTTTCTGATCTCATCTTGTATGTTAGTAGGACATGCTATTTACCTTGATAATCTTGCAAAACTGGTTGTTATTAAGGAACTGTGTGCTAAGTAGCTAACATTTAGAAATTTGCACATGGCGCCTGTAGGATTCTTTTCTTCCTATTATAAACAGGGAAAAATCTTTCAGTTTGCAACATCTTTCGAAGGGCAGCGAAAGAGACAAAATGAGCGAAATTTACTTGATCGGTCTATCCGCTGGCGCGCGTCCTCCCCGAGGGGATCGCCGGGGAGAGCATGGCCGGAGTGGTGGACGTGCGACCTGCATGATTAATATCATCCTAAGAGCATATACACACATAAACAAGTACGCATCAAATGCATGCAAGGGAAGGGTCAGATGTTTACCCAAGCAAGAGTTGACTGTGTCGTCGATCACCGTGAGGGCACCACCGCAAGACTGATAAAGCGTGACGAGGTCATACGCACCAAGAAGCTCAGGCTGATGAACAACCCTGCAGAAGCAGCTGCCGATGTGTACAGAGACCACCACGGGCTCACAGCAATCGCGTCACAGGAGTCGGCCAGCCGGTTGGCCAGCTCGACGGGATCACAGAATTGCTGATGCTTTGTCACGCAAACATGCACTTAACTCAATTAGAAGTGTATGTGCCTGGGTTAGAAAGTTTAAAAGAAATGTATGCTAATGATAGAGAATTTTCAGTACCACACTCTCGTTGCAAAGATGGAAAAGGATGTGACAAATACCATATGCATAATGGATTCTTATTTTATACTAACAAGCTATGTGTTTCTGAGTCGTTCATCCGTTTGCTGTTATTGCAGGAATCTCATGCAAGAGGATTAATAAGACACTTTGGTAGGGAGAAGACCTATACACTACTGGCCGACCATTTTTATTGGCCAAAATGAGAAGAGACGTCGAACGATTCGTACAATGATATATTACATGCCACAAAGCTAAGTCCAAATTAAACCCTCATGGATTATATACTCCTCTTCCAGTACCTAAAGCACCTTGGCAAGACATTAGTATGGATTTTGTTCTAAGATTACCAAGAACTAAGAAGGGGAGAGATTCGGTATTTGTGGTAGTTGATAGATTTTCAAATATGGCACATTTTATACAATGTCATAAAAGCGATGATGCTTCCCACGTAGCTGATTTGTTTTTTAGGAAAATCGTGAGGCTTCATGGAGTGCCGAGGACAATTGTATCTGACTGTGATGTCAAGCTCATGAGTTATTTTTGGAAAATATTGTGGGCCAAGCTTGGGACAAAGTTGTTATTCTCTACAACATATTACCCACAAACCGATGGCCAAACAGAAGTGGTGAACCACACTTTATCGACCTTATGCGAAAATGATAAAGAAGAATATCAAAGAGTGGGAAGAATGTTTACCGCATGTGGAATTTGCATATAACAGGGCGGTACACTCTACTACTCAACTTAGTCTATTTGAGGTGGTGTATGGATTCAAACCCATCACATCACTTGATTTGCTGCCTTTGCCACATCAAGAACGTGCTAATATAGAAACATCCAAGCGCACTGAATATTTCAAGAAAATCCATGCCAAAACTAAGGACGAAATTGGGAAGAAAGCACAATATTATGCAACAAAGATGAATAAACTCAAGAAAAAGAAGTTGTTTGAATAAGGTGACTTAGTTTGGTTGCATCTTCGCAAAGAGCATTTTCCTGAAAAGCGTAAATCTAAGCTGTTACCAAGAGAAGATGGTCCATTTAGGGTGCTTGAGAAGATTAATGATAATGCCTACGAAATTTAACTTCCATGAGATGATTATGGGGTAAGCTCTACTTTTAATGTTTCAGACTTATCTTCCTTCTTTGATTTTCCAGAAACAGAGTCAAGGATGACTCCTTTTTAAGAGGGGGAGGATGATGAGAACATCATTAAAAAACACACTACATGTGTTGAAACTAATGGACTAATCACAAGAGCTAGAGTAAAACAAATACAACAAGAGGTGAATCTTTTCCTTAGTGATTATTTTTATACTCATGAGAATTTATTGCTACCTAATATTTCTATTTTATATAGATTCAAGGAAAAGATAATAGAAGGAAAAGAAGCTTTAGCGACATGGAAAGCATAGCCACAAAAAATCGTATGACCACAAAAAATTAACATGAAGTGATGTAAAAAACATATGTCACCATTGGCACAAAAGATAGCGTGGCCACAGAAAATCAACATAAAGTGATGTAAGCGCATATGTCAACTTAGCCACAGAAGATCGTATAGGCACAAAAGATCGAACAACATGATGTCAGCGCTTACCTCATTGCTTTCTTAGCCCCCAAGTCATCTCACCCTATAAATAGGAGGGTGCCCCACATGTATGGAGGCATAAGTTCATGGTTGAGTTTTAGTAGAACACTTGTTCCTCTTTGTGTGTGAGTCATTTCCACCACCAATAGAAATTGGGTGTTATTTCTGAGTTGCTACTCTGTTGTTCTTGCGAATCCTTGGTGATTGTTTGAACTTGTCTGCTCCACGATAGAGAGTAAACGAAGAATGTAGTGTGTAGTTGAGTAATTTGAGCGCAATAGGTTGCCGTATAGAGACGAGAGTTGGCCGTATCAATTGCTAGGTTGCACGGGCCAGTTATCCACAATCCTACATCGTTAAAATTGGGCCACCCCTCCCCGCATCAGAAAGCGCGTAAGAATGCACATTATTAATTAGAGGATGTAAACCAAGCTGAAGAAACATAACATATCAGAACATGCATCTACACAACTACGGGCAAATCCATCTCCATTTGACTACACAAGTCCCGGCCCTGTTCTTTTAAGTTAGGCTGGTAGTTTTTATCTGTATTTTTTGAGATGATAGTGGTGTCGAAGACGTCGACACGAATGACGTACACGATTTTAGACTTAGGAAACTGTTTAGAGAAACAGTTTTAAAAACCGCTTAGAGAAGACATCTTATTTATTTTAGCTTGCAGAGAAACCAAAGCCAAAAAAAAAAAACAAAGAACAGGCCACCTCAAATCACATGGGGGAGTTTACACAAGAGACATCAACCAGGCGCCTTATGTTAATTACGTATATCTAAAGCTGGCAAGCAAGAAATGTACACAATAAGAATCAGGATTCTTCAATCGAGAATCTTCTATTGTGATGTCTAGCTATAGGCAATGAATCCAGAATCTTTGGCTTCAGTAATGGCATGTTAATACAACTTATTCTGGTTGCACCTTTGGCGCTCCTATCGCAGCCGCATTTGCAGGCCCACTGTCACGCATGCTGGCGAAGCCGAGACACAGTTTCAGTTCATCATTTGCCTCAATTAACACTGGGAAGGAAGCAGTAGGTTGCACTTACGCTTCGCCATTGCTTGCAGCAACATTGTCATTGTTCGGTGCCACTAGTGCTCTATTGTTGGTTTCACTCTGAGACCGAGAGACAGCAGCATTGCTCTGATGAGGGTATGAAAAAAATTCATGGCTCAGCGATGTATGAAAATGGCCAACCAATTATGTGATTGGCCAATTACTAGTAGTAATGAAAAAATGAACCTGCTCGATTGCAATCATAGGAGCTTCAACTTTTGCCTTGGGGCAACTTCTCAGGGTACCCTGCATACACCAAATATAAAGAAATATAAGTAGTTGCAGGTCAAAATGTCCAGAACCAACAAAAGCAAATACAAATGTCAGAATAAGCAATCAAATCTTGAGATTGGAGACATGTTCATTTCCCAGAGAATCAACAGCATTTTCTTTTATGATTCTTTCCACTCTTAATTAGAGACAATAACATCACAGGAGCAGCTTATCTAATACCACTAACACAATGGAAAAGATAGGCTCCATTTACTTTTCATATAGTAGTTTTTTTCACCCTTTTCATTTATGGCTCTCACATCTAACTCCCATAGAAACCTCAGAGCTTTTCTATTGAATTGTATTGGCATATTGCATACCTCCATGGCCACAGAAAATAACAAGGGAGGAAATGAAAATTAAATAGAGGACAACATCAACTGGCAACATAATCTCTACTATTTAAAAGAGGGAGTTGGTGGTGGTAGTTCATCTGCCCATTCCAACTCCCACTTGCAACTCCCTAAAAACTCTCTAACAAAACCAGAAAAAAGAAATCTACCAAAAACAAATTCCACTACCATACAAATTTTCCAACAAAAGAAAACAGAGCTCTACAGGGTACGTGGCAGAGCCAAGGGCACGGAGGCATGACGTGGCCGAGCACGGAGGCAGAGCCGACGGTATGGGCTGAGCAGGCTAATCCCAATGTCAACTCAACATGCTGGGATAATACGATTTTTTTTTATCCTTAGCAAAGCATGTGCATTCAGCTAGATGAATATAATTACGTCTTCATGACTTGGTTGAAATATGCCATGAATTTTTATCCACCAAGTTGCTACCACACATACACCATTGCTGCAAATCCAGTAACACTGGGACAAGATGACAAAACAGAGTCGCAGCCTTAACACGTGCCCTGTGCACCATCACAGCAAGCATGGTGTTAACACCATGTTGTGAAAAATCAATTTTATAAATTATAACCAAGCAATTCAATTCCACCTCCATGCAAATATTACAGTGTTCACTAAAACACAAAAAAGCATAAAAGGGGTTTGTCTAGGAGATGAAGACAAAGATGGAACATATTATCTATCAGAAAGAGAAAAAAAGAACAACAATCCTGTGTGCTAAGCATGAGATTATACCTTGTTTGCCCACATCAGTCCACAAGCATTGCACAAAGTCCTTGGACCAGCTGGACCACGACGCATTGCTGGTGTCATCTTTTCACCAGTGCCACAATTCTGACACCTGCAACAAGTATGATATGAAAAAAAAAAAGGTCATCTATTTCCCATTCAACAGTAAACAGACAGAAAAAATGGATCACGTAATCAAAGATAAGACAACTTTGATTCTCGAGACGGGAAATCTTGGCCTGAACCCTGGGAGGCAGGATCACAGCCTGGACATGGGGACTCTCCCTCCAGATTTGCTCTTCCAGCAAATTGCCCCTTCCAGCGCTGCATCCTGAGAGAGTAATTAAAAACATGAGTGTTAATTCTTAAGACATGTGATGTTCCTGCTAGTTTTACAATTTATTTACTACTTGGCTCCATGGCTTGATGTACAGTATAGGATTTTATGTGCCTAATTCTCCCACCCATGCCATCCACAGGACCTATCTTCCCCTTCTCTGCCTCCTAGGAATCCCTATCCCTCCTCAACCTAGCTTCTAGCCATGGCTAGCAGCAGTAGCAGAAGCAGAAGCAGAATCTACCCTGATGACCACAGACCACTATATTCTGCAATGAAGATGCTCGGACCATTGCTACCATCGTCACCAACCAAGGCTTCAGTTTTTCTTCTTTGCAAGTATTTTCCGAACACAAAATTTGACCGAGCAATTACAAGTTATGACAAATTGGGGTTCCCTTGGGAAGAATATAAGATGGATAAGACAAACTTTACAAAAGAGTCATAAACTAACAACTGACATTATTGGTCATCACAATTTCTCCTCCAATTATAAAATTTCTGCATCTCAAATTACAAATTCTCCCGTACTGAACCTCTCAATGTGATACGTGAACTTAACATTTGTGTGCACTTCATGTGTTTGAGTTGGCAAGATTATTGTGGATAGGGTGACCTTGTGTCCAAGAAGAAGACATGGCTGGCAATGGTCTATTACCAATTGGAGAGAAAGGGAGGTGATGACAGGGAAGACAAGATCACTCCTTAGGAAAAAGACAAACTCGGGCCTGTTGGATCCAATCCATTAGCACATGATCCCATGGATATGCTACACATTGCACCTAGCTACCCAGTTCATCAGAAATAAGGGAAAATTATTTTGTTCTAATAATCTCATGTAAATTAGTATCATAATATGTTGGAACCTTTTGAGCACATGAGATATATACAATTTAGAATGTCTAGTACTTATGGACTCATTAAAAATCTGAGCTTATTAGTACTGCGTCTGTGTCACTTTTTTGTGAAGCCAATTGGTTTTGGCCCGTTAATGATATGGGTCTCATTAAGCAGTAGGCACAACAATGCTGATCAAATGACTCAACACCCCTAATTAGTAATTACAAATGTTACTGTGCTCTGGTGGGCACCGAAGTGGTTTCCTTATTAGATACAGTGAGAAGGATGATAAATGATCCAAAATAAACAAATTACCAATGGTGCACATGTATGCTTTATGTGCAGCTTCTATTGATAATATTTAGTGATAAAATTGGCAGGCTAGCTAGAAACCTGAGTGCCACTTCTTTACGTACAGCATAACGTATTTTCTTATCAAAATTTCTTTCCTTTCGCTTTTCGCGGAACCTTATGAGTGAAGCAACCCTTTTTGCAGGAATGTCTTTCCTCCGAAGTATATCATCATAACCCTGCAGAAGAATGCTAACATGATATCATAAAGGAAGAAATTATTATTGATTGTCATATGTACTGCCAAATAATTTCCACACACCCTATTTTCATGTTGGTTAGGTAAAACCATGCCAGCTAAACCAGGTGGCATTTCACCACTTCCTAACAGTAACAGGACAGCTTGAACCTGGAAAACAGACTTCAGCTTAGAAAAAACAGAACAGCATCAGGGAGTTAGAAATTGAAGTCTCAAGATAACAACAGAATTACCTATACCTAGATATATGACTATATGGCTCGATGGTTGATACTCAAAACAACTCTGATAACATATGTAAATATGGTCATAGCAAGTAGTAATTACAAATCCCTCTAAAAATAAGTATTCATTACAAATCATCATGTAGTTTGCTTAACTTGCTATTTACATTAAGAAACACTATGACGGGTTGCAAATTACAGCAAATGATAAGGACTACGGCTTGTTTCAGTTGAGCCACTGATGTTCCTTACTGTTACTGTAAGTGATAAGAACTACTGTAGGATAGCAGGTATAGCCTAGTCTTCCTAACTGCACCAATACGATCCATAACTGTATTCATATTCAATTCTTACATGATCATGAAAATTACTTCTAACCAAAACCAAACCATCCCAGTATAACTCATTTGTTTTCACCGATGTAACAGTTCTCGTTATCGTAAAAATGTAACGCAGATTTCTTCAAACCTACATTTTGTTCAACCAACTACAACCACAACGCAGAATCACATGTGCTCTGAGAACAGCTGCACAAATCCTGATCCCCAAACATGCCGTCCCATTCGTTAATGGATGACCCAAACAAAATGGAAACATCAAATTATGTATCCAATGGCCGCCCACGACCACTAAACACATCAAATTTTTAGTTCGATCGCATGAATTTTCGAGCTACACATTTCCATGTCAGTTGCAAAACAAGACGATATGAATAAAGGGGAGACCTTCTCGGGGGTGACGGATTCAAACACGTAGACCTCGCCCTGGAACAGCAGCGTCAGCTGGCTCGGGCTCCCCGGCAAGGCCGAGACCGGCGCCGGGGCCGGCGACTCCTCGGCCGGCGGGGGCTCCTCCTCCTCCTCGTCGTCCTCCTCTTCCTCCTCCTCGGAGTCGTCCTCACCGTCGTCGTCGCCGGCGTCGCGCATCTCGGCGTCCTGGGCAGCGGCCGCATCGGACATGACCGGCGTTGGCGGGCAACCCTAGATGGGGGAATGGAAGGCGGTGATGCGGGGCGAGAGCTGTGCGGTGTAATTGGGGGCCGAGCTCGTGAAATGTGTGGTGATGCACAGGAATAGGCGGCTGAGATCATATGCGACCTCCAAAATATCCTTATCTAACGCAGGATAATCTAAACCCTTGTAGAGATATCAGCGCGAGAAAAATCTTGTCTTTATTCAATAGCGTTGTTTAAGCTAATGGTGTAAATGAATCGATTTTGAATCCGATGATGGTCAAATCACAATTGCATACACATGTCTGAAGCCATATTTCAATATGGATTCGAATATGCCCATATTCGAATACGAATTTGATATGCATCAGATGTGAATTTGAACTAAACAAAACTTTGTATGTATCATTTCCATCGAATTCGGACGTCCACTTAGTTCGTGCATCAACTAGGTGATAATTGTTAAAAGAGAGGTAAGCAACAAACTTAACTCTATTTCATAGCATATAAGATATATAGATTAATATATACACTAACCCTAAGTTTATTGGACCTAATGGGACGATATACAATTCATGCACTACTTAACATCCTCCCCCAAAAACTCAAGGTGGATCAGAAAGATCAGAAACATGAAGTTTGAGTAGATGACGATGATGATGTTCTCGAGTTTGAAGCTTGGTAAAGAAGTCAGCAACTTGGAGCTCAGAATGGACATATTGAAGAGCAATAGTTGATTGTTGGCAGTGAGTCCGTGTAAGTCTTTGTAAATGATGTATCTACACCAATATATTTAGTTAACTTATGCTTCACTGGATCATTAGCAATCTATATGGTACTAGTGTTGTCACAAAGAATAGGTGTAGTAGCATCATATGAGATATCGAGATCAGCTAGCAACCAACAAAGCCAAATGATCTCCGATGTAGTAGTAGCGAGAGCCTGTAGCTCAACCTCTGCACTAGAGCGGACATTGCAATCTGTTTCTTAGACTTCTATGCTATCAGAGATGTCCCAAGAGAGATGTAGTAACCAATGATAGATCGGGGATCAATCGGATCACTCGCCCAGATCGAGTCAGAGTAAGCATGAAGCTGAAATTGACTGGACCACGCATAGAAGAGGCGATGAGAAGCAGTCTCCCTCAACTAATGTAAAACACGAAGCAAATGACCATAGTGAGTCGAAGTAGGAGCACTAACAAATTGACTGAGCACACGAACAACATGAGCAATATCCGGTCTTGTAACTGTAAGGTAAACAAAACTACCAACAATGTGACGAAAGCGAGAAAGATCATCAAGCAATACGCCATTAGTAGAACAAAGTTGGAGATGAAGTTCCATAGAAGTTGCAGTAGTCCGTGTATCAATCATTCCTGAGGGAGCAAGGAGATCCTGAATGTATCAATGCTGAGAGAGATAGTAACTCTAATCTATGCAAGTGATCTTAATCCCAAAGAAATAGCTAAGAGATCATAGATACATCATAAACTGCTCAGCAAGATGTTGCTTGACAAATAGCTAAGATTAGGGTTTTAGTAATTAATAACGAATTATGAACATGAGACTAATGTGTGTGCTAAGATTGTATAGATAAAGTCTCATATGCGCAAGGTAAAGAACAAGCTGCAAAGATTATTGATGCCAAAAATTCAAAGATGAGGTACATAAGTTTTTTGGGTCTATTTTTAAATTTAGCCGGTCTTAGGAGTAAAGGTGGAAGACCGGATTATAGATTAGATGCCGTACTATTAAGAGGAATCTTTGAAAGTAACTTGATAGCATGTTTTGTGCACATTAGATCAAGCTAGGAACATGCATGAATTTGAAATTAAGTTTGAAAACTCACTGGGCTCTCTCAGAAAAATCGGTAGTACGCAGATTCACAAGCGGTATTACAAGATGCGGTAATACCGGCATATACACAGCGGTATTACCGCTCGGCGGTAATACCGAAATATGTGCGGTATGTAAATTCTAGAGAGCACCCTTCTGAGGATTTCAACTCACTGAAATCGGTAATACCGAAATTTGAACGGCGGAACTACCGCAGTGCAGTAGTACCGCATGGTACCGTGGTATTACCGTTTTCCGAAATATTTTTTCAGAAGGCCTCCAAGTCAAGACTTAGCCGACCAGAAATAGGTAATAACGGTAATAGCACGGCGGAACTACCGCAGTACGGTAATACCGCACTTACAACGGCGGTAATACCGCACAAAATTCCAACGACTAGTTCTCGTTAAATCGACATAGCCGTTCGTGTGCTCTTGTAAAGTGCGGTAATACCGCACTTTGTACAATGATAATTCGATTTCCGATTTTTCAAATTAATTTTCAACAACGGCTAGTTTTGGTTGGTGAGGGTATAAATACCCCCCACCTGCACTTGGGCAGGTTGCTGAAGTTCCATTGACTACATTTGAGCCCTAGAGCATTTGCTCCACTCTCTTTTCTCTCTTGAGCATTGTTTTGAGTTTGTGGAGATGTTTCAAGTGCATTCATTCTAGTTGATCTAATTGCACTTGCACGCCATCAAGTGGAATCAACGATCTATTCTCTTGGTGCTTGCCGGCACCTAGACGGCGGGAAGATTGATTACCGGTAACTTTTTCAAAGGAGATTATGAAGAAGCCCATGCCGAATTATGAGTGGTTGGAGCTCACCATCTCCGGAGAGGAGGAAGAGCTATCAATAGTGATCGAGGTGTTTCGGCTTAATTCGTGGAGCCGGTCCGATTAGTTCAGGCTAACCTCAACGTGGATTAGTGGAAACCGGCAAGTTTTCGACACCACGGTAAAAACATCGAGTGTCACATTGTGTTTGTTTCTTGTCTATTGTAGTAATTGCTCTTGCTCTCTATTGCTTATTGTCAATTGCTTAGAATTACTTGTATTGTGTAGGATTGTTCTTCACTCAATTTATTGCTTAGTGATCATCTAGTTATTAATTGTTTAATTTAGTTAAAAATTTTAAAACCTCCTATTCACCCCCTTCTAGTCGGTTATCCTTGATCCTACACTGTTGAAAGTCACGAGCTACAAGACGTGCCTTGTAGCACTCCATTGAACCATCAGATTTTGTCTTAATCTTGTATACCCACTTACATGTGATAGGAACAGCTTGTGCAGGTAATGGAACAAGATTCCAGGTGCCAGTATGCTCCAGAACATCAAGCTCCTCAGACATAGCCAATTGCCACTCAGGAATACCAGCCGCTTCTTGATAGGTATTAGGCTCATATATAGTATATAGTAGTGGGAAAACCAAAACAATCAGGAGCAATAATAGTGGTGCGATCACGAAGATCATATCGAGGTGTAGGCGGTGGATCATCGGGATGAGCAATAGCAGTACTGGCCAGGATATTAGAAGGAATAGGAGTGGAAGAGGGAGAATCCAGAAGAACTCTAGACCGATGAGTATAGTGAAAAGGAAAAGGAGATATGTCGATTACAGAAGGTATAGTTAAAGGAGCTAGAGGAGAAGATGACACAATAGAAATCTCTAGTTGAGGGGTTGACTCAACTAAGGGAATAGGAGAAAGATATAGAAAAGAGATAGATTCTGTGGAGGATGGAGAAGCAGTAGGAGAATAGAAAAAGGGACGACTCTCATCAAATGTAACATTACGATATATGTGAATACAACGGGCAGAAGAATCATAGCAATAATAGCCCTTATGCTCAAGGCTATATCCAAGAAAGACACTCTACCGACTGAGCCGTTAACTCAGTGCGCTTCCTAGGAGTAAGCAAAATATGGCAAGTGCAACCAAAAACACGAAGATGATCATAACTCGGAGGAGATCCAAACAAGACCTCTTCGGAGCATTTGGCTTGAAGACGAGAGGAAGGTTGAAGGTTGATGAGATAAACAGCTGTAGAGACAGCTTCTGCCCAAAAATGAGAAGGAACAAAGAATACAATTAAAAGAATACGACCAGTCTCAATTATGTGACGATGCTTGCATTTAGCCATACCATTTTGAGCGTGAGCATCGAGCAGGAGAGCTGAGTAAGAGTACCTTCATAAGACAAATAATGACGAAAAGCAGTGGACAAATACTCTCCCCTAGAATCGGAACAAAAAGTACGAATGGCGGAAGAAAACTAAGTGTAAATCATCTTAGCAAAACACTGATATATAGCCAACAATTGAGAGCGATGCTTCATGAAAAAGATCCAAGTGTAACAAGAATGATCATCAATAAAAATTACATAGTACTTGTGACCACCTTTGGATACAAAAGGAGCAGGTCCCCAAACATTAGAATGGACCAAATCATAAAGATGACTAACTCTAGAATCACTAGAGAGATATGGTAGTTGCATCTGTTTACCAAGTTTATAACCCTTACAGTCATAACTTATATCAATAGGAACATAACCTAAGACATCCTGACGAACTAAAGTAGATAAATATGACCCACATAGATGACTTAGACGATGATGCCATTGGGGAAAGGTAGCAGTGAAAGCAGAAGTAGAGGCCAAAACAGATGATGAAGCTAAACTAGTAGACGGTGTAGATGGAGAAAGACTCAGATGATCCAAAATGTAGAGTTCTTGAGAATCTTTATGGCGATGGCCAGTACCAACGAGAGCTCGGGTCCGACGATCCTACACAAAACACGAAGAATCATCAAAACCAACAAAGAGATGCATCTTGGTGAGCTAACCAACAGACAATAGATTCATAGAGAGTTGAGGCACAAGAGAAACTTCTAGGACAACAAGTTATGAAGTGGGAAGAGTGCCTTGATGTGTAACAAAATAGGTAGTACCATGAGCTGTTTGAATCTAAGTATCATCTATGACAGGTCTACATGATGCTAGCTGAGAGCTATCAGCAGTCATATGAAAGGTCCCTATATCCAATATCCAAGGAAGAGTAGTGCCTGACGTAAAGAGGGATACATCAGATCCATCTAACTGAGGCTTAGCAGTAATCAGCCTTGTAGAGTTGACAAAAGAAGTAGCAGCAATCGTGTTACAACGAGATGAACCGCGCTTGACTCTCAACTCAACCAATAACTCAGGATGAAGCTTGAAGAAACGCTGAGTGGTATGGTTAGGCTTCTTGCAATGAGAACAAGTGAGCTCTTTAGAAAGAAACCATGGTAACACCAGTCTGTTGAGCGGCAGGTAGCACAGTATGACGTAAAAAAAAATTAGAGAAATAACAAGTGATCGAAGACGAGTCTCCTCGACAATCAGAACACAGATAGCTTCAGTCATAGTAGGCAATATAGGACGACAAAGAAGTTGAGCCCGAATGGGCTCAAACTCTGAACGAAGCCTCATCACAAAGTCAAATATGAGATTCTGCTTATCAGACTTTTCTTAAGCAGCACAATCCTTGCATCCAGAGTGACTCGAGGGCACCATAAAGTCTAATTAACTAGAAAGACATGTAAAAGAATTGTAGAACTCTTCTACAGTCAAATCTTATTGTTGTTGGAGATTCTGAAGGCTCTGGTAAAGTGAGAAACGAAGAGCCTCAACGATCTATTGGTAGCGCCAAGGTCGACCGAGACGCGTGTGGAAGAAAACGACGCGTCGATAGCGATAGCTCCCCAGTGGCGATAACAATGCGAATCGTCGCGAGTAGGGAGCAGCGGTGCGAGCACTCACCGGAGACCTCACCAATGGCAAACACACCGACAAGAAAGTCAGCGACGAAAGTAGAGTTCCATCCCGGGTTGATGGGCTGGTGTCCAAATTCGACCTAGATCCGAGAGGAGATGCAGCCAACGACGTCGGATCCAGCCGGGGTTGATGGTGATGGCTGTCGCCTTCCACGAGCGTCTCCTCTTCGGTGACGAGGGCGGCTGGCACGCGGAAGGAAGAGATGTGTCAATGATGACAACTCCGTAGCGGCGACGGTTTCCCAGCAGTGAAGGAGGTGCCGCCGGAAGACCTTGGCGTCAGAAGTTCTCAGTGACAATGTGGAAAACGACGCTCCATGATAGCATAGTTGTGAGCAGCAGTGCGAGGCCGGCAAGAAATCAACGGCACGAGGCCAACAAGAAAACAGTGGCAGAAGAGCAGGAGCCGAAAGCTCTGATACCATATTAAAGAGAGGCAAGCAACAAAACTCAACTCTATTTCATAGCATATGAGATACATGGATTTATATATACACTAACCCTAAGTCTATTCAGCCTAATGAGCCAATATACACTTCATGACTACTTAACAATAATAACTCTGTAAAATCACATTAAACGCAATAAACCATGGTAATATGGTAAATTAAGTTCAAGGAATTGTATTTGACACCAAAATTTAATAGAAGTGTTTAAATATTCGTGGTATGGCAAAAAATGGTAAATGACATGGTTCTAAAACTAAGTCTACTCACCCGAGTACTCGCCCGAGTGTTGGGACTAGGTCCCCTCACCGAGTACGAGTAGACAAAAACGAGTAGCTAACTGGTTTAACGGGAATAACGGGGCGAGTACTCGGAGTAATCGACTAATAGGTCGTGTACTCGTCGAGTGGCCAGTCCAGGGAACTGAAGCCCACACTTAATTAAGCAGCCCATAACACAGTAATGCAATACAATTACCCTTACCCCTCCTACTTCGATCGGATCAGATGTCCCCACACGCCTGAGGCTGTTTGGACTCTAGAGGGCGCCATTGCCACGACGAGTGTGGGAAACCTAGTTGGGACTCGAGAGAGCAGCAGCAGCTGCAGCATCTCCTCCGGTGCTACGTCTCCTCCCTCCGACGGTGGCTTTCCCCTGTCGTGGCTACTCCCTTCGGTAGTGGCTTCCCCTGCTACAGCTCCTTCCTCTGGCGGTAGTGTCCCCTGCCGCGGCTCCTCCCTCTAGCGGCGGCCTCCCCTACTGCAGCCCCTCCCTCCGGCAGCGGCCTCCCTAGCTGTGTCCCCTCCCCCCAGCGGCGACCTCCCCCTCTGTGCCTCCTCCCCCCGTTGGTTATCAGAAGTTAGAGTTGCTGGTTGGTAGTGTTGCTGGTTGCCTACCTAGTTTGTCCTCGGATATGTGAGAATAATATGAATTCCTGCTATTTGTCCATGGGCATTTTGTAGAGCTTATAAATTAAGTCATGATTTGGAACTTGTTTTAGTAAATATTTTCACGGTATAATGGTATTAGTGGATCATTTAGATTTTAGACCGTTCTTAGTAGTTTTTGACGTCTCTATCTGTTCTTGGAACATTGGTTTATTATTGGCTAGCTTTAGCTTGTATAATCTATTTTAAATGCAGGAGGCAGAAGGTTGACTAGAGTCATACTAGCAGATCACTGCAAAAGATATTGAATTCGAAGGAACTAGCCCAAGTTTTGTTTGTAAAATACAGTGATTTCATATCCATTCAAAAATAGATTCAAGATTATCATTTGCCAGTATGTGGCAAATGACAACTATATAAACCTCAATATTGACTAGCTAACTGCATCTGAGTAGGTCTAACAATAGCATCAAATGTAGCTTTGATTTTATATAAATATACATATATAATTCTGTTATTAAAATAGAAAAACATGTTACAAGGCTAAGTACAAAGCCGATTACCGTATAATCACTACAATATGAGGTGACCGAACAAATACCGGTTACCGAGTTTTAGAACCTTGGTAAATGACTCCACCGAATTCGGATGCCGATAGAGAAAACCGATATTCAAATGTCCAGACAAAACAATATTTGCATCCATATGTCTAAGTTAGATTTAGATATTAATTAGGATGGAGAAAATATTTTTACACCAAAGGGAAAATTTAAACCAAATTTGGTAATCGAATATTTCAAATAACTCGTATCTGACTTATACCCTAGGCCCTAGTTTGATCGCCACTCCCTCGTATTCTTTACAGCGTTGCTATCCTATATGACAAAAGTAGGTTCTAACAGACTTCCAGAATCAACCAGTCACATATCGCTAATCTCACAGGTCAGCAGTGTCCAATCCATTACAACCTGCAGCAAGCTACGATTCAAACTTCCGGCAGTAACTCAGCAACTTCCTAGCATTTTCAATGGAGTTTCCGGTCAGTGGAGCATCTTCCGTGCCCTGGGAGGACTTGTCCGCGATCCATCTCTCCATGATAACGCAGATTGCCCTGAGCTGTCACAATTTTTTGTAGCATAGGAAAAACAATGCGATGGTGCTGTCACAATCTATTCCAACATGTTTGATGCACCTGTTTTGGAAAAATGCAAAGATCTACATCTCCATATATCTGTTATATTTTGTCAAAAAGGATACAGATGTAGATAGCCCATGCTTCAAATAAGCATCCTCAGCTGACAAGTTCTCTTCTTTGTCAAGGCCATGGCTCTCGAGGTCATCTTTGATGAGGGTGGACCTGCCTAAGAGGAGAGATGCAAACTGATCGAGGGATGATGAGTTCATGTCAAGTTCTTGTGCTTGTTTCAGGAAACGTGCTAAGATACACCAAAGTGCATTTCGAGCTTCGTTATCATCACAGACCAATGGAAGAATGTCAAATAGGCCCTCCAGGAGGGGTAAATCTGAAAGAATAAATAGACCTCACTGTAATAGCTCCACTAGAAACATGATTTCAAGTCCTCCAATGGATTGCTTAGCAAATATGATAGACTGCTTACAAAATATGACGGATTGCTAAGAATAATATGACCTACCATGGGATAGCATAGGCACGAGATGCTTTCCATCTGCCAAAAGATTTGCTAATATAATAACCACAGAAGCACAACAGCTTGCAACCTGAAGCAGAATGTGTAAATATAGTCAATGCATATTAGACTATTAGTACGTCTGAATGTTCAGGTGCTAAAATCCTAGGTAATCATTGGGGCTATAGGTTGGATTCCAAGCATTAGTGCCTGACTATGATCCCAGAAGATACAAATCAAAGAAGCAAGAAATGTTTAAAAGATTTTTTCAAGGTTTTCAGACAATCAACAATTCAGAACTGCATGTTTGTCATAATTTACCCAAACTGAAACAATTCAGTACCAAGGAGGCAAGGACATCAAGTATTTATACAAAATATTTTACACCAGACTCTGGCTGTTGAATGGGATATGTTGATGATCAAATATATGAAATGGTATTGGTCGCATCATGCTCACCTCAAATTTATCAGGCAACTTGACCATGCTATTTAGCACTTTAATCAGCTGGTCACTCGACGACATAACTTCTGAACAGCTGCCTATGGCAGATAATTCTTCAAAAAAGTGAAGGATGAAACCAAGAGAACCCGGCCTGAAATGTGTTCATAAGGAGGTAAGCTAACTGCATTACTGTCCCAGGTTCTTTCAAAGTTCGTAAACTAAGAAAAGGTGGTAACAATGACAAATAACTACAGCTAAATTCTCTGTGAAGAAGCAGGAATATGAGAACTATATAATGCTCAGATGAAATTATTGGAAAACACAGATGGTTGCATCTCAGAAGACAGTAAGGGACCTAAACCTTGCACTAGAAGCTAGATGATATGGTACATGCTTTATGAAGCTTCAAATTTTAAACAGATTACAAAGGCACATGTCTAGAAGTTGACGAGCTTCATTATATTTGATAATCGGCCATTCTTATTTCTTATACTAAAGAAAAATCGACAAAAAACATAGTGAAAGCTTAAGGATACCCAGAACCAGAATAGTTCAAGATGTGTAATGGATAATGTTATATGAAATGAACATCCAGGCAAATCTGAAGTTAGTTCAATTCACAGGAATAGTATTCACCATACCTGTCTAGCTTGCTCTCATCCGATAATTTTTCTATCTCAGTTGTTAACAAACTAATAGCATGGTCAACTAAGCCCACTTTTATCAAGGGCTCCATAAGCATGGCAGTCACATTTTGGTCGTCAATCACAGTTGATAGAAAGTCAATGCTCTGCACCCAGTAAATTACAGAAGAGATAATCAAAATTTTGAACGTATGCACGTTCAAACTTCAAAGGAGAAAGTGATAGTTTAGTTGGGCTGATAAATACAGCTGAACCACATAAGAGGTGATAACATGGAAGTAAATGTTTTATCAAATACCATAAAAGTTATACTAAATCAAATATGCAAATAAATACTAGTTTAAAGACCATAATAGCTCTGCAGCTCTGAATTTGTCTAAAATTACAATTTGCAATCACATATTCAATCTTTGGACTCTCCACTGTCACCGAAAAAAGCCAAAAAATTTCACAGATGAGAAAAAAGTTATTGGCAATTCCCATCAAGAAAAATAAAAAGTCATTCTAATGAAAGGGGCAACTAACATTGTTTGAATGACCTGGATATATAGCAATGAGTAAGAAGACTGGATCATTATAATTGACATGTGTCAAGCATGAAATAGTCAATAGAAATTACTCTATAACGGCCTTATTAATACAACATCATGATATGGTCAACTGATAAAAGAATTACACATGCAAACACACAATACCTAACCATCATTTGTAAGAGAATAAGTTAAAACAAAGATTAAAACAAATTTCATTACGTAAAATCTTAAAAGAATACCATATTGCATCCTTATATGTAAAAATTTAGGTTACAAAAATACAAGTTACTAAACATAATACTGATTAGTCACAACTCACAAGCAGAATGCACATATGAATTCAGTACAGTACCTTCTCAAGTAATGTAGAATTCAGTGTGTTTCCAATTATCCAGATAATACGTGAAAGAATCTCATCAGGTAAAAGAGCTTCAGCCCAAGAAATAAATGCACTGCTCCGAAGAATAGCGGACAACAACCTGTCTAAGAACACATTATGTGACTAGGACTACACCAGTGATAAAACTTCAGCAACAAAAACTCTTGTTCCAACTCATCTTGTCATGTCATAATATATACAAACAACAACACAACATGGAGTTAAGCAAAAAAAAAGAAAAAAACACATATGGATGAGGAGAAAAAAAGAGGCACCAGAAGTCAAATAAGCATAGACAACTTGTCATTCTCTGCATTTGACCAGCAGGCAGCGGCCATAAAAAAATCATTTTACAAAAAAATAAAATCTAAATCTTCATTGCTCTTACCCCCAAATTATATCAATCCAAGTGCTAACTAAGTTAAAATGGCTATATTTTTGCAAAACAGCTGTATGTTCAAGCCTTTTTAATTCAGCAAATGTTGATTGGTTTTATATGTGCAAATGTATGTCTGCATGTAACATATGTTGTAAGCATTTGTAGTTTCGTGTGTGGGCATTTGCATAGTTCGGTTTTGTATGTGCAAATGTATGTCTGCATGTAACATATGTTGTAAGCATGTGTAGTTTCGTGTGTGGCCATTTGCATGGTTCTATGGTAAAATCAAACTGGTTAGGTTGTCTGTCTAATACAGAGTGGCAGAGTGCACAAATTAATTGAAAAAACAAACAAAGAACATAAATAATATTTATTAATATGATAATGATTTTTCGCATGATAGGAGCTTAATTCATGAAATGAAAGACTTTACAATGCTAATGGTGCTACAGGGTGCGATAATTTATAGCTTTTTAAAGGAGTCAATAAAGAAACAATGAAGCAATTAGCATTGTACAAATTTCGTTACAGCAAATAAGAAAGCCATAATCTTATATTTGTAATTAGCATAAGCTATGCATCACCATATTCTGTGCATACCCAACCTGAATGTTTCAGAAAGGCAAGCAGAGTCATCTAGAAATAATTGCTCCACAACAGTTGCAATTAAACCATTTTGCGAACTGATTGCATTAACTAGAGATTCATGACAGGCTAAGTTTCCCATGATTCCAAGGCAGATTTCCTGTAGAGACCAAAATTCAAAGAAAAAAGATACTTTAAGACATGGTTAGCAAAAATGTGAAGGCAGCATTAGAAATTTAGAAGGAACATTCCATGTCACCTTCACTCGAGGAGATTGTGTCACATGAAGGTTTGCCATAAGCACTTCAAGTACAAGATTATTCATCTACAAGAATTAAATATCTGCATTATTGGCAGCACTGGAAGCAATTCGGCACAACAATACATATATTCAATGGCAAAAAAGTGTGGCAATTTTAACAAATAATAGAACTCAGTCAATGACTTCAAGCTTTGAGCAATAGAAATCTTCTAAATTCTCTATTAGCTCTTAAGCAACGCTTATTATTTTATAATTTGTTTGCTTTAAGTAGTGGGTAGAGTTTTTGTTTTTCTAGCCATTTAGTTTCTTTTGCAATGACACAATCTTGTACAAATAACACGTCCACCTAAGATCCTAAAAACTTTCAACATTGCCAACAAGTTACATTGAGAGATGGGACCTAGTTTCCAAGACAAGTCATTCTTTATATTTAAATGTTGGTTGGTACCAAGCATGTTATTAGGATATGCATTCAATGCTTCAAGCAGATATTGACATTATGGCATGGTTCACAAATTGTAATAAAGGATTTTGTACAATAAATTGACACAATAATTCAACGAACAGGTAGGTAAGATGCCCCCCTGGGGCCCCCGTGTCCATCTTCTTCCAAACCAATAAGTCAAAACTCAAAACTACAAAGGAAGTACAAAGGAGAGAAAATCTAATATAACAGCAGTTATACACATTTTTTCCTTCCGTATTTTTGCTAATTGGTCTAACACTCAAAATACATCATAATAAAATCCTTTTCCCAACAAAATAACATTTAATTAAAATCTCAGCGCAAGTTACTTTTGGTTTAATATTTTTCCTGCTTGTCTAAAGCCAGTCTAAATAAGTCAATCCAAATCTCACTGGAGGTTCCTGGTTCTCAGTACATCTTGTGTTCAGTAAAAATCTGAGCAACAATAAGAAGTTTAACATAGCCAAGATATTCCATTATTACAAACATATAGTAGACATACTTTCTTATACAAAAGAAAGATACTGATCATAAGTACCATAAGTTCTGCTTGAGGTTTACTAGCTGCAAGATCCCACAGAATGCAACCACACTCTTCCCATGAATCCTTAATCTCAGATTGTGTTGATTCCCCATTATCAGAATTGACCTTCCTTTCTTCTGGAAAACTCTGCTTGACACTGTTTTGTGTGTGCATCAGAAGGTAGAAATTAATAGCAAAATGAGCCTGTTTTCTAACACACAGCTTTCATTTCTAGAGAACCTTAATTGGAAAAGGAAAAAAAGCCCTCTCTGGAAGTATCAATCACCTGAACTCTTTCTCCACATTGGAGCCCTGAGGTAGTAACTTCCTTATAAGAGAGATAGTGTAGCTGGGATCAACTGTAGTTGTGTCATCAAGTAACTGCAGACAATTACGACCAGAAGATTTAACATCAAGACAACAGCACAATGCCAAGAGAACATGTTCAGCAATTCTTTCTACAAGGCAGCTAAATCAATAGCTTGAGGCGTGAACTACACTCCAATCCTTAAAACCATGTATATTGAAGTTTCACATTCACCATGGACCGTTGCTTACGGCGAATTTGAGCATGCAAAACGATATCGGTTTTCAATTGTAAACGCAAGATGAATGGCCATTCGCAAAAGAGGAAAGGAACTGCAAGTTGCTGTTCCCCAAGAATTCACGCTCTATCCCACAAATGGCAAGACAATTCAACCAGCATCTAGCACCGTCATCATTTATCAAGCACAGTATACCCGTGCGGGGCTGGCTTCGTTCATCCTAAGGAACAGAACCCTAAGGTTTTCTCTAACACCGCATGGACATCGGCCACACAGCGAGCACCAACTGCTCGACGAAATGATCGTGAGGGCAAGAACGACGCAGGCAACGCAAAACCCCTCGTCACGCACCAACTGCTCGACGAAATGCCCGTGACACGGAGGGAAACCAGGAAGGCAACGGAAAACCTCGCGTCGCACTGCAGCGGAGCGCAGGCAGGAGAGAGGGGATACGAGGAGGCAAAGGCACGTACCTCTGATTCTGAAGAAGGCGCGAAGGGGAGGTGCGTCGGGTCCTCCTCCTCGTCCCCCTCCTCCTCGGCGTCGCCATCCTCTTCTTGCTCTCCCGCTTCCTCGCGTTCTTGCAGCGGCTCGGGCGCGTCGTCCTGCCCCGCTTCGCCTGCGTCTCGGGCGCCTTCCTCGTGCGTCGGGGTCTCCTCCGCGTCCCCCTGCTCCTCCTCCTCCTTCTCCGCGTCGTCATCCTCTTCTTGCTCTCCCGCTTCCTCACGTTCCTTCAGCCGCTCGGGCGCGTCGTCCTGCCCCGCTTCGACTGCGTCTCGGGGGTCTTCTTCTCCGGAAGCGCCGTGCGCCATTGGAGCTGGGTCGGTGGCGGCGAGCGAGCTCAGCGAGGTGAGACGAGGAGCTCTCGGCTGTTCCAGACTACGAGGGCGCACGCAAAAGGGGACCCAGACCGATCGACTGGGCGATGGGGTGCAGCTCCGGTTCGGATTGAAGGGGTGGTCGACTTAACCCTAGGGTTTGGGTCGGTCGAAGTGTCTTAACCGACTGCCTAAGACCTCCATGTCATAGAGAAGCAGAGGCCGATGGAGGGGGACTGGCAGGTTAGGACTATTTGGTGCCTCCTAATTTTACTATATAGCTTATTTGACTCCTCTTATTTCTAATTATATGACTAAATATGATGATTAAAGAAGAGTTAATAGGATTCGATAACATTATAAGATTTTTTAAATATTTTCTCAAAGTAGAAACACGACTCTAAGTCCTTCACTCTAATAACTATGAGAAGTTATAAAATTTAGAGAGCAATTATCCACAAGAAAAAAATACAAACGAAACCATGCAAAATCGGTAACACCAGTAAAATTGGTAGTGATGCTAAGTAAATCGGTAGTGCCCCTACAATAAAACCAGAATATGAATAGTAAAACTAGCATGATTTCAAAACCAAAAATTGATAGAATTTTTGATCCGTTGGTCCAAATAATTTGAAACTTAACATGCACCTTTATTAGGATATCAAGAACCTATTTCAATCAACGATCGAGATAATCCTTGCCAAAATTACGATATTTTTCTAATTGAGTGAAAGGAGCATTAAAACCGGGCAAAAAGGAAATCTCAATCTGCACTTGCTCGTGAGTCCTAAATAGTCTAGATGACCTTGGATGGGTTCTTACATGTCATAACAAACTAAATCATAGCACGAATTGAATATGAAATACCCACAAGAGCAAAACCCCAAAATCACCCTCTTAAGCCAAAACCAGGTAAACACAAAAATTTGCAAATGACAAGTGACTAGATGGATGAGATATGATCTCCAAGAGCTATCTTTATCACTTACACGTCCCTAATACAAAACAAGATCAAGAAGGGAATGAGAAGCGTTAAAAACTAAGTCAAATCAAGATTTTAACATGAGAGCACAAGAGTGGAAATATTTGGATAAATTTTTATATCTATTGATATTTAGAGATGAATATTTACAGCTACTTTCTAACCATACACAAAATCTAAGGATCATAAAAAACTCAACCACAAAAGGCTTACATCTCCTATAAGGTTCTCCCCAAGAACCCAAACATTTCTCAAAGCTAGGCGTGAACTCTCTCACAAAAGTTTAACTCTAGCCACATCTCTCCCTCATATATGGAAGGTCACAAGGGAAACTTTAATCAACACCTCTAGTTGAGTTTTAATCACTTTTACATAGGCTAATCTATTAGCTCAACATCATATTGAGTTTTACACTTGCACTGACACGCTTCTCAAAGTGCACACATTGATTAATCCATTAGTAAATCAATACTTGATTCACTTTATATTTTTCAGCACAACCAAGACATAAACAATTTAGGCCACGCACAATTTTGCAAATCGTCACTTTTCGGTATTAGGCAGTTTACAAAAATGCTCCTCTACCACCAACCTTGAAGCTTCTCGCTTCCTTTGTCATGAAGCATCGCCCATACTTCGTCATCTTTTATGTGGTCCCAATGACTTGCAACCAAGTATCTCATGCATTCGGATCCCACTGAACTGTCCTTGCTTGCAAACGACCTAAGCGCATTACATGCTTCTCCTAGCATATGACGGTACCCAGTTTCCTTGACTACACAAGACCATGGCTCCTCTTTGAACCTAGTCTTAGTCCATCTTGTTGTTATCTGTCATGTTCTCCACCGGTAGTTTCTGCTTTGGCTCCTAGTTGTCTCAGCTTGTAACCACCCCGTAAGTCTCAAAAACTCCTTGATCGTTTGGATCTTAACTCCTCCTAAGCGTAGTCTTGATTCCTTGACCGCTCTGGAGTTCTACAACCAACAACAATAAGCAAACCATCATATAACACCGTACAATATATAAAACATCAATTAACATAATTAATCCATACAATGCACCATACAAAATGTATGTAATTAAACCACTGATCTTAAATCTAGGACCAAACCTTAAAACCTCGTGCACACAAGCAACGACACTCATATCGTACCCACACAACCTCAACCAACTCAACACAGATCAACAGGGCCAATTTGACCACCAACCATAGGCTAGTCTAATCCCCGGTTTGAACATGGAAAAGCTCGCTCGATGTAAGAAAAGAAGGAAAAATCAACATTATAATCCAACTATTATTTTTGATTGCAACTAAACTTCAACACTTATGGCATATATAATGTCAACTGAAAACATAATATGTAGAAAGATCTACTGTGGTAGCTTAGGAGAAGGTTGTGAGATAACAACTCACCACACATACTCAAAGATGATTGAAAAGGCAAAAACACATGCTAACTTCAGGAAAAGAAATCTATGATAGTAAACACCTTCATTTCATTGAACTTTCAATGATGTTTAAGCCATTGACACATTGAATACATCTCAATCATCCACAGATTGGAGGTAAAATGATGCATCGTAATTGCTAAGAAGTGTTTGTGCGAAAATAGCTAATGACCCCACATCCTTGTAATGCACTATGACATGAGTACATGTTTTTTTTACCAAAACTACTAAATGATGGCAAATGCAACCTACAAAAATTAGGCAAAATTGCATTATTAAGAAAAGGTATATTTAGCACAGCTCAGCATCAAATGATAGTAGAAAATGTGATAAAGGAAAAAAACGATTACTAATGGCACACTGTCCAAATAAATTTCTGCAGTTTTGCAACTTGCAAAGTAACTGCTTCAAAGATCTTGTTCAATAGTATAGAATACTAATATTAGTGAAGATTTTATGCAATCCGAAAAAGATTTAGGAGGAATTTTGTTATCCGTGGCCACCAAAACAGATGAGAGAGAGAGAGAGATCAGGGGAGGACCTTGATTTGGATTTTGCATAAGGAGCAGACTGGGGCCTGGCAGTGGAGGCTATAGCTTGTGGGCATAGGATTTGGATGGTGTGTGCGGATGAAGGTTCATCCATGAGGCGATGGGGACCGAGGTCGCTGTGGGTGCAGTCATGTAGAAGCCATGGTCCTCACCTCATTCTAGGTTCAGACGGTGTGCACATTTCTGGACGTCGTCAGTGGTAGGAGTTTGAAGAGCCTGGATGTGCGCACGGACATGGCGGCCGGGCAACTAGAGGATGATGCTCAAGCAAAGTGAAGTACATGAAGACGATGGGAGGGAGAGCGCCGCTGACCCGAGGACGAATCAAGCTCCATCTTAGAAATCAGAAGCAAAGAACACAAAGAAAAGAGTATATAGGTAAATGAAAACAATGAATTAGACATAAAAATAGAACATTGTAATAAATTCAGGAGATCTTTTATGAAAGAACCCTAAATTTCCCACCTATAAAAAACTGTGGAGAGCCTCCCCTTCTCCTCCTGCTCCACCTCTTGGTCACCACCGCTTCCTCGCCTGACAGGTTCCCTACCGTGAGACAGATACCAGAAAGTCCTGCCTCTCGTTTGCATACTACAGGACCAAGAACAAAACCTTTGGGCTGCTAAGGTATTGGTGCCGCCGACGCAGGCGACGGTGACAGTGCAGGGTTCAAATCAGGAAGATCTGGGGAAATGGCGTAGCCGCCCGTTGTCACCGGAGTGGTGGTGATGGTGGGAGGAGGATGCTTGACCCAATGCTGCCGTCACCACGGATGGCGTTGAGGATGAGACAGATCTGGTCCAAGTTCGGTCCAAATTATGAAAGCTTAAGTCTTATCCAAGTCCAAAAACGGATCTAGGCCACCAAACACCTCTACCTTCTTAGTTGTCTAATTAGGATTAGCTCTCATCTATCTTTACCTAGACCAATCCAGCCCAAGTCTGGTCCAATAAAAGAAGGGCCCAAATTTGATCTAATCTAATTACAATTTTAGACTAGCCTGATCTAAAAGCCTAGACAGGCCCAAGCCTATCAGCAGCCCTAATTGGATCTAGCATTGCGCAAGGCGGTGATACTTGCGTGGCACCAGTTATAAACAGAGATGGAGACATCATGCATGCATTTTAGAGCACATCCAATGGTGAGGAATTTGGTTTACAACATTTCTAACCTTCTCCATGCGAATTACATAGTTTTCAAACAAAGCCATGCGAGTGAAAAAGATACTTTGATGCATCTCTAGAGTAGTGATGGCCATCTTTGTTTTCAATTGAACTGTCGTATCGAATGTTCAATATATCTTAAAAAAAGCAAAACATGATCCTAAATATTTCGAGTTGAATTGTTGCAATAAGTGCCCAATGTTTAAAGAGAACAATAGCATTCCCAATAACCATTGTTGATCCATAGACATAGTGACCTCCTGCCGTCGCAAAGCGTAAGAAGGTGATATTGACGGATAAAACCCCCAAACACAAGCTCCACAGAGATTGCAGGTGGGCCCCACATGTACGGCAGATGGATTCCTCTAGCACATTCCAGCAAATTTTTTTTTGTCTTTTCCTTCTGCTTTTCACTCATGGTTTCTTTAAAAATAAAAAAAATCTACCGTTGAAATAGGATAATATTTTGAAATGGATTCTCTAATTGACTTTCTAAATCCAAAGCCATATACGATATCTACAAAAAAAACTCTCTCGCTGCTCTTAAGAGGAGAGAAGAGCACAAAACTCTCTCGCGCTGCTAAGAAAAGAGCAAAGAGGGGTGAGTTCTTTTGGGCTTATAACTTATGGTTTAAATATTTGATTCTAAATGTTTGCGAGAGATAGTATGCACAGAAAAATAATTGTAGACGATTTTGGCTGGTACAACTAAACTCAGTGTATTTTTACTATAATTTTTCTATTAACCTTTTTTCTTAAAAAAATATATATTTAAAAGTTAGTTACTGTAGACAACACAATATCTTGACTACTTAAAAAGAACGAGTTGGTGGTTGCCGAAGCCTCCATCCAATCTAGACCGTCGAATCTTTCCTCCCATCCCCCTCCCGGCCAACCCTAAAACCCTCCAACCGCCGCCCCCCTCCTCCCCTCCCCCTCTCGGCCTCCCCTCTCCCCCCCACCCCCCGGCGCCGCCCTACCCGCCGCCGCCTCCTCCCCCCCCGGCTACATCCTCCCCCTCCGCCCCACCGCTCCCCTCCCCCCTCCCCCAGCCACCCCCCGTCGTCCTCCTCCCTCTCCCCCCACCTCGCTCCCCCCGCCTCCTCGCTCTCCCCCCTCGCCTCCCCCTCGCTCTCCCCCCGCCTCCCCTCGATCTCCCCGCCGCCCGGCCTCCTCCTCCCCCCCCGCGCCGCCCGCCCCGCCGCTCTCCCGCCGCCCGATCCGCCCCTCGCACTCTCCTGCCGCCCTATCCGCCTCCCCTCGCTCTCCCCGCCTCCCCCCTTGCCCTCCCGCGCTTCCCTTGCCCTCCCCGCCGCCTCCGCCTTCCTCGCCCTCCCCCCGCGAACTCGCCGAGAACCTCTTCCCTGATGCCGCCGATGACGCCGCCCCGCCCCCGCTCACCATCGAGAGACCCTCGTCGCCGTCCGGTGGGTGCTGCGGCCTGACGTCGGATCCGCACAAAGGAGGCCGGAGACGGGTCCGACGCAAGCGAGCTCGGCCAGATCCAGCGCGGAGGTGCTCAGATCCGGGCGGGGCAAGGGCGGCAGCGGCCGGATCTGGCTTGGAGGCTGTCGGATCTGGAGGCGGAGTGGTGGACGGCGGCGGATCCGACGACAGGGAGGCCGGATCCACTCTGCCGCCTCAGTCAGCCTCCGCATGCAGCCGGCCGCCTTGGTCCGTCCTAGGAACCCCACTACCTCCTCCACCCTCCGGACGGCCTCCTCCCCTCGCGCCACCACCTCCTAGATGGCGTCGCCGAGCTGGTCCACACGGTTGATGAAATCGAAGACGCCCACGACCGTAGTAGCCTGGAGATCCACCGCTGGTCCCCCGCTGCTTCCGCCGCTCCCCGTCACTGCTCCCCCACCGCTCCCGCCTCCCCGCCACATTAAGGTATGCTCCCGCCTCCCCGCCGCTATGTTCTTCCTTAACGAGGTGCTTCCCCCTCCATGCTTTTTGATTTCTAGCGAGGCCCTAAGTCCTAATCTCTAGCTGCAGTGGCGGACTCTGCCTAATTGCGAGTTAGAGTTGCCATTTCGCTGTATTAGAGTAACCATGCTTTTCCCTAGCTACTCGCCAAATGCTGAATGCCTGAATCCATGTATAACGCAAACAAATGCTGCATTGGATAACTCGACAATTTTAACTTGTAGCAACTAGCAATTGTTCTGCTCTTCCAACCACTTAACTATGCTCCATAAGGTAAATGTGGTGTCGATGCATTACTAAAGCATGAGTTATGTGGAATGTGTAGTGTTTTGAGTGATCTAATTTCAGCCAAGATTTGCGGTGTTGCGTTTAGCATGCTACTTGTTGTGTATGCGAGTTTAACCTTGCGATTCTCAGTACACCACCAAGGCATTTACGTTTGGCTCATACTAGAAAACTTTATCCATGGGAAAACAAGAATTTTTGTGTACTCTGTTGACTATGTCTACATGGTTTTGTGTTATAGGTCAAGGATCCTCGTGCCACCCATAATTGCTGGGCATATAAGGTTTGTAGTTCTCTCCCAAGCTTGCTATCCATGCCTATGTTTGTTAATGATGAATCGGTCTTGCATGCATGTGTGTTTAGCTGGGAGAGCAATTCCGTTACAATGAGGACATTGATCATTTTTTTCCATATGCTTTTGCTTGATTGTTGAAATAGGTAAGCTTAGATTATTTAGTTTCACCTGTTACATGCAACAAAATAGAAAATCGTTGTACATCTAACTGTTTGGTCTGTTATACAATCTGTAGATTTAATAGTACCAGTGTAACTAATAAATTAATTCCAACGAATAATTGTGCGTCATGTGGCAAGCTGTCAGGTTATCCATGTTCTTGTAACATGGTTATGACTTGTTGTTTCTGTTTAGTTGTTTGATTCTTCTCTCAGAAGCCTAAGTATGACTGAGTTTAATCTTCAAACAATTGCAGATTTCAAGTGAAGATATCGAACATGACTATGACATCGCAAAGATGGTACAGTTGTGGTCATGTTCAAAGTGGAATATGAAAAATTGAGAATCTTGGGAATGCAAAGAATTCGGTTTGATGGCAAGGTGCGGGGATAAGGGTGATTACTCGATTTGGTGTGTTGGCGAAATGCCTTAGAGATGCAGAGGTGCCCTTTCTCGAGATAACTGTGTTCTTGTGAAATTTTTAAGTTGCATTCTTGCTGTTGACATATTTTCTTTGTTTTTTTAATCAATAAATTCTCTCCGGTTTGTTTGCTCTGTGACTCGTTCTAACTTCCAGGGAGCACAATGGGTGTGGTGGTACAGAACTACAGAAGAACTGCTTGGGCAGGAGCGTTGCCATGGTTATAGTTGCTTCCACAGATGCGAGCTACCAAGTATCAACTGAAGCCGTATGCGCTGTATGCTGTCAAAGGTAAATTCAACAATTTTGTCCACAATTTTCATCAATTTGGCTGAAATTGATTGCATTCTGTTTGCTCAGTTGCCATTGGTGTTCATATTGCCTTTAGAGGCTAAGGTTAAGTTTGGGGGCTTTGCTTAGTTTGGGGTCCGGCATACCCTTTGGTAAAATCCTGGGTCCGCCACTACGTGTATTGACTGTTCATACCAACAGCTTGCTTATTAAACTGTCCTTGCCGAGCAGACACCGTGTATATTGATGTATCGTAGATCATTAAATTGAGATATTTCTTGGTAGCTAGGTAGGTTGGATTCGTTTCCTCTGCCATGCCATTTTAGCGGCACATGCATGCTACTGCCTTGGTGTAGTTTTTTTTGGTCTGTTCGATTAGAGATTAGGACTTCAGATGAAGATGGGTGAGAAATTTTGAGTCTTTTTCTCTTGATAGATTGTTCTGAATTTCTCACCTTTCATCATCTGGACTGTCCTATCTTCTGATCAAATTATTGTACCTAGACACTGAGAAAGGCATACATGCTATATATTAGTACTAGACATCAGGCATTTGGTTTGGCACTCACTCGAAACAACAAAGCGTGGATGATAATATATCCCTGTCTGTCTAAAATACTAAAATGTTTCTAGCCTTCCATGCACTTTCGTTCCAATTTTTGTCTGTCTCTGCAGGTGCGTATGCTTTCACATGTTTGATGAAATGCCAAACTACACCAGGGGTGCATGGTCATCATTCTTTCACAAGGTAAGCCCACTCGACTACCCTTCTCGCTGCATGCCTTTTTGTCTGTTGGTGATCATATAAGGCAAAAGTTGATCGGTGTTATGGTTCTTGGCTATTGTCCCTGCGCTTTATTCAACACCGACCGATATAATTCTACTGTCTTTTCTTTTGCAGCTTAGACTCACAGTTTTTAGTTTCAACATCCACTGATGGCTCTTCAAGAATATAGAAGATAGACGAGGGCTACCATTTGTCAATTTGACTCGATCTTCGGTATGCTATGATAAATTTCTGCATTTCATGTTTCCTTGTTGAGATGGGTTAAACTTTAACCTTTTGTCCCTTTATTTTTCTATGCAGGATGAGAAGATTGAGTGTTGCCGCTTTTCTAGGGATGGCATGAAACCATTCTTGTTTTGCACAGTTGCAAAAGGTATGCTTTCTATTGAAGTCAAGACATAGATGTATACATATGAGCCCAGTTTAACTAAATCTGTATTCATCATTGGAACAAGTAACAAAGTTGTAACTGTTGTTTGGAACATAAGTGATTGGGCTAGAATTGGGTACAAAAGAATATTATGTATTAAGAATATGATGCCCCCCTCTCCCCCTGCCTCCCCCTCGCTCTCCCCCCGCCGCCTGACAGTTATTTTATTTATGTATTAAGAATATTATGGAAAAATATTGTTTACTATCATTTTTGTACATATTGTTGTATATGTGGTGCTTGTTCTATCATATTTCGCTAATATAATACTTGATTTATTTACGAGTATGAACATGCATGTTTTGTTTGATACATGATGACGTAAGATAAAGTTGATATTTATTATTCAGTTTGAGATCATATTTGATAGTATGCATTACTTTTATTTGGTTTTCCGTTGCAACGCACAGGCACCTTACTAGGTGATATATGGATGTGTACTTTATTGATGAGACACTATGCGGTTCATTGTTAATTTAATTCTGCTGCAAGTGTTTTGGTCACTTTATTCTACTACATGCTCTTATTCTACTGCATGCTCTTATTGATCTGTTTATGAGATACTATGCAGTTTATTCTTTTATCTAGCGCATGCGCTGATTTTTCTGAGCTTTTACAAGTCCTAATGGAGTGGGCTAAAACTGGTTTGCTTGTTTGCCGGTCACTTAGCTATATACCAAGAAAGCAAATTTGTTGAAAAGATACTTCATAGTATACATCAATTTTATTTAGTTTTTCGTTGCAACGTACGGGCACCTTACTAGTAAGTTACCTTAACAGTAGAACAGTAGAAAAAAAGCCCACCCACGTGAGGCCGCTAGTGGCCAGCTGTCAAGCTGTAAACTCACCACCACGTCCACGCACCTGTCACCCCGGGGGCCCATCAGCCAGAAGGTATGGAGACAAACGTTAACATCCGAGAATGCCATCCCCGTCGGATGGCGGATCGGACGGTCCGGATTGTCCCCAGGAGAAGCCCGCACAGCCACCAGCTCAACGACTGGATTGCAATTTCCCCCTTCCCGCTCCGCTTCCTCCTCGTCCTCGTCTTTTGTCGTTTCGTGGTCGCCTCCGAGATCTTACCACCAGGCCGCGCCCTGAGATTTTACGGCGAGCGATCTCGCGGCCAGCCGCGCGCTTTATGCCCCCGCGGAGCACGCGCCCATGGCATCCTTGTCTTCCCCGCACTCGTCGCAGGCCGTCCTCCTCCTCCTCCCGCTGCCGCCCCATCTCCAGCTCCAGCCCGGCGGCGTCTGCCTCCGCCGCCGCTTGCAGAGGCTGACTCTCTCGCCTCTAGGGATCTCCAGTGCTCGGAAGGGAGGGTTTCTACCGCTACCGCCGCCGCGGGCGGAGGAGGGGAAGGATGGGCGGGCCGTGACCAAGGAGGAGGAGGTGCAGGAGGAGGAACAAGAGGAGGAGGTTACGAGGGAGGAGAAGGAGATGGGGGGAGGCGATGGGGCCCGAGACGCGGCGGTGGCTGGGTTGGGGGCGGCGAGGGGGTCGGGGCGGTTCGCCGCGGACTACATGTCGCTTGGCATCAGGGAGCCCGTCTACGAGGTAGGTGCCCATCGAACGCCAGCCGAGTCAGCCTTGTAATGTTGCAACTACTTATGAACAGCATGATGATGCATCAGGAAAGCTCACTTCTACTCTCAATTATAACAACGGCTTTGCAGTAGGTCACGTTTTAGGTCTTACAAAAGGCTAACTAGCTCTCGCCAAAAGCTCAAATCTTGATCAATAAATTGTTTTTGTTGAGATGATGTCGAATGGGAGAGAAATGAAAGGAAATTAAGGGGATAGCCGAGCAAGGGGAAACATTCTCCTAAATCCCCTTCACGTGTTGCTCCATTTCCTGTCCTTGTAAACTTGTCCAAGCATTGGAGGGGCTATCCACTCAGCAAGCATTGGTCTCCAGAAGGAAACATAGTAATTTGGTCATTGTAAATCCAAATCTAGAGAAGCAATACATACATTTGTTTTCTGTTAGTTCAAATCAAGAGTCGGCATGCTAAGTTGATGACATGTTTCTGCAAGGGTGAGTAGGCTTTGAGATGATATGCCCCTTATAAAATTTGGAACTTATCACCTTGCAAGATGCAAATTAATCTTCACCTCAATATCGAACTTTACTCAGGTGATAGAAGTGAAATCTAATGGGAGGATGTCTACCAAAAAAATAAGCCGTCGGCAGCTATTGAAATCAAGTGGTACGTAAAAACAATGTATTTCTCAAGCTATGTGTTCTACAATGCATCAACTTCATTCTATTCACCATATAATTGCTCAAACTCTCCATCTGATGGTATTGTCCTTGTACCAAACTCTCATATACTGCTACTGCACATGTACTTGGTAATCGCCTGGTTATAATTGTCAAATGGAATCTATTTGTATATGTTACTCTCATCCTTGTGATTTTCAATTACTTGCACAGGATTTCTTGTAATTCTCAACTTTTGTTCTGCTAGGCCTCCGTCTACGAGATACCAGAAGCGTTGACCCATCACTATGGCTGATGAATTCAATGCCTTCCCTGCTGGTAATAGGAAACTTTCAACAATTAACTACATAGATTTTCCTCTGTCTGTGGTATTCTTTTTCTCTTATCAGTTGTATAAACAATGAATGCTAGACTGATGTGCCTGCAAGAATCCTAAGACAGTATAATTATTTTGTTACCACTAGTTGTTTGTCAAAACCACCTGATGTTTTATAGTAATCATGGAGTGCACAAATACTTGCACAATGCACTTGAAATGATAGGAAAAGAAGAAAAGAAAGTTAAGTTCATCACACCATTTCTGTCCATAGTTTTCAGCTCAAATTGTGTTTAGTTGTCTGTTTCAGGAACCTTCACTATCATTGAGTTAAATCTTAAGAAACATTACTATGGTTTGATATCCAGCACATTTTTAATACACTTTTTCTGCTAATTCTGTATCAATGTATTTTACCTGGACATCTGTATTGTTCTTATATGCCACATCTCAACAGGCGGGATTAGTTTGCTCCTTGCTGTCTAATCTTGTGTTTTGGTTATTGTGTGCCTTGTATACTTGCACTATCATTCATGTACTTCTGCTCTTAAACATCTTGCTTTCTATAGCAGATGGGCATATGATGGTTTGCATATAGCATGTAAAACTCCTATTCGCTATTTGTTGTAGGTACGTGAACAAGCTATATTAGTCAACCTTGGTTCCTTGCGAGCAATTGCTATGCGTGAGCGTGTTCTTATATTTAATTATAACAGGTCAGTTTGTATGTTTGATTGCAAAAAAAAAAAAATGATTGGTATTGGTGAACTTTGTTAAGGATACAGAGAGTTGTATTAGGATATAGAGTCCATATTCTATTCTTTATATACCTTATTTCTAGATGGTATATCCCTTTTATACTCTCTATATATATATTACTTATTGGAGCTCTTCAATATACACACGATATTTATAACATGATATCAGAATTTAGGTAAAACCTTAATTTCGATCTCGGTCTATTTCCGTTGTTGCTGCCCCGGGAGGATGATCTCCACTCCGGAGACGGCCACTTCTTCGGCCGCTCTCCTCGTTCGCTTCTAAACTCAAGCCAATTGATATTCCATCGCGCCGGTACGACTCGTCGCCGCCGTCGACGATGTCGATGAGAGGGGAGTACCGGAGCAGCTTCATGTGCTCGACAGCCGTGTACCCGGCGTCCCGCTACTACTACGGCGGCGACTTCAAAGCCGGCAGGGGGAATCACAGCAACGCGGTGAGCAGTAACGCCGTCGAGAGCTCGGTCGCGCAGCACCACCGCGCAAGCAGCGGCTTCTGTTGCTTCACTTCGAACCCGGAGACGCCCAGCCATGGGCCCAGCTTCCGACGTACCCGCAGCAGGGGGCGGTCACCGGCTCACGAAGCCGACACCAACACTGAGTGCTCTCGCGCCGACTATGGGTACTACTACTCGACGCCGTCGGCCGCGTCGTCGTTGGTGTTCGGCAGCCCGCTGCCCAGGACGTCACGACTGCTGGAGGAGGTGGTGATGGAGGTGAGGGAGCGGGCGCCGTTGCTGATGGACGACGGCGCCAAGATGAAGGGCCTCTTCAAGTCGAAGCCGTAGATGCTGGCCGACGTCGTGCGTCATACGCGCGAGCTCCTCGACCGAACCGCCACGCTCCCGATCGTCGCCGCTCGACGCGCCTCCAGATCCGCCCCGATAGTCACAGCACCGCCATCACCTCCGCGGCTGCCGCGCCGTCGACGACGACTCTGCAGCCGACTCGCCCAACTCCTACACGGCCGATGACGCCGCGGACAAGGCTCAGGCCGATTAGATCAGATCCAACAGGAGTTGCTTTGCTTTTTTAAGCAAGGTAAAAAAAAGCCTGTGTGCCGGACGGGTTTCGTTTTGAGTCTTCCGTTTGCGTCTATATCAAGTCTGTAGTCTCTACCTTTCAGTTTGTATAAGTCATGCGAGTCCACAAATTTATTGTCAGTCATAGAAGTGTATGAATTTTGTTTTGGATGACAGCAGCCGCCGCTCTTCTCTCTGAGTCGCGTGCAAATCGTAGAAGTCGTTATGATGCCGTCGCTTTTTTAGTCGCCCCAAGTTTCTAAGGTCGCCGCGTTTCTCTTGCACCTTTTGCATTGCGCCGTCACCGTCTTGGACTTCGATCTACACCATCATGTTTCTATCTATTCCATGGCAGCAGCCGCCGCTCTTCTCTCTGAGCTGCGTGTAGCTCGTAGAAGTCGTTATGATGCCGTCGCTTCTTTAGCCGCCACCCCGAGCTTCTAAGGCCGCCGCGCTTCTTCTGCACCTTGTGCATTGCGTTGCTGCTGTCTTCGGTTTCGATCTGCGCCGTCATACTTCTATCTATTCCTTTTCGACTTGATTTGACTGTATTTTTCAAGGACTGCATGCTACGATGACATTATCAAGACTCGGACTTCGGATTTTTACTATTTCAGTGACAACTCTTTTCAAATGCAATGCTATTGCATACGTTTTGCATTTGAGGGGGTTGTTAAGGATATAGAGAGTTGTATTAGGATATAGAGTCCGTATTCTATTCCTTATATACCTTATCTCTAGATGTCATATCCCCTTTGTACTTTCTATATATATTGCACATTATGGCTCTTCAATATACACACAATATTCATAACAAACTTACCATTATTCTTTTTACAAACTTATCAATTATTTTCTGTAACTTGAGTAGCCCAGGAGGAAAGGCCTTTTTAGAGGCATTACTACCTCGGTTAAATCCAAGGAACATCAATGGTGGACCTGCAATGCCTTTTCAACTTGAGGTAATGCATATATGGATATCCATTGTATTAATCCATATTTGCAGTCTGGGAACAGTCTTAACACGACGATTTGTTGCCTTGTCAATATGTTTTCTTCTCTATTTATCTCCATGGAAAGTTTCCTTTCTCACTTGGGGTTTATTAATTTTAACTCACCTAGGATTCGAGAGCCTCAGCATTGCTAAAAGAACTGTTTATTTGTGTTCATATCCACAATGTACTTTAGAAAAATGAATCATGTGGAACAGTTATAACTGCTTTTTAATATAAAAATAATGTATATGCATCGCTACACAAGTTGATTACTCATCCATGATTTTCTAAATTTCTCTAATCCAATAAGTTGAATCTTGAATAACAATAAGGATATCATCCATCATTTTCGAAATTCTCCATGATTTTTCTGTATCTTGTTCGAACTTCTTACATTCAATGTTTGTTGATGAACATTAGTAACAAAATATGGTGTTTTATGGCCTTTCCGTTTTATTTTGGTAATAGGGAGTACCAGGCTGTCAGATATTGGGGCAAGATGATCCGATCTTTCATTGTGTTTTCATTATGTTCAGGTTCTCGAAGCTGCACTGCTTTCCAGAATACAAAGGCTGGAGCAAAGATTAATGCATATTGAACCTCGTGTGAGTACCTGAAAAGTCCATGCCCCCTTAAGGTGTTTATGGTTTCATATCACAGTTGTTCTGCTTGTAGAGAACTATATATGATGAAGTTGTTGCTTGTTTTTCTTGGTGCATGCTCAATTTAAGGATCATCTCTAATATGTTTTCAATAGATGACTTCAGGCACTTGCGGATTGTTGTTCCTGTTGCCTATTTCCCTGTGTTTTCAGTTTCATGATTTCATGCAAAGTACATACAGCAGCATCCAAACAATAGTGCTGCCACTTGTTTCCATCTTGTGCCTTAGCACCTTTGGGCCTTCCTGTAGCTTCTTAGAAGTGCCCAACCGTCTTGCAAATCCTCCTTTCTATAGCACCTTAGCCAACTGAAGTACTGAAGTAATCGGAGCACCTGATTTTCCATTAAATCAGTTGGTAGAAAGCAGAAATGATTCTGAGCACCTAATTTCGGCCTACTAGTTGACTAACTCTAGAACTAAGGATCTTCTCTCAATCCCCAGCAAACCTGAGGACAAGTGCTGTTTCACATGCTCACTGGAGCCCTTTCCGGAACTGAAGCCTATATTTATGGTCAGGTTGCTGACTTTGTTGAGTTATGGTGATTCATATCTAGTCTTTCAGGATTTGGAAAGGTGTGCTATAAAGAGTTCTAGATGAATCCTACTCTTATTTGGATTAGGATGCTTACTCTAAATTGGAGAAGAGTTAGGAGGGACTATATAAACCATATGAGTGACCATGAAGAAGCAATCAAGTCTATTCATCCAAAACAGAGGGTGCACGAGGGCATTAGAGGCTAAGATATCTTTTTAGCACTAGATTCTTGTATAAGGTAAGGATCTGAGGGTCCTAAAAAATTTGAGAGGGTTATGAGTGAGCGATAATCTTTTGCACTCTTTTAAGATTGTGCTTAAGTAATTTATGGTCAGCTTTGCCAAATCTTCTCTCTTATCGTGGTTGCTTCAATGTCGTTATTTTGGTTATCTCTACGAGATTCATCTTCTTCGTTCTTGATACCGTGCATGCTCATGTCGTATTTCACAAACTCTGATCTGATTCGGAGGCTGTTGCGCATAAGAACGGGTACCAGAGTGTAACAAGTAGTATCAGAGTGTAACACTCTTCAATTTTCTTTTTTACGAGAAACAGTAGGAAAGAGCACTAACAAGTTGACTCTGCAACCTTGATGAGGTGAATGGTGATCTAGGTATGGCGGCATGGAAAATAGCAATGTACTGTAGCATAATTTTTCCCTTTTATTCCAATACAAATGAATAATGCTCTGCTTCTCATGTTTTGGTGGTTTAATATGCCAAGTGCCACCAGAGGATCTCATTAAAAAAAGCCACTGGAGGTGGTCTTGTGTTTGTGTTTCAATCAATCAAGCACCTGCATTTTGTGACTAATGCATTCTATTACAAAAATAATCAAACATTGTTTTGGATGTCTGGGGCGTCTCAGGTGGCTGCATTGCTTGAAGTTCTATCAAATCGATTGACTGTTGATGTGTTGGAGCAGCTTCGTCTAAGCAAACAATCCTTGGTATTAAAGCTGCACTTCAGAATCATTTGCTGGACTCATTTCTCATATTTAATTTTAATTTTGCTACTATATTCATGTGTCAAGGTTGAGCTGGGTTCCCGAGCAGGTGATCTCAAACAAATGCTCATCGATCTCCTAGATGATCCTCATGAAATTCGTCGAATATGCATTATGGGGAGAAATTGTATACTTGATAGATTGAGTGATGACATGGAATGTTCTGTTCCTTTAGAGAAGCAGATTGCTGAAGGTACAGCTGAACTTTATCATTGTGACTTTTCATCTTTTGGAGAAACTGATTGTTGTGGTCCTCTTGATGAAGCTTACATCTTCAACTGGATACTTAAATCAATTAACAAATATCTAGAGTAGTTTCATTGACTAAGGTTATCAATATATGTAGTTCTGCTATTTAATTACCAGGACAATATCTTATGGCTCAGGACATAACATGTTGATAGAGTAATTCTTTAGAATATGGAGGTAGTGTTAGGTGGCAAAGTACAGAACTACAAATACAGTGTGATATTTCATAAAGAAATGAATAAAATGAAGGTGAAGAAGGCAAATCATAAAAAGTCAGAGGAAACTATAGTTTCATTCAATTGGAAGCAAGGTTATTAAGTCGACAAGTCGATACTATCCTCCTAATGACCGACTTGTCGACTAGTCGGCCGACTAGTTGTTGACTAGTTGACAGGTACTGTTTGTAATGTTTATATGAATATGTATATACAGAGAAGGACTTTATTGTAATTTCAGAAAATAAGAGAGCTAAATTGCAAAATACCGAATCCTTATAACCTGCCCCCACTGCCTGTTTTTCTTGGCTCCGACCTTCGCCCCCTACTGCCTCGCCTTCTCTTCCTCCGACCTCCGCCCCTCACTGCCTCGCTCCCTCTCTCCTTTCCTCATCTCTTCTATCTCCGGTGCTGGCGAGGCCGAGCTAGCTCGCCGGCGGCCGCTCCCTCTTCCAGTCGCCACTCTTCACTGCCCCTAAGCGGCAGCCGGGGAGGAGGCGGCGGAGAAGACTCGCCGCCCGGCGAAGTACGAAGCGGCACCACGGCGGAGACCGGAGTCGACAGAGTTGCGGAGGAGACCCGATCTGGCGGAAGCAGTGAGTCTGACGGCAACGACGGCGGAGACCGTAGATCCGGCGGCGACGACGGCAGATCTGGTGGTGACGGTGGCAGATCTGGCGGCGGCGATGACTCTCCTCACTTTTTCCGACGCAAGTCGAGTAGCCAGCTCTAGTCGTCTCTTGGCCACCGACTTGTCGACTAGTCGACGACTTAATAAGCATGATTGAAAGTATTTTCTCTAGATTTTTGTGGAGTGGCTGGGACTTTTGAGACAAATGAAATTTTCTTAGGTGACTTGCGGTCATTTGTTTGATAATAGCTAACTGATTGGTTGTTCACTTGATTTATTTGTAACTTTTGATCTTAACAGAAGAAGAGGAAGAAATTGAAATGCTATTGGAGAATTATCTTCAAAGGTATTCCCCTGCAACACAAAATTATTGGTTTTCTTGTGTCTTCCTTGCTGTCTTGCATTGTCATTTCGTTGTGCATTCTTACTGTCAGATGTGAATCATGCCATGGTCAAGCAGAACGACTTCTTGATTCTGCAAGAGAAATGGAAGATTCAATTGCAGTGAACTTAAGGTCTGTCCATTCTCACGACATGAGCTCAAAAATTGTATCCTGTTTTACTTTCACCAATTTATTTGACGAAATGTGCATTTTTCACCTTTTCGCTCCTTAATATAATTGCATAATTAAATATGCCAACATAAATTTAGTAGAAGAAAAATTAATGAATACTAAATGACCCTCAAGTGCCACATCACAAGTAAATTAGGATGCTTACTGCTTCAACCAGGGCACATAAAATCAACCATGGTTATCCTCCTCTTTCTACTACTCTCTCCTTTCTCAATTAAAGGTAGCTAACTTCGTGTTCGTCATTGTCAAATTGATCTAAATAATACAGGAACTCACTCAAACTAGGACTAGCTCCCTGTGTACTAGCTTCAACACAGCAACTTTGTATGTTACTTGCTGCCTTTTCAACTGTTTTTCACTGGCAGTAACCAAGCAGGTACTACCTGTTTTTAGAATCCTGCACTCAACAATATTTGACATAAAGATAGGATGCCTGCACCAAGGAAATCATGTAGTGAGGCTTTTCTGTGAAAAGCAAGAGAGAAGAGGCCTGAGGTGGTGGCATACTTTTGCAGAAGGATATATATTTATATTCTCTACTGAGAGTAAAAAGGTGGTGTTTGAATAGTTTTCAACCAGTTGCACTATGTTTGTTTTGGGGTACTATGCATAAGCAAAGAAACAGAATTGCCAAACTTCAAAATTGGACACCCTTAAATTAAGGACTTAATTGAGGTAAATACGAAATGAAGAGACTAGTGTAAGGTGTTGGTTCCTACATCTCTGACTGGGACATGTCTGTAGTGTTCGAAGAACCTATTTGAGAATTGTAGCATCTTTTTTTTAAACTTGGTGATGTGAAATGTATGTAGCTTACTTGCTCTAAATCTCTAATATTTCATGAATGATGTTTTCTCTTACCATAACTTTGGGAATTATCGCAGTTCCCGGCGACTAGAAGTAAGCAGAGTGGAGCTGCTTCTTCAGGTTGGAACATTTTGCATTGCTGTAGGAGCATTAATTGCAGGTATAGAATCTATCAGCGTTTTGTAGCTTTCTTATTCAGCACAAGCTAGTTATTTTGAGATTCTAGTTGGACTCCTAAAATAACGCCATTAGAACCTGGCTAAACCATTGCATTTCTTTTTGTAGGAATATTTGGCATGAACCTTAAATCATACCTCGAGATGAACGCGGTATAGCACTGTACTCTTGAGCTTTTTTCCGCTTCAGTGCCATGTACCGGCGCTAGTTGTAGTCTTGTAGGCGACATAGCATGCCTCCTTTCGTTGACAATAAGTTTGTTTTGGAGCAGTGGGCATTTTGGGCGACGACCGGTGGAATAGTAGTTGGAGCAGTAGCTGGATTTTTCCTCATGTACTCGTACCTAAAGGCTAGAAAGATATTGTAAACCCTGTAGCGTATGTACTCCTAGGATTGTAAATAAAGCGGTTTTGATCTCATTTGCAAAGCTACGTATAGATTCTTGAGATTGCTTTGGTGCTCCGATCGATGAATGCTGGCACGGGTTGCTGGTTCTGAACTTCGGATCAAGGAGCTAGCACCAGAACCTATTTTACTTTTACTGGGAATTAATGTGATTCGATTATTGCAATTGGTGAGCTGAGAAGTGTATCTGGAACCGATCAATGTCACCGATGATCTTGGAAATACATGTAACGTGTCTGAATTCATTTTTGGCCTGACTCAATTAAATGGGCGCGAGAGGATTACTACTACATCATTCTTTAGTTATGTATTTTTGTTGCTCTAAAAAAGCTATACTTTTCCAGCATTCATGATTCCTGAGGTACAAATCTTTTTTTAGTAGTAAAAAATAGCACGACAGAAGAAAGACAAGTGAGTCTGTGTATAATTCAACAATAACAACAACAAATTCTTTCGTCCCAAATAAGTTAGGTAGAGTCATAGAATTCAGACTTCAAATATTAAACATTTGGCAAACTGTCTTTCAATGAACCACACAAAAGAAGTGCATTTCTTAAGCTATGATAATTAAGTAGATAACAAAAAGGAGAAAAACGCATACATTTGTTTCAACCAGTAAGAAGGAGAATGTACTATTATTAACACAAAGTAACTGGAACAATGCATGATAATTAAGCAGAACAAGGTGATACGTGCTGTTGAAATGAGGCTTGATTTGTATTCCAATGGGCCAAAGGCCATGTGTAGTATGTACATTTGCAAATAACACCCTAATGTATATACATATCTAATATTTCCCCTTAAACTTATAGTGAATCAACAATACTGAGTTTGGAGAGGTAGAAACTGAACTCTAGTCTGTGCCTTGGTAAAAAAATCAGCAAACTAAAACTCCGAAGTCACGTACTGAAAATTAACAACTTTGTCTTGCACCTGCGATCGCATGTATGAAGCATCTACTCCAATGTGCTTAGTGAGCTCATGCTTCATGGGATCTTGAGTAATACTGATCGCACCAGTATTGTCTAACAAGAGAGGAGTTGGTGTAAAAGTGGAAACACCGAAATCCTCAAGTAGCCACCAAAGCTAGATGATCTTAGTTGTCAATAATACTATGGCTCTCAACTCAGCTTCAGCCAAAGTTGTTAAAATCGTGATTTTAGTTGTAGAATCATACGATTTTACGATCTCACGAAGTCAACCTAACTTAAATCGCATCTTAAGTCGTACCTAGTAGAATCGTGGTAGAATCATGATCATAGTCATATAATCATGTAGAATCTTAGTAGAATCGTGTAGAATCACGTATCATCCAAAATTATGAAAGACTTAGGTGTTTGGTTGTATCATATCTCTCAATTCAAGTTATATATTAAATACTATGTTGTTAATAGCTTAGACATTAAGATTTGGAGGTTTGAAATAATAAAAACAATTTAATTATCTATTTATTTTATATTTTTATGTAAAATAATTAGATTATGGCAATATTGATAATATCACTCTTCTAGTAGTAGCTCTCAATGACATAGAATTTAAACCATGATTCTAGTCATGAATAAGATATATTTATTAATCAAATTAGATGCCAAATGACCAAATAAACACTCATATCACTCTTGGAATACACGGTAAATTAGAATAAATATGTTTTTGGTAGAATCGGGTAGAATATTAGATTCTACAGTTCGATTCTAGAATGTGATCCTATCAAAGTGTCTTCGATCCAAGTAAGATTCACGATTCTAATAACCTTAGCCTCAACGCTTGAGCGGAAAACAACAATCTGCTTCTTGTTCTTTCAGGCAATTAAGGAGGAACCAAAGAAAATACAATAGGTAAAAAGAGACTAGTGATCAGAATGATCGCTAGCTCATGTCACATTAGAGTAGGCCTGAAGCTGCAAAGAACTGGAGCGAGGAAAGAAAAGATGACGAGCGATGGTCCTACAAAGATATCACAGAACATGAAGAAGGTGACTATAGTGAAGCTGAGTGGGAGCAGAGACAAACTGATTTAGGATGTGAACTGAGTGAGAAATGTCAGGGCAAGTGATCCCAAGGTAGATAAGCCTCCCAACTAGATGACGGTAGCGAGTAGGATCCTCGAGAAGCTCGCCATCGATAGGCTGAAGGTGAACACTAAGCTCCATAGGAGTATCTAATACAGGTTGATCAATGAGATAAGTATGAGTGAGGATATCCTGAATGTAACGCTCCTAGAAAAAATAGTAGCCCTCAGGTGTAGAAGTGATCTCAATCCTAAGAAAATAACAAAGAGGACCCTAACCAGACATTAGAAACTGCTCATTGAGATGTTCCTTTACAAAAACAATGTACTAAGAGTCATCACCGGTAATAATCATATCATCGACATATAGAAGAAGAAGCGTTCGACCCCGAGAAGAGGTGTATATGAAGAGGGCAGGGTCATGGTCACTAGCGGAGAAATCGACTGCAGTGACAACAGAGGAGAAGTGGGCAAACCAAGCACGAGGGCTTGTTTTATCCCATAAAGAGAGAGAGCGCGATGAAGGCAATAGACCAAGCCATTAGGGATAGAATGCCTAGGGGTGGCTATATGTAGACCTTCTCATGCAACTTGCCACTGTGAAAGACAATTTTGACGTCCAATTGAGAGATGGACCTCTGTTGAATAGATGCTACAACAAGGAGAGTATGAACAGTGGTCATATGAGCGACAGAAGTAAAGATCTAATTATAGTCACGATCATGCTCCTGCTGAAAACCACGCACCAAAACACAAGTCTTATAGCGTTCAACGGAACCATCCGAGCAGGTTTTGATCTTGTACACCCACTTGCATGTGATAGAAGTGACACGCGTAGGTAGGGGGTACAAGATCCTAAATACCAGTATGCTCTAAAGTAGCAATATTCTCAGACAACGCGGGCTGCCATTCAGGGTGAGCAGCAGCCTCGCGGTAGGTCATAGGCTCAGAAGAAGCAGCAGCTACAAAACCGTAGCGCTCAGGTGGCCTAACGGTGTGACGATCACAAAGATTGTATCTAGGAGAAGAGGACGGAGAGGGACCCAGCAAGGACTAGGAAGAAGAAGAGCTGGGAACAGGGCCCCGTAAGGATGGATGCTCGACTGAAGAAAGAGTAGACCAAGGACGATGAGAGTAATGTAGAGGAAAGGGTGGAATCTCAAATAAAAGAGTGGGAAGGAGACTCCAACAGAGGCAGAAAATGTGTAGCTAGAGGAGAGGGAGATGAAGAAGGTGGAGGATAAAGCAAAATAGTACTGGAAGACAGAGAGTAAGGAAAAATCAGAAAGGGGAGTGACTCAACATGAGAATCAGACCTGACTGTGGGGGAACCAAGATAGTAAGGGCGGGACTCATCGAAAGTGATATCCCAAGAGATCCTCATCCTGCGAATAACAGGGTCATAGCAGTGATAACCCTTATGCTCAAGATTGTAGCCAAGAAAAACACACTCAATTGACTGAACAATCAGCTTGGTGCACTCATGAGGTGGAAGAAGGATGAAACAGATACAACTGAAACTGTGAAGGTGACTGTACTCTGGGGCTAGACCATAGAGACGTTCGACAGGAGTACAATCCTAAAGGGCAGTGAAAGGCTACATGTTGATGAGAAAAGTAGCAGTGGAAATAACCTTAGCCCAGAAGTGAGGGGGAACAGAAGAGGCAAGCATGAGAGCACGAACGGTCTTAAGTAAGTGACGATGCTTATGCTTAGAAATACCATTTTAAGTGTAAGCATCAAAACAAGAATACTGGGGAAGAGTATCCTGCTCAGCGAGAAAGCGATGCAACATAGCAGATAGATACTCACGAGCAGAATCAGCATGAAATACATGAATGGGCAAATCGAACCGAGTAAGAACCATGGTGACGAACATATGGTAAATAGTGACTATGAGAGGATATGAAATAGATCCAAGTATGATGAGAATAATCATCAATAAAGATCACATAATATCAATGACCCCCTTTTGAAACGAAAGGAGTCGGGCCCAAAACATTAGAGTGAACAAGATCAAAAGGATGCTTAGAAATATAATCACTAGAGGGGTAGGGGAGCTATAGTTGCTTGCCAAGCTTGCAATACATACAATGTAAAGATGCGTCCCCAGAAATAGCCCCAAGAACACCATGACCAACTAGTGACAATAGATGTAATTCGCAAAGATGACAGAGACGATGGTGCCACCGAGCGAAGGAGGTAGTGGAGGAAGCGGCAAGGGCATAGGTAGTGGTATGGGCTGACTGGCTGGTGGAGACGGTAGAAGGCTGATAGAGCTAGTCGAGCTCCCAAACATGATGTGAATCACGATGCTGAGGGTCAGTAGCAAGCATAGTCCTCGTGCGGTGGTCCTAAACTGAACAAGAGTCAGACTCAAAACAATACAACAGTCATGATCGGTGATCTGACCAGCCGATATAAGCTGCATAATGAGTTGATGAACATGAGAGACTATAGAAATATGAAAAAAGAAAGTGGAAAGGATGCTTCGACCTACCACAGAAAGAGAAGTACCATCTATAGTCTGAACAGTAAAAGAGAAAATTATGGGATGCAGCGAGGTGAGGTGGGTAGAATTTGGTGTTATGTGAAAGGAAGCATCAGATTCCAAGGTCTACGAAAACATGATATCTAAGAAGGGAGGAGGCGAAGGCGTGGAAGACTGCTGAGAAGCAAGAGCTAGACGAATAGATCTCAAGGAGTATGAGGATGAGTCAACACCGAGGCGCTGAAGGATTGAGAGAAGCTGTTGTGCGATATCACCAGAGGAGCCTTGGTGAGAGTCGCTAGCTCCTGAGTGGGAGGAACCACCAGAGCCGTTCGGGAGACATCTACCCCGATGACACTAGTCCCTCCTTTGCTTGTAGGAGTCCTGATACCTGTGATCATCATGCTAGCAGTAGGTGAGTGAAGATTCGCAGTAGAAGCAGTAGCCACTGGGGCGCTGGGACGTGGAGGAGATATCACGGCCGGTGCTGAAGGAATAGGAAAGTGGTAAGTGTTGAAGTAGACAAGATAACCTACATCTGAACCACACCACGGTGACGAGCCTCCTCAGCATGCACAGGCGTGAGAGCCTTCACTAAGCTCAGGCTTGGGTGATGAGTCAAGAGCTGAGCCTGTACAGTCTCGAACTCAAGTCGAAGACACGTCAGAAAGTCGTACAGATGGTGAGTCTCTTGGTGAGCACAAAGCCGCACATAGCAGGGATAGGTCTAGCAGATATCCGACCCCAGAGAGTTAATTTGATGTCATACCGCCGGCATCTATTGGTAGAAGTCATTGACGGTGGTGTCAATCTACTGAAGAGAGTACGCCTAGTGTACAATGAAGAGATACATAACATCACTTGTCAGCTAGTAGTGAGCTCAGAGGCACTCCCATATAAGTTGTGTCATCGACAACTTTGTCACATCTATGGAGATGGCCATGGGCATGCTACCCACCAGGATGGTGGTAGCACAAGCCTCGGTCTCCTGCCATCGCTCGTAGGCATACAGCTTAAACTAGTAGAGCTCGAGGGCCCCCTCTAGTGCAGTAGTGGCCTCCTCCTGAGCCGCCTAGTCCACACCGGCAAGAAGAGCGGGCTAAGCGGGTGACTTCTACCGAGGCAAACAGGGGTGCTCGCTAGTAAGATGACCCCATAGATGCTGGCTATTAAGGTGAATCAACAAGTGAACAGCCCACTTCCGAAAGTTCATCCTATTGAAACAAATCGAGAGAAACAGGATGGCAAAGGAGACACCGGTGATTGCCATCCCGAGCAATGGGGCGATTCGGAGGGCTAGCTGTAGTATATCAGACCAGATGTGGGGTTGGGGCTACTAAGGTAGGGTCGGGCTGGAGTAATAGGGGCAGAGCTAGAGGCGCATAGGGAGGCAGTCGGTCTTAGGGGGGCTATGGTGGCTACTTGAGCCACCGAGGGCACACAGGGAGGTGGCTGGGCATAGGGGAGGCTATGGTGGTGTCTCGGGCCGCAGGAGGCAGGGACCCAGCTCGGGTGGCATGGGAAGGACAGATCCGGTCTTAGGCAACGTGGTGATGTGGAACCCGACATAGGAGGTGCGAATCCAGCTCGGGCGGCGCAGTGACGGCACAATCAGCGGCGAGGGCAGCACAAGCATGGGCACAGGAGCACAAGAGACGGGATCAGGAGAGGCAGAAGCAGGGAGAAGGGGATCTGGCGCTGGGACAACGATGGCGACAGCGACGACTGTCCAGTGGTTAAGAGGCTAGGGTTTCCATGGCTTTCATGCCATGTTGAAATGTGGTTTGATCTGTATTTCAATGGGCTAAAGGCCATATGTAACATGTACATTCGCAAGTAACACCCTGAGGTATATACATATCTAACACGGGCAATGTACTGCATTCCACCACACAACATAACAATTAATGTGGATAATCTAACTACTAGACTCACTCAACTAGTCACAAAACAACTCAAGAATTAATCCTCTCGACCGACCAAAAGAAGTAGCAGCAATGACCATCTTTACAACTCAGGGCATGTCATAGATAACAACACAAGAATTAATCTTCTTGACTGACTGGCCGACCGAAGCAGCACCAACGGCCATCTTCACAACTCAGGGCATGTTATAGATGATTATTTTCTATAATACAACTCTATATCATTTATAATTAGGACTAAAGACAAGTCATATAATAAGTCATTAGTTGTTTGTAATGGTCTTATATAAGTAATGTGTTGTCTATATAGTTGTTTATACAATATATAGATGGTAAAAATTCGTCTATAAGACTGTTTATTAAATACTAAACAATATCTTTCTTTCTCCTCCTTCTCTTTTATTCATATCATTTAAAATTCTATGTGATATGTTATCTATATAATGTATAGATAGTAGAAATCTATCTATAAAATCATTTATTAAATACTAAACAATATCTTTCTCATCTCCTCTTTTATTCACATTGTTTAAAATATTATGCGACATCATATCATTGTACATACCCTCGTCTCATCAGCAAGCGGTCCGAACTCCCTCTCTTCCGCAACGTTGCAACGACCACCGTCCTATTGCTCGGTCACACTCGATCGCAAGAATGAGATACGATAGCCAGCCGTAGTACGGAACGTACTTGATGTCGTCCAGGGTCAGGTAGGTCTCGCACTCCTAGCGCTCGTCGGCGAAGGCCTTCCGAATCGGCGTGAGGCACATCACTTTCGTGGTCAAACTGAGCACTATCTAAAGCTAATTACAACCTGTGAATTACCATTTTCACTGTGACCCCCTGCATACCATACAATGGATTCATCTTCTACCTAGGTTATGATTCCAGGTACGCCGTCACCATGAAACTTGGGAGGAAAAGTGGCAACTGAGTGTCATGACTTGCTATCGCGTTCCAACTTCCTAGTAACCATGATCCATACTGCTGCTACCAGGTCGCCGTCGAGACATTGCATGATTCTGTAGGCTTACCACAGCCATCAGATCGACTATCAACGGCTGCGACTTTTCCGGCAACCGTTGCGAACGTGGTTGATGCAGCAGAAGCGCAGAACAATCCCTTGCCTTGGTGCGCGACAACTGCTGCTTCTTTGTGCGACACGTAACATAACTAAAGGGGGAGGGGGAGAGAAGCGCACGTGTCACTTCCCATCTCTAACCGCCGATGTCGTCGTCCCCGCGGCCGGCGGCGCAGCGCCGGCGCCTCCAGCCCCCGCCCTCCGCGCTCGCCTACCTCTCCGCCGCAATCGCGCTCCTCGCCCTCGCCGCCTTCGCCTTCTCCCGCGCCGCCCCGCGCTTCCCCGACCCGCCCGCCACCCGACGCTGCCGCCCCGACGCCGAGGGCTCCTGGTCCGCCGGCGTCTTCCTCGGCGACTCCCCCTTCTCCCTCAAGCCCATCGAACACGTAACTTCGGACAAACGCATGTTTCTACACGCCTTCGTGCCAATTAGGGGCGGTTCTGAACGCTGCAACTTGGTTTCTGTGGCTTGCAGTGGGGGATCTGGAGGGACGCGGGTGCGGCGTGGCCGGTGGCGAACCCGGCGGTGACGTGCGCGGACGTGGCGGGGGCCGGGTTCCCCAGCAGCTTCGTCGCCAACCCCTTCCTCTTCCTCCAGGTTCGAAGCTTTCATTGTGTTGCGTTTCTAAAAGTTTCCTCGCGTTCGTAGTTCTCTAGTGGCGCTATGTATGATGCAGGTAAGGTGAAGGACAAATGCATGGATTATGCCATACTGTGTGGAGATTGGATCATATACCCTTCCTTTAGTTAGGAAATTGAGGATTTACCTTCCACATCTCAATGACACGTGGGGTCATCATAAGTCACTGACACGTGGGTCAGGAGGGTAAATCCTCAATTTCCATCTAAATAGAGGGTATATGATCAATTTTTTCTACTGTGTGTGTGTGTTCCATCTAGAAACTAAAGTAGAGATAACCCAAGGACAATGACACAATTTGGTTAATTACTTCAGTGACAGTGAATTTGCATATTCCCAGCTCAACTACTTTATCTGACGGTGACGGCTGATGCTCCAAATACATATACATTGAGAGGCGAACTTAGCTCTTGCCCCAATTTGCACGATCATAGTGATCCTGTATCTTTCAAGATTGTTGCGATCGGTACTTGTTCGGTAGTGGCTTGTACCTTGTACTGATGGATGCGAAGCTAAATTTTCTTCAGGGGGATGCCATTTATATGTTTTTCGAGGCGAAGAACTCCATTACATCACAAGGTGACATTGCTGCTGCAGTGAGCAAGGATGCCGGTGCAACATGGGAACAGTTGGGCGTGGTGCTAGATGAGGAATGGCATCTTTCATACCCATATGTGTTTGGCTACAAAAACAAGGTAAGTATCTCATTCACAGGTTAGAGAAAATTATACAGTACTTATTCTTGATGAAGAAGTTCCTATTCTAATCATTCTCACATTTATTTTTTACTTGCCTCACACCACAGATCTATATGATGCCTGAAAGCAGCAAGAATGGAGATCTTCGGTTGTATTATGCATTAGATTTTCCGCTTAAGTGGAAATTGGCTAAAGTACTTCTGGAGAAGCCACTTGTAGATTCAGTCATCATAAATTTCAGGGGTCCCTATTGGCTCCTTGGATCAGATTTAAGTTCTTATGGTGCAAAACAGAATGGGGAGCTCAATATCTGGTATAGCAGCTCTCCTCTTGGTCCTTGGAATCCACACAAAAAGAATCCAATTCGTAACATGGACAGCAGGGCGGGTTTTAGAAATGGAGGCAGGCCATTCATTTATGATGGTAATCTCTATCGCATAGGCAAAGACCATAGTGGTGGATCTGGTCATAGTATCAAAGTGTTCAAAGTTGAAATCCTAACAGCAAATGAATACAAGGAAGTTGAGGTCCCATTTGTCATTGATATGCCCCTCAAGGATCGAAATGCATGGAACGGTGCACGGTCCCATCACCTTGATGTCCAGCGGCTTCAATCAGGTCAACTTTGGATTGGGGTAATGGATGGCGACAGAGTGCTCGCAAGAGATTCAGTTCACCGTCTGACCATAGGGTACATGTTTTATGGAGTAACTCTTGTACTAGTTCTTCTGCTTGGTGGGCTTATTGGTGCAATTAGATGCACCTTACCACTCAGATGGTGTCATCCACATACTGAGAAACGGGGTGACTCCTTCCATGTAGAGCAGAAGTTCTTTCTACAATATAAGCTAAGCTCTCTGATCTCCAATGTGAACCAGCTGGGATATCTTCTTGGTGGGAGAATTGACTACAGAAGTTGGAAAGGTCGAGTTTATGTAGCTGTAGTAATACTAATTTTAGTTTTCCTAACTTGTCTTGGAACTCACTACATCTATGGTGGCGATGGTGCGGAAGAGCCATATCCAATCAAGGGCCAGTACTCACAGTTCACGTTGTTGACTATGACCTATGATGCCCGGCTTTGGAATCTAAAGATGTTTGTGGAGCATTACTCCAAATGTGCATCAGTGAGAGAGATTGTAGTGGTCTGGAACAAAGGCCGGGCCCCAGCACAAGGCGAACTGAAGTCAGTGGTTCCTGTTAGGATCAGAGTTGAAGATAACAACACTCTGAACAACAGATTCAACATAGACAGTGAAATTAAGACAAGAGCTGTTATGGAGCTCGATGATGATATCATTATGACTTGTGATGACTTAGAGCGTGGATTCAAGGTATGGAGGGAGCATCCTGACAGGATCATCGGGTACTATCCACGCCTTGCTGAAGGCAGCCCGCTGGAATACCGCAATGAGAGGTATGCTAGGCAACAAGGAGGTTATAACATGGTACTAACGGGAGCAGCATTTATGGATCATGGCTTGGCCTTCAAGAAGTATTGGAGCAAGAAGGCTGAGGAAGGAAGGAAGATTGTAGACCGTTTCTTCAATTGTGAGGATGTCCTTCTAAATTTCTTGTTTGCAAATGCAAGTTCAACGAGCACGGTGGAGTATGTAAAGCCAGCTTGGGCAATTGATATGTCTAAGTTCTCAGGAGTAGCTATTAGTCGAAACACACAAGCACATTATCATGTTAGGAGCAAATGCCTTTCTAAATTTTCAGAGATCTTTGGTAATTTAACTGCTAAGAAGTCCTTTAGCAGCCGAGGTGATGGCTGGGATATATAGTGACACATATAACTGGATAGATTTTTCTTTAGACTTAAATAACCTGCTTAGCTAAGTTTATAAGTTGGTAAAGCAGGGGGAGTAGTATTTCAGGATGATCAATGCAACTGTGAAGTGCTTTCATCCTTTTGTCAGCATAAGTTTAGCATGTCCCCTTTCTGTAAGATTTTCATAGATTCTTTTTTTTTTGTGTTATATCCTATGCTTCCTCTTGTATTCCATTACTCAAATCCATTTTAAACCTTTTCAATTGTTAGTCAGAGTTGTACTGGGTCTGCAAACTGTAATTATTGTCACTGTGCATGCAACTGCAACTATGTTCCAGAATGAATGGTTTGATGTCTCTTCAGATTACCGGAGGTTATCGTGAAATGTTTGTATTTTTTATTACATGAATGATACTAATCGGAAAAATAAAGGCAGAATTTTTTTGTGTACAAGTATCAGATTTCATTCAATGACAGATTGGTATGTACTTCACATTTGCATGGTCTGCACTGCGATCACTATCAACTATCAAGCAGTATCTGCCTTTTCCCTGTATTTTTTTTGGTTTAGTAAATAAAACCAAGGAGACTAGATCTACAATTTATCAAATTCTTGCAATTGCAGGTTTACCAATTTATGGTACAGGGTTGGGCAATTGCAATTGCAATCACAGCTAGTCATGAAGTAACACTGCTTGAATCAAAACTTGCAGTTCTTCTTCAGGTAAACCACCACCTCTTGCTGCAACAAGTGAAGTAAATGGTTAATTTTCAAAGTTCTATCCGGTAATTCTTCTGTACTTTCATGAAGGTGGGACATACAATTAACTTAATAACTTACAATCAAGCAAAGAATGACGCAGCCCGCAGCTCCAGGGAAAAGTGCATACCAAAATTGCAAGTTGTGAAACTTAGGACCGTCAATAAACAAGAGAGGCAAGCTTGCAGCTGCAATCATCATAAAAGAGGTGAGCTCAGAATATTGCTTTGCTGCATGTTGTAAGGCAGAAAAAATAAACTACAGACAAACAATAGTTCAGTAAAACACAGTTGAAATACCACATATGCATATATTTGGGTAACATAACCAGATTGGATATTTCTATTAATTGGTGGTTTACCTGGAGGGTGTGAAGCACCTGTGATGGTCATGAATGCCATGCATGCAGAAAGAGCTGCACCTCTTGCTAACCAGCCAGGCCCAAACAATGAAAGGGCTAATACACCGAATAATGCACAACCAATCTGTGCGACGAACATATTATATTTCTGCAAGTTTTTCCACCTGCTAGTGTTAGTATTGATTATTATATATGAAGTTCAAGAGCTCTTTATGAGCTATAAGACACAGGAATAGTCTAAGTTCCCCTAATCTCGAATCAACTCAACTGGAACATAAGGGCAGCTATAGCAATGGCATTTTACTAGGCTGGAAATCTCAGGAATCATTTTTTTTTGTTTGCTGATGACTTCAGAAAAGACAGTACAGTGGGGTGACTTCAACTGAGCTCTACAACTACAAGCCTACAAAATATCCTCAATACCAAATGATGGAAGTCTTCGCAAAATACACATTGATCCTTTTTGTAGTAAACTTTGGAAGTTAACGGACCATTTCAAGAATATTAATTTGAGAAATTAATAAGTTGGATATTTTATTTCACCAATCAACATAAACTGATTCATGAGAAAATTGACAGTCACACAAAGAAGTGGCAGAGTCTAATTGTGCATCATATAATTATCAATTTATCATCCTACCAATTTTTAGAAAAGGGCAATACAACATTTTTTACAATACCAGATATGTGAATATTTCCTGAATCTATCCTAGGCTCCTAGGCCTAGTAGTGACACTAATATAAATATAGCCTACGCCTCACTAAAATTTTGATTGTTACTATGAACCTTGGCAGCGGGCGAGTCTGGAGCGGTGAAAAGCACAGAGCAGACTGCTCCAAGTGGCGCAATTGTCAATGATACTCCCTTAAACGCCATCATCTGGTCCATTCTTCCCAGCACTGCCATTGCCAAGAATGCACCTGCATGATATCAACATCAGAGGAAAATATGTCAAAGGGGAGGCCTTCTTTGCTGGAATTTTTTTTTGGGGGGAAACCATGGCTTTGTCGATGTGCAAGAAGTAGTGGTTGAAAACTAAAAATAGTTGCTAATGTGTAAGAAATAATTGTGGCCTGGCAGGTACAAAGGCAGGGGTGGAAGCGTCCACAACCATTCAACAAAACATATACCACGGAGAGGGAACCCAACAATACCTCTCTGAAACTACCGGGAAGACCATAAAGATTCAGAAACCAGCTGAGGGGCAAAGAATACCAAAGTTTCAGACTCACCAGCCGAAGGCCAAAGAACATCGCTGACGCTGATGCTGCGAGGCGCCTTGGACGGCGTGACATTCGCCGCTGCGCTCGCTTCTGCGACGACGACGCGTAGGTCTCTTCTCTTCCGCCTTAGGCTTATCTCGTTGCCAATCTTATGAGAGACGAAATGAGCCCTCCTGCTGCCATTGACATGCAGGAGGACATGTAGACAGGGTGCATGGGACGCTGCTGCCAGACATTGTGCTCTTGCTCGTGCCGAGATGTTGCTGCAGCCAACGCCGGGCAGGCTATGTTGCTGCAACAATGCCATCTTGTTTCTCTCCCTCTCTCCTCCTCTCCCTCTACTCTCTCTCTCTCTCCCCAAGAAGTACAGGTATTAAATGAGTTTGATAAGGCGCGAGAGGAGATGGGGTCAAGAGAGAGATGGGTGGCCTCTGCCCTCTTGGGTGGGTGAGGAGTAAGGAGGGAGGAGAGACAGGGACGGAAAGGAGGAGAGAACCTGTGAAGGGACGTGAATGGGAGGGAGGCGGCTTTAGCTCTTCAGCGGAGTGGAGAGTCGCAGCTGCTGAGCCTGGAATATCATAATACTACGAATACTACCATGCGTGCCTCCTTGTCTTCTTCCAATTTGATCTCAACTGCTGATTGGATCGCTGGGAAGGTCTCTGGATCCGTTCGTACAGTTTCTTGCTCATCGCTATCTGCCCACAAGTAGAGGACCGGCTGCTTTCCCGGAATTTTTTTATTTAGCCTTATTGTGCCATCTTAATTTCGAAATTAGACCTATGTGATATGGAATTGCAAATCTAATCCTCTTGCCGAGTGCGGAAGAACCCACGGCCAAAAAGTGACTCCTATTGTGCCACCTGACCATGGCAGAATCCAGCCACCGTGGCATCGCCGATGAACGCAGCACAAGTTGACCGGCGTGGCAGATAGTAGGACCCATGAAGGTGTCACGCCATCCGACCGTGACAAACACCAAGAAAGGTGTTGTGCTCTAGTTCTGCGGCACTATGGTGCTCCTACAATCATCCTACAATCACATTGATTACTTATTAGCATGTAATTATAGTGATCCTGCAGTTATGTTATTAGCATGGGGGGCTATGGTGCCGCGCCTTCCTATTGCGCCACCTTTCCTAGTGGCTGCCAAGGTTGGGTGATGCAGCACCTTTGCGGGTCTCACCGCTTGCTGCGCTAGGCTAGCCTTTGCTGCGCTCGCCGGTGGTGTCGCAGTCAGGTGGCACGGTAGAAGTCACGCGTCGGTTGTATGTTCTTCCACACTTGGCAAATGGGTTAGATTTGCAATTTCATTGTGCATGAGACTAATTTTAAAATTAGGGTTGTACAATAGAGCCAAACATCTATCTGCAGCGACAAACTTTCACGTGCCTGGAAGAAATCTGAAGATGTGGTCGTAGCATCAAACTTCCACGTGCAACACATCAATGAATCCAAATGCAAGTGTTTTTCTGCTGACGCTGGATTAAACTCTGAAGATATTTAGTGAAAGGATGGAGTGCTGTGTTAATTTATTAGAGGGCCATGGAACATTCCTAAAGAAAATGAAGAAGGAATTTTGGTCTTTAAGAATTTTGTTAAAGAACTGCCAAGCTCTACTGTTCCGTCGTTGCATCTGCAAAGAAATGCGGTGGTAGCATCAATTTCGAACCAACGGTTCCTAAGCAGCCAACAATTGGAGCCAAACATGCGCAATTTTGTATGTTTGTTTGTAACGTAGGTAAGAGGGGCGTTCGTTTTAGTGATGATTTTTAGTTTTTGATTGAAATTTTAATGTAGTTGGTTTTTTACTGTAGCTGATTTGATTTTTTAGGTATAATTAATTTTTTAAAATGTAAAAATAGAAAAAATATGTTAACCCATTAGGGACAATACAAAGGAACATAGGGAAAAAAGAAAATATAAAAAAACCTAAAATATCTAAAAAATTTAGAAAAAGATGAAATACTGAATAGTGAAAAAAAAGCAGAACCTAGAAACTGGAGTTAAAAAAAGCCGAAACGAGTGGGGTTAATTTGCATGTGTAGTTTCGGGTACCCGAAGCCTGATTCTTTTATATTTTTTGAAGGTACCTAAAGCGGTTGGCATTCAGACCTGAGAGTCCAAAGAAAGAAAGGAAAAAGAACACCAGAAACAGCACGGAACGCGGCTCTTCGGATTAACCAAAGATCCGGTCACCCAACAAACAAGTGTAATGAAATCGTGACGCCCGTTAAATCAATACCTGGCGAGCAATGACATCAGTACGCGAAGGTACGTAGGATATCGCCTCAACTTGGCACAGCGAACGCTCCGAGGTTTGCGATACTCTGACCGGATCCAACACGAATGAACAATGATGTTTGTTTGTTTTTTTTCTATAGGATGAAAATCATGTTCAATTACTCCCGTTCCAGAGAGAGAGAGAGAGAGAGAGAGACCAGAAACAGCCCTCCAAAATCCAAAGGATGAATTGCTGAATAGGGTAGCACTTAGTTTGGTTTATACTTAAGGTTTTTTTTACTGTAGTTGATTTATGTTTTATTATAGTTGAGTTTATTTATTTAGCATAATTAAATTTAAAATAAAAATAGAAAAACATGTTAACCTATCATAGACAATGCAAAAAATACAAAAAAAGAAATGCTAAAAAAATCTAAAAAATAAAAAAAATAAAATTACTAAATAGTAAAAAAACAGAAATCAAAAACAGAAACTGATTTTAAATCAATTTAAACATGACCTAGAACAGGTGCAACGTCAGGAGCACCAGCGGAAGGCGGCGTTACTGGAACGCTTGCGTGCACCTGGCGGCGGCGCACGGTACGCCTGGACTCGCCTCGGCAACAGTGGCAGCTCTGAGTCGAGCGCTTGGAGCAGCAGCGCGCACGCCGCGAGCCCGCGACCTGGTGGTGGTGGTGGAGAACTCGTGCCCACGGCCAGCACTCTCCGCGCCAACCTTTTATCCTCCGTCCGGACGGCCTGCCTGACATGCCGATCGATCGCCCATCCTACCGTACCGCCGCGGCGCAAAGGCCGAGTGCGCGGTTTGGCGCGCCGTGCCGCGCGACTTGGCCGGCAACGCGCCGTCCGCGACCGCGCTGCCCGCTCGGTGCGGCCGGTCCAGTTGGGGAGCGTACGCACTCGCACTGAGCACGCACGTTTGCCGCGCGCGCGGGCCGGAACAACCGACGCGTCCCGAGTCCCGGCCCGCTTGAGGCCGAAACGTTATTCGGACCCGTCCGCGGGCTGGGCCGACCGACGCGCGGGCGCAGAACTCGTCCCGCTCGCAGGCCGGCGTCGGGTCGCGCGGCCACGGACGGACACCGCGGTTGGGTTAGCGGCAGGCAGGGAGCGCGGCAGCCTCCTCCCCTTATCCGCTCCAAGCCAGTCGCGGCCTCGCGCAAGGATTCCTTCGGATCAATTTGCCGCTCTCGCTCCCCCGTCGGCCGCGCAACGCGCCTCGCCTCGCCTCGCGCTGCCGCCTTACCTGCCGAGCAGAGGAGAAGGCCAGGATGGCGGCGTGCCCCGCCGCAACCACGTACGTGCAAACTCTCCCCTCTCCCCTATCACACTCTTGCTCGGTTGAAGAATTCCCTGCTCTCTTCGTTGTTCTTCCTCAATTGGTCAGTGATTAATTCCTATGCCGCCACTAGGCTAGCCGTGCTCGGATGACAGCTCCTAATTTAGTGCGAAACCATGCGCAACCCCTACCACCTCTAGGCATTGCAGGCAGGCAGCACCAACGCTCGGGTCTAATACTTCTTGTAGTATTGTTATTGGTTGTTATCATGGTAAATTGGTGATGCTGCAAGAATCAAGATGATACATACTGGAGTTCATCGAGTTTTCCTTGTGCTTCTCAGAGCTCGCGTTGGGGCGCACAGAGGGCTCTGCCTACGGAGGAGTGAGAAAAGCTCCAAAATTCTTGCAGGCTCTGCATCCTTACTTCCATCATTACCGCTCCCGATTCGCCCGGTGCGGGACATGAAGACGCGCGCCTCGGAGCTGCAGCAAGCGCCCGGGCCGGCCGCTGCATCGGTGTCTGTTTCTGCTGTTCCGACTCACAAGGTCACCGTCCACGATCGGCAGCGTGGGGTCGTCCACGAGTTCGTTGTGCCCCAGGTATGTGTATCTACGCACGTACAGCTTCGTTCTAGTTCGAGTAGTATGTCTATTCCTTTCTCGAGGTGGTCTGATTGGTGTCATGGTGGTGAGGAGTGCAGGACCAGTACATTCTACACACCGCGGAGGCGCAGGACATCAGGCTGCCCTTCGCGTGCCGCCATGGTGGGTTGCATCCGTTATCCTGAACTCTGCGTATTTTAAATCATATATTAGCTGCCAATCTTTGCCCTCAATACTCAACTTTGCTTTTGCTATGGAGCCACTAGATGATGAACCTCAGTCCACCTTGATCGTCCGGTTAATTTGTGTTTGATTGTTGATTTTTGGAATTGCAAGGAAAATAAAAAAAAGGAGCATTTTGAAATTTGCTTATCATCCTTATTATATGTTTAGGGAATAACTAAACTAAGCAATATGCACACATGTTACTCCATTTTGATAAATTGAACGCATCAACTTGCTAATTTTTGGGTTCAGCGGGTATCCTTGTAGTTCTCCCTCAGACTAGCATCTCCTCTTGACTTATTTCTTGTGAGCTAGATAAATTACTGAAATGGAGAGGAAAAAAAACCTTTTGCTAATCAGGTTGCTGCACAAGCTGCGCGGTTCGGATAAAATCAGGACAAATAAGACAACCTGAAGCACTTGGTATATCTGCTGAACTAAAAGATAAGGTACATCCATTTTTTATGATTTGTTGACACTAGGTACTTCATGTTTCTTACTGTACGCATGCCGCCAAATTTCTCCTTCCTGTCCATGGTTTCAAAAACGTCTATGGTGCCTCTCATTATTAATCCACAATCCAATTTAGTTTCATGGATATCGTTGTGGCTACGTGCTAAACAATACGTAGGGGACTAGTAGAGTGCGTATGGGAAAATGAGCTATCTTGCTTTCCATTGAAAACCCAAGAAAGTATATATACATGACCACAAGGCCTTATTACAATAATATCCCTACCCGGCGTACTATTTTGAGAGTACAAATATCTTTTACATGTTTTATTGGGCTTCTTGCCCCAGCAGACCGAATGAATGTCGGTAGGGCCATCCCTACAACTGAAACCTCTGATGGTAAAGGGCTTCACCCTGAGCAGGCCAAAACCATGCTACCTAGGCCCTTTTAGCCCCCTTCGACCTTTCGGCCTGGTAACGAGTTGGCCCATGCATTTGGTTCCGTTGACCGTGGTCGCGTGCTTCCTGTAGTGTGGGACACGCGTGTTGTTCTGGTTGGCGCGCCGTGTGTCGTCTTGTCATGCAGCGTGGGTTCCCAAGGGACGTCCAAAAAAGGCGTGCGCCTTTAAAACCCGACGCCCCTGGCGGAACACGGCTCGCACTGTTCTTCTCCTTGCTCTTGTGTGCACTGGTTGGCATCGTCGCCGGCGCTATTTCCTATAGCCGCCGCCCCATTGCCACCGCTCCTTCCACCATGCTATCCGCGCCCTTCTTGTAAGCACGTGGACCGTCGTCATCCTTCTTTGTGTGGAAATGGCTCGTGGCGGCAATCAGCGTTCTTGTCGCCCGTCGCGGGCACTTCGTCGAGTCGTGGCGGTGTATTCGGTCGTGGGAGCTCATCGGCGACCGAGGTGGATTATGAGCTGGTGGAGCATGATTCGTTGATGGCCAACAAATGGTGGAACGTGGTGAAGAAGGTGAACAGCGTTTGCACGAACGTGCTGGGGTCGAGCCTTTTGACCGAAGAGCTAATTTAGGTTTATTTGCATGATGGGAATATCTTGGGCCACGAGGCGGTCCATCTGCCCTCGGCCGGTGAAACGAAGGCCCACCCGACGGAGTCGGAGACCGTCATGTTCACCGCATACTTCGACGCTGGGCTCTGCTTCCTTGCGGCGATGTTCGTTGGCAAAGTCCTCAAGCTGTATAGGGTGGAGCTGGCGCAACCGACCCCTAACGCCATCGTCTGGCTGGCAGTGTATTGCTGGGCTTCGCGGGCGATGAGGACGTTGATGTGGCGAGGGTCTCGCTGACCGCGTGGACCTTGTGGAGGGGGCCTTACGCGTCGAGCTCTATACGACGGGCGAGGTCCTGGTCTCCGAATACAGTAATGATCCCCCGGGGGTCTAGCAGCTTCATGCACAAGAAGTTGTGATGTGGGACCACCCCAAAGGCGTTGAGTGTTGCCCTCCTAAAAATGGCGTTGTAGGGATATGGAAGGTCGACGACATCAAAAATTATGTCCTCGCTCCGGGGTTGATCGCCCTGCCCAAAGGGCACCTGGAGCTACACCTAGCCCAAGGCGCGTAGGGGCTGGCCCCCAAAACCTTGGAGTGGGACACCCGAAGACTCGAGTCTACTCTAAGAGATACCCATCTGGTCGAAGGCGTTGGCAAACAGAATATCTGCGGAGCTGCCTTCGTCGACAAGGACGCGCCTAACATTGCATCCTGCAATACTGGCTTGAACCGCCAAGGGGTTCGGTGGGGGAAGTCGACCCTTGTTGTGTCCGTTATCGTGAAAGTGATATCGGCCTACGCCTAGTTCGGCAGCACCTAGGTCGGGTATGTAGCAACATGATGCAACTAGCGAGCGTAGGCCTTCCGCTGCCATTCGGACGAAAAGTCTAGGGACGAACCCCCAGTGATGACGTTGATTACGTAGCGTGATGCGCCATCTGGGGCCTGTATACGCAGTGCAGTGGGGGCATATTGAATTAACTAGCCCTCCACGGGCTATTGCACATGTGCCACCGCCGGCGCTCTTACTTCAGCGGCTTTGTCCCTAGCGACGCTCTCGCGGAGCATCGTAGTGGTTGTACAGTGCAGCGTGAGGTGATTGCCTCGGCCCTACACTTCGCACCATAGGCCATGTTGGTGCCCCTCGTCTCGGCCCCGCTCAGTGTCGTCGCGGGTGCGACCTCTCCCACGGCCACGACTGCGGTTGGCCGAAGCATTGGTGGTGTCGCTGCCTCCCTCGATGTCGAGAACATATTTGGGCCGTTGGCCCTTTCACTGCTTCTGGCCTTAACCCAAGGAAGTGTATATACATGGCTACAAGGCCTTGTTACAATAATATCCCTATAATACTATTCGGAGGGTACATATATCTTTTAAATACCTTATTGGGCCTCTTGGCTCAGTAGGCCAAATGGATGTTGGTGGGGGCATCCCCACAACCGAGATATTCCTATGTAGTTACTGGTCACTTGATACATGACCGAAACAACTGTTGGATTTAAGTTTGTGCTTCATGGTATCCGCTTTGTCATAAAAGAGTGTGTGTGTGTGTGTATGGATTGAGTAGTTTGGATAGGTTGCAAGAAGAGTTGTTAGTTGTTGACTTCTTTGAATGCATCAAGGATTGAAGGTAGCCTTCAATTTTGTTACTCTAGAAATGCCAAGTTCTTTCAATTAGTATGTGAATTAGTTACTTCAGCTGTTCTCATATACAGGCGACATGTTATGTTTAATTATTTATTATGATTTTGTCATTCTGCAAACTGAAAATTGTCATTCTGCAAACTGAAAATTGAAATCCTATGGATGTTGCATTTGTATGGCTTCCTTTTCAGGGCTATGCGTTGCTATGTGTTGGTTTTCCATCTTCTGATGTTGAAGCTGAAACTCAAGATGAAGATGAGGTAAGCACATTTGCTAAGCCACCTTGTGAAATTGCCTAGTTTAACTATACAGTAGGAACTAGGGAATATTATTCTGAATTCTGATGGTCTAGCTTACTTGCTCCACTAAGGATGTTATCTCAATTTATAGGTATACTGGCTCCAGTTTGGAAGATATTTTGCACGAGGGCCTGTTGTGAGTATTACATTCTTATTTATTTTTTGAACCAACATTACTTTCTTATTTACAAACTGCAGTTTCTATGTTCTGGGACGCCTTGAATAGAAAAGTCTGTAACAAAGTGCATACCATTGCCGTTAGCTGTGGTTGTCGACCTAATTGTTATTCTAATTCTTCTTAAACTTGTGCACCTTTCTAGCTTTGCTAAGACAAAATGGACTCCTATTTTTCAGGAAAGAGATGACTACGCACTAGAGCTTGCAATGGGAGATGAGTGAGTTGTGCCTAAGAGGTTGCGCCATCTCAAATTTCAATCCCTGAAATACTGAACTTCTTCATTCTCCTTTCTTCCCTCCAAATCTAACTCTACTTTAACCCTTTTCGTATAGAGAGGCAAAGACTTGCTTTGCAAGTGGAGAAAAAGCTTTCCCCCTCTGCTCACAACTCTCCATGATGATTGTCCTGTATGTTGGCAGTTTGCATGTGCAACTATGCTTCTCGCAAAGATGCCATTTTTAATAATTTGCATCTGACAGACGAAGAACGCTATGGGGTATAGACTGTATGTAAAGTTGTGAACTAATCTTGGGCGCAATGAGCAGATGTTTATAGCTGTGATTGCCACCGTACGCTGAGCCATCCGTCCCAAGTCCCATAGGTTTTGGATTTTGGGACGAATTCCAATGGGAATCCCATCCTTCACAAATTATTTCTTTTCTTCCCGTAAGCACAGGCTGCACGGCAGATCGGTGCCGGAGCGGAAAAGTTGCTCGTCGGTCAATCCGTCCATGTGCAGGGCCCTGGCTGCGAGCGATCGCCACGGACACGATCGTAGCAAGCAAGCAAGGGTTTGCGGGTAAGATGGAACAACCGGAGGACCTGGCGCAGCTGCTACCGGACGACGTGCTCGGCCGCCTCCCGCCGCGTGCCGTCTGCAGGGCGTGGCGCGCCGCCGTCGACACCCGCCGCATGCTGCGCGCGGACCTCTTCCCGCTTTCGATGAGCGGCATCTTCGTCGACATAAGCGGCAGTGTTCCTCCTCCCTCCCGTCGGCGACCCGTGCGATCCGCGCGCGGCATGCTCGAGGACTCGCCCTTCGACGACTGGGCACGGCGGAGATCATGGACCACTGCAATCCTCTTGCTCAACGACTACGTGCTGAACCCCGCCACGGGACGATGGGCTCCTGTGCCCCCCGCGCCCGCCCCAGCGCATAGGGATGGAGGACTTGGACGAAGGCGAGCACCTCGTCTTTGACCCTACCGTGTCCCCATGCTATGAAGTTCCCTCATGTCCCTCGCAGGCTCTAGCCCGGAGATTATTATTATGGCAAACACAAGGATGAATTAGACGCCGTAATGGAGAAATCAGAATGGCCGTCGGCACCACGCATCAATGATTTAGGGGGTGATCGGAATAGCGATGGTTTTTGCTGAAAAAACACTGTAGCTAGCTGGAAAAAACACTGTAGCTGAGTTGGTTTATTGAGTATAATTAAATGTAAAAATATATATATAAAAACCGAAAACAAAAAACGAAAAAAAGTATAAGTAAATTTAAAAAAACGAAAAAAATAAATTTTATCAGAGGCAGTCTTCGTAGCTACGATGCACCTTTCTGAGAAAATAATCGCCAACGCTAGTGATTGTTGAAGCTGTATTGCGCGGGCCCTTAATCGGTTCTGAAAACAACACTTCTGAATTCTATGTCAATCACACTAGTATAAGAAAAACTAGTGCATACAGTGATAACAGAGATATATATCATATATAATGACATGCTTCATTGATTAAAAAGAGCATGGTTCTTATAGCCAAGTTTTACATCTTCATGGTCCATTGGCCAAATATAAAGGTAAATGACAGTGGAAATAAAGTAAATAAAGTGGTGAAGTCCAAAAAGGCTGTCCACAGGCAAATGACAATAAAACTTGGTCTACAGGTCCTGATCCTTATCGTAGTTGAAGTTCTCCTTCTCTGAGCAACAGAATTAAGCAAAGATGAGCATATAAAATGTACTCCGCAAATTACACCGAAAAATATATTATTAATGTAAAGGTAACAAGTGAAGGTATATATGGTTATTTGAGTGTAAAATAGAATTTAAAGAAATATAACAAATAGATAGAAAATTATTGAATTTAGTACAATAAGTAAAAAACAGGAATTTAAATAAACTAGTACAGTTAGTGTATGCACCGATCTGACACTAACCTAACCACGGGTATCTTACCTGGACCATCTTTCTCCAAAAAAAGATTCCATATTTCCATTTAAACATATTTTTGAAAACAAAGTCTAATTCATGAAAAACTTTACTCGGTGTGCTTATAACCATGGGTACAGCTATCCAGAATAGTTTATACACTCTGCAAAGGTGGTACAACTTTAACCACAAGATATGATTGACTCATGAAGTCAACCACTACACGTTTTGATAGGCATGCAACAGAGAAATCATAACAAGTCCTTTACAATACAAAGCCGCTGTCAATTTGGCCACACCTCCGTTAAGGTTTCACCTTAATAAATAATTCACTAGATCGAAGCCCCCTCTTATGCCGTGCGAGACTTCTCACGGCCTACACCACGCTCACATTCAACTTATAGCGAGATTCAAGTTAGAACTCGCAAAATTAGTTAGTCATAACTATCCCATGTTAGCCTTGTGATATTCAAAAGACTCTTCATCGCTGTTTCGTTTTACCATCCACATTCTAACAAGCTTGTGTGTGAATTTATTTGGGGTTGTGCTATTTGTCAACGCAATAAGACAGAACATCTCTATGACGATCTATTACATCCATTGCAAGTTCCTAATGTGGTTTGGCAAGATATTTCTATGGATTTTGTGGGGAGCTTACCTAAGGTTGGGACAAAATAAGATATCTTGACAGTTATAGACCGTTTCTCTAAGTATGCACATTTTATTGCACTTGGGCATCCATATACAACTAACTCTGTGGCTTGCGCCTTCTTCAATGACATAGTACGCTTACATGGAATTCCACCTTCAATTGTGAGTGATCATGACCTAGTCTTCACAAGCAATTTTTAAGCGGATTTATTTCGCCTCTCTGGGACATAGTTGCATCTTAGCACAACTTTTCATCCTCAAAGTGATGGCCAAACAGAGGTGGTCAACTGTATTATTGTGATGTATCTTCATTGTCTTTCTGGCGAAAAACCAAAGCAAAGGTACAAATGGATACAATGGGCTGAATATTGTTACAATACATCAATACATCTTTTCAAATAGTTTTGAGGTCCACACCTTTTCAGGTTGTCTACTGTAGGGATCCCCCAATATGGTGTCCTATGAGCCAAGCACGGTGTGACTAGCTGCAATAGATCGACAACTTCTGGACCGTGATGAGTTTTTGGATGAAATTTGTGAACACCTTCTCCAAGCTCAAGATTATATGAAGAAATATCATGACAAGACTCACAGGGAGTTGTCTTTTTCGGTTGGAGAATGGTTTGGCTGCGTCTTCAACATCGTCCAGCTTCATCTATCAAGGATGGTTCATACTCCAAATTGGTGCCACGTTTTTATGGTCCATTTCAAATTATTGAGCGCATCGGCTCGGTTGCATATCATCTTCAACTTCCCACCAAGGTGCACATTCATAATGTTTTTCATGTTCTCTCAAGAAATTTGAGGGTCAGCCTCCCACCTCAGAAATTCCATTGCCTGAATTTGTCCATGGCCGGCTGGTTCCTTCCCCAAGTAAAATTGTCCGTACTCGTCTTAATCGTGACATTTGGGAGCTTCTTGTACAATGGATTGGGTGCTCGACTACTGGTGTGTCGAAACCCGAATATGCAAATTCAGACTCTCTGTGTGTACTACACTAGTCCAGGATCACGCTAGTGTACACAGTGTAAACATAAAAGAAATTTCGACTATATGCACAATTAATGAAGAGACAAACTCAAATATTAATAATTATCAGAGTACGACCTTATGGTCAAATTTATAAATAATAGCGTGAAGGGTATAAAAAAACTAGCACCGGAAAACAAAAATAAACATTGTAGCCATTCGACATGCCCACAGATAATCAACTATGGAACGAAGTCCTAATCTGTGAAATCATTGAAGAATCCTCCTTCTGGTACCTCCTGTTGATATGGTTTCTTTTCTTTAACTGAGCAATAGTAGGTATAAAGCCGTGAGTACATTTGTGCTTAACAAGTCATTTGTAATAAAAATGCAATACAATATGCAATACGTACCAACGGATAGCTAAAAGGTTGTTTTGCAAAAAAGCAATAATTGAAGATAAATACAATAAATAGATTGAAAGTGAACTTTAAGAAAAACAATAATAAGTAAATAATCAAAAGAATTGAATAACCATATTGAACCACTAGTGAACTAACCATTAACGAATTTAAATCATCAGTGAACTAACCATTCACTTTCTAAAGTTATCCTAACCAAGTTTTATGAAATATTTACTATTCATGTGAAATCATAGAGCGTTGTCTATAACTGGGGATACAACTATTCGAATTATTTTACACTCTATAGAGGTTGCACAACTTTACCCGCATGATGTAATCATCCTCGCGCTAAAGAAAATCACAACAAAACCTTTACAATGTTCAACCTTAGCTCAATTTTGCTCACCAAGGTTTCACAGTCCTGGCCCCCTCTTGCACCTCATAGAAATCAGCATTTATGTTCATCGTATTGATGAAACTAAAATTGAAATATCACAAATTAATCAGTTAGGTCTATCCCATACTAGACATGTAATTGCACGACAAGGTTCAAATCAATAGTGTACAAAGTTAAGTCCTTAAATATTACCCAAGCGAGACTTCCATATCTCTCAAAGAGAATCCACACTTTCTCCTTTACTACATGATCACTCGTTCAAGTGAAAATCAATTTTGTATAACTAACACCAATGACACATCAATGTCATGACACATGAATTTTATAATTGTACCTACAACCACGATTCAATATATCCTTAAGAAAAATTGATTGATTGATCACATGTGATGATAAACCTAACGTAACTATAAGTATGGCTAAGCATATTAAATGTACAACCCATATGACATCATGCCTTCTAAAGACCCGAACCTTTTTCAAAGTCTTCGACTTCGCACGTCATGCCTTCGCGTAGCTAACCTTGAACTTCAATTTCTTCTCAATAGCCACCATGATATACGTGGCCTCCATGTTCTTCTTCTCCACTATCTCTCCATACATCAAATTGGCTATAAAGATGAACATTAGGTTACAATGCCTCGGCAAAACACTGCTGAGAATGCAGGAGTGCGGCTCCACCTTTGAGATAATCCAGTGAGTCTCATACTTTCATCTACGTGTGTGCACCCTCTAAGGATAACTGGCCTACTTGCACTTCACAGTATACTGCTCTTGGCTAGATTTCACAATCCGAAATGTCTGCTGCATGGGCAGGACCCACAACTTGACGGCATCTTGCAACAATGCTTTGTCAGCAAACATTGAGTGCAACTGAACCTCTATGCCATGATACTCCCACAATGATTCATGCTCGTCATGCGTAGCAACACCCTTAGCATCAAACTTATTCCATTCCTGTGGGATGGGAACTTCATTCTCATCGAAACTGTCCTCGTCGTCTTCCTGAACAATTTCCTCTTCAGCTTAGGCCATCCGATCATTGCTCTCCATTTGATGCATTATGTACTCCGTATGCTCCCTTCATCAGCCTTTCCTGTGGGCTCACTATGCCGTGACCCTTCTTCCTCTCTACCTACCACATCGGCCTTGTCACGATCAACTTCCTCTGCAACCTCTGTGACACCAACTTTCGGTTCCTCTTCTTGACCAACATGCTGGGTGCCTGAACTGCTCCCACCACTCAGATGATATCCGTCCGCATGGCCTTATACAACTTCTACTGGGCATGGTTGCACGAACAGTACGCACTCGTAATCATGGCGCCTGCAGCCTTCCACAAGGCCTTTCCGTGCAACAGTGCACATCAATGTTCTCAACTCCTATCTAATGTGTGTGGAAGATTGGCTCCAAAGCTCTTGTATTATGACACTGCACACCTCAGAGTCTAAGGAGAAGCTATAGGTGATCCAGTACATTATATCTATGATTCGAGCATTCTTGCCATTAAGGCGTACCAGAGTAGCTTGCATAAAACTGCTCAAGTCAATATCGTTGGAATCTTCACGAACAGTTCCGACACCGTAATGCACTTTAATGTAGTGGGTATCGGCATTGCAATGTCTACCTGCAAATATTTTCAATATTGCAACTAGTCAAATCGCATCGCACAATATAAAACTACTATTATACTGTAATTTACATTTCTAAGACCGTTCGCCTATCATAAACTGCTACACTATCCTCATAGTGTAATCCCTTCCTATTCGCACTGACACCGCTCTCTTTCCTCCATCCTAATACGCATTAACTCCCTATCTACTCTCACGCACACCGATGACGCTCCTCTCTCCTACTCGAGCCCTCTCCTACTGTAAATTATTTCTAATTGGTTTAGACATTATACATAACATACTGATTTAAATGTCAATATACCAATTCTAATGGTACATATACATTTTCAATGTACTAACGATATTAAATTCATTCATAATTAATCATAAATATTATCTAATAATATCTTGCATAAAGCAAACTATTTACTGTATAAACATATATTTACTAAATTTTCTGTAACTAAAATTTTATACAGATGCTAATTTTGTATATAATATTGACTAAATCTTCTACAACTATGAGTTTTTTTATGTACGCTAATTTTCTACAACTATAATTTTTTATGGATGCAAATTTTCTACAACTATATTGACTAAAATTTCTATAACTATAATATTGACTAAATTTTGTACAGCTAAAATTTTCTAAGGATGCTAATTTTCTATATCTATATTGACTATATTTTCTACGACTATTTACTTCATATTAAATTTTCTACGGATCCTTATTTTACACTAAACAAACTATTTACTTCATACAAAAATATTAACTAAATTAAATAAAATATTTACCTCATAGAAATAGCAGAACATCTCCTTCTTTCTCTCCCTCTCCTCTCTTCTTTCTTTCCCCTTCTTTCTCTGTTCGGCGTTGGCGGCTCGAATGCGTTGTGCGGCCGGGGGCTCAGCCACATGGCCGACTATATACCGGGCGCAGTTGTTGAACTGTTGGACGATAGGTCCTAGTCGCCTCACCGTTAGGCAATTGCAATTATGTCGCTCAACGGCCCACCAACTGCATGCCTATCGTACGATCGTTGGGCGACACGGTTGGGTGACTGGAGGCCATTCTTGCAAAATATTTTTGTGCGGATATATTTATGTAATTTTGAATAAAAATAGATTATTTAAAAAATTCTCAATCCCCGTGTGTCATTTGCAGTCCATTTTATGTTAACGTTACCGCTATCTTGTCTCTTATTGCATTTTCTATTCCTAAAATATACATGTGCGGATCTTGAGATAAGAGGGGATAAATTGGACAGCTCAAATGTATGTTTCCGGTTCCTTGGCTACTATTCCCTTAGCATCATTTAATTTCGGGAAAATCTTATTCATGCAACTCAAAATATGCGTAATATCAGTTTTACCACACTTCTTTTGCTGAAACATGAAAAAATAGAAAAAAATTTATAAAGAAAATCAAAGAAAATACAAAAGATAGAAAAACTTTAGGGACCACTTTTTTTTTAAAAAAATAAAATTCCACAAAATTTTTACATTAGAAAAATTTTAGCAATCCATAAAAGTTGAGAAAGACTGAAACATTTTCCCTATTGTAATTTTTTTGAGAAATTTTCGTAGTGCAATTGTTTCAAAAAAAATAAAACTGTTCAAAAGTTGTACTTAAATTTTTATATATTTTTTGTATTGATCTTATTTTTCTCATTTTTCTACAATTTTATGATGCTTTTGCATATTCTCATTTCGGTAGGAACTACACCGACCTCATCGGTTCCGCCCCCGGCAGAGTCGAGGCCGGCAAGCTCGTGGTGATGGCCACGGCGGCGCTGCGCCTCACGCCGATCCACAAGGCCCTCGCAGGCGAGCGCTGGGACCAGATAAAGTACGTGCCGTACTACGGCCGGCCGCGGTATCTCATTCTGCGGTGGAAGGAGACGGGCCGGTGGGACGACGGCGCGTACGACGCCGAGGAAGAGAGGGAGCACGGTCCGTACTGGTGCCCGCCGCCCGGAGGATGCGATCGATGAGTTGTGAAGAGATGATCGTTGCCGCCGCTGGTTCTGTCGGTCGAGAGGATTAATTCTGGGTCGTTTCTGACTAGTTGGGCGAGCCTAGTAGATTAGATTGCCTGCGTTAATGTCGTTGTGTGGTGAAATGCATGCAGCATCACCGTCTTAGCTCTGCTTGATTATCATGCGTTGTTCTAGTTACTTTGTGTTTGGAAGACTTAATTCGTTCTCTTGTTATTGGTTGAAACAATAAAATGCAGACTCACTTGTCTCTCTTCGGTCCTTGCTATTGTTTAATTTGGAACTGCGGTCGATCTGTGGATGATGATTACTTGCTTATCCCACAAAGCACCACTGACCAGCCTCTTGTGCGTGCAAGCTTCAAGAATCTATTAAACTGGGATTCACAGCAATTGACACTGAATGTTCACACAAAGCACCACTGACCTTGATACATAAAGGGATAGATAGATATGTGACCTTGATGTAACAACAAATGCTTGGCAGTCTCTTTGGGTTGGTTAGTGGAGTAACTTTGTGGGTTCGGTGCTTGCTAGTGTGGAATACTGGAAATGGAATCGAACTAACGATAAATGAGATCAGAAAAACTCCTGGCGATATGTCTGCACCGCAGTGACATCTTCCGCAGGTTGATCAGGAGATGTTACATGTGATCCACCATTGCTGACCTGACATTGGCCCTGTCCTCAAGCAAAGATACATAATCGAGCTCTGACTTGGCCGGCCGCTCTGCAACTTTCTTCGGACTTGATTAGTTGGTGTTTCAAAGGAAGGGATGGCTTTTCAGGTGAAGCTTGCTTTGTTAGCTTGTAAGAGCATCCTGAGTCATATGCAAACTCCGTTGCCGGATTATTGTAATGGATGTATGCATGTCTGTCGTTCACTGAAATGGTGGTGCTCCTTTCCATTCATGTGTTGTGTTCCTTGACACAACACCACTATTTTTCAAGGGATCTTGTTTTGCCAGTTCATAGATGATTTTATGGGCAGATAGTTTATTTGTGCTGCAAGGCAGTGCTCCCTGTAAAAGTATAAACGCTGATTGCCAGTGAATGAAAATTGCTGCCGAACCCATCACCAAAGCAAAACAGCCAGCGCATTGCTTTTCATGTCCACTCCAAGCTGGAAACTGTTATGAAAAACGACTTGACGAGATTCAAAACCACCAAGAAAAATCACGAGCATGGACACATAATCGGTGAAATCACTATATAGAGAAGAAGTTACAGAATACTCTTGGTATATATTATATGTATAGATAACCTGTGCTGCTACTGTCGTCTATCATGAGGCTTGCAGGGGTATAAATAGCCTTAGAAACAAGAGTCCTAAACGAGGAAGGAATAGAGTCCTAGTCGGTAATGGAAACAGAGACATACTCAGAAAATTAGAAGAGTAACCTGCTCGGAGACGAGAAGCACACTCTACTTAGGGACGAAACAGAATATCAAAAGATAATGGTAAAAAGTTATAGTTAGAAGCATCTCGAGTAGTTACGTCTGACGTCAGCTAGTGCAAACACCTTTGGACACTATGTCTAGTGCAAATCGATGCAGAGTCCATCACAAACACAAAAATGATCACAATTATAAACTCTGACTAGTTCGTATTACCAACCAATCATACCAGTCAAAATGTATCCTTTGAGTGAAATTTAATCGGATTCTTTAAGTGATCGAAACAGACCAAATTCAAATCGTTAAATACAACAATCTCCACCTTAAGCCGAATTCTTCCTATAGCGAAAAAGAACCAAAGAACTTCTCCAATAACTTGTAAAACATTTCGTGTGCATCAAACGTCCAAAAGGACTAGCAAGTAATACCGATTAAATCTGAGCAGAGCTCAAACTTACCGATAGGAACTGGCTTTGTTATCATATATTACTATGAATACTGACCTTGCAAACTTTAACATCACCTTGAGAAATAACTCCTTAGGTAAAGTGATATCTAATATCAATATACTTTGTTCTCGAATGGAATATTTGGTTTTTTGTAAGATAAATAGCACTTTGACTGTCACAATGGATATTGGTGTAAGATGTGTTTCCACAAACTCAGTGTACAAAACTCCTTGCCAAACAACTTCTTTACAAGCTTCGGAAATAGCTATACTCAGTTTTAGTAGTCGAAAGAGCAATAATAGTTTACAAACAAGCTTTCTAGCTTACGGCATAGCCAACAACAGTAAATATATAAGCAATAAGAGATATCATCTTATCTAAATCTTCAACAAAATCAAAATCCACAAATCCAGCCAGTCTATCACTGGTCATTCCAAACTACAAACAAGTATTAGAAGTGCTCCTCAAATATCTGAAGATTCGTAGAACTTCTCTTTAGTGGCATTTTCCTGGATTAGCCATATATCTGTTAACAATACTCAAAGTATGAGATAGATTGGGGTCAAAGCATATCATAGCATATATTAGTGACCCGACTGCACTTGCATATGGAATATTTGATATGTATTTAACTTCTAGAACTGTTTGCGGACTTGATGCTGAAGAGAGTTTGACATGCGCAACTAACGGAGTACTGGTCGGTTTGATCTTATGTACGTTGAAACAACGAAGCACTTTTTTAATATACCTTCTCTGACTCAGGTATAACATTCCAAGTGTATGATTTCTGATGATTTTTGATGAGGATATCACTTCCTTAGATACACACAATACTCATCCACAAGATGATAGGCAAGGAGCTATGACGAGAGCACGTGCACGATAGTTAAATTATCAGGTGAGCTCATTCCTAGAGTGGTACAATTCAACTTTTGAGAATGGGTTACTAACTGGTGCATATGATGTGTATCTACTCAAGCTTCTGCCTTTGGAATCATCGGTCGGAGACCTCTCGACTGGTCTACCTCGGGCGGACAAACTTTCTACATGTGAACTCGAGCTCTCACTCGAAACCAAACTTTTTACCTTTTCTTTGATATGCAGAGCTTCATAAATTTTTTTAAGAGTACGAGTATATTGACTATAGATAATTATGTCTCTAAACGTAGGGAACGAAAAAGGCAGCCAACAGAGCAGAATAAGACCCAAATCTTCATCATCGTATTTGATCTCCATAACTTCAAGTTCGGTTACCACATCCTTAAATGTGGTCAAATGATCTTGCACCAATCCGTTTTCTGCCAGCTTGAGTGAGAAAAGTTTCTGCTTCCAATGCATCTTGCTGATCAGATCTTTGGTTATGCAGATCTATTCCAACATTAACCATAATGCAGCAATGGTGATCTCCTTCATAACTTTCTAAAGGATATTAGTAAAAAGATGAAGAGGAATTTGCGAGAGTGCTTTATGATCTCTCCTTTGCTTCTCCTCAACGGACCATACAACGAGCATCTTATCGATTCCCAATAACACATCATCCAAATTGAGTTGTGATAGAACAGCTCACATCTTGACTTGCCAGAGAGAAAATCTTGTGTCGCGATCTAGTAGCGGAATATCATACTTCATTCACGTCATGTTGAGTATGCCTTAGGTTGACTGGGCGAAAAATCAAGCTCTGATACCATGTGTTATGAAAACCGACTTGACAAGATATGAAATAATAGAGCATAATCAAGAGCACGAGACAAAGATTTAATGTAGAAAACCTTTGAGGAAAAAACCACAGACACACAATCAGCAAAATCACTATATGAAGAAGTTATAGAATGCTCTTGGCATATTACATATATAGATAACTTATGCTATTGCTGCTATTTTCATGAGGCTTCTGGGGTATAAATAGTCTTGAAAATAAGAGTCCCAGATGAGGAAAGAGCGTAGTCTTAGTCGGCAATAGAAATAGAGATCTACTTGGAAATTGAAATAATAATTTGTTTGGAGACGGGAACAACACCCTGCTCAGAGATGAAACAGAGTGTCAGAAAATAACGGTGTAGAATTATAGTCAAAAGCGTCTTGAGTAGTCACGTTTGACTCCAGTCATTACAACCACCTTTAGACATCACGTCTGGTGCAAGTTAGTGTAGAGTCCATCACGAATATAAAGATGATCCCAATCATAATCTCCGACCAGTTCACGTTACCGATCAGTCATACCAGTCAGAATATATTTTTTTAAGCGAAACCTGATTAAATTCTTCAAGTGATTGGACTAGACTAGATTCAGATCATAAAATACAATAAAAACAAATACAGATGGGTTGTATGCTGAGCAATTATCCACTAGTGTCTTTACATGAACCAGTACTACAGAATATAGAGTCAGCTACATTACAGTATCATGACTTTTTTGCAACCAAAGTACTAATGACTGATGACACATTTTAGATAGAACCTAATTCTATGGTACGTGTGCTGATCCCTGAAAGAGACAAACTAATGGAAAAAAAGTTGATGTTGATTCACCGATGCGCTGTCTGGCACTGTGGAGCATTAAGATGTTGTAGAAAGCAATGAAAGAAAATAAAACTGATTTTTTTTTTGTACAATAAACTTTAGAGACAAGGGAAACAGAGTTTACATTTGCATCAACTATTTGTTCACTTTTTTATGATCCAGCCGTGCGGTTAATTATATAGGATGATGAATCATTTCAAAACTTGCCTCCTTAAAAAAAATCTGATGATCTGGAGGCATCTATATTAATTCTGAATTGGAGAGCTGGTCAGACTTAGAATAACAGGCACAAGATATTTTCCTATGTAAAGTAGTGAAACAACATTTGTCAACTTCTAATTCTGCTATTCTTTGATAAATGATTCTTTCGTCATTGTGCATGATACCCATTAGTATTTTTCCTTTGACAGTGATAGCTATTCCTCATTTTGAAACTATGATTGTTTTGGGATTAATTACCATATGAAACATCAGCCGCTCATTTCAGAATTCCAAGCCTGAATTCCCTGTCCAGTACTGGAGTATGTAACTTGGGCTGTTACTCTGCCAGCACAAATCCCTGTGCCGCAAAATTGTGGAATCTATTACTACTTTCCCTTGTTTCCTGTTCTGCACCATGCTCATGATATGCAATCTGTGCATGTGTATGTTAACTGGTTTTGTGTCAAACAATATTACTTCAGTGATCATATGCTTTTTAGCTTGGATTTCACATGTTCAGAAGTACAAACACAAACCTGTTCTGGACCAATCATGTCCAGATACAAATATGGAATATTTCTTGGATGTAACATGCTGTACTCACAGTTAAATAGCATACTTGATCAAAAGCTATATGTACCTAGATGCTTCCTTTCATCACTCATGTCTTTAGCTCTCATCACATTAATTAACATTATCAGCATGCCTATATAGGCAAGTTGTTGTCTAGTGGCCAGCCCATCACTATGCACATTTATCAAACCGTGGTCTCTGTTCTTGTCAATGATAAAGTTCAGAGACATAGATATGCCTAGTTTTGTGATATGAATCGTGCAGAGGTTGGTGTCGTCAGTTGTTACACTGTGCCGTTTGGCAGGTTGCTGTATCATACAATCTTTTGCACTGTGTTGGAAAGAGATGGTTTGGTTGTCTACTTGTCTTGATAGATCTACGAGAATTAATAAAATAGCACTGGGAAGTCACTGATTGCTGCATCATTTGCTAAATTAAGCATTGCCAGGTTGGTCTTAGCCTCCTGGGAGAGACAGAGAGCACGTAAATTAAGCTTCTTTGCTGCTTATGTCGGAGTTTGATACGTGCATGCATCTGAGTTGCGCGTTGCCGCCTTTCTTTTCTTTCTCACAGAATTGTTGGGAATATTTTTTCCCTTTTGTTCGTCGGAAGAGTGCAGAACGCTGCCCGTGTGGCCATTGTGTTTCGTATATATCATTCGCAGAAGCTACCAGAAGGCGCAACGGTGTATGTTGATTGTTATTATGCGAGAGGGGAACATATCTAGGTGTGTTTATGCAAACCTTTTTTTTTTCAGACAAATTGTTGGATGATGGGATGGATGGATCCGATTTGGAGGGACTTGAGGATCGCTTGATGAAAAACGTTCAGAATTACCCCCTTCGCATGTCGCCAGATTATTTATGAGAAGGTCTCAAATTTGATTTCCATTGGACTAGGGAGCTTCTGGAAATGTTTAGAGAAAATCGACATATACCACCCAAGGTTTGCAGGTTTTGGTATATACCACTAAAAAAAATACCTGTTCACTTGAATACTTCGGAAAGTTTAGCTCTAGCTCTTGCTAGCTCATTTGCTCCTACAAAAAAAAAATCAAAGAGTCTGGAACATCCTTGATGTGATGCCAAGCTTGGCAACTATGCCAAACTTGATGTATCATTTATTTTTAAAAAAGTTCTCTTTGAAAGGATTCGATTGCTTTTTGTGGTTCGAAGTGCTCAATTTTTTATATATATAATATTTTTTATTTATATTTACAATATTTTTCACCTATATATATAATATTTTTTTATGTATGTAACATTTTTTAGTTACAAAATATTATATACATGGAAAAAATGTTGTAAATATAAGTGAAAAATGTTATATACATAGAAAAAATCTGAATGCTCTAAGTTAAACAAAACACTAAGGTATTGTTTAGCAATTACAAAAAAAAAATCCTTCTCGTAAAATACAATCCTCCTACTCACTGGTAACCACGGCCAACAGACACGGTTGTTCTTGCTCCTAGCCTCCAAGCCGCGGCCATCCATTCGTTGGGAGCACTCACGTGGGGCCCCCTTTTCTCTAGTCAGCATCGCGCTGTGGTAGACCCCAAAAAAAAAAATCCTTAGATGGGATGGCCGGATTGGCAAGGCCGATTTGATCAATCTGAAATAGTATTATCTATCAATTGCTCACGAGTTACGATCGAATGGTTTGGGCAATCTATGAGTAGGATTAATTTCCACACATGAATGTGGAATGCAGAGAAGTTAGGCGTCCTAGCTAATTAACCGGTGCCGTGCTACGTACGAAGCACGTGTACATTTTGTTTTAAGGATTCTTAATTTTAGTCTTGACCCGTTCGATCGAGGTTAAATTTTTTGTTATACTTTGGTACGTGTTTGTAGAACAATATAAGCCGAATAACCTGTTGTAAACTTGTAATTAAATTGACCTGGTTTGTCATGCGCGCGTGCTTCTCCACAGAGTGGCTTGGTGTGATAGAAATAATGCAAGCCCCAATTTGGTATATATGATCCTAAATTCCTAAGCAAAGCGGAAAACTTATTCTCTTCATAAGAGCTATGTATATATGGTTGGGAACATGAGAGATGGATTATTTAAACAAAAATCTCCGAATGAATTTGAGCCTGCTCCATGAGAAATTCCGTAGCCTCGATTCCTGTAAGAGCATCGAGAGCCTCTCGATCTTCTGTTTGTTGGTTCCGATGTTGCTCTTGTGATATATATATAGTTGGTCCCTTTAGATTTTGTGGGTTACCCTTGGATACCATCTAGTTGCGGCATTGTGCATATATATCATGCATGAACATAGATGCGATGTGAGTTGCTCTCTTGACCGATTCTTGATTTTGCAAATTAAGGTTCTTGTCGAATTACTTAATTAATTAGCCTACAGATGCAATTAGAAGCCTGTCTTTTTAATTAACCGGCCAGTTTAACTAGCCCGGTGCTTGAACTAAATCCAAACCAAGAACCTCCTTAATAGGTTTAGCCTAGCCGAACTGTACATTTTAAGCCAAAGTCAAAATGTGTGCATGATAGATAAAAAATATTTTAATCGTATAGGTCGTGCGAGTGTTGATCCTTGCTCTACTCGATCGCGACAAGAAGTCCAGCTGAATCGACATGTGTTCCATACAAATTCCATTTGGACGGAAGGGACTTCAAAAGTTGGAAGGTCTTCTAGCATTCAAAGAAGTCTGAAGGTCCAATATATGCAACAACCAATCATGATGTGCATGCACTTTCTTTTTGACAACAAAAAAGGGAACAGAAATGGAACGAGAGCTTGGGAAGAAGAGCTTTGTTGGCCGAGCTGCGCCGAATCGTCAAGTCGTGATGCATGCGACGTCGTCGAGCCAATGACCGACCGGTGCCACGCCGGAACGATCGACGCCTGACATTCTCTCCCTGGCGGCCGGGCTAGACGACGGCGCCCATTCGACGCAAACCCATGGTCGAAACTCAAAAGCATTTGTAAGTGCTGGACGTGGACTCAGTGAATACTTAACTTTAGGATACATGTGGCCTGACCTCCGAGGCAAAAGAAAAATAAGTTTGAGCAGTGCCGGTTGAAGAATTCACTTAATTTTAGAAAGTCGTTTAGAAAATCAACTTAAAAACCGTTATATTTATTTTAATCTTCGCTAAAAAAAATCAAAAGCATAGAAGAACAAGACCTTTAGCATCCCACCGTTGGATAGCCTAAATAGGAGTATAGTACATCCCATGTGTCTTACTGCATGAAGACGTAAATATGGATGCACTGGAATGGCTCCCTGCATGCATGGAACACCGACCATCGTTAATTTGCTAACGGGAAGCTTCACCTTTTGTAAGGAAAACAAACTTCATGGGACGCGGTTGCATGCAAATATTAATTTATAACTGTAGCAGACTGCATATATATATTCAGGCCTTTTTAATTAGGGTTGAAACTAATTAGACAAGTCGAGGGAAAATAGAATTGTCTTCTAAAACCTTATCGATCGATCGACCCCTCTTCAATCCGTTCTCCATCTCACTCCCTGCCAATGATGTGATCTATACCTTCTTGGCTCCTTCACCGCTCGCACGCAAGGCATATCTCGCTGTCATACCGAACAGTAAAGTTTCTCTCACATATGTGATTAATTAAACGATGACATGTGAACAACTGTTAACAGTGAATCGTCATAGGTTTTCTATCCCTTTATTCAAGCAAGACGCGGGCGCGATACTGTTTGACAAAACAAAGACTTTGTTCTTCTGATCTTTTGACATTTGGCTCCTCTAAAGTTAAAATAATCGGAACAGTTTTTTAAAGCAGATTTTTCAAATCACTTTCTTAGTTCAAAACAGTATGCATCGTCTATATTAACATCTCTGTCGATACGCTGTCGTAAGTCATAACCTAAAATAGCAGCGTAAAAGACAGACTTTTAAATTTCAATATGGAGATGGGATTCCATGCATTCGACAAGCTAGACTCGGAAGAGAGAGGGAGGAAAAGGGAAAGAAAACGAAAGCTCACTTAGAAATTAAATTACTAGAATACGCGAAGCGGCGAAAATTCAACCCGTGCGGATGCCTCTGTGGGTAGGCACGTTGATGCGGCTTCCACTACACCGTGCATGGTGCATCTGACTTTGACGGGCCATGCCGTGGAGGCCAGGTCACCTGCCCAATCCACGGCTGCCACGTCGGATGCTTGCGGGTTCCTTCTACCCAGGACATGTTTTCGTGGTGTCACGACCCACGACCGTACGTACAATTACATGTTAGCGTCACACGGTTCTTCGCGCAGCAGTAATTAATTACGTTTTGTTTACTTGCTAAACCCCGAAAGTGTACTTAATTTGTACAGTAATTTCCCCCTTTTTTCTAGGTCCTTTCCGCACGGCAATATTGTAGCACAAAGTTAGACCTATTCTTTGCAGCTTCTAAAAGCCGGTTTTTAGCTTTTGCTACAGTAATTAACTTTTAAACGGAGTATTTTTTAAGATGGGATCTACAAGTTAATTGTAGTACACGTTAAAAAACTAATATCTGTATCATCAAAAATCGCAAGCGAGTATCTCTCTTTCCGCAATCTCTGTCGCAAACAGCCAAAAAGCCATCAGCCGCAGCCATAAACCATCAACCACAGCTAAAAAGAACAGACCCTATGTGTTTCAGCGAAACAATTCGATGCGCAAATCTCGATGCCAAAACGGGTGACACGTATCGCAATGCATGTGCAGCCGGCGAGCTGCACAATATCTATATTCGTGTTGTCGGATGTACTACAAAATAAGCTCTACGTATACATCACGGCGCGGCCTTCAAATCTGGTCACTTCATATTTCTATGGACGGCACCATGCACCGCTGTTCAACTCAAGAAAAATAAAGGGGACCTAAACGCCGTGCTTGCTCAAACTGTGGTTACAACTGGACTGCTAGTTTATTCCATGCTAGCTCTTGGTCCTGGAGACTTAGACTAACAATTTGATACATACACGCTCGAAATTTCCCAAAAGCCAACACATACGCGAGCCCTCGAACGGTTTTTGGATCTGCCAGTGTAAGACCTAGAAGAGCTGACAAGATCAGCATATGTATTAAGTTACCGTGGCTAGCCTATATGTTTTTGCTTTCGTATCGAGCATTATTTAGAGTGCAAGTTAAGCAAACCGGTCTAACTGGGCTCAACTAGAACAATACGGTTATTAGAAAGACGTACGCGGAGAACTACTTCTACAAATTCATATCAAACTCATACATTACAAAAATCGATCTGTTCTTTTCGGCTTATGGCATATCTATCTGCTGGCATCGCATCCCTCTACTATTCTGAACCAACCCCTGCTGTTTTGTGCGGCATTGTGTGCGCCCGCACGCAAAATCCACGTTTCCTCAACAGAATCAACAAACTCTAAGCATCACCAACGCGTGGCCTGCCGATCTCTCTCTCTCTCTCTTTTTCATGGTTTCTTGAGGCCATGGATCACCATCACCCTAAAAAAAAAGTTTTTGGCCTTCGCCATTACGTGACGGCAGATAATACGCCAAAATAGGGGAGGTATCCTCCACTTCAGTGCGTGTCCAGTGCCGATCGATCGAGCTAGCCATACCCCCTTTCGGCAGTGAGCGCTGCCGTTTCGTGTCGCCCTTTAATCCCCGAAATCACGGCCGGGTTCGATGAACCGGCAAGCAACTCGGTCGGTCGAGCTTTGCTAACCAGTAGTGTCTCGTGACGAGGTTGTTTGGAGTAATGAGACGCTCAGTCACAGGCTTTTTCGATGTATACGCTCATCCATTCATTCCTGGTTAATTCCCTGTGAATTTCAATGTATCCTTGTAATGGAGTTCAATGTAGAATGCTGAGAGCCAAACGATCCATGTACCTCCGCTAGTACTGCTTCGAGGATTCAGGCTGGCACTCTCACTGCTACAGAAAACTGTATCACAAACGATTCAAAAACATCATCACAGACGGTTTTTTGAACCGTCTGAATTTATAGGTCAGTGATAATCGAAGGTTATCACAGACGATTTTCAAATCGTTTGTGGAGTAAATATCACAGACGGTTTGTAACTAAAAACCATCTGTAATAGCTACAATCGCAGACAGTTTGTAAGAAAAAATCATCTGTGATATAGGCTTATTTCCCTCCAGTTTTAGGCAACTCATTTCCCTCCGGAAGCATGTCCGCTAAAAGACATAGCAGTGCCATGAAACTCTTGTCGGACCAACCGTTGATTGCCTTCAATTTCAACAGTTCAAGCACAGCTGACAACTTCGTGTACTTGGACCTGCAGCACATGAATAAATGTTTCTCCGAGTCCTCTATCAAGCTTCGGAATTTAATATACTCTCTTTCATCATAGTTCTCTTCTACATCATGAAGCATCTGATCCAGATTGTCATCGTACAGTCTATCCAAATCCGAACCACAATCATCATCCGGCGGCATATCATTGATTTCACCGGCGATGTCGTCCGACGGCATATCATTGACTTCACCAGCGTATCCTCCGGCGACATATCATTGACTTCACCGGCGATGTCATCCGGCGGCATATCATTGACTTCGCCATGACTGGTCCAACACGTATACCCCTTTTTGAAATCCCTCCGAATCAAGTGCGCTTCAATCTGCTCTCGATTCTTAAACATCTTTAAATTCTCGCAGTCAGTGTATGGACAAGACATATATTCCACCCCTTTATTCAACATATTCTCCTCGACAGCTCTTGTAAAAGTAGACACGCCATTAATGTACTCTTCACTCACACGATTTACGGTATACATCCAGCTTCGGTCCTATATTATGCACATATATAACAACTTAGTATTAAAATTAATTTAATTAATTATTACTACATATATACCACATGCATTGAGGCTAGCTAAATCTAAATTAGCTAAATCTTCAAAGTATATATATAACAATTACCGAAAATTAATTAGCTAGATCAATTTTGATATTGCAACCAAAAATAAATTTCATTACTAACCATATCTAGAGCAATCAAGAACTCAATGAACTTTCAAAGCACTCCTGCCAAATAAGCGTCCTTCCACCATGCAAATAAAATGGCCTGACAGCCTTGCCGCCTCCAGCTGCAGCACCGGCTAGATCTGGATCGAAATGAAGACAGATGCATATGCGGTCTGAACGGCGCAATAAATACATAGCAGGATTATCACAAACGATTTTTACTGACAAACCGTCTGTGATAGTCCACTATCACAGACAGGTTTTAGTAAACAACCGTCTGTGATAGTCTAGATTATCACAGACGGTAGTTGACTAAACCTCGTGTGTGATAGTGGACTATCACAGACGATTTTTCAATAAAAACAATCTATGATAGTCCAGATTATCACAGACGGATTTTACTAAAAAAAATCATCTATGATAGTCCACTATCACAGATGATTCATTTGTAAGAACCATCTGCGATAAGCCTTTAGCAGCACAGACGGTTTCTAAATTAAAATCGTCTGTGATAGCGTACATCACATACGGTTTTGTGAAATCATCTGTGATTTGTCATCTAGTATTAGGATTTCTGTAGTAGTGTCTGTCACTTCCATTGCATCATGTCATTCGGTGATTTGTAACCATCCGATCCCATCAGTGCAGTTAAAATTTCATTCCAACGATTGCGATGTAATTCACGACGTTGTACCAGTGTGCCTTGCTGCGCAGTAGTGGAGGGTATGAATTCTCTAATCTTCATAATAGAAACTGTTACACTTTGATATCCCTTTTTATACGCAGCAGCACTAGGATCAGATCAGAGTTTATGAGATACAGCACAAGCGTGTATGATAATGAAGATCGAAGAAGATGAATCTCGCCACAAATTCCTTAAGCACAACCTCAAAAAAGTACAAGAAATTGTCGCTCTCCTACAGCCCTCTCGGATCTTTGTCCCATACAGGAATCTAATACTAAATAATGATCTAACATCCAATCCTCTCGTGCATCTCTACCTTTGGATGAATGGTTTATTTGCTTTATTGCTTGGATGCTTTTTATTTAACTTGGTGCTTCTCGATGGTCACTCTCCCTCATACCTCTTCTTCAATTTAAAGTATGAATCCAAATAAAAATATGAGTAGGAGTCTTAATCTTAGTAGGATTCATCTAGGACACTTTGTAGTGCACTTTTTCAAATCTTAAAAGGACTTGATTTGAGTCACCCTAACTCAACAATATTCACATTGACTATTATCCATTAAAATCATTGTGCTCTTCTAGGAACTCACTTCAAGTCGGCTCCACTTTTGTTTTTATTTTTCTCTCACCTTTAGAAGTGCCCCCACCATAGAGATTCATGCAGATCATCACAATGTGCATGCTAGTGTCTAGGCTAGCTTGCCTGGACCCTCCGCTTGAGAGATTCTTTGTTATGTAGTTTAGTTAACCACACCTTCTATTCCTATAGCCTTCTATGTCATAGGTTTGTACCGCCTTTAAGCTCTACCTACTCATTAGTATCAGATGGTTGGTCTCACCACATCTTTCTTCTTCCAACAGCTCGCACATTCGCCTTTGCGTCTGCTAGATTTTTCAACCGTCTTTGCAATTACACACATAACCGTGGATAAGATCGGGGTACCTACCATTGATGACATGGTTTCCTTCTCCTAACTACGATTTTTATCAGACTTCCATTGGTTGCTCCACAATTATAATTACCCTTTAATCAGTATCTTCTATTGCTCCAAATACTTTTCATAATTACTTGCCCTTTGCAAGTAATTTGCATGACTCAACCTCGAAGTGATACCTCATAACTTTCGAGTTCAAGTGACCTCACAGATATTATATTCTTCTTTAAACTGGGAGCATACCGAACTCCTGTCAATGTGTGATAGCTCCATCGTACATCTTCAATATAATTGTTCCCACTTTAGTAATTGCATACACCTGGCAATCCACTAAGTGAATAGTTCCATGCATCGAGCGTAGAGATCATTCGTCGAACATCTCCCTCACCGAACATATATAGAAGTAACAACTTAAATATAATATCTTTTCATGAGAAGTACCTGATTGACTGATGACTAGTACGTCTGAATTATCCTTTGTTATCGCTGTTGAGCATGCAACCTTCGTTTGATTCAAATTGGAACATTCTTTATTATATGATCTTCCTCGTCACATAAATAGCATATACAATGCGTGATCACATGAGAATTAAGATTCTGATTGCTTTTTTAAGGACTCCACCTTTAATAGATATTCAATTGCCTCATTGAAGTTGAGATTGGTTTTCCCAATGAGGATATTCATCACTAATTGCTCAAGTGATGGTAGTAGATTTAGATTGCTGCACATTTAGAAAATCACTTGCAAATTTAGTGGGTTCTATAGATTTTTTCAACAAATTTACTCGCTTAATCACACATTCGGTCGTACACCAGTGTGTAAGAATTAACCTTCATAGCCATGAAGTTTCTTGCGAGCGCCATTTGGTTTCATACGAAAAAATTAAACATATGTAACTATGTGAATGCAGCTATCTAGCTCAGTTTCAAAGTCATGAGCACGCATGCATGCATGGAAACAGAAAAATGAGAGGACAAAAAGAATACGGAAACGAAATTTAATTTGTCCCGATTTTCTATTGTTTGTCTATACGCAGTAGTACTTCTTGCATGATGGAGCCGATCGACAGGCTCGAGATTTCGGTCAAAAGTCTGCTGAGAATTAATTTGATGTCTGGCCTAAGGGGGAGATTGAAATAGCGATGGTTTTTAATTTTTACTGAAAAAACACTGTAATTGACTGAAAAAACACTGTAGCTAAAAAAAATAAATTTTACTGTAGCAGATACTGTAGCTACAGTACCTACTATAGTATTTTAAATGCTCATCATCACCGTCAGCGACCAACGCTAAGCGGGGCTAACTATCTTGAAATTTCTTAGAACCTATCAGAAAAATTTGCAGTGCACTGTCACTGAGGTACTCCTGACTTTCGCATCAGGCACTACGGACAACAGCGTGTTCTTTGGATAGTGGCGAGTTTAATTAATATGCAATATTCTATATGAACCAGGGGCCTGAAAAATAAAAAGAAAATCATGCCGGGGCTGGCAAGTAGGGTCCGAATCGACGGTGTCACATGCCGCCACGTGTGGTCCTCGTCTCGGTATTCCCGCGCGCGATGTTTGCTCGCTTGCATGCGTGCATGTGCACGCTGCAGTACGACTCACGCGCGCGTACCTTGGCCACCGAGTACAAAACTAAACATGCTATATAATAATGCTCTTTTTAAAAAACAATCACACTCTGCCTTTGCAAAACCAAGATGCTTAGTGAATGTTTAATACTACTAGCTACTTACTAGTACGATCCCTAATCTATACTACAGTATATCTATCGTATTCGTAGCCATAATAGTTTCAACGACGCCTCAAAATGATGCTTAATTTTTAAACGATTGTGTGTTAAGAGTAGCTTCTCTTTAAAAGAAAAGGAAAAGGAACGAGATCGATACGAGATATGGCTCCCCACGCGTGTTCACTCGCGAAAGGGAAGCCTGTGTGTTTGGCATACACCTTGTTGTCACTTACCTACGAGAGGAACCGATGATAGCAATACGCGACACGGAACCGCATGCCACCGGTCCACATTGTGAGCCCTTGCTGCTTGCTAAAAGTGTTCACTCAACGCTAGTGGCATACATATGGCAAAGGGTAGGCCGATCTTTTGATGTTAGTTCGTGTCAATGTCATATCCTAAATCTAAGTTTGAGCAGCAGTGGATAATGTTACTATTGTTAGAATTGGGCCCACAAGACAAATGTCTAGTCATTCCTAAATTCCAAAGCATAGTATGGTTTAGTTCTACATTGTTTGGACAAGTAGAAGGAGAACGATATAAAAGGTGGAGCTTTTGCCGCCACATAGAACATGACACGTAGTATGTGATGGTATGAGAAAGACTTTGGCTAAATACACATGCACATATTCACGCATTTTTACATGAAAATTGTATGACTTGTAACTTACTCTATTCTTGGCACATTAAATCCATCTTTATTTTGCTGATCATGCCATCATCTCTCTCTTAATTTTGTTTGATGTGAATTCAAATGTTTGATTAATTTGGTTTAATTGAGTTAAATGCCATCAGTTACTAGTGAATAATTGACGTGTATTTAAAAAGAAGCTGGAGACATCTAGACTCAGGGGATGATCGGAATAGCGATGGCTTTTGGCTTTTGCTGAAAAAACACTATAGCTTGGTGAAAAAAACATCAGAATGAGTTGCATATTAGGCATAATTAAATTTTAAAAAATGTAAAAATAAAAACGGCTTGCTAGTCTAGTGCGGACAATGCAAAGGAATATGAGAAAAAAATCGGAACGCAAAAAAATCAAAAATCAAAAAAAATTCACTACGTGACAAAAATGCTACAGTGTTTTAATCGCTGCTACAGTGAAAAAATCGCTAAACAGTGTTTTCGCAGCCAAACTGATCGGTGCCTCAGAACAACCCGAAGTCCTCCGTTCCTTTCTCACATCATCTTTTTTCCGATGAATTGTGTTGGAATGTTGAGTGGTCAAACCTCACCGGCATTTTTACTTGACGTGCACTGGAAAGAGAGAGAGAGCGGCTATCTTCGAGCCATTGTTGTAAAGAGTACCTGCATAGGATGGTAATATTGTTTCTAGACAGCGCAACCCGCGCGGCCGCTCGTCTTCTACGTCGATGTCGACTACTTCCGCAATCGCACGTTTTTGCGTTGCCTTTTTTTTCATCAACCCCAATGTATGTCATTCATTTAACCGATAGACTCTATATAATTTTATTCGTGTGTATATTTGAAGTACAATATGATTCGTCTGCTGCTATTAGTTATGTGTTTTGTATCACTAGTATTTTACAATATATGTCTTCTGTTGATATATGAAATTAAAATATTGATCACATTTCTAACAACTGTGATATACTATATAACTCGATATGAATTAAGAGATTTATATAGTATTTGGTCTAAGTATTTTGTGATGATGGTGATGATAGCCTAATGAACTGAAACGGGGAGCTTACTATGCCTCGTATATCCTATCTCTGGTGGACGTTCAAATTATATGAAGTCCTACTTTCAATTTTTACATGAGTTTATTTTTATTCCATAACCACGATGCACCTCAAAATATACATAAAACGTACAGCTAAATATGCAAGTACTTCAACGATGACTCTGGCCATGGGAGACGAAGAAAAAGATCTTCGTGGAAAAAGAGGTGAATTGAGGAAATCAACAAATTAATCTTCTCTCTTTCTCTCTTAAAAAAAGGATTTTTTTTTTCCTCCACAACAATTTTGTCAAAGCTTCATTAAGCGACGTGCCAGACTTGTGTGAATCTTGAGAGTGAAAGCAACTAGTGAGGAATATACTCATGTGTACATGTTGGTGCCAGACTTGTGTGAATCTTGAGAGTGAAAGCAGTACTACATCCCAGCGTGATCGTGGAATTAGTTTCTTGCCTCACATTAAACGACGTGCTATCCGAAACTTCAGCGCCAAGGTTCACTGAATCTGGACGCTTTCTTCTACAGCCTTCAAACCGTGTCTAGGTCCATTCAAGGACCGGCCGAAACCAAGGGCCGGTTTGTACCTTTCCTTTTGACACGGTATGAGGTCTTTCGGGCCAAGGACACGATAAAGGAGAAAGCGAACTTTGTGATAGCAGTTGGTCGTTTTGGGCACCTCGGAGGACGTGCACAAACCGTTGTTTTTTATTGGCGCGAAAGGACGCAAAGGTTTCAGCGATTTCCAAGTCACCACATGACCGGAGCAAAGTTATTCGTTTCGTGACGGCGTGACAGACAAGTCGAAATGGCTCCAAGGAACAACTTGCAAGCATACCCAGTTACCCACGTCAGTAGCATATCCCAAGGGGCAAATCTCGATGTGGCTAACCCTGGTACTACAAATTTTGCTTCTCCAACCTTTTTTCAGCATTCAAAATATGCGTTGTTTACGATAGTGATGATATGTTTTTACCGTTTTTGCATTCAGCTGTAACATCCACATTCAAATCCATTTTAAGTACCATTGTGACGAGCATACAAATATGTAACAACTCAAATTTGGTGCAATTAAAAAATTTTGAATAAATTTGACTTTTGGTTCTCTTTTTCGATTTTTCAGCATTCGAAGTCAAATTGAAAACCAAATTCAAATGGTAACCAAAATTCAAAGCAAGTCCAAATTCAAAAATCAAATATGCACTTAAATTCAAAATTGAAATCCAACTTCAGAATCAAAATCAATATCCAAAAAGTAAGATCTAAATTCACATCCAAAACAAAAGGCTAGAAAATTCAAAACCCAAATCGAAATAAAAAATTTGGAAAACAATTTTGGGTCCTGCCCAATTTTCCTTCACTTCCTCTGGAGGACTATGTGAGAGGGTTCAGAATTATGTTGTGATGAACCATTGCAATTTGGAAAGATTGACAATTTGAATTACAAATTTGTCAGAATCTTGGAACCGTTGACAGACCAACCGGTCTGAGCGGCAAAGGGGGGCGGTCAGGCCAGCCCTCCCTAGCAGTGTTTCCGATTTATATCGGTCAGTGTTAGCGGCCTGACAGCTATGGACATGCGGTCAAACCGACTGACAGGTGTTCTCGGCTAGGTTTTTTATTTTGGAAAATTGGAAATGGTTTTTGTCGACCTAGTTCAGGACTTATATGTTGCATGAAATATATTACAGCTAACGTGGGTCAAGTTGTAAAGAACTGTGTCCAAAAATGATTACTTTGTCTTTGGATGTGCAGTGTCACTTGATGTCAACCATGGTCAACGGTGAGGATTAGGGTTACGCTCATGGAGAAGCCAAGGAACAAAATGATCGAGAATGCTGTGTGAGATGGCTGAGCTCAACATGGAACGAGAAAGTCAGAAAATATTGAAGGAAAGTTTGAGCAATGGGTTGCGTCATGTAGCTTGGTCGGTCCAAGTGAGGGATAGTATAGTGGAACCAGAATAGAAAAGACTTGCCGACACATGGCATGACAGTGGTGCATCTATATGTACCAAGCATGGTGATTGCTTATAAGGGAAAGAGAAAGACGAGTCAAGAGGGGTGGCCAAAGTCCTGAAAACTACCTTGGATCAAATCCACGGCACTTGGGAGAGCGATTTAAGTCAAAAAGAAACTGAGAAGATCAAATTAGATTAAGACTAAGGACTTAGTGAATTCGGACTTATGCGCTTTGAAAAGCTTGCATAAGAGTAGTGTGTGAGTTAAAACCCATGTGTGAGGGATTTATTGGGTTCTCCCATATGTGCTAAGTGGATAGTATCCACTAAGAGTTAGATAGGGCTGGCTAGTCTATCTATTTAACGGGTTAAGATAGAGAGTTGTACTTAATCATTCAACCATCCTCTCATTGTGACTAAGTGTTCTAAGGTTAGGATTTGAGAGAAGTTGAGCATTGTGGTGTACTTTCTTATCATCCAAATGGAGTGACCATAAAATTTTTATCCTTAAGTAGTAATACATCAATCTTTGTTTATCTTTATGGATCTCTCTTGTATTAGTTGATTTGCTCTTGACTTTTTTGGTTTTTTTCTCTTCTCTCCCATTCTAGATTTTGTTGTGCCAAGGATATATAAGAGATGAAGATAACTTTTAGAAATCAATTTTCACCCATTTAGACACTTGGTTGGTAAGTTCATGAAGAAACTCGATTTTGCCTAGATTTGACCCTCATGAGAGATTTCTTGATCTGAGTGATTTTGGCTTGATTTCTTTGGTATTTTTGTTTGTTGTGACATGTGGGAATACATATAAAGACATATTGACCATCGTCTACTCACAAGCAAGTCATATTCACTATTTTTATATTTTGCCTAGTTTTGATGTAATCTTGCTTTAATCTGAAAAGGTCAGAACTTTGACATGAATTTTTGTGTTCATAGATGGAATAGGTTCCTGAGACCTTAAGTAAGGTGTGTGTAAAATTTTATATCATTTAGGATTGTATTTTATGAGTTGCACTAATTTTAGATCGCGTCAGGCTGTTTTGGACAAGAGGCCGGTCAGACTAGCTTGAATCAGCGGTTTAACCGCTAAAAGTATCTAGGCCCATAAAAATGATTATGGTAATTAATGGCAGTGATATTTAAAGAGACTAACATGTGCATTAAGATTATTGAAAGGTTTTGTCTTGGATTTTTTATGACGACTTTAAAATGGCATGCAAAGATGATAAAGGATCGACATAGCTCAAAACAAAAGTGTTATATAGTCTAAGGACTTTTTATAGTTTCTACGGTCTCGATGAATGGATGAAAAGACCGGGTTTCATAGGCTAGAATTCCATACTATAACGAGGGATCATGGCTAGTAGCTTGAAGACTTGTTTTGTGCCACATTGATCAACTAAGAGTCATGCACAACATTTGGAATTGCATCTAAAAAATTCAGTAAAAATAGTACGACCGCAGGTGTAGTTGCGGTACTACTAGCGAGTGGTATGACCACACCTGAGATGCGGTACTTCCACAGTGCAGTAGGACCGATTCCTAATTGGCGATACATTATTTCTAGAGAGCATGTTTTTTTGGAAATTTCTCCTCTCATGGAAAAGGGTAGTACCGCATGAGCCGTGCGGTAGTACCGGCCCATGTGAGCGTGGCCGTACCACACCAGACCGTAGCGGCTAGTTCAGAAGCATTAAATGAACTACATATAACTGTTAAATCCTAGGTGTGATAGTACCGACCGATACATAACAGTGGTACCGCACCTGGTGAATTTTTAGGGAATTTTGCCCCAACAATCAAATTTGAGGTTAGGGGTTATAAATACCCCTCTCACCAGCACCAAGCTCATAACTCTTATTCTTATTGAATACATTAGAGCTATCGGTGCACTCTTTACTACTAGTCAAATTTTGAGGTTAGGGGTTAATATTTCACATTTTGAGGTCAATGCTGCACATGCCTTCATCGCGCCAGCTCCTCCTAGTGCGCACCACCGCACCTGCTCTGCCTTATCCCACAACATTGTCGAGTGCACCCCCTACCCCATCACATCATGCCAGAACCTCGCCAATTATGCCCTAATTACCCCCCACATCATCCCTTGCCTGCGCCAACACCCACGCCTCCCTACCGGATGTCGCACCATGCCCTGTGCCTAAGCTCACCACTCGGTTATAAAAGTCATCCCGTGCTTCACATTGACTCCCCCACACCTTCCTCTCCACTCTCATTCAATCAAGCTCTCACCCACGTAGACTCACCAGTGCCATCATCTTCTTCCCTTCCAACTGAAATCGCCCCCTCCACCGCCATCTCCCCTCTTGTAAGCCATTGCCCGATTTCTCGCGCATGAGTATCCCCTTACCTCCTGCTCACTTTGCCTATGCCAATTGTGGCAATCGTTGTCCCCAGCTCATCATCACCGTTGGAGCCACTGCGCTGCTATCGAATTGCCTCGGACCACCTCCATCCTTGTCATCCTCACTGGTGAGTCCCTAGTAGCTCGTAGATGTTCATCATGCCTTGGTTTAGCTCACTGCACTGTTAGAACCTCAGTTACCATGGTGACCGAGCTCCGCCACCGCCGCCGTGGTTCGCCACCAGCCGTGCTGTCGCTGCCCATAGGATCGCTATGGTCCCGAAAACCTATTTTGAGGGTTGCCAGCGCTCGCTAGCGATGAGCATAGACATAGCGCCTCTCTATGAGAAGACGAGGAGCACTGTAGCGTGGAGCCCACAAGGATTTCTCCCCCACCGAGCTCCCAGCTGTGCTTACATGGCCACCGCCTTTGTAGTTCCTTCCCTCTCTATTTCGATTTGGAAAAAAAGGCCCTGTGGGTCCCACCTGTCATTCATCTAAACTTGACCAGCATATCATCATACATGGTAAAACCGCATACTCATCGTGTCACACGGACAATACCACCATTTAAAACCAGGCTAGGATGTTGTTTGAACTGGATTGCAAAGTTTGAGGAGTCAAATGGCCGGTTTCATATTTTAGGGTACTAGACGGATTTTCAAGCAAAGTTCGAGATGCTAATGGACTTTTTCCTTTTTAAAATTATACATTAGAACTTTTGTTTACAAAAATATAGTGCAAATGAAAGATCATTTGTTATTATGCAAATTATAATGGACATGAAGGGATAAAAGTAAAATCTTGCAATTAAAAGAATATATTGGAGTAAATATCTGTAATAAAACGCTAGCATCGGTATAATCATATGAAAATTTTGATTATGATCCATAAATTTTTTGATAGAATCATAATAATTATTATTAAGATTTTACCATAGGATCGGATCAGTGACTAGAATCGAGATTGTGACAAGCTTGGTCGCGAGAAATGGACTCATACTACTGTCATAGCCTGATCACCGCTTGTCTTCTGCTCCTATGTCACTGCTGCTCTCTCGCACCGGCACTTGCATATGTCTGCACTTACATTCACTTAAAACGTGTATGTTAAAACGATTGAGCCCGTAGTACATCACATTCTTACCCTCTTAGAAGGGTCAAAACTCAAATCGAGAAAAATGGAAGGCAAGAGGAAAAGGGAGGCACCCAGACAACACGGCGCGGACCCGGGAAGGGAAAACCAGAGTCCAAACCAAGCTGAGCTGCCAGCCCACACCGTAAGAAATCACACGGGAAATCAATTTAACATTTATTTATTTTCGACAAGAAAAGGCAGCGAATTTTCACGTTTAAATACCTTCGTCCCCCATCCTCTCCTCACACCCAAACGAATTGGCCAAGAAGCCATTCGCTCCCACCACCTCCTCTGCTCCGCTCTGCTCTGCCTCCGCTCCCATTCCCGGATCCCAAGAGAGCGCCGCCGCCGCCGCCGCCGCCGCCATGGGAATGGGGCCGCTGGAGAACGCCGCCTCCGCCGTGGAGTCCGCGGCGGCGGTCGAGGGCGCCGTCATCTCGGCCGTGGCCGCCGCGGCCAATGGGTCGTACGCGGTGCTGCAGTGTGGGGAGGACTCGGAGTACGTGCGCAAGGCGTACGGGGGCTACTTCGGGGTGTTCCGCGCGCTGCTGGCCGAGGACGGCGAGCGGTGGCGAGTGTTCCACGCCGTGCGCGGGGAGCTCCCGTCCGAGGCCGAGGCGGCCGGGTTCGACGGGCTCGTCATCTCGGGGAGCTGCAGCGACGCCCACAGCGACGAGCCCTGGATCCTCGCGCTCGTCGACCTCATCCGCCGCCAGCACTCCGCCGGCAAGCGCATCCTCGGCGTCTGCTTCGGCCACCAGGTCCGTCCAACGATCCATGGCGTACACCTTGGTTTTCTCGTGACATGTGTCGGTTGTTTTCTTGGTTAGGTTTGCTCGGTTTTCTCCTGTGGGTAGAATGGTAAAAAGATTAATCCCCGAGCTGGTCTTGTTCTTTCCATGTGTTGAGTTGGTGGCGTTGTTCTAGAGTCTATGCTTACGCTATATTTATTAGTTTTAAAATGATGTATTTTTAAAATATAATTGGTAGAAAAAATATAGTAAAAAATATACTAAATTTAACTGTATAAACTAAAATTATATGTGACTGGACGTGTGAGCGAGCGAGCGCGGGAAGCGTGATCACCTGAGGACATCGTCCTTGGTCCTTCGGTTAGGTGGCGTCTTTTAGTTAGTTTGACGTGATAGTGGGAGAAGCATGATTTTTTTTACGAGGTTCACTATGATTCGTGGACATAAGTGGGATCCTGTTACTACCAAAGGCTCGATTTTTAGAAGGGACGGTTTGCATCGTTCCAATCTGTGGCTGTAGCGCTGTCCCTAACTTGATCGAAGAGACAAGAGTTGTGTCGTCTGAAGTAGAAAAGCTCAAGTTGGGTTGTTGTTCTTGGAGGCATTAACCGGCAACTTCCTTCCAACGTGGATCCTAATTGTTTAATCGTTAGTATAATCCTAGGATGAGCTCTGAACTCTTTATCATAGGCTTCAGATGCAGGCATACCGTTCCGAAGTCAAAGCTTCAACTAGAGCCGCACGAGCCCGGCCGTGGAGCAGGCGAGCATGTCCTCGACAGCAACTAATGCAAGATCTGGAATTTTGTTCCCGAGAACAATAAAAAGAACTGTACATTACATAGGATACCCCATGATTCCTGTTGGTCACTGTACATTACAACGCCGGTACTGGGAGTCGTAATGCTTAAGTTAGCTTAAAATCAGATTCTACTTCTGATTTCTTTTTTTTTCACTATTAAGTAATTTCATCTTTTTCTTAGTTTTTCTAGATTTTTTGGATTTTTTATCTTTTCTTTTTTTCCCATATTTTTTCGTATTGTCTGTGATAGGTTAATATATTTTTTTCTATTTTTATATTTTTTAATTTAATTATATTAAATAAGTTAACTCAGTTATAGTAAAAAATAAACTAACTACAGTAAAAAAATCATAAACCAACGCTAAACTGAGCGCTATCCAGATCTCGCGGTTTGTCTGAAAATGGCGTCGATGTTTCACGTCATGCCAGGGTGTGCCCGTGTCCTTCTCCACATGGCTCTGCCAATTTCTTCCAGTTGGAATCGGATGGAGGAACGAGCTGGATGTGATGTGTCGCCGGCCCCGGCATTGTTGGTGACCCCAAACCAACGGCGAGAAATCGATCGCCTGTGGAAACGCGTTTAGAGATTAAAAATGCCCGCTTACGGCTTAATCATTCCCATTTCAAACAGCGTCAATTGTTGGCCTAGTCCAACTTTGATTGCCTTGCAAGATGGCTTGACTGTTTCGATGTCTCTGCTTGCGAAATTTTGAGAAATTTCATGACACGATCTGAAAAATGCAAAGGGTTCCCTTCTTTATCGGTGTGTATCATTAAATCTTTGGTTCTTGTTAGTGAATACATTTGTATTGCACTATTGTGAGTGGTCAGCAGAGGTATGAACTGTCGTTACTTACTGCAGGTCCTGTGCCGGGCTTTGGGCGGCAAGACCGGCCGGTCGAGCAAGGGCTGGGACATCGGCGTCAACTGCATCCACCCCACCGCCGCGGCGGCGAGGCTGTTCGCACCCCTCAAGCTGCCCGTTCACATGCCCGTCATCGAGTTCCACCATGACGAGGTACAAAATCCACAGCATAGCTCAGCTGTAGACGTGTATCATGCCCAAGTTTCAGAATCCCAACGTTGTGCTGAACTGACAACGCAGGTGTGGGAGCTGCCTCCTCACGCCGAGGTGCTCGCCCGGTCTGACAAGACCGGCGTGGAGATGTTCCGGCTTGGCGATCGCGCCATGGGCGTCCAGGGCCACCCGGAGTACAGCAAGGACATCCTCATGAGCATCGCTGACCGCCTTCTGCAGCACAATCTCATCCTGGTAAACCCACAGTTCCACCCAACTCTCGCAAATGTGTAAACGGTGTTGGATTTGTTCAGAGTTCAGATACATAATTCGATCGCCAGTGTAGTAGTATTTACTGTGGGTGATCTGAAAATTGAGGCTTTCTGTTGCCAGGACTGCCAGGTGGACGTGGCGAAGGCGAGCTTCGACCTGCGGCAGCCCGACAAGGATCTGTGGAAGAAGGTGTGCAGGGGTTTTCTGAAGGGGAGGCTTCAGGTGCAGAAGCAACAGCAGCAGCTGGTGCTATAGGAATACAACATTTGAGGGGGCGCAAATTAAAGGAGGAACATTGAGAGGAGAATTTGGGAGCCTAGCCTACATTAATCCTTACTTTCTGCTTCAGAGTCATTGTACAGAAGCCATTTATGCGAAGCATTAATAAGAATGAAATTGGGTGGTTTACCAATCCTCGCCTCCAGTTCATCTTCTGCTCTGGCTTTCCGCTGCATCTTTTCGTTACCATCCCATGCATGATATAACCTTCAAACAAACAAGCCGCGTGGGTTCAAGTAAATCTCCTCACCAAGGAGCTTCCTACTGATCTTCTCACTCCTCCCTGCACCGAACGCTCGCGTTCATCGCATTTCAAGACCAACAACCTGTACCGAGATTCCAACGGTCCTGAGCTAGTGAGCTGTGCCTGCGTGCATGAAGAGGTTGGTGAGATGAACAAGGTGACAGGACGTGACGTCCAACTGACCGGAAATGGAGGTCTGCCCTACGGAATCCACGCGACCGAGCATGTCTATCAGTGGCCCTACTGCTTCGCCCCCATGGAGATTGGACTCGGAGAGATCCCCACCTTGCTCGCTTCCAGCCACGTATACGTGATCTTGATTCGTTGCAAGGTGCGCGATGCCGTCTTATTTTTAGTTTTTGAAGTCTTGAGGGCGAAGTGCAGATACGCCCATCTAGGGTGTTGTCAATACTATTCCAAATGTTATAGTGGTTAGATTCTTGGAATGGTATATCCAGATATCGATACATACTAGCGTATCTTACGGAGTTTAATATAGTAATATATATTTATAAGTATATACATATTTAGTTATATATATACAGTAAATTTTACTTGTAATATTACTCTAAATCATAATAGTATGATCGAATATATGATATAATTCAATGTGTTTAATAGACGGTATTATCAATTCCGTCGGTATGGGTGGTATTAACTGATATTGGAGTCGGTATGGACGGTATTGACCGGTATCGAGGCTGGTGCGGGATGTAGAGTTACTTTGTACCTTTTTAGGTGGCGAAATGGTATATACCGGTCATATCGGCTGGTATTAGAATGGTACTGATAAGTTTGGTTTATGGAGTCCAATGTGGTCTTGGCCTCCTACTCACTCATTTTAGCGAATATAGTCCATCTCACTCAAATTTGTAGAAATGGCTCCCTTCTAGACCGCAAAAAGAGCATTAGACAACATGTATCAGCATTAGGTGCCACACGAGAAACATACATCAAATCACCTGCTGCGCTTCTATACCGCAACAAGTGGCCTGCCGTACTCCCATGCTATAGTAGGCTACGCAGCAAGCCACCTGCCACGGTAAAGGAGCACGACAGACCACCTGTTGCACTATAGATGCGTAGTAGATAGTTTGTTGCATGTTTCCCTTGCACACAGACCTAATACAATTCGATACCGCATTAGATCACACGTATCGCCCACCAGGCCCACGATGGAAGAGGGGCTCTTTGAAAATTTAAGTGAGAGAAGGCTATTTTCGTCAAAATGATTGGGGGGGTATGTGGGTAGGCTTGTTTATATGGACAGTACGTGCACTAGCACGCTGATAGAAGCTGAACAGCGGCTTTCATGGTTACGCCCGGATGTAGGAAGGTCTCGGAAGTTCTCTTATAACGTAAAATCGATGGTGCGCGATTCCCTGGTTTGTAGAAATTATTTGGCCTCGAGCGAATACCCGTATAATCCTTTGTACTCCGTTAAATCCGCATACATGTATATGTTTGATACTTCTAAAGTTTTATTGCGATCTGCAACACGGCATGTTTATCTACTGTATAGTACGTATCAGCAGGCCTGAAATGTAGAGCGATCTTCACGGTTGGTGCCTAACTTTCAGGTACTATTGTCCATATTTTGCACGAGCAGCTCAGCTGAAAATAGCTTGAAACTGCCGCTACCAAATCCGTGCGGACTGCCTAGCGCCAACCAAACTATTTGGAGATAAGATGGGGGCGGTCCAGGTTCAATGAACTGTACTGTGGTACGAGCAGTACTGCTCCGGTAATGTGGATAGGTAAGATGTAGCCATCCCAATGGATGTGGAGCTGCCCACTTGTTGTAGATGCTAGAAACGTACACCAGTGGACCACGTCGTTAGAGTTGTACTCCGTAGAGCACCACGGAGATATAACTGTGCATACAAGCATTCATCGGCTTGGATTTTTTTAGACTCGCTGCTTGTGGTTTTTCTCTTATATTATAGTAACAAGTTTAGTTTTTAAATGATATATATTTAAACATGGTCTACAAATCGATTATAATAGATACTGTAACGAATTTTAACTAAAAATTATAAAACACAATTTAAAAGAATCCATACACACATGAATTTGAACGTGGTGTGGTGATTTTCCGTCTGATTCAGCCAGCTGGTTAAGTCAGATCGTTTGCTGCTCTGTTCCTACGATCGTCAATTTTTTTTACTCACGAGTCGGCTTGTTCTTTTTTCTTTGTTCTTCTTGTGTTTCCGTTGATGTGACAAAAATCTAAAGCATTTTTTCTATTCTTATGTTTTGAATCTTTACCACGTTAACAGAAATACGAGAAAGACAAAAGAAAGAAATAGACAAGCCGCGTTCCAAAATAGTATATCTTCGACTATTCGTAACTATCGCTTGTTCGCACTATATTTTTCACTAGACCTGCGTGTGTCGTTGCGCTTATTCGCCCATTGTGGAGAAAATGCTGCTTGTGCTACCGTAGAAAAGTTCGCCAGATCAGTATTTCGGTCGCAATTTCTACCCGAGTTTCAATGCCGTCATCGCCGACCATGTAGATGGATCCTAATTGAAATCATAATTCCACCCAAAAAAACAGACGCTCAAAATCTATCGAGCGCAGCTACACATACGATCTACACACGATCTTTTGTTGGCATACGGACATACGATGCAGTAAACAAACGTGAGATACATGATCTACAACGTACACGTACCGTGCAGAAATCATCGTATGTATAACATTTTCCAAATCTATATCCACCATGGGCCGTGGAACAGTAGCCCACCCATTTTTGTCCGACAACTCAAGCATCATCTAGTAAAGCTTAGGGTACATGTATTAGCTTCTATTGATAGCTTTTGCCTATATATGATAAATAGAGGTGTTGATAAAAATAAATAGTACATTATTATATAAGAAAAAAGTGCAACAAAAAGACACTATAAGTCTATAATATTTAAACCGCCATAACAACTGATAAATAATAGTGACCGATAAAAGCTGCTTATAGAACTGAAGTGTTCATATTGATTTTTGACTTTTCAGGCAGAAGCCAAAAGCCAAAATAGATAGGCCTTAGGACACACTATAAACCATACCAAAGCATCGAGGCGGCAAAGTTTCGAATTATATTCAAATTCAGCTCCAACACAGGGTTTAATTTCAATATTCAAGGATCAAGTGCCCGGTGGTGGTGGTTCCAACAGTTATGGATAGAATGTACTTCCTAACTTTGCCAAGTAATTATTTATGAGATTATCAGGAGAGTAGAACAAGACCCAATGAATCAACTCCAATCAAGCGCAGCAGCTTAAGCAGATGCACCGGCTCCCCGGCGGCACTCGTTGAGCATATCCAGATAAAACTGGCACTTGCTAATGTCATTTCCATAGTTGTTGATGCACTGCATTATCAATCAAGAAGAATTAGGAAGATCTCCAAGACAATACTGACGAAATGTACCGCTACTACTTGTATGCTTAAAAACGAGTATCCTAGGATAAGTTGAGAATGCATCATTCTGATAAAAGTGTATGCCTAGCAAAAGAGCGACATGGAACGAACAAATCATAGTTATGAATCAACTTTCCTGAGGTACTTTTGGGTACATAAAACTTCAAAAATCTATAATGAACAAATCGACACTCAGCTATCACTGAAGAATGGAGGGAATACACCAGCTAAAGTCATTTAAGCGATGAAAATTGATGGAAGCGGAAAAAGAGAATTGAGCAACATATGTGTGTGTGTGTGTTGTTGGGGTTGAGGGGGGGGGGGTAACTTACATCTTGGAAGGCCTTCGAATGGATGTTACATGAATCAGATCCAACAGTGTTTCCCATTGGAGCAGCTGCAGCAGAAGCCTCAGAGACAACAGTCTCGTGCTGAATGGTACGGGGACCCATTACAGCATCCACAGCCCTATGTGCCATGGCACTGCCAGTACCAAAAGCCATGCCTGAAGATACGCGAAAAAGCAAATATTAGCATCTATAATGAGTATATTGGCCTTTGTTCCACTTGAAACAAAGCAAAAAAGGGGGGGAAACACACCTTGAGCAATAGTCGACCCAATTCCTCCAAGCATAGAGCCACCACTGCTCTGGGCAGGTGCTGGAGGAGGAGCTTGCCGCACTGCAAAGAAAGAAAATTGCTAATGTCTGCCTTACAACCACAGATAGACTAAAAAAACCAAGCAGTGGAGTTCAATCGCCAACACTATCAATTTTGTAACAAAACCATGATTAACACTTAAAAATCATGATCATAAAACAATAATTGAGTGCATCATCATTTGCCCTGCAAAAAAATACTGAAAAAAGAAGAGATCTACATGCAAACAATATCACCACTAAATCAACTTAATAGTTTGCTAACACAGAATAAATCAATGAAGTGGGACCACATAAATACCTGGCTGAGGCGGGTTTCTCATGGGAGCAGCACGTGGAGCAGGGAGGGGTGCTGACCTTCCTGCGAACGGCAAAAATTAGCATGTAAAGACCAATAAAATGGGTTATCGTGGACTGCAATTAACTTAAGACATTAATTGAAACACGCCAGTTGAATTAATCAGATCAAAATGGTTTATTTGAGTTGTACTGGAGAATAACATCTCAAGAAAAAGATAGTACAGACTAGGATCACATGTAGACCAGTGGTGACAATGACAATGGCATAACATCATCATAATCCAAGTCGCATAAAACCAAAAATAACCAGTTAATATCAGAATATATCTAAGAAGGGATGAACAAAAAAGTCAGGTCCCTTCCCTCAAAAGATTCCATTTCTTATGTGCCCCTGTCTGAACCAAATGCAAATATACAAATTGCAGCAACTGGTTATTCAAGAGGCATATCATGCTACGAAAAATTATATCTTGGAGAAAGATATTAACTAGTTAATAACTTAATATAACTTAAGTCATGCTGCATAGAGCAGTGTACAACAGTAACTAAGCAAAGGCAAAGGATAATACTTTCTGAGCTAGCATTCATCATTATTAATCTTTGCACATATGCCGGTCCATTGCCAACCTTCAGGTTAGTAAATCACACAGCTACAGAGGCAACTTACTGAAAAGATGGAAAGGGGAGAAACACTACAATGTGTAAGGCTGTTCAAAGAACACCTCTGTAAAAGAATGGTTTTCTAATCGAACAGCACAAGTACTTGTCAGAAACATCTCTATATGCCCCCTAACTAAACCAAGATAGTATGTACAACTATAATGGCTACTCACAAAGGCAAATAGCATGAGTTCCGCGAAGCTACCAAAATAAATAAACAATCTCAAGACAGGTCGGATATTGCACTCTAATGGACAAACCAAAATGCAACTGTGCCCACATGGAACTGACAGTCTTGAGAATCTTGTGCAGAAATAAGTAGCAGAAATAAGAGAATAATGGAATGTCTAGGGCTGATTGGGGATCACTTTTAGTTAAGGTGCCCTCAATACAGCCCAAGTGAATTCACTGAAAACATCTTTATATGCCCCCTAACTAAACCAAGATAGTATGTACAACTATGATGGTTACTCAAAAAGGCAAATATCACATGTTCTGCAAATTAATCATAATAATTAAATAAGCAACCTAAAGACAGGTCAAGCATAGCACTTTAATGCCCAAAAGTCAAAACCAAAATGCAACAGTGGTAACATGAAACTGAAACTTGTGCAGGAATTAGTAGCAGAAATTAGAGAATAATGGAATGTCTAGGGCTGATTGAGGATCACTTCTAGTTAAGATAGATGAGGTGCCTCAATACAGACCAAGTGAATTCACTGAAAACATCTTTATATGCCCCCTAACTAAACCAAGATAGTACGTACAACTATGATGGCTACTCAAAAAGGCAAATATCACATGTTCTGCAAATTAATCATAATAATTAAATAAGCAACCTAAAGACAGGTCAAGCATAGCGCTTTAATGCCCAAAAGTCAAAACCAAAATGCAACAGTGGTAACGTGAAACTGAAACTTGTGCAGGAATTAGTAGCAGAAATTAGAGAATAATGGAATGTCTAGGGCTGATTGAGGATCACTTCTAGTTAAGATAGATGAGGTGCCTCAATACAGACCAAGTGAATTCACTGAAAACATCTTTATATGCCCCCTAACTAAACCAAGATAGTATGTACAACCATAATGGCTACTCAAAAAGGCAAATACCACATGTTCTGCAAATTAATCATAATCATTAAATAAACAACCTAAAGACAGGTCAAGCATAGCGCTTTAATGGCCAAAAGCCCAAAACCAAAATGCAACAGTGGTAACGTGGAACTGAAACTTGTGCAGGAATTAGTAGCAGAAATTAGAGAATAATGGAACGTCTAGGGCTGATTGGGGATCAATTCTAGTTAAGATAGATGAGGCGCCCTCAACATAGCTCAAGTGAATTCACTGAAAACATCATTATATGCCCCCTAACTAAACCAAGATAGTATGTCCAACAATAATGGCTACTCAAAAAGGCAAATATCACATGTTCTGCAAATCAACCATAATAATTAAATAAACAACCTAAAGACAGGTCAAGCATTGCGCTTTAATGGCCAAAAGTTCAAAACCAAAATGCAACAGTGGTAACGTGGAGCTGAAACTTGTGGAGGAATTACTAGCAGAAATTAGAGAATAATGGAATGTTAAGGGCTGCTTGGGGAGCACTTCTAGTTAAGATAGATGAGGTGCCCCCTCAAAAGGCCTAAGCAGGCATCAAATGCCCATCGCTATGCGCCTCGTAACTAAGCCAAGACAGTATGCAGAACTGTAATGGCTACTCAAAGAGGCAAATGTGGAAGCTCCTGATAATAACTACAAAACGTTCAACATTCAGGGGATTACAATCACTGTATCAACATAGGGTTTCCGGGACTAACCACAACTCAAAAGAACACAAGGTAAAATGAAATGTATATGAAGTCCGTCTAAGATCGGATCAACAGAAATCCCCTTTCCCTCAAAGGACTCAAATTTGTTATATGCCCCTGTCTGAACCGCCTGCGAATGTCACAATATCTGCAACCGGTTATTCAAGAAGCAATCGGTCCTTTACTGATTAAAAAATGATTCTTTTTACAATTCTCCAAACAGCAAGGCGAGTCTATGCGACATCTTTAATAGATCCGGCCATTTTAGCACCTAAATGTCAATAGGGCCCAATCCTGTCGCTTATATCGCACAGATAAGCTCAAAAGCTACTACCTAACAAGCACATAATCGCAGACGGATCTATTCGAACTAACAGCCAAATATACACGCCAGCCAAACGCCAGATCCGAGAGAAGCCACGAGCGTTCAACGCGAGTACGGATTGCGCGTGAAAGCGAAACCATATAGAAGGCATTTGCAGGGGTGGGATGGGAGGGGGTACCTGAGCTGCGCCGAGGCATGGCGGCGGCTGGAGCGGACGGCGGGAGTAACCCTAGCCGAGAGGCGGCGCGAGGAGGGGAGCGGATGAACAGATTAGAAGAGGCCAACGGGTCGGGATGGTGAGAGGCGAGCCACGCCTAGGGTTAGCTTTTATAGCCGCGAGGGGGCCCCTCGAGTGAAGATTTTTTTTTTTGCCTCATTTTTTTACTCCCAAACTCTTGTGACGCGTTGGGCAGGCTTGTGAGACACACAAACTGACATATGGGTCTCGTATTTAACAAGTAGGACCATCAAGTGTGGGGTTCGGATGTCGGCGCCAAGTAGCGGTGCTAGGAGTTTTTTTTTTGCGATTTTAACCACGATAGGTGTATTCTTGGAACACTCTAGAATCGACCAGATGGATCAACAAGGAGGAATGTTCAGGTCGTGCATGCCAAGAGACGGGGGGTTGTGATCATTTCGCTAATAACTAGTCAAGCGCTCGTGCGTTGCAACGGATCTTAAATAATTAATAACTTAAATTCTAAAGTCTCAAACAAACTAATATGAGTTTCCCTACATCTATTTTTTAATATAAAATTTTCCTTACATCTATGAGTTAATTGTTCATGCGACTCAAATTTTTCGCTATGAATCCGTCGTGGAAAAAATAGTTAAAGCTTAAATTTTAAATAGCATAAAAATTCATGTTACAAGCAAGACAAATCATGCCATGAATCACATGCGTACACATATGTGTAGGTAATCCTATCATCTCATATTTGATACATGCCAAAAGATATATTTCATTATCCAAACAAAAATGGCCCTATGTAATACAAGAAGCAACTTACGGAGGAAGTCCCTCTGGATCAGCCACAGAAGTTTTGCAGGCTCAAAAGCAACATCTTGCCTCTGCAGAACCTTACTATTACGTTAGCTAGGGAAGAGATGAGGAATCGGTATTCAGTATACACAACATTAGAGATTAAAAAAAACATGTTCCTATTCTCAAGAGTTAAACTCTAAACTCAGCCAAACATCGTCTAACTTCAGCTAGTTACCTGCTAGTAACCATTTTCAGTTCAAACTCTCTATTGCCAAGTGAATCATGCATCCTAAAGACCTACCTAGCTTTGGTTTTGGACCTGTTCCTAGCAAAACTGGTTAGGGTCCGAATTTCAAGACCCTGAACAACATTGCTACATGTTGGGTGATATTTGGATAATCAGATTATCCTACCCTGACTTAATCACCTCATATATGCACCATAGTTATCTTGAAAGTGACACATTAATGTGGTTTCACATAGGATGTAATTCGAATAACAAAGCAAAGCTTGTCAAATGAGTTCTTTCGATCATTTCTGTAATCTAACTTAGCATGATCATACCAACTATGATCCAATTGACATCAGGTACTGCTTTATATCACATACTACAAATAGGCATGCATAATTGAGAAAATAACTGTTCAAACTAATATGTTCCAGAAGTGAAGCGTGATGAGTACAAAGAAAAAGGAATGCACAGCAATCAGCAAGAGAACTATACAACAAATTGGTTATACCTCTTCTTGAAACCTTTGCAGCATAAGCTGTTTTTGTTCTTGGTCTGCAGCATAATAAGCTACCTTGACCGTGTATTGGAGATGACCATGTTTTCCCCTTGTCTGCAGCAAAAGCCATTGTCCATGTTAAAAATTATACAGCAAAAGGTGCTAATGACATAAATGTTAGAATATAGAAATCTCCCTAATGATACAACTTGTATGAGCGACTGCTCGTCCTTGCTAGCATATCCTTATGAATCAAATCAATCAATCTTATACTATGACCAACTCACAAATTAGTGGCCATTTCATAGGAGTGCCTTGACTCTCAAATTTAGCATGCCTTCCCCACATTCAAATATTCTATAAATTGACTTGGAGAAAATAATGTTTTCCTATGCCCATAGGTTGGCCGCAGCACAGGCAAACGAAATCCGGTAAAGCTCATTGAAGGGTTGCACAAATAAGCTACTTCCGATTTCTAGTTCTGCGCTAACCCGAATAAAAACTCAAACGACCATTGATACCCAATAGTTGGCAGCAAAGCAAACTCAAAGACAAAGGGATCGGATCTATTACCCAAAGTAAGAGCACTTGCATCATCAACTACCCACTACATCGAATTAGTAAAGCACCACATGAATTTGATCTTAAGGGCAAACAAGCATTACAGATGAATAAATCGCACACAACAATTTCAAGAACACGATACGATGTCAGAAATCCCAGAGATGAATCTATGAATCAAACAATAAAGCAATGCTGCTATGAGTACAGAAAAATGTATCTCTCCAAAAAGTCAAACAAGCCAAGCTACCAACATATAATCTACAGATTACACACAATCAGACAACGCATTAACACCACAAAGAGATATACATATAAATTAGTCCATAGTCTAGGCCACAGTATTCCACAGAAATTCCACACCACTCGCATAAAATGGAACAATTCTAAGACCAATAATTGCAGGGGGGTGAGAGAACCGAACCATACCTATCGTCCAGAACGAGGAATCGACCTTCACGGGGTGCGTCAGGTCGTGCTGCAAAACAACCCAAAAAATCAAATCCCCTAAACACACAAACAAAACCCAAGAAAATATCAACCTTTTAGCATGAGCTCGAGTGGAATCGAATTGGAAGAGAGTGGAAACCACCGACTGACGTTGAAGTAGGACGGATTGCCACGGATGCCGACCTCGATGTGGCCGGCCTGCATGGCGCAGTGGAAGAGCTTGGTGGGCACGCCCTTGGGGAGCTCGATGTACATGTTCACCTCCTCCAATGAGCTCGGTGACCCGATAAGCCGACGCGAGGCATCAATCCGAGGCTTCTAGCTTCTTCTTCTTCCCTAGCTCTCTCCTCCTAGGCTTGCGTGACAAGAGCATCAGTAAGGGGTGTCGCGCCAAGTCCAAAACCCTAGACTTCACTTGAGGCAGCAATCGGAAGGGAAAGGAAGCACTGGGTTGGTGCGTGCGATGGCGTCGAAGTCCTTGAGGATGCGGGAGATGGCGGAGAGCCGCTCCGCTCGGAAGCCACACACCGGGTTGGGAGGAGGAGAAGAGGAGTAGGGCGGCACGGAGCGATGAGTCGTGAGGGCGGGAGTGGCGGTGGCGAGAGAGAGCCGAAGGTCGGCGTGGTCGCCTGAGTCGGGAGAGGCGGCGTGGTGACGGAGAGGCGAGATCGGCGGGTCGGCGGTTGTGAGGAAGGCGCAGAGGACTCGGTGCGATGGGGAGGAGGATCCGCGGGGAGGAGGGTAGCCGGAGAGGGCCTTACGGGGCGGTGGGGAGGTGGATGGGGCGCGACCGGTGGGCGGAGAGGAGAGGCTGCGAGCGGCGGATCTCGGGCGAGGCGCCGGCGGGTGGGAGGAGAGGAGGGCCGAGGCGGGCGGTGAGTGGGAGGAGAGGAGGGGCGAGGCAACCGCGCGCGGGGCGAGGAGGGCCGCGAGCGACGACCAGGCGGGCGCGCCGGCGGGTGGGAGGAGAGGAGGGCCGAGGCGGGCGGCGAGTGGGAGGAGGAGGGGCGAGGCGGCCGGCGGGGGGGGCCGAGGAGGCCGCGAGCGGCGGATCGGGGCAGAGGCGGCCGACGGGTGGGAGGCGTGAGGGACGGAGGGAGTGGGAGTGGATTTGCGGAGGCGGTGAGGGCGGAGGGAGGGGAGGAGGCGATGGCGGCGGAGGAGGGAGAGGGGTGGACGGTTCGGATTTTATTTATCAGATTGAATGACTAAAATTAAAAGGAGGCTTCAGCAACCACCAACTCCTTCTTTTATAATAGTAAAGATACGGTCAAAATTGATCGGCACGCTTTATAACTTTATCTTTACTATTTTAAAAGAATGTAGTGGTAATTGGTATGTTTTTTGTTCGCTCTCCCCCTTTCCTCTCTCTTGTAAAACATCCACGCTAGCATGTAGACCTACCAAGTCACACGACTTCTACTAACCTTCATGTCACCTGTCTTTCTCAAACCGAAATCCCTAACAAGCCCAGTCACCGTCAATCCATCGTACTGCTGTCACTGCACCAGCACCTCCTCTTCCTTAGTCCCCCACACATGTCGTCGCCGCTACTCCCTCCCCAAATCTCATGCCCTTGCCACCCACTCCCCCATAATCTTGCATCGCTATCGCGACCCCTCCACCGCACTACCGCCAACACCACCTCCCCGGGTCTCTTGGGCCGCCGCTGTCCCCTTCCATGGCATCTTGCACCACTGCCACCACTCCTCACATCCGCATTCGGATGGCGCTACCACCGCAACCCAAAATGGAAACATTGAAATAACGACAGCATTGCCCCATGCCCTTGCCCTCATCCTAGCGGGGTGTGCTTGAGGTGAATTGGATCGTCACAACCACCAATGGTTGTTGACTGTGCCTCTAGGTCCATAAGGTCATCATTGACGATGCGCCTGCGCTATCGTGCCTGTAGAGGGATGCATTGCCACCGCCACTTGCGACAACAGCTGCCGAGGAGGGGGATTCGAGCCTAACACTAGCTCGTTCGTGCTGATGATAATCGTGGTGAGAGAACCCGTCTCTTCAGTCTTTATTTATTGTTCTTGGTTGGATCTTTTTAACTAGTGCCTTAAGAAATCAATTGTTTTGAATGTTTTGGGATTTAGAGTGCCCACTTCAAAATTTCTATGTGTGAATCGGTGCTTTGGTTTGGGTTGGGACCCATGGTCTCTCACCATGAAACCAGCCCAACAAGCAAGAATGGCCACACCTGAGGAGATGAACTTTGGCAGCGACACTAGGCGTAGGGCTGTAAAAAAAGCTTGGGCTCGATAAACTATTGGAGTTTGGCTCACACCAGCCTTGATTCGAGCTCAGCTCGATTATAAATCAAGCCGAGCTTGAGACTATGTCTAGGTTCGCGAGCTAGAATAGTTCGGTAGGCTCATAAGTTTTCAGCCGTTGCATGCATCACTCGCTAATTTCCAAAGCCCATTCTCAAAATTCAACCCCAACACTCAAGCCCAAGAAAAGTCATCCGCAAAGTCACAAGTGGTCTTCTAGTCCCAACTCTAGGCTCAGCCCTCACCCTGACGCGATGCCCCTTTGACCCTTTGTGTAGTTGTCCTCCTCAGCCCCCGAGAGGCTGACCATTTTTCCTTCTCTTCTCCCTCGACAAAAGAAGCTTCATCTTGAATTCCCAGTAGGCTATCCCCATCAGTCCATCCCTTATTTCCGGGCTAAATCTAAGTACGAATGTCCTCTTACCACTTCTCTTCTTTCATTAAACTTGATATTTGAAAACTAAAATTGTCTTGATGTTTTCATGTTTGGTTTGTCCAAAATAGTTGTATTTTCTTCAAGATATGTGATGCATTTGTATGTCATTGTGTTATCGAGCTTTGTCGAGTCAAGCTCAAGCCTACTCAAGCTTTGCTCGAGCCGAGCTCAAGCTTGTCCACAAGCTCGAAGGCCAACCTAGGTTTGACTTGAGTCTATACAAGCTCAAGCTTGGTAGGCCAGGCTCGCTTGAGCTCGACTTATTTACAACCCTAACTGGGCATGCTGGACATGGCCTCGGGCAATAACAGCGGCAACCCCAGGCAAGCGAGTAGTGGGCGTGTAGGGTGAGCTTGATATCTAGCTCGATGGCTGCACCCATCCTCACAGTTCACCTTAGGCATGTACATAGAGTTTTTTTTACCATCGTTAGGAGGTACCAAGCCATCCATTAAGCTAGCACTAAGAGATACCAAGAATTTAAGAGCAATTTGGTGGGGAGGTACTGTTACCTCCCAAGAGTGGTAAAAATCTCATATACGTAGTATGCGTCAGGTTTGAAAATAGACTCTGTATTGTCTTTCAGTTACTTTAGTGGTGGTGCTGTAGTTAAAAAGCCAAATTGTTATTGGCCATTTCTTTACAGCATTCAGCTATCATTGGAAATATTGGAGTGATGGGAATCTACTTTGATTTTGGATTCATGGGAAGGTTGAATCTAATTTCTTAGTTTCCCATAAAATCCAATTTCAGGAAAAAAATTGTACTAGAAGTTTTTCTTGAAGTAGTTGCAACATGGTTAATCTAACCTTTATTCTTCCTACTTACAGTATGCTAGTAATAGTCAAATATCCAAGAAGGATTGCTTAAAGCATTTTATGGAATTATCAGAAGGATCCTGAGAAAGTAGTTTACACCTAATGAACTTTTACAAAACATTCTTGTGGGTGCTTCCAGCAATGATTCAAATGGGTGTCCTTGTTCCAACAGGAGATGTGAAAGCTCAATTTCTTATTAATAGGTATTACTTCCCCTGAGACGATGCCCTATTTTAATTACATTCATGTGCATTTTGCTGAATGTTGAACACGATGAACCATGACTCTAGCTTCATGTTTTCTATTATCTTTATTATATTAATTTTAAAAAATCTACTTGGTGGTGATGGTGACTTCACTGTCTACCCTTGAGGATTTTATATGAATGTGCATTTGATAATCTTCAGTGAATGATGAGATCACTTACGTAAATGTGTATGCATGTGACTCCTAGTACAATGATGACCAATAAAGGTTTAGATATATTTTCACATGTCACAGCAAACTAGAATACCGAAGAACTCGATCCAAAAACTCTTGAAACAAGAAATCATTCGAAGAGGCCAAAATATAGCAAAAATGAGTTTCTTCATGAACTTGCAATCAAAGTGTCTAGATGATAGGAGATTGATTTTCTGAAGTTATCTCCATTTCTGTCACGTTCTTGGCACATCAACATTAAGAAGAGGGAAGAGGATATCAAAACTAACTGAAACAAGAGCAAATTAATCAAAACACGAAATATACATAGAGATCATCAAAGATTGATGTATTACCACTTGAGAGGTACATTTTATAACCACTCAACCTTAGAGGACAGAGAGCACACCATGCAGTTCAAACTCTAATCTAAAACATAAAAGCACAAAAGAGGTGGGTTGGATGGTTAGCCACATGTCTCTATCTCAACCTTCTTTTATAGATGGGTTAGCCAGCCACATCTACTCCTTAATAAATATTGTCCACTTAGTATAATAGCGAAAGTCTATTAACCCCATACATATGGGTTTTTACTCACACATATTCGCTTATACATATTTTTTAAAGTGTATAAGTCCATATCTGCTAAATCCTTAGCCTTGATCCGTCGATAGTAACTTCACTGTCTACCCTTGAGGATTTTATATGAATGTGCATTTGATAATCTTCAGTGAATGATGAGATCACTTACGCAAATGTGTATGCATGTGACTCCTAGTACAATGATGACCAATAAAGGTTTAGATATATTTCCACATGTCCCAGCAAACTAGAACACCGAAGAACTCGATCCAAAAACTCTTGAAACAAGAAATCATTCGAAGAGGTCAAAATATAGCAAAAATGAGTTTCTTCATGAACTTGCTATCAAAGTGTCTAGATGATAGGAGATTGATTTTCTGAGGTTATCTCTATTTCTGTCACGTTCTTGGCACATCAACATTAAGAAGAGGGAAGAGGATATCAAAACTAACTGAAACAAGAGCAAATTAATCAAAACACGAAATAGACATGGAGATCATCAAAGATTGATGTATTATCACTTGAGAGGTACATTTTATAACCACTCAACCTTGGAGGACAGAGAGCACACCATGCAGTCCAAACTCTAATCTAAAACATAAAAGCACAAGAGAGGTGGGTTGGATGGTTAACCACATGTCTCTATCCCAACCTTCTTTTATAGATGGGTTGGCCAGACACATTTACTCCTTAATGAATATTATCCACTTAGTACAATAGCGAAAGTCTATTAACCCCATACATATGGATTTTTACTCACACATATTCGCTTATACATATTTTTTAAAGCGCATAAGTCCATATCTGCTAAATCCTTAACCTTGATCCATCTCGATTAAACCAACTCCACCTTGACCTAAACCACTCTCCAACGCATCGCCCACACGCTTGTTTTGATCTAAGGTTGTTTCCATTATTTTAGCTAAACTACCAAAATACCTCTCGTTGGCCTGGTCATCATCATCCTTTGCAAGCAATCACCATGCTTACTATGTGTAGATACACCACTAGTTTGCCATGCATTGCTAAGTCTCTCTCATCTCGGTTCTACCAAACTATGCCTCACTTGGACCGTCAAAGCCTCATGGTGCCATCCTGTCGTTCGAACTCGCTTTTAACATTTCCCATCTTTCTCATACCATGCTTGAGCTCACCATCCTACCCGGCATTCTCGATCGTTCTGGACCTCAACTCCTCCATGCGCTTAGCCCCGATCATCGCTATTGACCACGGTCAACTCCAAGCGATCCTGCACATTCAAACATAGAGAAATCGTTTTCGGATACAAGTTCTTCACAATTTGATGTACGTTAGCAAAAACATGCATCATGCAACTTTAATGAAATGACTCAGGCCATCTCAACTCAACCAATGTCACAAATCCCAAATTCTTAATTTCTGCCCAAAACTAATCACGATAATGTGCGATCTTTGCAACATTAAATAACCGCTCGAGAAACGCTGCAATCGTTCATCACAACATTAAATAGGACCTTCTTACGTGGTCCTTCATTGATAGTATTGTTAGGAAAGGAAGGTAAAATTTCTTTTCTTTATGAGTGTAATATTGCAGTTACACATTGATGCTATTACAACTTATAAGATCAATAGCTTTCCCAAAAAATTCTTATCGTTTGCTCCTTTTTCCAGGAGGAAAAATCCAAATATTGGTGGATCCAGAAAGAATCTACATGTCAGTTTATTAGAAAGTTCACAAAAATTCATTACATGCATCAAAAAGTATATGATACTCTACATGAAACTGTTGGAGAAGAATAGGGACTTGTGGACTCTTGAGAGGGCGTGCACATATTTGCGAACCGACATTTGCGAACCGATAAGACGGTACATCCTAACTATCAAAATACTCATGTTAGGCTCAGGCTTTAAACTTTCGGCGCCAAAAAACTTTCAGAGGTCACCGGAGGGAGCGAAAGGCGAAATTTCGTCCATTTTGTTCGAAATTTTGGACAAAAATTTTAAATTTGTTGATGAAATTTAATCAAAATTTGAATAAAATTTGGACAAAATTTAAGTAGGGATAAATTCGGCCAAAATTTGACCAAATTATTGCTCTTTCGGGGGCCAACGAAACAAATGAAATTTCACCGAAATAGCGAAATTTCAGGCAAAATTTTAAGCCCTGGTTAGGCTACACTTTTTTCTGGATATATTATAAATATTTGTTCTTTTCTGTAGTTTGCTCTATATTTGGGTGATATTGTTCCTGTTGGTCTTGGGAATTACCTTCAAGTTCTAACAGCAGCAATTTGTGATCCTGATATTCGTCGACCTTCTGGTGATGCTTCTGTTGAGCAACTACTTGAGAAAATGTTTGGTGTATTCATGGACCATGCAAACTTATGGGCTGATATAAGCATTATACTAGAGGTGAATAGTGCAGAGTTATCAGAAAGCAATCTTTAGACACCGCTCAAAATGGCTTAAAACCAGTCTCTGCTTCTGGTTTTTGCATTTTTTCACTATTCAGTAATTTTATCTTTTTCTGGTTTTTTAGATTTTTTAGGCTTTTTGCCTTTTCTTTGTTTCCATATTCCTTTGCATTGTCTATGATAGGTTAACATGTTTTTTCTATTTTTTAAATTTAATTATGCCAAATAAGCCAACTCAGCTACAGTAAAAATAAACCAGTTACAATAAAAAACCATAACCCAACGCCAAACTGAGCGCTACCTTATAGGTAATTACTCGATCAGAGTGTAATACATTATTCTTAAGCTAGATGGTTTTCATATAATGCTTCCTTGTGTTAGTTATACTAGCAACGTAAGCGCAGCGGTACGCCGCGCTAACTATACCATGTGGACAGAAGTAAAAGAGGCAAAAATTCACAGAAAAATCGAGGGCCTGTACGTAATTACGAAAACTCATGGGGTTTTTTTGCAAAGTTGACACGTGGCATAGGTGGGGGGACGGGAATCCCCTCAGTTTTGTTATAGGTATGATTCACCAATATATCCATTTGCTCAATAGTGATGTCCGACTAGATGTTCTTGAAGCACTAAATGAGAAGATAAGAAAGCGTTTCAAGACACCAAAATTGTCAGATAGCAACTTCGCTAAGATATGCAAGCATGCTTCTCTGGCATGGTGCATGTGTATACTCATCAAACTGGCCTCAATCACTCCACTGCCTGAATCCATGGACACAACCAATCTGCCTTCTCCATCATCCAACGGCATTCTACTTTACGTTGATTTGCAACCTGATGGACTCCACATCTCATCCCCCAATGGGTCTGCTCAATTCAAAGGCCTTGACATGAATTGGTTTGAGACACTTAACAGAATTAAAAACATCCTGATCCGATCAGGCAAACATCCGAAGACAACATGGAGATTGCTATTACTATAATGAAGAGCACTTACATCTTTTATCGGGAGAGCTCTTGTGGAACATTTCCCTCGAGTATTAGTCTCTACACAGTAACCTCAGCACAGGCACCGATTGAAGGGCTACAACTAGCTCCTGATGTGGTTGATTCTCTCGACCTAAGCATTCCAAGGAAGCTCCTTCTATGGGTATATACCTTGGAAGATACTCCAACATATCCGCTGTTGTAAAGTACTGTGACGAGATGAAGGTTTGGGTCTATAGTGCTGATGAATGTATTTGCCATTGTAACTTTTCCCGATGTTCTTAACACCATTTCGTTCTGGTTGCAGGCAAGAAGAGGAACCCTAACAGGGACAGCTTCAACACAAGTCGCGTAGCCATCACCACACAACACAGTTTCTTCTCAAAAGTTTTCCACACAACTCCCGACATCCGAAGATACTTAACCATAGTGATCTTTATAGTTCTTTACCTTAATATGTGTTGTTTGATGTTCACAGTTGGCTCTAAAGAAAAGGACGCCCACATTGATGAGTCCAGCGAAGCTCACGAAGCAAATCCTTCGGCTCCAGTAGTGGCCATCGCTCTTCCTCACCAAGAAGTGGGTGGTGCTAGCATCTCACTGTCACAAATTACCGGTGAGCCGCAGAAGACAAGCATCGCAGCTTCCCAACTCACCCGCAGTAGCTCATCTAGGGCGATGGAAATTCCTCAGGATGGTGGCGGAGGAAATGACGGCGCAACCTAAACTTTGGAAAATGTTAGTCTGTGTATTGTAAGTGTTCATCTTGGCTCTAGTATGATGGAGCCGGGGTGCCCGATCTTTCGATAAGATTAATAACTATCGATTTTGGTGGAGGTGAATCTCACGATCCGACTACAACGTACGACGACACATGTGGCTTAGCAATCGTTGAACCAATTCTGAGATTTTATTGACCAAGCTCAAGCTGGAAACGCGATCAACCTAAACATGAAGTTCAATCCCTGTGAGCAATCGAAGAACTAGTAAAAATAAGATGTAGGCAACTGATATTGCGAATAAGATTGATGGTATTGAAAAATAAAGGTGAGATCCCCAAGGCAGTCTTGACAAGTGGTCGTCTGACACAACTGAAGAATAGAAGTTTGCACAATGGCTAAACCTAAACTCAATAAAACCAAATTTCGAAAAAGGGAGGCGACGACTCCTTTATAGGGAGACAACCAGGCATGGTGAACAGGGAAGTGCGCGCACATCCCTAGGGTTACAAGGCCCATGGGCCTAAATAGAGGTGGCGCAGCACCTTTTTCAAATTGAACTTAGAAATAGTTGTGGACTCTTTTGATAATGGTGATCAGTTTGGATGGAATTTGAAGATAAGGTTAGATCCATTGGAAAGTAGACTTGATAAGCTTTCCATGAAGTCCAAGAATATTCAAAACGGAGTCCGTATGAAGAAGTTACATCCGTTTGAACTTAATACTATCGCGGTAGTCCGAATCTGATTTCAAAACAAGCCCAATTCCAACTCTTGCTTGACTCAGCCCCAAAGTGACGTGGCGACCTTCATTGTGCCTTCCATGCATGTCCATGACTTCACATACCTCTCCTTTACCCTTTCCCGTGTTCTTAAGCACAATTAAATCATTTGGATTAGGTAGCGGTTTATTCTCAGCAATATACAAACCTAGGAACGAATTCACGTGGTAATTAAATTGGCGAGCACGAGCTCCAGTAAGTGGACCTTGCAATACTTGTTGTGGGTGAATTATGTGTGTAGACACGGTTGTATCCGTGGGAGGGATGTCCTCATCATAGTCAGGACCGGATGTTTCTCAAACTGTGATTACATTGAGGCCGCCTTTCCCCGCCCACCTGAGAATATGCTATACCATCGTTGAGAATCTTTAACAAATTATTATGGGCCGCTCTTATGGCTACCCTGTTGTGTAACTTGTTACTTCACCAAGAAGAAGAATAGAGAAGTACAAAGGGGTTCACACAAAAAAAGGTTCATTTCCTTCAGTTTCCCTTTTCGTCTGAAGCAGCATTGCTAACACCCCATTGGGAACATGGGAAATTTTTTGGTTCCTGCAGGACTTAAACTGTTTTCCTGTGAATTTTTTATGTTACATTTTTGTAAATCTTTGCGTTCCAAACGAAACCTAAAACTTGTCGAGGAATCATCGCTAGCGAGTTCAGTCCGAGCGATTTTTCTACTATGCAAAATAGACAGATCAAACACAGATAATGCAAACATTAAATTAAACACAAAGAGGTGAGAGAGGAACTACCTTTTATTGCTTTTTTCTATTTTTTTGTACTCTTTACAATGATTAGAACCCCTATTTATAGACTAAGTATAGGGTACCCACCGGTGGGCTAAGCTTGCAGGTCCAGCCCTATATTTCTTAACACTCCCTCTTGGATATTCATCCGATACGTTCATGCATCATCAAAACTCCATAAAAATCCAGTGAAAAAATTTAGAGAAAGAGTACATGATACATGTTATGTTGTGTTGCATGAATTTCCTTATTAAAAATATTGGCCGAGAAACTTTAGGAAAACTCGTCAAGAAAAAAATAGTACAATCCACCTAATTCCATTTTATCTACAGGATATATTCTTTGGGTACTCGATCTTTGTGATTAAATTTTAATAGTGAACTCGAGAAGATTCTTCCCCTAAGTTCTGCATTTTTTAAATCTTATAATTCCAATTCTATGTACACATATTTCAAAATTAGATGTTGGAAATGACTTAGTGAATAAATTTACAATATTTTCACGTGACTTAATATACATTACCTTAATTTCGTTCATCTTTTGCAATTCATAAATATAGAAGAACTTGAGGTTGATATGCTTCATGAGATGACTCTTCACTTAACCCGTTTACACTTGTACAACACAAGCTGCATTATCTTTATAGATAATTATGAGAACTTGCATGATGTTCAATCTGCATGTTTGTTGGATGTGGTGAATCATCCGTCGAATCCAAGCACATTCTCGTATGGCTTCATACAATGCTATGATTTTCGAGTGGGTCGTCGAAGTCGATACAATACTATACTTAGACGATTTGCATAAAATTGTGGTTCCATCACACAGGAATATATGGCAAGTTTGTGATATGGCGGTATGTAGGTCTGACAAGTACCCATCATCTGTATAGCCAATCATATTCAGATCTTGATTCTTTCTATAGAACAGTCTAAGCTCTTTGTTTCCTTGGAGGTATTGAAAGATATCCTTTATTCTCTACCAATACCTTTTAGTAGGTTCTGCACTTTACCTTTCTAATAGATTTACGACAAATGCTACATCCAGTCTAGTGCAGTTTGCTAAATACATAAGTGCTCCTACTGCACTTAAGTATGAGAATTCTGGTTCCAGGACTTCCTCCCCCTCTTCTCTAGGTCTGTACGGATCCTTGTGATTGACAATGAGAATTCTGTGATATTAATATCATAGATGGTTCTATAATGAAACTATCTATGATGCGGAATAGAACCATTTAAGATATTAATATCATATATGGTTCCATACTGGACCTGTCTGTGATGTGGTAGTTCATTATAGATAGTTCTATTATGAATCCGTCTATGATGTGGAAGCATATCACAGATGGTTCTATTATAGAACCATCTGTGATTCATATATTATAAATGGTTTGTACCACTAAATTGCTTATGATAGTTCAACATATCTGGTTTTTTGAATAGCCTCAGCAAATGCTAGCCATACCATCTGAAAACAAGCAAGCAGATACAATATTTTCTAAATTATTGAATCAATTACAATAGAATAATTCCTTAATTATATGCTGAATTTCTTAATTGCAATAGAATAGTTTTTAAATAGGTGTTCACCGTGTGGGATCATTCCACTGGCTCTCTCTTTTTAAATAAAGCTCTTCACAATGATTGACACGTATATAGCTTATTTCATCGCATCGTTCTTTCTCTAGCCTAATGTCGTTTCTGAATAGAGGCAACTCGTCAAATTGATTGTACTTTTCTCCATCCACGACATTCTCAACTCTGACAACCTATCTGTTTCTATGAAGAACTACGTGGTACTTCTTATTTGTTGGGTCAGTTATATAAAAAACTTGAATAACTTGCTTCGTGAGCACGAATGGTTCATCTTTGTATCCTACACATTGGAGGTCTATAGTAGTAACACCGTACTTGTTGTCATTTATACTCTATGGGAGTTGGACCCAACGGCACCGAAATAGGGGATCTTGAAAATTACATAGTCAAGCTCCTAAATCTCCTCTATAAACTCGTAGTAGGAGCTTGGACCAGCGGTACTGAACTGCTCACAAAATGCATCAATGCGGACATATGTGTTTTGGACTGTACTCTTTCTATCCTAATCTGTTGTATAAAATGTGTACCCAATAATGTTGTATCCTTGCCATGTCATAATTATAAATTTTAGCCCTTTTGCCAACCATTACAGCATTTCACTTGATGACCTCCTAGTAAATCACACCTTTAACCATTTGTTGAACCGACGGTTGTACTGTCTCGTGGTTCAAACCTCCGACCGACCTGAATTCTCTTGGTGTAGCATATCTTTGTGTTCTTCAATATATAGGGACACTTCAATCATGTGTTGCAAAACTATGAAATTGGCTTGAGTGTACATATCTAGATCGGGAGTTATTACTTTTCTTTCGATGGTCATCATACCCTCTAGCATCCCCTTGTGACAAGATAGAAGCACACCAATCAGTTTGACCTGAGCCATGTAATCCACGTAGAATTCAATGACCTCTTCAGTTGTGTAACCTTCGATGATGCTACCCTTCTGCCGAGATCTATTCCATACATAGAACTTGAGAACTCTCATGTACCTCTCAAATGGGTACATACGACATAGAAACACAGTGTTGTATATCTTTATCTCTTTCACAGGGTGGATAATGAGATGAATCATGATATTGAAAAACGATAAAGAGAAATATATTTCAAGATGACATAGAGTTGTCACCACGTTGGCCTGTAGAGCATCTAGTCTATCGAGATCGATGACTTTCTAAGTAATTGCGTTAAAAAAATAACATAACCTCATGATTACCATTTGAACCTTGTTGGGTAAAATACTTTCAATTGCAATAGAAAGTAATTGTGTCATTAGCACATGACAGTCATAAGACTTCATACCAATTAATTTTAAATTTTTCAAGGAAACAAGTTTCTTCACATAGGCGGAGTGACCAGACGAAACTTTCACACTATACAAGCACTGGCATAGTTCAGCTCTCTCAAACTTAAACAGAGTGTAGCAAGCTAGGCGAAGGCACGTTCGGCCTTTATCGGTCTCTATCAGTGCTAACTCGATCCTGATGTTCATAGCGACCAAGTTACGCCGTACGTTGATACCATCCTTTGTTTTGTTATTAATGTTCTATAAGAGACCAATTAAGTTATCACATATATTCTTCTTTATGTGTGATGTTGATGCGTTTGTAAACTTCTAAGTGCTCCTAATAGGACAAGTACCAAAATATTGGCCTCTTCTTCCACATGTTCTTTTCACGGATTCTCAACTTACGTGTTTTTTCTAAGCCAACATTGATATCATTGACCATATCATAGACCTCTTTCCTACTAAAAGATATTGGTGCTAGGTCGTCCTCTTTTTTGTCAAATTATGTCTTCATCTTGCGATATGGGTGATACATTGGAAAAAACTTATAGTGATGCATATACACAGTTTTATGCAAGTTGCTAACCACACACTCTTAGTATAATCTAAGTAGTGCGGACAGCCTTTGGCTTCTTTGTACTCAACCCCGACAGGTTATTAAGGATAGAAAATTCATTGATAGTTCAGAACAACAAAGCGCACAGAGTGTAGTTCTCTCTTTTGTCCGCATTCAATACTTGTGTTCCTTCGTTTTAAAGTGTCACAAGATCTTCCACCACTGGTACTAAATAAACATCAATATCATTCATATGTTGAATAAGTAGTGACATCAAAATGTATTTTCGCTTCATACACAGCTAAGGAGGAAGTGTGTACATGCATACATTAATGGGCCAAGTGATATATCAGCTGTTCATGTTACCGAAAAGATTCATTCCACCTGTACTCAACTCAAACCTTATAATCCTAGGTTCCGCACTGAAGTCTACAAATACCATATCAATGTTCCTCCACTGGGCAGAATCAGCAGCATGTCTTATCATTCTATCTTTCTTACGCTCCTCCACAAGTGCTATTCCTTTGTATAAATACCTATCACAGATGGTTCGTATTAATAACCGTCTATGAACTTTACATATGGTTCTAATTAAAAACCGTTTGTAACGTCTGCAATTATTACAGATGGTTCGTATTAATAACCGTCTGTGAACTATCATAGACGATTATAAATAAGAATCATCTGTGATAGTTGCGTATCACAGACGGTACACGATCACGCTTGTAAAACTGTCTGTGATAATTATAACACATGAGAACCGTCTGTGATGAAACGTATAGTATAGTTTGTTTTATAGTAGTGCTGAAAGCATTTTTGTAGATTATTGCCTAGATCGTCGTCAACATGATTGGTGCCAACTGATTAGATCAGTCCCTCCTTGTAACTAATCAGCTTTGCCTTCTATTATTTCTTAATTTTTGTAGATAGCCGTGTACAACTCAAAATAGTGTAGGGTGTTGTCGGCAGGGAACAACAAATACTAGTAGTAACCGCCGGTAACCATATTTACCAGTGGGAACCGGTAAAAAAATCACTCGAGTTACTTTTAGGCCTAATGGAAATCCTAAGTTGGTTTAGACCGTTTTAGTGCTAGATTACTTATTATATGAGCTAAATTTGCTTCAATTATTGTACTTCCAATTCAAATTCAATTTTTTGGCCCTTTTTAGTGGTTTTCTTGGCTTTTAGCGATTTTTCCTGTTTTCCCGGTTACGGAACAGTTACCAGTTTTCAAACCAACAAAATTCAAATTCTGATTCACAAATTTTAAACAATTTTTTCCTGGTTTTTCGGTTACCAGTACCGCCTGCTGGCTGGGATTCCCTCCGGTTTCGGATTTTTGATCCTCGGAATGCCTCACCCCGTTCAGATAGGAGAATAACAGTTGTGTATTCTTTTCTTCCCCATCTCTCTTTCTCCCTGGAGAGGCATATAGCTGTGTACTCAAAAAGTAATGAAATGCCCGGGTGTGTAACAACGAACATATTCCGTGATGACAAAGCTGTCTTGGTCAGCCTGCAATAGTTAGCTTTGTTAAGGTGGTGACTTGTCGGTATGCACATATAGTTTTCTTATTAAAATCCTGGCTGGGCACTTACCTGACCAAACAGAGTTCGACATTGTTGCGCTGTGCATTGCTCTGCTTTGGCACAGCCATGCAATGTAAAGAAGACCTGTAGGAATCAGGCTTCCTGCTTCTTCTGTATAGCTCTAGTTCACATGCTACCTCAATTCCGATCGAGTGGATCGCATGAATGCAAAACAACGATGGAAGTTTGAAGTTACTGTCCATTTTTAACTCAACAGCCACGGCAGCATAGTTGAACAAGGCATATGCTTGAAACCCTGCATACGTACAGAGAACTAAGCTTGAGACGTTCATTTTGCTTTCAGCTTGACCACTTGCAAGAAACCAAACCTTCTGTTTCTTTCTTCTCTTCCCCCTCCCACTAAATCCTATAGATTCAATTCAAAACACCATAGACAAAAATACAAGGAGGAAAACAAGGAAAAAAAAGCTGCTATGGTTTCCAAGACACAACAACTAATTATCTGACCTTATTCTACCCCTTTGCCTTTCTCTTCCCACAAGATAATTAACCAGCCAAATTCCATCACCATCATAATCATCAGCTCATCACAAAGCTCATCCATGCATGCATGATGCATCACATCCTCAGTTGGTGGCGCCCTTGAACCTGTACCACCTGGCGCAGAGGACGAAGTAGATGAGGTTGAAGACGCCGATGCCGGCGATCATCCAGTAGAAGAGGTCCAGCCTTCCCTTGTTGAGGTCCTGCGCCAGCCAGTTCTGCCCGCCGCCGGTGGTCCGGTGCACGATGGTGACCAGGAACCCGCTGAGGTAGTTGCCGAGCGCGAGGTTGCAGAAGGCGAGCGCGCCGGCGACGCTCCTCATGTGCTCCGGGATCTCCTTGTAGTAGAACTCGATCTGGCTGATGAGGTTGAACGCCTCGGAGAGGCCCAGGATCATGAGCTGCGGCACCATCCACAGGCTCGACATGGCGGAGATGCCGCCGCCGGTCATGGTCGTACCGATCGTCGGCTGGGTCAGCGCGATGCCGCGGCGCCGGTCCTCGACGATGGCCGAGATTATCATGGCGACCGTGGAGAGCGCGATGCCGATGCCCTGCCGCTGAAGTAAGGTGAGCCCCTCGTCTTTGCCCGTGATCCTCCGGAGGCGCGGCACGAGGAGGCGGTCGTAGATGGGGATCCAGAGGGTCTGCGCGAGCATGGCGAAGACGGTGAAGGAGGCCGCCGGGATCTGGAAGCTGCGGCCGAGGTGGCGGTCGGACTGCAGCGCGGAGAACACCACGTAGGTGGACTGCTGCACCACGGCGACGTAGTAGATGATCCCCGTCGACCAGACGGGCACGATGCGGATGAGGCACTTCACCTCCTCCACCTGCTGCACGCTGCACAGCCGCCATGGGTTCGCCGGCGCCGCGCCCCCTGGCCGCACCTCCTCCGGCGACGCCACGATGGCCGCCTTGTCCAGGCACCGGAACTGGTCCGTGTGCGCCAGCTTGGACACGACGGCGCTGGTGTGCGGCGGGTCGAAGAGCTCCTGCTTGGTGTCCTTGGGCTGCTTCAGCGACCGCTTCCTCGCCGCCGCAGCGAACACCTGCACGATGCTGGTGAAGGGGCTCCCCTCGGGGGTGACCCTGACGTAGAGCTTTGTGCCCACGAAGAAGAGCACGCAGGCGACGAACATGAGCGCCGTCGGGATGCCAAGGCCGATGGACCAGCTCACGTTGCTCTGCACGTAGATGATGACGGTGGCGGAGACGAGCATGGCGGAGGTGAAGGTGAAGTAGTACCAGTTGAAGAAGCTGTTGATGCCGCGCTTGCCGGACTCCGTGTGCGGGTCGAACTGGTCCGCGCCGAACGGCATGCTGCAGGGCCGGATCCCCGCCGAGCCGATCACCAGGAACGCGAAGGAGATGAAGAGCACGGCGAACTGCGCGGAGGTCGCCTTCTCGCAGGTCTCGCCCACGCCGCACTCCGGCGGGTGCAGGCTGCCCGCGCCGGCCGTCAGCGTCAGGAAGAACATGCCCTGGAACGATCCATCAAGCAAGTGATGTTGGCGGGAAATCAGCACGAGCTTTGAATTCTGATCATGTGTATGCGCAGCTATACATTTGGTAGTGCTAATTAAGATTGTGATGTTTCTAAAATAAATTTCAAGTGGTTGTTTGAAGCAGCTTAATTAGACAATGCAAGCAATAGATTTCTTTTCTTTTGAGTTAAATGGATTTTTTAAACTTTTGAGTTAAATGGATGTTGATTGGATGAAGTGTTTTTTATGTTATGTTAACATGCAAAAGAGAAGATGGATCAGATGATAAATGAAACAAAAAAAAAAAACAAATATGCCTGTTTGGTTCCTACCGAACCAGGCCACCAGCGCCCAACTGGGCCCCAACTTACATCAACTATTGGGCCGAACAAATACAGTACAGCTTGGGAACTTGGGCCACAGCCCACCACGCGACACCCGTGCGACGACACCCCAGTAACGAGGTAACACATCGCACGGGCACATCCAGAGCACCACGTTTCCCCTGCACTTAGGCCCGTTTGATTTGGGGGTTAAAAAGGGGTTAGGGATTTAATCGGCTAAACATCATTGTGTTAGGATGATTAACTTAACTTAGTCAAAGGTTTTATCCCTTCTAACCAAAGATTAAGGTAACCCATAAAATTGATGGAATAAGTTAATCCAACAACTAACCTATTTTTCTAGTGCTAACTCAACTAATCTAGGCAAACAATAATTTAAATTAGCAAGATTTGTTACCAAGTACAAAAATTAAATTACACTAATGTAATTAGATTAAAGTTAGCTAAACTGAATATTTTAACCCTGCATCAAACACAATCTTAGCCGCCCGCTCGCTGCCTCTCCTTAGTCCCACTACAAACCAACACAACAATTCCTAGAGATGTAAATGAGCCAAGCTCGAACGAGTTTAACCTCCCAAACTCAAACTCGGTAGAAACTCAAACGAGCTTAAGTTAGGGTCTGAACCTGGAGCTCGGCTCGACTCGAATAACTTCAATAACAGTTGAAATAATTTAATATATATTAACTTTTAACAATAAAAAAACTCGAACTCGGTTCAAATAAACTTGATAACAGTATAAATTAATTTAATATATACTAATTTTTAATAATAAAAAACTTGATTTTAAGTTTAACTTAAGTAAACTTAGTAAGAGGTAGTCACGAGGCTTATTGAACCCTGTGCGAACAAGATCTATATATCTAGCCAGCGTACAAGATCAGAACCCTGTGCGAAGCAGCTAGACGCGTGAGTTAATGGTGCTCATGAGTAGGGGTTCTGTGGTGGTTAGGGAGGTGACATTGATGTGGCAACGTGGGTCGCTTCTGACTCGGGAACGGATCGTTTTCGTGCCGGCAACGAGGTGGGGGGTATCGGCTTGTCCTGGATTACACTAGTCAGCCAACGTTGATGGCCACCTCTCCGCTCCCACATGCGGCGGTCACTTCCTGACAGATATGTCCGGATAAGCTAAGGTGGCCGAATCATCATTTCATTGGCTGCACCGGAGAGCTCTTTCAAAGACATCTTCAACAGTCTGTGGCTGTTTCTTCGAACTGCTCTTTTGGGTTGAAAAATAATAATTTATAGCTATATTATAATATAGTTAATTTATTTTACATTATAACTGAAGATAACTTATTTAGTATAATTAATTTTAAAAAATTTGAAATAAAAAATATATATAAATCTATCACAGATAATATAAACAAATATGGGAAAAACAAAAAACAAAAAACTCAAAAAAATCGAAAAAATCAGAAACAAAATTTAGAAATAGTGAAAAATAAATCAGAAGTTAGAAACTCAAACCCAAATAAGCTGGACCTAATTCACCTACAAGCAATACTAGAGACAATATCTATGCTCAAGTTGGTTTAAGCCAGCTTTTGCTTCTGGGTTTTATTTTTTTTCATTATTCAATAATTTCTTTTTTTCTGATTTTTTAAGATTCTTTTAGGTTTTTTTGTCTTTTCTTTTTTTCCCCCCATATTCCTTTGTATTGTCCGTGATGGGCTAACATGTTTTTTCTATTTTTATATTTTTTAAATTTAATTATGTCAAATAAGTCAAATCAATTACAGTAAAAAATAAACCAGCTATAGTAAAAAAATCATATGTCAACACCAAACTAAGCGCTACCTAAAATCATTCAACAAACTTTTTTATCATTTTCACCATAACTTCTCTACTCACGCTCCCACACCATTTGCAGTGGTTTACGTGGCCAGGTTGTTTCTTGTATAAAAGATAACATATTCTCTCTCTTCACATCCTTTCTCTTCCAACTAGAAATTTAGATGATGTGATAGGTAAGAGAGGACTAAGCTAGTCACTATTGGAGATATCTTGAGTCCTTTCATCAGTGTGCAACCTGATCAATTGGGCTTAAGCTTGTAGCTTCGAGCTTCAAATTTCTTAGTTTCATCTTTTTCTGATTTTTTTGATTTTTTTTTACTCCTTTGTATCGTTCGTGATGACATAACTTTATTCTTTTTTGATTGTTTATATTAATTATACTAAAAAGCTCACAGCAGTTACAACATCAAAATAAATTTAGATACAGCAGTTACAACATCAAAATAAATTTAGATAAGTGCCAAATAGTACCCAAAAAGCTTCGAGCTAGAAGCAAGTGAGCACTACCATGTTTGAATGTTCGTGTTGCGGTGACAGACCGTTTGCTTGGCCCCATTCTGATACGGTGGAGCTTTTAAACAAGCGGCAAAAAGGAGAGGAGCAGCAGCAGCCTACTTCAGATTCACCACATGCGAGGTGAGGTGAGGCGATCCACCAACCCAAATTTAAAAACTCTCACGCATCTAAAAAGTAGTTTCCCTGTTTAAAACAAGAGCGATGTGAGATCCGTATCGTACGGACCCAGCTTGTGTGTACATACTGATGCAAGACCAGTGTGTACGAATACGATTAATTATACATACGCGTCGTGACATGGATGTCTTTCTTTTAAATAAAAAACCACCCATTGCTAACACGTTCGTAGTGGCGGGCAACGCTGGCTAGCTTTAGCCGCCGTTCCAAAAAGTGATGCTTCCTCTCTTCTGATTTTTAAAAATAAAAAACTATTTATAACACGTTATTTTTTAATATATTTTTTTTATTATTTATAGAGATATATCAGTGTTTTTTTATTTTTTAATTAAATATTTTTTAAAAAATATCAGCAACTACAATACATTTTAACCAAAAATCACAACACTTTAAAACAGAGCCGTCATCAGATATGTCGCCACACTTGAAAAGACAATCATGAACCCCAATTGGTGATCCGGAACGCTACTGTCAGGCAATGCAGAAGGCGATTAGGGAGTTACTCCAAAATGCGGATTAGTGGGGGCGCTAATCATGAGCTACACCGCTGCTGTGCTCTGCCATAAAGCGCGCTTCGTAGAAAGGAGACATGGTGATGGTGGTAATGCAGGACACGAGGCTAACTAATTTAGGGGTTACAGCATAATGCATGGCAGGAGGCAGGAGGGCGCCACTCTGAGAAAGCGTCATTATGGTGCGGATTAGTATTTAGATCAGCCCTGCGCGTGTCGGCTGGCAGGCAGGCTGTAGCAGCGATAAAAATACACTGTAGTACTTTCGTCTTTATTTGATTTTTTTGTATTTTTTGATTTTTTTGTGTTTTATTTTTTTCCTGTATTCCTTTGCATCGTACGCTTTAGATTAGCGTGCCGCTTTTATTTTTATATTTTTTTAGATTTAATTATATCCAATAAATTAACTCAGCTACAATATTTTTTCAGCAAAAGATAAAAGTCATCGCTATTCCGATCACCCCTGATAAGCTTACTTATCTTACCGATTTATGCATATCCTTATTGATCCGTTAACTTAAAGATGGGGTTAGCCCCGTCTAATTCAGCGAAGAAGATGCACTATGTATGGGATCTACTCTTTTCTAGCTTATTTATTTACTTTATTTTCCATTTTTTTACAAAAAATGTGGAAGGTGTTAGCTAATTCGTCAAGAACGAAAAAGGACAGCTCATATAATTAGCATCAATTCGACCACCAGATTGACCAATTAAAAATGATCAGCTGTTGCATACTACAACACGCTAGCAGGGTCTTTTCCTTTCTAGAATTGATTGGTGAGTGAGCTACTCCAGAAAGTAATGATAATTATCCAGAAAATCAAGTCTTAAATTACGAGCCGTCCGATCTGGTACGAGCTCGATCGATATTGCGGATCAGGACTATCGGGTCAACTAATAAATGGCGTGAAAATAAATGGCCTGAAACTTCAGCCAAGCTCGTAAAAATTAGTAGTGTGTCCGTCACCGCTCAAATTGCAGATTTCACTACGCTAATCCACATTCGCGATAAAAGAGGGGAAATAATAAAAGAGAGAAAAAAAAAACGAATTGAGGCGCAGGCCAGCTCGAAAGTCCAACTCAGGCCAGGCCACCAACTCCGTCTCCACCTACAGTACCGAGAAAACTGAATCTGCATCCCGAATCCCCCCCAAATCAAGCTCGCGCCCAAAATCCGCCTCAAATTCCAGACCAGTTTCCAAACTCGGAGGCGAATCAACGCGTGCATGCTCGTAATTATCGCGGCAAGAAGCAAGAAAATCCACAGCTAATCACATGCGAATTACTGGGAGTACTCACGACGAGGGATGCGACGGAGGCGATGGCGAGCGCCATGTAGCGGCCGAGGTAGGCGTCGGAGAGGAAGGCGCCGATGATGGGGGCGAGGCTGGTGGTGCCGTTGAGCCCGTTGAGCAGCGTCGCCGCGTCCACGCTTCGCATGTGGAACACCTGCGTCAGGTACACCAGCAGGTTCGCCGACGTGCCCAGCGTCCCGAGCTTCTCGAACGTCTCGTTCCCTGACGCAATTGCAGCCAGTCGCGTACGCATGCAATCCACACGCGCGATCAGATCACACACCGGCAGCGTGCATGCGAGAGTACCTGAACGGGCGTGTGTATGTTACCTATGATGAAGGGCATGGCCTTCCAGCCGTGGTACTTGACGGCCGGCCGCGGGCTGTCGCTGCCGGCGCCGTTCTCCAGCTTGTCGACCTCCATGCTCTTCATCTTCTCTCCGGCCTCCTCCCGCCCGCCACGCATTCTCTCGTTCTCTCTGCTGCTCTGCTGTTCTTTTTTCCCGGGTTTCTTTCTGGTACCAGCAGTGAGACTGAGCGGAGTATCCTGCCTACCGGTTTATAGAAAGAGAAAAATTGATCGTACGCCTCCAAGTCGAGCGTGCCCTCGGTTACACGGTGACGGATTTGGGGTTTAGGGCCGCTCGAAAGTTTACGTGGCAATGGGTGATATGTCCTTTTTGTAATTTTTATTCCTTTTTCGGTTTAAGGCCATGCAAAATGAATGAAATACCCTGACTTCTTTTTCCATCGTTTTTCTCCTCTTTCTTCTCCAAATCGTGCCAGGGCCACGGGAAGCCTGCCACCCACCAAGAGAAGGTGTTGTCGGTGAGCTGCGCCTTGGCAAGGGGATTGGTGGTGGACAGCATGAAGACTCTCCATGTTGGTCAGGGACGAGCCCTTGTCGACACCGACGATGGCTTCGAACTGGCCTACCTTGTCTGCGTTCAGGTCACAAGGGTCGTGTTTGCCCCACGAGCAAAGGTCACTGGGTGGAGCCTAACGCCAAGCGTGGAGGTGCAGCCATGGGAGCGAGAAGGCTGCATTGGCGAGGAGGTGGTGGGGGCGTAGGGCCATGCGATAGTAGGAGCGAGGGTAGATGGTAGAGCGGGAGCATTTGGCTGAGGGATGCAGTGTCTAGAGGGCATCCGTCCTAGTCGCTCTTGCTAGGGGGCTCGGAGGAAGGAGGGAGGTGGCAGTGATGGCCATTGGGGAGGGGAGGAAGGGAACAAGAGGGGTATTTCGGTCATTTTATAAAAAAATGAGTCAAAAATTGATTTGAAATGGAAAAGATGGCCAATTCGGAGGAGAGGAAGGGAAAGCCCAGCGGTAGTACTTTATCTGTGTCAATGTAATAGAAAATATTTTGACAATAACTTTTCAACTTTAGAGCAAATAATCAACTTTCTCTTATAAAAGGGTCAAAACAAAGCTGTATTCGTCGTCATCGGGTCAAGGTTTTTCCCCTCCACTGCCCAAAAATTATCTTTCATTAAATATAGTCTCCAATTGGTGCCCAGCTAGTAGCTATAATTTGCTCTTAATGCTCTCCTATTTTTCAAAGCGATTTTGCGAGTCGGATCAGGTCGGGTTGGATCGGGCACAATGGCATAGGTTGTTGCGAAGTTAGGAAGAAGTAATAAGTGCTTTTGGCTTTTAGTCCACTGCAAGGCGAATTTCCGGTGAGTGGGCAAGTGGTGTTGTCGTCGTTGCTGGTGATGAGTTTGTGAAGCCACTTAGTTGGGTTTTTTTAAGTCAGCTTATGGCTGAATCTGCACTGTAGCTGGTTTATTTTGCACTGTAGCTGATGATGGTTTATTTGGTATAATTAAATTTAAAAAAAAATTAAAAAACAGATTATCCTATTACGGGCAATGCAAACGAATACCGAAAAAAAACTGGAAAAAAAGCTAAAAAAGTCAAAAAAATCAGAAAAAAATAAAATTTAAAAATAATAGAAAATAAGGTGAAATCAAGAAGCTCGAGCCGAAATAAACCTACCCTAGAATGTCGGAGCTTTCAGAGCGGCGGGAGCTGTTCATTCAGTGATGGATTCGATTTCTGTCTTCTTGCTACCGTCCCGTAAGGTTTGGGTAGCCTACCGTATTTTTCGAAAGTGCATCTCAATGTTTTCTTTTGAGCATTTTGAGGCTATGAACCTACTAGATTGTGTCAAAGATTCATTTTGGCTTGGACACAGCCGGGCCTTTACCCTTGATAATTTGCGAAACAAAGTGGTTGTAGTACTCTCTTGCTTGTGAGGGACGTGAGAAGGAATAAGATTTGAGAGGAAGGCGAGGGCGCTTTGACCTTTCCAGCCCAACGGATCGATGGAGAAGTTGGACCAATAGAAAGACACGGAGGTTGGGTGCCAGGACGGTGGTGGTATTCGGGTTGTTGGAGATTGTGAGTTGGATATGATGGTTTTTTTTGAGCTTATAACTTATGAATTAAATATTTAAATTCTAATTATTTGTGAGAGATAACGTATAGAGAAAAATAGTTATATGCAATTTTAACTAGTACAGTTGAACTCAATATATTTTACTATAATTTTTATTAATTATATCTTAAAAATATATTATTTAAAAGTTAATTATTATAGATAGTATAAATATAAACTATATATAAGATGAAAAGAGTCTAACCACATCTAGCGGTGGTGCGCGGGTTGTTAGCATGGCAGCGTCTGGTGACTAGTGAGCGAGCGAGCTCATTATTGAGGTTCCTTAGCAACATGGACACACGCAAAGTGATGCTATTTATTTTCGCTTGGCACGTTGGTCTATCCCTCTCTCTCTCTCTCTAGCTAGGCCATAGTATGGACACGCACGATATGACCAGCATTATTATGGATGAAAGAACCAATCTTGCCTAACTGGGGTCGCCCCCTGGAGAAAGATCATCGCATACCTTTGCCTTTTGCTACAAAAGCCAAAAGGAAACCAAGCAGCAATAGATTGGTAATCTACAGCAAATCACTCCACAATTTACTCTACTCTTCTTGCTGGATTGGCAATTGCCAGTTTGGCAGCCTAACGAAAGCTACGAGTGATCACCCTGGATCACAAGAACACAATATGCAATTTAAATACCTCCCATTTGAATGCCGTTAGCGCCCACCACCAACCTTTTTTTTTTTTGCAAATGGTGTTTTCTTTTATGTACGTATGCCTGAATCGGACGAAATGCGTGAACCATTGTTTAATTCATCTCCTACAAAGTTATCAAGATTCGTCAAACTAGCGGGTCTGTGAATTTTAAACAAGTGACTCCAACAACTTGCAACTTTGCATGGATCGATCGATTGATCACATTATTGTCCACTAACTTGTAATAGTTAATTATTATAGCCGGGGAACTCTGGCTTCCTCATGCCTATGTTATCGGATTTACAAAAAAAACCTACCGGTTTTTTAAAATAGCTTAAGGATTTTTAGTTTTTACAAAAAGATCTCTGCCATATTAGCAAATTTGCGAAAAAATCCTATGTGCCGTGGATGTAAACTTTGGCAATCATACTCCTATTTAGTTAATGAATAAATATTATTATGGTTGGTATTTATCTTTGTTGTTCACTGTGTGCACTAGCTAATCGTGATTAATACGATTTACACAAAAGATTTTAGAGTTGTTGTTCCAGGGTCTAATACCTCAGGGCTTAATTTTAGGGGCTCGCATATGCTGCATTTGTTTATTGGTGCTTAAGTTGTTATGGATCGACCTAAAAATAAAAAAAATAATTATATAAGGAAATATGAATGGAGGTGTTGTCTCCTTGTTTTCTGACATGGACTTAACTGGATAGGACCCAATCAGGCTTTGTGTAAAAGAATCTCGTGGGTTAATTTAAGCACATGAGTTTACTGAGACATTTCCTACTGGTGTGAGTAAGTCATAACATGTGAGGCAGACAGGCGGTGATTCCATGGCCAACGACTGCTAGTTATGTATGGCCATATGGGGACTATTCGTATCCATTTTGATGGCACGGAGATCACCAAGAACAAGAAGGTACATTTCAATTTGCTAAGAAGAATCTGGGCTGCTCCAAGTGACATCGGTTTCTAGCTTCTAGAAGTCGAAAATCACTTAGAACATGTCAACATCTAAATATCAATTTTTTGATTTTTTTTTTACTTTCTTTTTTCTTATGCTTTTATATTGTTCGTGAAGATATAACGATATTTTTCTTTTTTTTCTTAGTTCTTTTAATTGAAAGACTCAGAAAAGATTAACACCTATTTCTGTACAATTTTAGCCAAAAGTTATTGGACGCTTCGACCTAAGTCTAGCCGGTGGGTCCTCGATTAGGTCGTTCGATAGGAGTAGGGCTGGCTTGGGTTGCTTCAAAACCCTGCATTGCATTGCATGCATCTCCTCTTCTTCCTGAAATTTGGCAGATTTTTCTCAAATTTTTTAAATAATCTTTTTATTCAAAATAACATAAATATACTCGTATGAAATTTTTTTACAAGAATGACCTCCAGTTGCCCAATCGTTAGGTGATTGGAATCTGTCGCCCAACGGTTGCGTGACACACAAGCATTCCGTGGACCGTTGGGAAACAGGTGGCAGCCGCCCAATCGTTGGGCAACTGCAAACTCCAGTTGCCCAACAGTGGAGCGACTGCAATTTCAGCTTATTTTTACGCAACTGGCCCCCTGACCGTGCATGGGGTTAAATGTCAATTGTTGTAGGTAAGTAACATTTATCAAATTTTATTTATGAGTTGTATTTTTTGGGAACAAATAATGGGAGACAATGTTGGCTGATCTATTTATGATTTTCGTATATTATAAATGGTACAAAATTTGTTAGATTCGTAATAATATTTTGCGATCATTGTATGTTGTTTTAGTGCAAAAAATTTTATGAAAATTATTTTGAGGACGATTCAGATAACAAAGATTAATAAGTACGACGGTAAGTGATATTGTGATGTAACCAAGAATTCATACATGAAGGGGACATGGAGGAGAACTTATTTTTCACGTTGTTGGATGCCTTACTATGCAAAGAATTGAATACGAAAAGGTGAGGAGATGTACTTTTGCGAAATAAAATAGAGCTCATAATAAAGCTGAGAATAACACGGTGTGCAGAGTTTGATTACATGCATAAGAAAAAGCATCATGCATGATACAACAAACTGAACTACTCCTATGATACATATGTGCCTTTTTAGAATGAAAATAAATTTGAGTTTCAGGGGACTAGTGCAAAACGATCCGATCTATTGCATGAACCGGGGCCATTTTCTCTTCTTTACGAGCTCAGCATTAAACTCCTCGACGGCATCTTTGGCCTTGGCCATCATTTTCCTCTTTTTCACGCGCTCCCTCTCACGGGCCTTGTGCTCTCTGCTTGTGCACACCTCGAGATGCATTTTGTCTTTCGATGTATATGCTCGATTTGCTCAACGTTGCACCACTTCTCCTCCTGGATCTTGTAGGCCATTTTGACATTCCACTTCTCAAAGTCGAGAGTCCACTGTGTTTTGTTTGCATGAAGTCGATTCTTTTCATGCAAACAAAACACCCACCTCCCTGTGTTCTTCCTCCTATGCTTGCCCGTGGGCCATGGGCAGCGACTCACCTCACCCCACGACCATCTCCTGCACCTCGATTCCCATTACGATGATGGTTGATCTGAATAATTGAGAACCCACAAACCAAATCATCCATTCATATGACATCATCGGTGATTGTTGCAACAAATATTATCAAACCAAGAGCCCCTGCAACATCTTGTGAGCACTCAGCACCAAACCATGATGATCGTGCACAAATAAAAAAAACATATTACAACAAAAAATTGCTCTTGTGCAACAAATAAAAAACGTAATTGCAACAAATTCCTATTGCGGTAACATTTGAGAAGCCACGTTGCAACAAAAATATTACTGTTGTGCAACATACCAAAAACTCTATGGCAACAAATACCTCTTGCAGCAAACTCTAAGAAACCACATTGCAACAAAATTCAACAACTCGTATAACAATCGATAAAAAAGTGCTGGAACATTTTGAGAAAATAGTTGCAACAAAAGTCTGCTGGAGAAGGAGACCATGCCTATAGTTGTGATGCCAGACATCGCCAAAGGGGAAGGAGGAGGCTAGCCAGAGCCTCCTTACCAACAAGCCCAGATCTGGCAGGGCCAAGGCTAGCTAGTGTCTCATTCCCAGCATCATTGCCTTGTCACCGGCCCTCACCAGATCCCTCCCAATTGCAGCAGAGTCTTCGAGCATGAATGGTTGCAGCCTTAGATGAGGAGAAGATTTGGTGCAACGAGAGAGGTTTGGAGGAGAGGAGAAGCTTAAGCCCCATCTGGCCATAGTCATGTGCGGGGGAGACATAGGTTATCGAAGAGCTTTATTTGGCTATGGCCATGTGCGGAGAGAGACAGAGTAGCAGGTAGAAGACAAGAGAGAGTGCATTCTTATTTGTAGAAATAACTGGAGAGGGGAGTGGAGATGATTGAGGAATAGAGATGGTAGTGGAGTTGGATATGGTCATGTGGGTGAGAATGAGTCATTTTTGCCTCTGGAGTGACTGCTTCACTAAACGTATGGCTATTAGTGATTCCCTAAAGATTGTTGGTGTATATGCAAGGAAGGAGCCAATGATTTCTTCCATGTACTGCATACAAAGCTCTGTAAAGGTCTGACTTTGAATGCCCCCCCTTTGCATTTCTGTCTAGATAAATGTAAGGATCAATTTTTTATAAAAAAGAGCAAGAACCGAACCTTATGTTCGAAACAGAGCCTATGCAATCTTCTCAGTATATAATTAAGATGGTTGATAGATTTATTATTCTCTATGGTTCAAGCTATTCTACAGTAACATAGTATAGTTATTTCAGTCGATGAAGTTGTTTGCCCAACTAGCTGTGGCTCAGTGGACCTAGCTAGCATCGCATTAAGAAGCATCCTAAGCATTGCCCAAAAATTGCTGAACTTAGATGCGTTACAGTGATATGACTTGCAATTGATCATAGAGATAATTGTATCACTTCTATATTTATGATCTTTTGAATAATATATTATTTTGTCTCTTTAATAAATATCTTTTGTATTGATCAATAAGTATGTGATTTGTTCATGGAACTCTTTATTCATATTTTGATGTTATTCTAAATTATTCCTGGTCTCATATCATTAAATGGGACAATGAAGATTTATAGATCAGCATATGTATTGATTGATGATTATATTTCACATATCATGGATATAGAGATATCAAATAAAAAATATAGACACATATTAGAAAATATGGTGTTGGGTTGACCCACATTGTGACACTGTTGAGATTGTTATATTTTATGTGTTATCAGTTGATTTCAAGCAATGATAATGTATAATCTTTGTACCTGAGTTTGGCATAGTTTCCTACATATATAATAATGCACTTCGGGGATGCCAAACGCTACTTCATCATTGGGTAATTATAAAGATAGCTTTCGGGTATGTTATGAAATATGCTGAGGAATATGTGATCAGATATGGGATTTGTCCCTCCTAGATAACAGGAAAAATATATTTGGGCCTTTCGATGTGGTCGAATAAAGAAAGTGTACGGCCATACCACAAGTGGTTAAAAAGTTGACCACATGAAATTATCCTTTACTAGATCGAACAAAGATTGAATAGTCCATAGATGACATGTTTCTCACATGGAGTTTGATCAGGTATCTTGAGGCAAAAGGAAAATATGCAAACAGGTCATTTTGTCCGACCAGATATGAACTGGTCATGACCTGACCGGACATATCACAAACTAATTTGCGAATTGGTCGTATAGAGATATGGACTGGTTGTAACTAGATATGAACTGGTTGTAAGGAGTTATGGTCTAATCATAACTAAAACCTGGATGCAGATTATATTGCATAAGATTCATCTAGATTGTTCTTTGTGTATATTTGAGGATCGATATGTCCTAGTAGGGACCGTTACCGACTAGAGGTAGGAAAGGTGTTTCTGAGTTACACCCAAGTATGCACGAACCTACAGGGTGACACATTTAACGGGTTAAAACAATAAAGGTTCCGGTCGAAGGCTTTTCGTGTGGGATACGATCTCTACTCGTACTGTATAAAGATCTGTTAGAGGTTTTTTTCAGTGGGATACGATGTCTACTCGTATTATATAAGGATCCGGTCAGATGCTTTTCGAGTGAAATATGATCTCTATTCATATTGGATAAGGATACAGTTGAAAGCTCTATATAAAAGGGGAGTATTGTGGCTATGTGTTGATGTGTGAGACAGAAAGCAATACACCACCCATCGAAACCCTAGCCACCTTCTTCCAAAACCCTTGCTGTGGAAATACAATACACCACCCATCGAAACCCTAGCCACCTCCTTCCAAAACCCTTGCTGTGTGTGCTAGTGCTAATACACCGGTGCACTGTGTTCCATCTCTGGATGTGTGGACTTCGTTAAAGATCCTGCTGCGATTGTGGTGCTATCGGGACAATCCGAGAAGAAGACAATCATCTTATGGAGATCAGCTATCGTTAGAGGATAACCGGCTTCCAAAGATCGCTTTCCAGAAATATTAGGTGATCGACTACTTTCACTACATCGACGAGCGCTACGTTAAATCAGACTGCTTCCACATTTCTTCTGCTATACTACGCGTCTAATGGTAACTATTTTGATCTCTTACTCGTATAACTTCTGTTTTACGTAGTAAAAATTTTAATTTATACTAGTGTAGCCTATCCATGATCCAACAATGCGTGCACGCGATGCTATACATATTATCAGTGAATGATCATATTAATCATAACGTTGTTAATGTTATAGCTATGCCTAACTTCCCGGAATTGACGTCGCCTCTGAGAGAAGACTGAGACACCGACGACACTAGTGTTTCCTCAGGGATGAAATTAAACGACGTGATTTGACTACTACGTTGTCCCGTCACTGTTCCACAACTGACGACGATCTATTCGCATGGCCTTGCACTGGGCCGTCTTTTTCTTGGCATTTTATTCTATGTGTATATTACACTCTAACAACCACTGGTGCTCGAAAGGTAAAGCAACAGGAGCTATTCGTCTGGTACAATCGTGTTTCAAGCATAAGAAAGAAGCTATACGAGTTTCTAAAACGGAAATTGGATGAAGGTTTGGTACGCACGATGCATGAGTAGTAGGTAGTACAAAAGTTGGCACCCAACGTGCAGGGGGAGCTGTCTGTTCTCTTTGTCTGCTTGGACAAAAAAAGAGATCAATCGGCAAAGGCGAGCGGTTTCTGTACATGCAGCTTAATTTCTCTCAATCTCTCATGGATCAATCAGATCAAGGAATCTGATAGGAGCTTCATACATGTTCAGTTTAAGCAGTGACCATATTTCCAACCAATTGTCGGTAGCCCGTCCTTGCAGGTCCAGCACACAGTTGATTAGCAGCAGCACAGCGCAGGACCAGCTCCACTTAACCCACCAAACACTTCAGGTGGGCATAAGCGTAAGCACGAGCATGCAGATGCACAACTGCTAGCAATGTCATAAATGAAGTTGTTCCATGACAAACTTCCCATTCTTTCCAGCTTATAATTTATAACTTCTCTTAAATAAATAAACAGAATAACTTCTTCTTCGTCTTTTTTAAACGGTTTATCGGTTTGATCGGCATTCGGTTCGTTTACACAAGCGTTCGCTCTAAGAATAAAAGTCATTAGCCATAGCCTTAAGCTGTCGGTCGTAGGTAGGACATGCACATTGCAATTTGCAAACCACCTAAAGCTCCCCATGAATCGCAAAGGTGACCTGCCTCTCTCTCTCTCTCTCTCTCTCTCTCTCTCTAACCACCTGCATGGACGGGTACGTGCTGGCTGGCCCATCATCTCTCGTTAGCTCCTACGTCGGGTGACCTCTCGTTTTCCCAGCAACTAAATTTACCTTTGGATCGATCCATCGGTTGGGGACTTGGGGTCCCTCCCCCCTGCGCCTGCAGCTTGCGCGCATTGCACACGGGGATTCCTATGCATGCATCAGACCGGAGTAGATTGGTTGGTCAGTTACGGATATCGAATATATTTCGTTTTCGTGGATACTCAAGTGGGCACGAGCTGCCTCTACGTACACCTTGATCTTGCCGGTTTCGTATGCTCCTATTATTCCCTGCACACGATCACTCTGCGTCGCCGGCTGTGCCACGAGGTTGCGTGGGGTCCAGAGATCAGGCTCAAGGATAATGTGAACCGAGAAAGAAAAAAACAAACCGTATATATGTGGGCACGTAGGTAAAAATTTCAATTCACTTTGCTCGTGTCGGTTGGGAGCATTGCTTTCTGAGTAGATGGCACGAAAGTGTCGTTGAACGTTGACTATAATAGAGTCCGTTGATTGAGAGTTACAATTTAGGGCGACGATGGTAGATTCACACTTTTGGTACTACAACGATTTTGTTCCAAGTTTCGCTTTTGGACATCTGTTTTTACAAAAAATAACTCTATCCCTAAGCTCAGCAGGCGACATCTATTGCCTGTTGTGCCACCAGAGCTTGGCTTGCCGAGCTCCTCTGGCTCAGCAGCACCTTCCAAGCTGCTTGGGACCACCAGCTTGTCATTCAGCCAGGGTATCAGGGACCATCGGCGTCTTTCCCTTATCCTTTGCCATCTTAGCCTTTCCCTTGTCATCAGGGATGTAAGGTTTTTAGCGTGTGAAGTTCTCCGACGCCACTAGGTAGTTGAGCATATATTTTTGCTCGATGAATGATGTCTTACATCTCCAAGCTGTCAATCCATTGAAAAAAATAGCAACACTCAGTGGCTTGCCGTCATGCACGTAGACGAATAGCGATGTGTGAAATAAAATATGCAATGTGATTTGTCAATACGTGACATTTGCTTACAAGAATTTCAGCGCACATGTAGTGCGCCTGGGTGGCGATGGGTCAGTCTGTAGACTAAATGATATATGATGGAATACCTCAGTCACACTGTGGTCGTGAAAACTCTAGTGATAAGAGTGCGTCCTTGCAAGAATTATTAGGATAGGATCTTTTCTTCTTAGTCACCCATTTTCGCTTGTAAAGCACCTCTCCATAGTTCGACATCTCTAACAGCAGCGCAATGACATGCTCTATGTGTGCTCTTTTCTCCTTCGCCTCTTTCCCAATTTTGGAGATCGACTTGAGTGAAGGGTTTGATTCGATTGTGGAGTCCGACCAGACTTTATAGGCAGTCCTTGCGTACAGTTTTGGAGTAAATTATGCCGAATGGTAGTGTACTCATGTTCGTGAGAGCGAATGTTGTGGGCACAGGGAGGCTCACATCGTTGTCAATTCACCGAGAAAATCTGGTACGTATTGTCCATTTACTGCGAAAATCTGGTACTTGATGTCAAATCACTGAGAAAAAGGTGTTGCGTGCTGTTAGCTCACTGAGAAAAACTGGTACGCGTTGTTAACTCAGTGAGAAAAACTACTATGCAAAGTTGTCAGAATTGTGATTCTAATTTAGAATCGAATCATAGAATCTAAGATCCTACTTAATTCTATCAAAAACATATTTATTATAATTTACTGTGTATTCCAAGAGTGATATGAGTGTTTATTTAGTCATATAGCATCTAATTTGATTAATAAATATATCTTATTCACGACTAGAATCATGGTTTAAATTCTATATCATTGAGAGCTACGACTAAAAGAGCGATGTTATCAGTATTACCATAATATGATCATTTTGCATAAAAATATAAAATAAATATATAATTAAATTAATATTTATTATTCCAAACCTTTAAATCTTAATGTCGAAGCTATTAACTACGTAGTATTTAACATACAACTTGAATTGAGGGATAGGATGCAACCAAACACTAAGTCTTTCATAATCTTAGATGATACGTGATTCTATACGATTCTACCAGGTACGACTCTAGATGCGATTTGAATTGGGTTGGCTTTGTGGGATCATAGAATCGTATGATTCTTTGATTAGAATCATAATTTTAACAACCTTGCCGCTACATGTTATGAAATCACTGGGGAAGCCAGTGCGTGCTATGTGTTCCATGAGAAAAGCTATTGCATATTGTGTACTCAGTGAGACAAGTTGACCCGTCTTGTCAACTCAATAAGAGAAGCTGGTTCATGTATTCACAACACTGAGGAAAACTGTGTGTGGTATCAATTCAATAAGAAAAGTTGTTTGCGTGCTATCAACTCATTGAGACAAGCCATCATGTCTTGTGAAGCAAATGAGAAAAGCTAGCACGAGATGTCAATTCACTAAGAAAACCTGCAAGTTGTAAACTTGCATGACATGCATTGACAAGTTGCAGATCATAGTGGTACAATGAGGACAATGTATTAACAAGTACATAGTTACATTTGACACTTCAAGCGAAAACACATGGTCAGTGAAACAATATTTTGACATGCTCAGTGCAAGGTGCTAAGACCGAACGCAGTACCGGGTCAAGGGTGGTCCGCTTGTTGCTTCCTCGAGCGATGAAGCTGGTCCTCATGGAAAGTGATCTTGTCCAGGGAGCATCGTACATTGTGCAAGTTGTACTACAATGGTTGAGTGAGAACTGAGGCACCAGACAACTGACTTAGACCAATCTCTTGAGCATTAAACATCTGTTACACCTAGTCGTCCATGTAACCGCTGGCATCTTATAGAGAGAAACATGTTTTGTTAGGACAACGGAAGGTACAATTGTAGTGTGATTCCTGTTCTGAATAGCTGAACCTACGTCGTGTGCTCAATGGAGAATAAACCAGCAACCCACTCTCAGAACTCTTGCCTCGAGACTTGCACGTTCATACTATTTGATTAGATGGAGGAAAAGTAATCATGGAACAAAAATAGAACTCGTAATTGTAAGCATCGGACAAAGCTGCAGATGGACAATGTTGCGGCTCGTTGCCCCTAGAGGTAAACACATCACTAGGACGACTGCAGCTGATGGACACTAGTGAGCGTTTGTCATCCTCATGATGTTGCAGATAGACCCTAGGAGTCGTTCCAAGGTGCTTGAACGTCCACGGCGTAGTACGACATCACCCTCAAACACGATATGGCGAAGTCGATCATATTGCAGTGAAGGACAAAATAGGTTGGTCCTACATGTACAATTAGTATAGTACAAATATGAACTTGAAATTATTTACCATCACGTCATGTTGTGTTGCACGGTATTGGTCCGGACCTAGTACCAACCTGTCGACGCGAGTGGGCTCTAGCGGGAGGCTACGGAGGATGCCCGTTAGTCTGCAATGAGTGCACGGGACGTGCTATTGCAAGTACACGGGGCACGTGTCTGGGTCGTACGGTCGTCGCTCCTGCTCAACCTACGTCCTCGCCGACTACTCCCATGTCGTGGTCCATGGCAGGTATGTATCCCTTCTATCGTCGCTCTTTCATCCCTTCTTCATTTGCCTGGGAGAAAAGGGTGTAGTATGCAATGGTAGTTTCAGTGCGAAATAAAAAACATGAAATATACATGACTTACAAGTTAAAGCAATGGACTGTATGAAAAGTGCTAACAAATAAATCTACTTACAGGTGAACGGTTCAGGGTAGCGGTCCACCCGGTGCTGGTGGCTTCCACTGGTGAAGTCTGAACAATCTCATGACTTATGGGGGGGGGGGGCGTAGGGCTCCACCATATGGGAAAAAAGACGAGATGTCTCACTAAACATTCTGCAGGGTAATGGTCATCTCTCTACCGAAAATGAAACATATGGGTCTCTAGCCTCCATCGGTCAAAGAGTGCCAACAAAAGCAGGGCCAACGTGAATGAGTGTCTAATGTGCATCATCCTCACTATGAACAACAACCTAGCCCGTCGTAGAACTAGAACGTACCGATCGTCGAGAGGCCAGTCCTCCTGAGGACCGTAGAGAATAAAGGGGGCAGTCTATCACCGCTTGACCACGCCCGACAATGATGATGGCCATTCCAAGATAGATCTAGCAATGTACCACGCTCGTGACAGTCACCAGCAACCATTTATTGCAATACAGAAAAGAATGAATCGGTGTTCGATGATACCAAATATAATCTAGCATAATACAGAATAATCATGCACACGTACATAGCTGAGCTACTAATTATGCCTACGGCCATATGCTTATATGCATCTATACAGGTACATACGTATATACATACATATGTACACACAGATACTACAACTAACAGTGCACACTTCTGCAATCCTAATATCATTTTCTGTAATTTTTTAATCGCACAAGAGCAATACATATATATGTGCATACTTACATACAGATTTTCTAAATTGCGAACACACCTGAAACATCAAATATATCAGTGCATATTTCTTCAGCTATTTACAAAAAAAACATCATTACAACCACCAATACACCCTAATATGGCTAACTACAAAACACATCCATCAACTAAATATAGTTACCAAGCATATTTTGCACTACCAAACCATTGTTACGCTAATAAAATGCTAACGATATAGTAAGTACTCACATACGAATGAAACATATCCTTTCTTGAAGGTCTTCACCAGCTCTATACTCCTTCCAAGTCTACAAGACTACAAGTGAACCTTCAAGTCTACAAGTATAGCTAATCAGCTCCAAGTCACTTTGGGAACTTTTGAGGATGCCGAACCATTCTAGTGAAACTTAGCTCCAGCTTTACCTTTAAGCTCTTTTTCTTTAACAAGAGTACTATTGTACTAAAGCACAGGATGAGGAATACAAGGGAGCCATATGCATTGGCATATGCATGTATCGGGCCTAATGTCAGACTCTCTTAACAAATTGAAGTGGACGTCGCTCACTCAGTTGCATGCAATAAATTAAACCTTGTGCCATCGTAATCAAATATGGATTAGACATGCTTAATCATATACCTTCAGTAGTTGACCACTTACCCTCTGTCATGGTTTTAGTTGAGCTAGCTTAATTCTTCAACAGACGTTTAATTTCTCCTCGCAAAAATAAAAACACTCATTTAATTTCAATGCTACCTGGAGCAATGGTTGCTTCCACACCGACACTGTGCCTACACTACATGGGCCTGGACCTTTTCTTTTAGGCTGTTATTTATAATTTTTTAGCTATAGTTTATTAGTCTAACTAACAGTGAGTATTGAGAGAAGTCAAAAAGCCAAAAAGAACATGACCCATATAGCGTCCATAAGCAAGTTTAGGCTCTGTTCCAAACAGCCTCTGATTTTTGACTTTTAGAAATCAATTTTTGAACGGAATGACTTCTCAAGGTGGTTTTTATAAGCTGTTTATAAGAATCACTACATGAGCCGTTTTGAATGAAGCGATTTCTCAACGCGTATGTCCCTTAATCCCTCTATCACTTTTGCAATCAGCCAAAAGCTAAAAAACTATAGCTAAAAGCCAAAAATCATAGCACTTTTAACATGGCCTTAATTACAAGAGCAATTCGTAGCTAGCTTAAACTACAATCTTTTGTTTTTAGAAAAAAATAATCACGACAGAATTGCAAGACTACATGGATTGTTCGTATTGGGTTCTGTTTCTGGCTTCTACTTGAAGAAGCCATAAACTAATATAAACACCCTTTTTCCCCACTCCTCTTGGTTCGTCTCGCTCCAGGGAGAAGGTAGGGGCTCATGGTGCATTATGTGTCCTACTCCTCTAGCTCTCATTCTGCGTATGCATATCTCTATCACTTTCTCCACTGCTCATCCACTTTTTAAATAGCCACTTCTTTCGGTTAGTACTATTTATTTTTAGCTAAAAATATCGGTCAATATAAATAGACCTAATGTTCTGGATGAGTTCTTTTATGTTTATGATTTAAATATTTGAATTTTGGCTATTCGCAAGATGTAGTATGCATAGGAAAATAATTTCATGCAATTTTCGGTGGTAAGACTAAACTCATTATACTTTTTACTATAATCTTTCTGTTAATCATGTTTTAAAAATATATAATTTAAAAAGTAGTTATTGTAGTATAGTCTGTATAAATATAAATTAGCTAAAATTAAAAAAGAACCCAATTCTATGGACCAAACTAGTGGCCAGAGATCAGAAACGGATATGAATAGAAACGACATCTACAAAAGCCAGGAGTCGGGACACGATCCATGGATATCGGATAAGATTCTTCTCTCAGAAAGACTGACAGCGAAATGACGGAAGTGCACACAGCAGGCGTTTATGGGATCAATTATGGAAGTATTGAAGTGACAGGCGAGGATCAATGTAATGCCATGATGGATGAAATACTCTCGTGGCACAGTGATCGACGGAGCGAGAGTCCAACCACTTTCTTTTGGCCTGATGTTTCGATTTTTTTCGATTTTAATTTTTAATTTTAGTTTTTTTTACTATTTACTACACTATCCACTAACTTAACTACAGTAAAATTTCAATCAGCTATAGTGAAATTCAGTCAAAAGCCAGAAATCATCACTAAAACGATCACCACCTTACTCGCTCAGTTGGCTTCAGCTTTTGGTTTTAGTTTTTATTTTTTTAGTTTTTATTTTTTTCTTTGTATTATTTATGATGAGCTAACTTATCTTTTTCTATTTTAAAATTTAATTACACTAATTAGCCACTAGTAATTAGAGTACAAAATAAATCAGCTATAATACCAAACAATAAAAAAATAAGCCAAAATAAGCAGCACCTTAAGCTAAACAAAATCTCTAACCCAAAAACAAACGCTAGGTTTTTCTTTAGAGGAATAAACAAACACTAGATGGGCTTGTGTTGTAGTGTCATGGTAATCTAGTTCAAGGAGGCCTTCGAGCTTTTGGTTGAGTTTTTTTGGGCTTTATACTTATGGCTTTTGCTATATAACTATCTTTCAAACAATGTATTTTTTAAAGAAATGGTCTATAAGTTGATTGTAGTAGACATTATACTAACTTCAGCTAACCAAAATTGCATATGACTATCTTTTTTGTGTTCTATCATAAATAATTAGAATTCAAAAGCCATAGCCCGACTGTGCCTATTTTTTTTCAGTTTCTTAAAACGGTTTTTGGCTTTTGCTACAGTACCTAACTTTCAAACAGAGTATTTTTTTAAGATGAAGTCTACAACTTGAAGTCTACAACTTAATTATAGTACACGTTAAAGGCCCAACATCTGTACCATCTAAAATCGCAAGCTAGTATCTCTCTTCGTAATTTCTGTCGTAAACCATAAGCCACAGCTAAAAAGAATAGACCCAGCAGATATTGGCTTAGCGCTGGCCCAGTCTACCCACAAGAGCCACGCACTGCCACCCCCAAAAATCACGATAAATACATGGATAAAAACAAAAAAAAAGAAGCAAAAAATAGCTACAGAAAAACAGCAGAGTTGTGGATGAAGGCAACGCTTTAATCCCGCGAGAAAAACCGCACGCTTTTTCTCTCGGCTTCTAGCGCCGCCGGCGAATCATCTCCTCTCTCTCTCTCTCTTCGCGCGAGGCCGAAGTGGAGCCCCGGGGTCACCGGGTCGGGCGCGCGACAGTGAGCCCAGTGGGGAAGGACGTGTGGGCCCGAGCGAAACCAGAGAGACGGGCCCATTACAAATGAGCCGGTCCAACGCTCCGGCCCACTCGCCCGGCTCAAATGGAGGGCATGACTAGATATGTCACCTTCTGTCATTTTGTTTTGGAAACGGTCAATTGTGTTTCAGTTTGGAACAGTGTCCTGACCTGTTAAGATGATTGCGTCCCTTCACTAACCCCCTTCAATTCTCTTTCATCTACAGTTTGGCACTGCCCGTTTTAGCTTGGTAGGAACCATTTACTGTTGACGAGGCCTGTTTAGTATTTTATTTATTCTACCTTTATCTCATACAATTAAAAAGAAATAACACGAAATGATTCCTCATTGAAATATTTATACGTAAGCTATGAGATCTACAGTCCAAATATCTTCGGGACATCTTTTTATACCCAAGCTATGTGAACCTTTTTCCTTAAGGCATTCTAATGTAAGTGTTACTGCTTTCTGCAGCTCGAGTCGACCCACTTTATTCTGGCAAACAGGTTGGCAGAATATCATTCTGTCTTGTTACTTTTTTCTTGGTGTTATTGAATTATATTTCTTATACGGCGGCCTTCTTTGATGATAGGTACCAGATTGGAGTAGGCAACCCAACCTTAGTCTAGAGGGTGAGTATATATTTGGTTCTATACGAGTGCGTCTACTAAGAGCTACTGATTTAACAGGAGGGTAGCATTTTTTCCTCATTACTTAGTCCTTGCAATTTAAGTAGGGATGATCATAGTTGCATTTATTTTGTCATTTCCAGCAGTAGTTAACCATCCTTTTTATGTCACTTCTTTCATGTGTTACAGCTTGTTTTGAAAGGGAATTTTGTCTCTATTGCCCTCTGACCAGTTCTTATATTTTCTTTTTATAGAAATTGGGGGAGAAATCCAGAGTAAAGAAGAGAATAGAATTAGTGTAGCAGGATGATGAAGCCTTAGTTAAACTTGAGAATGCAGGTATTGAACGTTCAAAAGCCGTTGATTCTGCTGTGCTTGGAAAATATAGTATACGGAGACGTGAATATGAAAACGAGAAGGCAGATTCAACGGTTCGTCTGATACAAGATCAAACGATCATGGCCAGAATATATTCTGCGCTTGCTAAATCCAGGGACAAACTTGATCTTTATCAGGAGCTACTTGCCCGGCTCAAGGAAAGCCAGCGCTCCCTTGGGGAAGCTATTGCTGATGTTGAACTTCCTAAGAGGTGATTGCCTGCTCGAGCTGTTCTTTTGGCTAAAATTTTGTGTATTATTGATCCCTCTCTTCTCTAATTTGAAGTGCTTCTGAGAGAGTCAAAGCAATGGGTCAAGTTCTATCAAAAGCAAAAGATCGGTTGTATGATTGCAAGGCAATTACGCTGTGGTTAAGAGCAATGCTTGAGTCAGCTGATGAGCAAGTTCGGGGCTTAAAGAAGCAGCGCACCTTCCTCAGCCAGTTGGCAGCAAAGACAATCCCAAATGGCATCCATTGCTTGTCCATGCGCTTAACAATAGATTATTACCTTCTCTCTCCAGAGAAAAGATAGTTTCCAAAGAGTGAGAACTTGGAAAATCCTGATCTTTATCATTATGCTCTTTTTTGGGACAATGTTTTGGCAGCATCAGTTGTGATCAACTCAACCATCATGAACGCAAAGGTTAGTGCAATCTGAACTTCAATTTGTAAGTGTGGTTCCCTGGTTATGATGTATACTTGCATGATCTGATGATCCAATTCAGTTGCAACTCCTGATTTGCTTGCTATAAAACTGCAGGAGGCTGAGAAACATGTATTCCATCTTGTTACTGACAAACTGAACTTTGGAGCAATGAACATGTGGTTTTTGCTGAATCCACCTGGGGACGCAACTATCCATGTTGAAAATGTGGATGACTTCAAATGGTTAAACTCTTCGTACTGCCCTGTCCTGAAGTAGCTTGAGTCTGCAGCCATGAAAAGGTACTATTTTAAGGCAGATCGTCCAAAAACTCTGTCTGCTGGTTCGTCTAATCTTAAGTATAGAAACCCGAAATATCTATGCTCAACCATCCAAGATCTTACCTGCCACAAGTCTATCCTAAGTTGAATAAAATCCTTTTCCTGGATGATGACATTGTTGTCCAGAAAAATTTGACTGGACTCTGGGAAGTTGATCTTAATGGTAATGTAAATGGTGCTGTGGGAACATGCGGGGAGAGTTTTCATCGATTTGACTAGTACCTTAACTTTTCAAATCCATATATTGCTCGGAATTTTGATCCTAATGCATATGGTTGGGCTTATGGAATGAATATGTTTGATCTGGAAGAATGGAAGAAGGACGTTACTGGGGTTTACCACACATGGCAGAACATGATGAGTTTGAAATAAGGTTTACATTTTACTGTCTCCACTTTTCCTGAGAATATTGTGTCTTGTGTTCTTACAGAACCAGTTTGCCCATATAGCGTCTGGTGTTTCAGATTTCCATCAAGTGATTTTTTTTTGCATTGTCATGCATATAGGCTTTATTCTATCGTATACATGAAGCAATACATTACATATTTATTTATATGTGCGATTGAATTTGAGCCTGCAATTACTCTTGATCATATCATTATGCATGTGGACAGCTTTATTGGTATTTATTTGACAATAAGGTGCCATTTTTCAGTTTCTGCAACACGTCTTAGTAGTTCATTGACAGATGCAGGATCTGCACTAGTTAATTCATCCTCTTTGCTTTTGAAACTAGTAAAAGCATAAATGTACTTCCTGAGCTGTACAGACCAAAGCATAAATACAATTGCTAATCTCCATTACTGTACTTCACACTGTTTTTCCTTTCTCATCTTACAGAACGAAAACAGGCTGCTTTGGAAACTAGGGACACTACCGCCAGGTCTTAACTTTTTACAAGCTGACCATGTGCTTGGCTTAGGGTACAACCCAACCATCGAGCGCTCAGAAATAGATAACGCTGCCGTCATCCACTACAACGGGAACATGAAACCATGGCTACAGATTGCAATGACAAAGTACCGACCTTACTGGACAAAGTACATCAGTTATGAGCATTCATATGTACGTGGATGCAAGATAAGTCAATAGACTGCAGCTAAAGCAGCATTCTGCCGTGATGAACATTGGATTTAGACGGGACTGCAAAAGAAGCCCCCCGTTAGTACTATTATAGATAACTCCACTGCACGTTCTTTATTCGTGTTACTAGATTTGTTAGGTATCTTCTGTAGTTTGCTCACCCATTTGCAGTGCCTTCGCCACTATTCCATTGTGGGCTTCTTATTGTAAACCATGTCCTTTTTTTTCTCTTGAAAAGAAGAACGATGAACTCCATGATTCTCATCAGCTGATAAATGCAATCTGTCTGAATTTTTGTCGGTAAAGATGTCATTTGAACTGTATATAATGCAGGTGTTCTTTTCAATATACATGGCGGCATTTTACCATACCAAAAATGTTACGCCATCTTCTCGGCAGAGTAGGAATTTTGGCGGAGTTTTAACTAATAATGATTAGGTCAGAAAACAAACCAGTCTGATTGAAAATTGTTGCTTCGAGATGATCCAATCGGTAGACCAGTCAGGGACCTCTCCATCCATTAGTGAATACGTGAGAGCCTCTTGTCAGCATCAAAAGCATAGCAATCCCATATGTTTGGCACCCACATAAAAGATTAATGTTCGTTTTCCAGGTCAGTGTTCATCGACAGGCTAGGAAAAAATGGTGTACCACACTATCGCTTATAAATCACTAACCAACACAAATTTGGAAACCTACACAAAAAAAATCTGTAGGAAATCATGAACAGAGTCGGCTAATACTCATGAAAACAATGGCTGCAGAGAATGATCAGATGACCATTAGAATGATAAGATGACCATTATGCTACACACTTGTCAAACTGATGCAATGTTCAACTGCAATCAAGCTCGAGGCCTCGAGCACGGGGATAGCTTATAAGCAAGGAAGCACCGATACGGCGCTCAGTCGCCATACGCGATACGTACGTGATACGGTATCACGCAATTTAGATATAAAAATTAATATTTTTAATCGTGATACGTCTTGATACCTCTCGATATGTTCTGGGCCATAACAATTTGGAAACAAAGCCCATGTGAAACCAGGCAGCCCATTAAGTCAGCTGGTATTTGCCGACATCGCGCCGTCGCGCGTGTCTTTCCCGACCGTGTGCAATGAACCTCTAGAGCTCCATCTCCGGCGATTGCTAAGCGGCGGCTGGCTATTCCCGGTGACGGCAAGTGAAGGATGGCGGCTTCCCCCGTACCCCGGCAACGTGAGCTCGCGATTGTTTGCCGTTCCCCAGCGAGGAAACCCTAGAGCTCCATCGGCGATTGGTAAGGAGCGGCTGGCGATCCCCGGTGACGGTGGCGAGTGGAGGATGGCAGCTTCCTCCCAAGGAGCGGCGACGTGAGCTCCGTCGTTACAACCACCTCGCCGCCGCCATGAACAACCTCATCGCCGTAAGTAATTAAAATTTCATCTTGCTCCTCCCGATCTGGCGACACGAGCTCGGCCCCCTCCCGATCCGGCGTAGCGAGGTCAGCCGCCGCCTCCCCTCTATATTCTCCATGCCCATACCCAGGGTCAGTGGCGAATTTCAGAGCCTGCAAACATGCTTTAGTAGTTTAGTCTCTGTCTGCAGCGTGTTGGTTCACCAATCTGCCCATGCTTGCATGCACCTTGAATATTACCACCAGAGCAGATGCCTGTCTGCATCGTCAATGTCTGGATAGCATCACAGTGTGATTAAATTTGAAATCATGGATAAGTTATTAGATTGAAGTGAAATGATGAAAAGTAATGTGCAAATCTAGTACTTTGCCAATTCCATTGTAGATTTGGTTTGCCTAGCGGCAGCATATGAAGATTGTAAGTAATCTTGCTGCGGTAATATATAGGAGACTAATGGTGTATGTATGTTTGTGGAAAGAGCAAAATCGTTGAGTAGGGGCAAGGCCGGCGAGAGTGGCGGCGTAGAAGTGCCCCGATTGGTTGGTAGTGGTGGTGTGGAGCACAATATTAGTGGGGATGGTGGCAGTGAAGTGGAATCTGTGGTGCTGGCTATGGTGGTGTTGCAACAGAAGTAGTGTTGGTCGGGAAGATAGACGGTTGTTGAGGTTGGCTCATAATTTTGAGTTAATAGAAGGTGTAGTGAGATGGTAGGTAGCACGTATTGACTATTATGAATGTTTGGATGGTCTGTCCGATGGAAGCCATTCCAACGAGGTGGAGGATGTTGATGTAGCTAGCAGTGGAGACGAGGCTGGTATAGGTGCTGGTGGGGGCCGTAGACGGGAGAGGAATAATGAGGAGGTGATGCACCTCGGTAATGACTATCACCCGTATTGCTGCTGTGCTAACCCAAGTTGCAATTGTGTCTACCACTACCGTGACAACCAGTCATGTCCACGTTGCCTGGATGACCATCATGCCATGTAGGTGCCGTATAGTTTCATATTTTTCCCTAGGACCATTGTAATTCGCACATTCGTTGTGAAATATTATGTTAGGCTACACATGGTCTATTTCTACATTTTTTTTTGCAATAATGTATATGCATTAATTAAAAGATGGAGTTGATGGTGTTGATTCATATGCTTTTTCAAACCAGTCGTTGCATCTTTAAAAAAATTCTAACAAAACCATATGCCTTTTCCGCCGGTAACGTTAATTATTATAAAAGGATTAAATGGGCAAACGGCCACTGAAGGCCATGTACCACAACCCAAATAAATTCAACCCAGTCAAAGATAGCATTCTCGTGATTCAGTCCCGGCAGCGGATCATTCGACAATTGAGTTCGAGACGTAGCCAAATCCTGGTTCCGCCACTGCATTAGCTCAACATCACAAATTCATGTTTATAAACTGTTGAAATTAGGCCCAAGGCCTATTTTCTATAATTCCAAAGCACGCAAGGTTTAGTACCATATTGCTTAGGCAAAGTGGGGGAGACTAATTTATAAGATGGAGTCCATCCCACTCCTTGAATTATGGAAGTGGATGGTGGCTTTGGCTAAACACACACGCTGCAGCGCGCGCGCCGCAGCGTGCGTTCGCGTATTTTCGCGTGAAAATCGCGTGACTTGTGACTTGTGACTTGCGACCGCGCCGTGACATGGTGCGCCACTTGGCAGACCATATCCACCTTGTTTTTGCTAAACCTTGTACCGTCTCTCCCTTTTTTACTGGTTATGAGACTGTTTATTTTTCGGTTTGAATACGGCGATTACGATGAATAATGGAGTCGATTACGAGGAATAATGGAGTCGATTCGGTGAATAATAGCGCCGATTCTGGTGAATAATAGCGTCGATTACTAGAGAGTAATTGAGACGTCTATAAAAGGCACGAGAGCGTCGAGTTTGGGTGATCTCCTTTACTCCTTTCTCCCATTGTCTTCTTCCACTCTTGTGCGAAGTGTTGAGCTATCGAACCTCGTCGACCTTTCTTCTCGGCGTGCACCGGAAGAGAGGAGAGCGGGATCTCGAACCATTGTCGCAAAGAGAACACGCACGGGCGGCAATAAGGTTTCGGGCGGCGCATCTGCGCGACCGCTCCTACTACATCCCGCCTGCGTCAAGTCTTCACCGCATCACGCTGCGCGCTTCTCATTCTTCATCAAGCCCAACAATGAAGTCGTTCGTGTGATCGTACGACTTTGATACTATATTTTTCTTGTGTTCATTCCGAAGTATGATGAGTAGGCTACTGTTAGTAGTTAGTTGTGCATCACTAGTATATTGTTTTTGTCTCCTACTAAAACTTGGAATTAAAATATTGCCTACATATTCAACATAAACAACATGTAGAACATATAGAAGCTAGGATGCATCAACTTCTAAAATTTCCCTCGTTTTTTTCTTTTTGTACTTATAGAATGTCCCAGTGTTTTACTATGCTTATGCTCCACTACCATTTCTCAGGTAAATCAGGACAATTGGTTATTCGGACAACGTGGTTTCAATAAAAAGCAACACACACCTCCCGTCCGCTGATATGGTGCGATCGATCCCTTGTTTATTTGTTAACATGAGCAAATATTTGGAATCAAGTCTAGTCGTGCGATAACAATACTTTGTACATGACGCGGCGGAGCGTGTAGACGGGGCGAGGTATGGACTAGACAGACTGATTTCAATAATATTGATTGATGGAGATAATATGGGTCTGTTCTTTTTGGCTGCGGGTTATGACTTTTGGTTGAAAATTTTAAATTTTAGTTGTTTGCGACAGAGATTACGAAGAGAGATACCCGCTTGCGATTTTGGATGGTACAGATGTTGGATTTTTAACGTGTAATATAATTAATTTGTAGACTCTATCTTAAAAAAATACTCTGTTTAAAACTTATGTACTGTAGCAAAAGTCAAAAATCGTTTTGAGAAGTTGAAAAGAACGTGCTGGTATACAACTAAAGTGAAGTGGAAGCCCTCGTAAAGTTTAATCAATTCGACTTATAAACTATCGCCACATTGAGGAACATCTTTTTGCGAGGGAACTACATTTAGGAACTTAACCAGGGAAACAAGGAAATATTAGCGCAAATGCTTGCGAACGTGGATTATCTGCACGTGCAGGCATTTGCACATGGAATGTGCAGGATTATCTGCACAGCCAGAGCCCAGGAGGTCCAGCTCAAAAACAGAGTGCAGAGGTCCAATCCAAAGCGGTAGCCCGTAACACGCCGCAGCAGCGAGGACCAGTGCTTTGAGATGCGTGCGGGGCCATCCGGCCCGCCCGGTCATCCAATTGCCCTACCCTCTCGTCGCCCTCACCGGCCCATAAATTCCACTCAGCCACTCCCGCACCCCTCGCTTCTCTCCCCCCCGGCCGCTCCGACTCCCAATCCCAATCGCCCCGAAAACCCTAGCAGCCCGCCATGGCCGCCTCGTCTTCCTCCGCCCCCATCGCCTCCGTCTCCGCGGCCGAGTCCACCGACGGGCCGGTGCTCAGCGTGGTGTCGAAGCGCCTCCGCGCGCTGCGGAAGAAGTACAACCGCATCCTGCAGATGGAGGAGTCTCGCGCCGCCGGCAAGACGCTCAACCGCGAGCAGGAGGAGGTTCTCCGCGCCAAGCCCGTAGTCGCCGCGCTCATCGACGAGCTCGAGCGCCTCCGCGCGCCCCTCTTCTCCGCCCTCGCCGAGGAGCTCTCCTCCCGCCCTACCACCCCAGCCCCCGCCGCCGCCGCCTCCCCCTCCTTCTCCGACTCCGATACGTCCATCCAGGACCTCCTCGCACTCGTATACTTCGGCTCCCTCTTCGACGTCAAGCCGCAGAGCGAGTTCGTCTCCACGATGGTCGCGCGCACGCACGAGCGGAGCTGCTGCATCACGTACGACTACGTCACGGATGATGCGGCGGACCTCCTCGTGGAGAGCGACCTCGACGCGGTTTCTGCTCTGGCGGCCCTCGCCGCGGCGCGCCCTGCTGCCGCCGTGGGCGTATCCCACAGCGACGCGCTCCAGGCCTGTGCCCACCACGCCTGCCTCTGGCTCCGCCGCGCTGATGAGCCCATCCACCCTGACTACGGCATTACATGTGAGGATGGATGTAGGGTTTCTACTGTGCTTTGATTTGAGGTGATAGTTGATTGATATGTGTGTTATCTGTGTGGCTTTTTGGCTGTAGATGCTGGGGTAAGGGCTAAACTGGACAGGATCATGGCGTCGGACTACTACACAGCGCAGCCAGAGATGAGGGCGACGGTGGATGTGGCGGCTGCGGTGGGGAGTTATCGAGCTGGAGGTGTGCAGGCACAGGAGAACATAGTTGTGTCGCCAGAGGCACCGGCAGTTGAGGAGAGCCTCGCTGCTGAAGGACATAAGGTGAAATGGTTTTTCTTTTGTTGTCATTTAACTTTTTCTTGGCGTGGACAAATGATTGTTGTCCTGCTAACTTTATCATGACATGGATCGATGATTTGATGTGACTGCTATTATTGCTGCTGCTTCTTGTACTATTATATCTTTGTGGTCTAATTGTGCTGCATGATCTATTGTGGAGAAAGCTTCATTTGGGATAAATATTATAAGGTAGCTCCGTTTGGGGTTTAGATTATCTAAAGCTTATAGGGTTAGATAACTTCACATGCTGTGTCATATGGATCTTGAGAAATATTGCACAAATAGAAACATTGAAATGCCAATTAGTGCTTGTGCATCGATGTTTTTTGGGGAAAAACCCTGCTTGAAAATGTTCATTTATTTGTATTACACTATGATTGTTGTACCATTCTGGGTATAGTGTCACAACTAATAAGAGTAGGATGAGAGTATATGAAGTCTGGCTACATTGGCGCCAAAGGCTTTTGTATCTTGTATATTGCTGCTATTGGGATGTGACTTCACAATAGGGAAATTGTTTTTTTTGTAGTAGTAAAGATGAATATGATATGTTCCATCTTGCCTGCTGCTATTATTTTAATACTGTGATACGAATGTGTTGGAATTCAGAATTATAGTTGTGTACTAACTGGTGTGTTTATGTTTGTTTGATATGATCCTCAAATGGTTTAATATATTTTCTGTCCATATTCTTGTTTCTTTAGAACTCATCAAGTATTATGGATACATTTTATCTAAAAAACAGGTCTTTACTAATTTATGTAACACAGTTATAATATGCTTTTAATATTTGTTGCTTTATAGGATGGATATTTCAGAAGTCGGCAATACACTATAGTTAGTTTAATATTTCAGAAGTCGGCAATGCACTATAGTTAGTTTAAGCTAACTTTCTGATTTCACATCTTGACAAATCTACTTTATGGTTACAAGTATAGACTCATTTTATAATATAGTACTGAACTGTAACATTCTTTGATGTCATGCTAATGTATAGCAGCCTGGGTGTTTCCTTCGATATTGTTTGGGATTTCCTTTGGTGGATATTCCCTATCATATAATTGTAACTCATTAAATATGTTATGGAATATGAGTGTTATTTATGTCATTTTGCCTCACAGGAAAGAAATTTTTTAGTTGTTTTTGCCGAGGAACAATGATGGGATATTCCTTATATTTTTTGCTGCAAACAACTAGCTTATAGGGTCTTGCGATTTTTGTTATCCAAACTTGACTTGAGGTGCTGATCTGTGTTATTGTTGATACTTCCCAAAATCTACACAAGATCAGTATTGACAATGCCAGAGTGTAATAAATACAAGATGTGCAGGCTCTAGCCTCTAGGTCGCATCAGAAAAACAATCTATGTAATTTAAATTTGTGCAAGTTGAGGTTACAGCTGTTTTCATTTGTTACTTTTTTCCTTAGGTTGTCTCATGGTTGCATGCTCCGGGCCTACCAATCTAGTTAACACCTATATGAGCTTATTGTTCTCCCCTGGTGTGTGAACTGACCATCGTGTGTCTATGCCATGTGAATTGTGGCAGCATACTTAAGGCAATGCAATTTTCCTAAATTGCACAAAGGAATTGCTGACCTGCATGTGCATGCCTACTGTTCTCCATTCATAACAAACTGAAGCGGGGTGTGTTTAGTATTAGTTGGTGCTGGCACCACATATCAGACATCAACTTACATTCACATCATCCCATGTGTCATATGACTAGATCTATTGTTTCGGAGTGAAGTTTTTCAATTGTAAATGAAGACAAAAGTGTCATACAGTTATACATAACTCTAGTTTTACTATGAAATTTGCCATGTTTTCTTTATTTAATAATTTATCCAGATTTTGTTGTATCTTATCCTCAATTCAACATGTTGATTTTCTGTAATTCCCATGTCTCAGCAATGTTAATCCCTCCCTCCTAGGCACATGCCCATTGCTGACCACAAAAAAATGTTTTGAGTGCTCTAATCTGTAATGTGGTTGCCTTTGACTAGCAACAACCAAACCTAGACAATGAATCTTGCTTTATACTGCATTTTAGTTTTTCTCAATTTTATTTCATAGTAACTAGCAACTACCATTACTGAGTTTAATATTTCAGTCAGTAAAATCAGCCAACCCTGAGCATCATAGAACTCAGTGGTTGCCGTCGCCATACATAAGGATATAAATTTTCTTAAGGCGTTACTATGGTACATGTTTGTATTTTGTTCATTTTGCGTTCTACCATTGCTGAGAGTAATGTATCTTATGATTTTTTTCCACCATCCACTATTCATTCTACAAGTGAGAGTGAGGGAAGTAGGAAACATTGTAGGGGGAGTAAAAAATTTGAGAATCCTTTTGTAGCTAAAGTTTCTGTACCATAGCCATCCCCATTCCTTAATTGTTCTAGGAATATTAGGATACAAGTCAGACAATACTCTTGGAAAGGTCTCCATTTATCTCTGTTTCATTGGTGTAGTAGTTCCAGGTTCCACAAGCCTTGGTTCCTCTGCATGCTCAGCATTGATTGTTAAAACTGTAGAGCTAGCTTCAGACATGAACCTCCATATTTATGGTAAACCAATGAGTTGAGAGAAGCATAGATATATAGATGCATTTACAAGACTGAGGAAAAGGCCTGTAGCTTGCTTTTATTACAACGTTTGACTTTCTAAGTTGCATTTTATGGACAATCTTCTATGCATTTTTTTGCACGATGCACACTTCTTGTTAGGATGATTAACATTAAGCTGATTGTAGCAATTAATTGAAAGTTTGCTGTTGACAAACTTCTCTGTTATAGCAATTTTTTATTGTGCTCAAGTACTGTGCTTTCAAAAGGGTACTATTTTCTTCTTTATTATTAATTATTAGAAACTAACCCGTGCCATGTATCCTCTGGCTATTTTTGTAATAGCAAATATTTGCGCGTATGATCTGACTTTGCACTTTTATGCTGCACTAGTGTCCAGCTTAGTCTTTTGTGGAGAAAGTTGACTGATAACGAGCACAGTAGGTCATTTGGTAGATTCCTGTGTTGGTGGAGCAGATGCAGGGGATTGAGCTCCTACAGAGACTGTTTTATTTATTTTATTCTGGTTTTCGCCTTAATGATCCGACACCTCAAATCTGACTGGACCATGCTTCAGTTCTGGTTTTATCCAATTGAACTGGCAGTTTGGCAGGGTATTAATCACCATGGTTTATCTTCAGCTTTAGCCTCTGGTATTTATAAGCTGAAGCCAGAAGTAAATGATGGCTTAAGCTTGTGCTGTGTTGATGCCATCTTTCCACTAGATCCTCTATTAGGTTGATGCTGGTTGGGGGCTTTTGGGATTATGAACTGAAGCTGCATATAAACTGGCTTATTGGATGAGCCTAAGCTAGGCCAAATGGGCACCTTACAATGGGAAAATGTTGATAGAACTGTACTTGTTTGTAGTCTTTAATACCTATTTCCGTCCGTGTTGTATGTGCATAAAATTTTCCTGTGAAGTTATGTGACAATTGTTAGTGAAATTTGTGTTTTAGAATCGAGAAATGTGCTTTAATTTCCATGAGGAAAAATAATAACAAATGGATATGTAATGGGTTAACATTATTCTGACTCCTTAAGATGTATGATATGCAATGTTGAGGCAACAAGGGACACAGGACATTGTTGTCTTGTATTTTACTGTTATTGTCATCATAGATTTTTTAGTTAAATGTTGTCAGTTGTTTAATGCAAGAATCAGTGTGTCGAGTTGGAATCTTTTTGATAGGACCAAAGTGGTGGCTTTAATTGTGCACCTAGCCCAACACTATGTTTTGACTGGCCATATTAGGAGGCACAATTTTTTTGCTGGCTGTGTGTTGTCTATTCGCTATTGAAACTGTTAGGATCGTGTGTTTCTGCTTATGAGATAGAATTTTTATTCTTTGCTAAAAGAATATATTTTTGTTAGTTGTTTAGCAGTTTGTTCGGCATGTTGATTCATTTTTGTGATGTTTGTAGCAGTGTGTGTTGAGAGTAGTGAAGAGGTTGGATGGTGTACAACTGTACATCAACGGTAGTTGGTATAGATTATGGGTGGGATTAAATGTTGGAAGTTATCAAGGACTAAGATCAGTTTTGTATTCAGTTGACACATAATTTCTAGTATGTGAGGTATTTCGCATAGTAAAATGGAGGTGTCCTGTTTGCAGCATAGAGTAGGGATACAAACGGATGGAATACGGAAGGATAATGCCTCTACCATATTTTTTTTCATATATTTTTCTTGGATGCGGATACGAATACGGATACCTTGGATACGAATACAAATACGAATAATATCGAATATAGATACGGAGCGAATACGAATCGAAACGAATATGGTCACGAATATTTACTGGAACATGAAAACCCTTTAAACTGTACATCCAAAATAAATGAAAACACAAATAGTCTATCTTGTCAAAGCATTCATGAAATTTAAACAATCATAAGTATTTTCATCTATAATAGAAATATACTCGATAGTCGATCATTACATAGCATAGGTATCAATAATGTGCAATTCATGGAATGCACATGGTAGCAATTTGAACAAACATAAGAACATAGCATAAGTACTAACACACATACTATTTAGGCAATCTATCCACTGCTAGACTACTGCCACCAGCATCTCTCAGCCCAGATACTGGTGGCATACTAATTGAGGTCATTGATAGCTGACTCAGAATCACGATATTGAAATCCTCGTCGAACCGAACATGTTATTACACGCAGGAATAAAGAAGCACAAGCAAGGAATTTAAGTTGCTACTTCAAAACTCTCAGTGGCAAGCTATAAATCAGAATACCATATCTTGATGCCATGTTGAACTAACATGCTTTTTATCTTCAAAGAAATGATCAGTAAAGTTTCAAAAGGAGATGGAAAGAAATGAAGTAGTGTCCTTGGCCTTAGGGCCTTCAGGCTGACTGGCCCAGTGGGTGGTGGCCACTGGCTGGAACTACATGTCTACACCTAGGGCGGGTTGGGCCTTGGGCTTATAGTACTTATGGCCAATGGGCTGGATATCCGGATTCCATCATCTTCGGATTGTCCGAGTCCTTATTCGTATTCGACGGATAGTGCGCTACCGTATTCGTATTTGCTTCCGGAAAAAAAATTTCATATTCGTTTCCGATCCAAGACTATCCGACAAAAATCCGAGCCGAACCATTTCGTATTCGAAAATTGTCCAGATCGATCGGAAACTATCTGATCCGTTTTCACCTATAGCATAGAGAGGGAAATAAATATTGTCTTTATTGCCCTCTGAGAGGACAAAGGATTAATTGGGTAGTCTTGTTAACACAGTTCTACCTCTTTGCTTCAGAAACAGGAAGGTAGAGGCAATTGACCTGTAAACAAAATGATGTGATTAATATTTTATGTACAATTACACAGTTTGGAAGTGATTTGATGATTTTGTCTATTTAGTCCTGTGCTTTGTGTCTTTATCTTTTTGCTGATGTGTTTATTCATTGACAGGATGAAAAAGAAGATTCGCAGGCTAAAGAAATCTACACTGATCATCAATCCAATATAGTTGATGCTCAAAATGTGGTATATACTGATGGACGTTGCGAATATTTCTGTTTGTAAGATGTTTCCAACTTATACAACTTTAGTTTCAGGATGATGAAGCCCTGGTGAGCCCTCCTGAAGAATTCCCCTCGGCTGAGGCAGAGCAGGAGAAATTTGAAGAATATGTGGAGGAACAAGATCAGCGGAATGCAGAGCCAAAAGACCAACAGTTTATCCAGCATCGACCTTACCAGAACCAGCGTGTTGGGGGCCGTGGAGGGGGCAGGAGGGGCTATTCTAATGGCCGTGGAGGCCGTGGTATGGGTGGAAGTGGGCACCAGAACAGCCGGGGAGGTGGTGGGTACCAGAACGGCCGTGGTGGTGGCGGGTACTACTACGACTCCGGATACCACCAGCAGAGGAACTACAACAATAGAGGCAGGGGTGGTCGCTCTGGTGGCAATTCTTTCTACAACCATGGAGGAGGCCCGCAGGGAGGTGGCCATCCTGGGAGGGTTGAGCTGGGCGCAAACGCTTAGCTTCCTAACTATTTTGCTCGGAGTGTTATGCGACGATAGGACATATCGAGACTGTGGGAGCCATTTTGTTATTTTCTAGAACTAACTTAGCCTGTTCTTGTCACACGCCCCATCTGTGAGTTATTTTGTCTCTCCAATGACTTCATATGGTTGGTCGATAGTGTGGAATACTGTGGGAAAGTAGCTTCAGGTCATATTTGTTCTCCTAAATTATGTCTTAGTGCGTTCATATTTCCCTTATTCGTTTCCGCTTTGTGCGCGCGCGCGTGTTTTCTTCATTGCATGTCATCAGTTGATTTTGTTGTTACGGTAGATGGCAATGTTTGCTTTGCGTTGTCTAGTAATTTCTGGTGGTTGTCTACAGGGTGGTTCTTGGAACGCTGACATGTCCTGTGCCTGGTAAGTTTGACGCATGGATGGCTCCAGTTCCAATAGAGCTTGTCGCATTGTTGCTTTTCTAATGTCTCCACTGTCTTCCATTGATGCAGGCAATATTTGCCGGTACACGAGAGCTGGACTCTTTACCTTCGTTGTCTTCTACGATCCCGGTGGGTTTTTCTATGACGATTCTGTACAGGTCAGGTGTTAACGTGTCAGCGTAGCCGATTATTTCTGAGCTGCGGTTATGTTTTCTATGATCACGAGCCCACGGCACGAAGATTTATATTTTTTTTGTTTACGCGTGGTCGCCTCCCTGCCTTAATGGCTGCTCGTAACAGTAGTCATCTGGCTATTTAGTTTTTTTTAATTGTAGCAGCTGAAAATGAAATGTATCACAGTGGTTGTGTTTTTGTGAGTAATTATTTTTTTAAAAAAATTATATCATTGTCCACAATGAAAAAGAATAAGAGAAAAAAATACAAAAAAGCTGAAAAAAATAAAATTAAGAAGCTTCAGAAGTCAAGAGGTTGTTTGAATTATTTGTTTAGTGCGAGGAAGTTGTTTGGGAAGGAATCCCGAGAACCCGGTTTCTTGTATCCCGAGAAGACGTACCAAGTTTTGCTGCGCGAATAGATAGATACATATAGTGATTTTTTAAATAATTTATTTTTATTCGCTTATGATTTTTTTATTTTATAAAAATAACCATCTGATGTTCCACCGTTAAACGACTTGGATTAGTCATTCAACGTTAAGTGACATGTGGCCAAGTCGTTTGATCGTTGGTCGATACGATTCTAGTTGTTCAACCGTTGGACGACTAGAGGGTTTTATACCTCTCGTTGCGTCGATACTGACTTATTTCGCTCAAGAGGAAAAGAGACAGGGCAGAAGAGAGAAGGCGTCGACTTGCTCGAGAGGAAAAGATTGGAGGGGGAGAAGAGGAGAGGAGAGGAAATGAGGAGAGGGAGGGGAAGAGAGGAGAGGTTCACGCATGGATGATGGTGTCTCCTATATTTTTTTTGTAGATTTATTTTTGAAACATGGTAAGATATCAACTAGATCATTAGACATGTAGTTGTGTTCGCTCTTCCTAGTAGATTTACTTATATGCCATTGTCATCCGTTAGCCTCTGCTTGGCCCCGAAAAAAAGATGATTTTGCTCTTAGATCAAAATATATCTGTGATTAAAAATTAAATATAGGGTAAATTAGTTTAGCCAAAAATAATGGATTTTTGGTAGATCATTGGGTAGTATACAACTTAAATATAAAATTTCATAAATATTTTTCTTAAAAATTTAACTTCAAAATTTAAAATGTTTTTATTGAACAGAGCCTTAAAATATTTTTCTTAGCTCACTGACATATTAACAACACCCCTGTGAATTTTTATAATTTTAGGAGGTTATTTGCTATTTTAAATAAATCGTATCTTTGGTCTTTTGGTAGGGGCATTTTGCTCTTTTCTTCAAAAGATAATAGCCTCCCCTAACGGTGTACTAATGGTAATAGCATATAATTGATTTTTTTAGTGCAATTTAGTGGCATATAATAGAGACATTGTTTTCAGTGATATTTTGTAGAACTGGACGGTACTAAAATTTTAAAATTTCTAGAGCTACGCTATAAATAATTAAACTATTAATTGTGTTGTAATTGCTAACTTGAAATTAATTTGCAGGTATGGCTCACGACTTTGGTGGTTCGAGTTGGCCTTTCGGCCTGATGGACCAACGTGTCCACGTGTAGCACTGCGCGAGCCGTCGTGTGTTGCATTCTGAGGGCGAGGGCGAGGCACCCCAGTTGGGGGTGGTCTGTACGTGGACACCCCAACGGGCTTAGAGGATGGACTCATGCTAGAGAGATGTTTGTTTGTATACTATGTCACTTCTTTTTATGATATTTTCGATATGTACTTCGTGCTTTGCAGCCTGAGCGATGCTGGTCTTCTACCTCTCACGCGGATAGTGGAGGCCATCAACGAGGATGGCGCTCCGATTGACGACTACAAGGAGGTCTAGGCCACCCTGGAGCGTTAATGACGGTTCTTGTTCGACTGGTCGATGCTGACAGCTCTGGTGGACCGGTATGGCCTGAGATGCACACCTTCTACCTCCCATTCGGGGAGATGGCCCCACTCTGTAGGACGTCGCAATGCTGCTCGGCCTGTCCATCGCAGGAGAGGTTGCCTCCCTGCTGAATGCGCCTGGCAATTGGCGTGACGACCCACTGGGTAGGTTTGAGGGGGTTCTTTTGGTCAAGGCCAAGGCAGCATACTACGTCTTCTTAGCGCGACAGACGGCAGGGTGGCTTTCACAGTTCTAACTACATATGCCATTTATTTTTCCTGTGTTAGCGATGCACTATCCTTGCCATATGATTGACTAACTAATTTTTTGTTTGTGCACAGGTTGAGCGGATGGACCTAGAGGTTGGCGAGTACCAGGTGTCGCGGCACATTGAGGCGTACTTGTTGTGGCTGTTCAGCTGGGTACTGTTTACCAATAGCCACGGTGACTTCGTTGATGCTGACCTTGTGCAGTATGCTAGGACCATCGCCGACAGAGAGGAAGCGCACATTAGCTGGGGATCAGCCATACTTGCCACGACGTATCGCGGCATGTGCGATGCTTGCTGTAGGATGAGGCCGACCTCTGTCTTCATAGGTTGCCCCTTCCTGCTGCAGCTGTGGTCGTTCGAGCACTTCTTCATCGAACGGCCGATGCTGCTCGATAGTGATCTGTACCACTCGAACATGTACCACGTGGGCATGGCAGACAGGCCGACTGCAGGGTCTCTTTGGTGTCATAGACTGGTACATACTCTTCTTATATTTTTTTGGAGAAATGTTACCATGCCTTCTAATTGCAGTAGTACGTTTCGTAGGTGTAGCAGAAGGGGTGGCATCAAGACGAGTTGAGCAGGGAAGATGGTGCAGTAGTTGGAGGAGTGGGCGGACGACCTCGAGGACTTCGTGCAGGAGGCCGCACCGTATGACCTTAGCATGTACGACAAGTATCTACGTTGGTACGCTCCACAGACACAACAAGCTGGTGTATGTTGTTGACCCTCCCCCCACTCACGTACCAACATCAACAGCGACGAACGTGTCCCTCGTGGTAGGTAATTTCGTGTTTCAAAATATCTGAATACGGTTACCACAATTTCAAGTTTGACATTTTCTTCTACTTGCAGATGGCTTGCTAGGCCCACGCTGGACACACAGGTTCACATCTCGGCACTATCTTTTGGCCATGTGTATGTTTCTTACTGACCTTTTTTTGGCTCCGTAGGCTCAACGTTACCGGTCTACTATCTCTCGCTTGGATGGTGCGGGCCACAGACGAGGATGAGCCGGCACCACCTGCGACCGACGATGACGGAGATGTCCATGAACGGTCACGACGCTTCCTATTTGACCGCTCCTTGCTGACAGTGCTTGTGGATCAGTAGTGGTCAGAGACTCACGCTTTCCATCTCCCATTCGGGGAGGTGGCCCCTACTCTACAGGACGTGTCCTTGCTGCTTGGCCTCATTATCGCAGGAAGTGCAGCCTTCTCGTAGGAGGCCCTGGTCGACTGTCGTGGCGACCTTCTAGCTAGGCTTGCCGGAGTCCTTCCGTCTATAGCCGTGGACAGATACTACATCTTTCCAGAGGGACAAAGGCATGGCCTACCCTTGTGGTGGCTGTCATAATTTCAGGTACGTGCTTGACGCCCTCCCCGTTAGGCGTGCTATGCTCTTGTTTCTGTGGTACGGTCTTACTAATTATTTTGTTTGTACGCAGGTCAAGCAGATGGACCCGGTCGCTGATGAGGAGCAGGTGTCATGCCACCTCGAGGCGTACTTGTTGTGGCTGATTGGTTGGGTGCTGTTCACTAGCAGCCATAGGGACACCGGTGGGGAGGGCCCCCATATCAGTTGGGGTTCGACCGCACTTGCCGCCACGCATCATGGCTTGTGCGACACGTGCTGCAGGTCGAGGCTAAACTACGTCCTCATGGGGTGTTCGCTCCTACTGCAGCTGTGGTCATTTGAGCGCTTCAACCTTGGACGACCCCTGTTGAATGACAGTTCTCCCTATGGGCAGAAGATGTACCACGGGAACGACGTGGATCGGCCGACCATGGGGTCGTTGTGGTGCCGGTGATGGGTACGTACTACATCTTGTGAATAATTTTTCGTATAATCGATCGTTGTACGCAACAACTCATATTTCTTATAGGTATAGTTTGCACACATGCAGGTGACATGGGCGTACGAGCCATTTGTCAAGTAGTTCAACCGCCTCACAGCGGACGTGCGCTGGGAGCCATACTCTTATCAGGAGTTATAGGCCCACGCTCCTCACAGCCTGTCCTCGTTGTGCTTGTGCGATCGGGACTACTGGTTTACCCATAGGGAACTTGTGTTCGATGTTTTCATTGAGGACCGTGCGGCGCATTGAGTCATGCGCCAATTCGGGCATCTCGTATGCATGACTTCTAACTACATGTTACGTCTTGCGGGCACAATAGGAAGGGAGTCTGCCGTGGCACAGCCTAGGGGAGGAGGATGGACACGTGGGTGTAGCAGTAGAAGGACGCGTTGTAGGACTGTGTGCACGAGGACACCCCCTATGACCATAGCATGTATGAGGAGTACCTTTGCTGGTACGCTCCTCAGACATGTACTAGGTTGGTACTTGCCGTCGACCCGCCCGCACCACGCATCGTAGCACCTACCGACATATATCCTGTGCACTTTGTGCAGAACATTCACCGTGTGGTACGTTACATCATCTTTATCTTTACTATTATAAAAGAAGGAGTTGGTGGTTGACCCGTCGTCACTCCTCTCTTCTCAGCCATTCGATCTGATTATGAGATTAAATTCGAACCGTCTGTCACCCCTCCCCTCCCACCTCGCACGCCGCCTCCCTAAACCCTAAAATCCGCCTCGCTCCCCCCTCGCGCCCCCGCCTCCCCGTCGCTCTCCCCCAGGCCCCAGCCTCCCCCTCGCTCTCCCCCCGCCGCCTCCTCCCCCCACCCCACGTCGCCGCCGCCTCCTCCCCCTCCCCACCCCGCGCCGCCGCCTCCTCCCCTCCCTCCCACCCCGCGCGCCGCCTCCTCCCCCCACCCTTCCGCTCCGTCGCTGCCTGTGGACCCCTCAAACCCTAAAACCCGTGCGCTGCCTCCCCACCCAACTTGTGCGCCTGCCTCCTCTCCTCGTTTCTTCCGCCTCTCCATCGCTCCTCTCGCCGCCGGGCCGCCCTCGCCTCCTCCCCTCCCTCCGCCCTCACCACCTCCGCCCCCCCGCGCCGCCGCCTCCTCCCCCCAGGGCACCTCCGCCCTCACCCCCTCTGCGCCCCCACCCTCCTCGCCAGCCCGCGCTCCCGCCCTCACCCCCTCGCGCCGTCGCTACTCCACCGTCACCCCCGCGCCGCCGCATCCTCCACCAGCGTGAATCGCCCACCGCGGTCGCCGGTCCAGCCATCCCCACCGTGTCTCCCGCGAGCAACGGCGCACGTCTCCGCCGTCGAGAGCTCCTCCAGCATTGAGCTGCGACGTTGCGCAGCCGTTGAGCGCGGTGACCTCTCCCAACTCTGGTGACACCGACGGAGGCTACCCGGCATCACCTCTCCTTCCTCTACACCGAGCTGCTCCCGTGACACTTCTTCGTCGACATCTGCTTCAGCCCCTGCCACTTCTTCCCCTACTTGGTTAATAACATTCCTCCTACCTTCTCAATTCTATTTACTGTTTAGCTTTATTAATAATTATGCAATGTGGAATTCTTCCTGTGATGGTAATCTATGTTTTGTATTGTTTGTGTTAGTAATTGTTCAGTAATTTCAGTAGTGCTAATTGTGGTTTGTGATGGGACATTTTATGCCTATTGCAAAAGGTGATGAACCCTGAAAGAGTTCAACAATTCAAGATGGTTGCGATGCATAGAAACAGCCTCGCATTGAGTTTAACCTAGATGGTATTTTGCTGATTTGGGGCTTCTGAAGCCAATTGTGGAGTTGAGGATATTAGCTCTTGTTATGAATACATACATATCTAGCCACACCAAGGACAAACAAACAAACATATGAGTAAACATACATATGTAATTTAAGCTATATTGCCTGTTTACTAAATATGTATGTTTACTCATATGTTTACTAAGCTTTCTCTTTAGCTATTGCCAACTTGAAACCAGGCATACCTTTCTTTATGACTTTGGGTAATTATGCGCAATAGCATTAGACAGTTTTTGATGTAGATGTTTGCTAATCGTTTTAGGTAAGATACTTCACTATAGTTATGTCAGCTATATACTCCACATCAACATGGTTTAGGAATTAAATGTCTAGAAGGAACGATGAAATTGTTTGTGCATTTCAGCTTATACAACAATGGAAATTTGAAAGCATTGATATAAAAATTCTGGAATATATCTGTATAATAGCAAGATAAGAGGACATAGTTAGACGTGAAAAAAGTATAGGTAGATATAAGCAGTTTCAACTTTCAAATGTATAAAATGAACTAATTTATGAATTTGAACACTATCTAATATGAGATACACTAATATGATGCTTGATTTATTTACGAGTATGAACATATATGTTAAAGTTGATATTTATTATTCAGTTTGAGATTATATTTGATAGTATGCATCACTTTTATTTGGTTTTCCGTTGCAACGCACGGGCACCTTACTAGTTTTTTAAAAACTTCGCTTCTTTGGACCCCCACTTACAAGTCTCACCCTACCGTGTTTTCGTTAGAGGTAGACATCGTTACTGAGATTGAGAGATATTCTCGCTCCGTGTTTCGGAGGATGCCCGCTAATGTGGAGGTCACACACGAGGAAGCAACCCAGGTTTTCCGTCATGTCGTAGCTCGAGCCACATGTGTTCTTTGCCTGTTGTCGTTAAGCAGGCTCCCAGAGGTTGACTCACTGATGCCTGCTACATAGTTAGTACGTCTACCAGCACTGTCCCGTCCGGTAGCATAATAGGCAGGAGGGTCGGTGTGGCCACGTGCAGTACGGCCCGACGAGGCTAGAGGCTCAGCAAGGTCACGACGGTCACTGCCGCGGCTTGACAAGGCCGGAGGGTCTTGCTAAGCACATGCCCATACCACACCAGCATTGCAGGGGAGAGTACTACGGTACAACCAGCTTCGTGCGTGCTACTGGTAGAATGTGCCTCGCGCCACCCACATGGAGTGTGCAGAGGGGGGCGCACTGGACGTGGCTGGCTGTTATAGTGGTACACACATGCAGATAGGGTTCGCACAGTAGCATGTCAGATTATACGAACTTTATATGTTGATGATCTCCTCGTTGCCCCTCTCACATTGCATTTGCTGATGGATGTCATCGTTCTTCTCTTTGATATTTCCAATCCGTGCCTCTAAGTCAAAGATTTGCTCCCACAATGTATCCATGTATCTCACAACGTTGCGTTCATGGGGAGGATCAATCTAGCGGACGAAGTCGTATTTCCCTACCCGTTGGAAAGGGGCATTAACATCAAAACTCTATTAGCAGTAATAGAACATGAATGATTGTGTAAATGTACCCCGGAGTGTCTCAGAGTGTGGATATCGAAAGAAACATCGTCCGCCATTGAAATGACCTTCCGCGACTTGCACGACCGTGTCCTCCATATGTTCGCACATCGGCCACACCGATTGAGTACATCTGTTTGGTATCAAGTGGTAATTAGGGCTGAAGTCCTCTCTCTTTTCCACAGCAAAGTCTTCCTTTGGTGACCCATGTTCGACTAGCCCCTCGACGTCTGGTATGGTATGTTAGTCTAGGACGAACAAGGTAGTTCTTTCTATGGTTCACTGCATGGAGTGCTCATAGTATCTAGGGGTGGGGAGTGCATTTTATAGCCCATGGGGGAGGCAGGATGCTTTATCACAAATCAGGTCATGTGCTACCTTCGTGTAGCTGTGCCCCTGATGGAACTACCCTGTGGACCGAAAAGCATCACGTGATAGCTCCCTGCGCAGTCAGAAGACCATACAGGGCAGCTTGCACAGTAACTAGACCGGATGAGGCAACTTTACCCATTGACAAGACCAGACGGGGTAGTTTTGCGTAGTGATAAGACCAGACAAGGTAGCTTTGTGCAGTGACTACCCTTGATGGGATAGCTTTGTATAGTGACAAGATCAGACAAGACAGCTTTGCACACTTACTAGACCTGACAGTGCAGCTTTGCACAGTGACTAGATCTGACAGGGTAGCTTTGCACAGTGACTACACCAGACATAGCAGCTTTGCACAGCGACAAGACTAGAAGAGTCAGCTTTGCGCAGTGACAACACCAAATGGGTTAGCATTTCACAGTGACAAGACCAAAGGGTGCAGCTTTGCACACTGACAAGACCTCACGAGGCAGCTTTTCGCCATCAACTTTTTTGAAAGACAAGGCAACACTTTGCCTTGTATGCTACTCACAAGAAATTAACCATACCATACCCACCCTTTGGCTTATAAAAGGACGTAAAAGAGATCTAGGAGATAACACTACACAACCAAACCCAACGCTATACCAGAGCTTTCTTCATCACATCAGGATGGACAGGAGGTATGAGAAGCAATGGGACAAGATGGTGAAGCAATGGGAGGAGACCCGCGACCTACCAAGGTCTGCTATGGCTCATGACGAACAAGCAAGGGCTACTACGGCCCGGGCAAAATAAGCTGAGCGTGCTAGGAGGTCAGCTCCCCGCAATGATGGCCCCCGTAGAAACAACCCTATCCCTAACGTTCCAACCAAGCGTTCGCCGCAACACTTGCCTGAGGGGAAGACGCCGCCCCTCTGTTGGTGCAGGGACCCATGCAAATTCTTCAAGTCTGAGCAACGGCTCAGCCTGGGCATGCATTACTAGGGTTGTGCAAACTACTCCTGTGACTATCCCGACCGCCGTCAGGACATGAGTAGCTATCGGCAGCCAGTAAGAACAAGTTACAGTGTGTTTCCCCGCTACTCTTTCTCTTTCAAAATATACACTAATAAACTCTCCCATCTACCTGCAGTCTCCAGAGCCATTGTGTGGCTACCTGCGTGTCGCGCGGTAATTAGGCGACATGTTCTAGTTGTCCAACGATTGGTCGACTGAAGGTCATTTTTGTAAAAAATTTTACGTGGGTATATTTCTATAAATTAAAATAAAAATGAATTATTTTTTAAAAAATCAGAGGGCAACACAGAGAAATAGAGCACAGAACAGGGGAGGTGGCGCCTGAGTCAGGCAACGGTGGCGACGGCGAGGGGTGACCGGAGGGACAGCAGTGACTGGAAAAATGGAGCACTAGGACAGCTAGGAAGTAAGGGGAGGCGACGACATGGGCCTGGCAGCATCGAGGTGGGCGGGTAGTAGTGCATAGCGGCCGGAGGTGAGGGAGAAACAGGGTGGCGGTGGTCGAAAGAAAGAGGGAGAAAAAGAGTGGGAGAACGAGCATGAGGAAGCCGATGGGAACTCACCGAGGTGGTTGACGATGGCGAGGAGAAGCCATGGTGAGCTGACAGTGTGGGCCAGGGGCAGCATGGGTAGGTCAACGGTGGCGGTGACCTAGGGCGAACATGATCTCCTATTGGGGGTTGGAGGAGGGTGAGGATGACGTAGATGTACTCCACCTTGGAGGAATCAAATTGGGGATTGCTGTGGGCGCAATGGCGGTGGCTGTGATGATTCCGGCCAAATTTTGGGGAGACAGTAGTGTTGATGAGCTATAGGGCATAGGATTTTGATTAAATGAGAGGGCATGAAGAAGACACATGGGAACATAAGATGATGTGAAAAGAAACGGGAGGGACTCGCTAGAGTGGCTGGAATAGCGAGGGGAGATGGCAGCTAGAGTGGGGGCACGATGGAAATAGAGGAAGGGCACGGGGGAGCCGCATGGCTTTAAATAGGCAAGGGAAAAGAAGAGGTGCGTCGTGGCGCTGTTCCTACATAGGAGAGGGGGCGCGACACTGGAGTGGCGATGTGGCCAGGCGACGTGTGGCATGGCACGTTGGGTGCACACGACTGGTGTGGCGAGTGTGGCCACCACGAGGCATAATGGTTGGCACGACGATCGGGCACACGGAATGAGAGAGAGAAAGAAAGGGAAGAAAAAAAAGAATGGGTCAGATGGGCTAGCGAAGGGGAAATTGCGCCAAGCTCGATTTGGATTTTGGAAATTTTGGTTTGATTCAAGTTTCGGTTTTGGATTTGGAATTTGAATTTCAATTCTGAATTTATGTCTAAATTCTTGGCTCAATTATTTGAATGTGATGTTCATTATTCTTTTGCTTTTGGTTTTCCTTTATTTTGATTTTGGATTTTGGTTTTTGAATTGAATTTGAAATTCAGATTTTTGGTTCAATTCAAGTTCCAATTGCATGGCTCTTGTTCTTAGATTTTATTTTTATTCTTTGATTTATTTGGCAAAATCCAAATCAAGATTCTCAAATATAAATCGATTAATTCGAGCAACAACAAAATGCATTAAAAAGTTTTAGATTTTTTTTTCACGTTTTCAACATTCCAATAATTTGGGATGTTAAAATTTGGTGGCAACACCATTTGCTCAATTTTGGTAACTTGGTTCAATTTTCTAGAAACTGAATCATGCAAATGCTTTTGCCTGGTGTTATCTTTAATATATGTTGGCAAACTGGGAAAGCTTGAAAGTGGCAAACTGGGAAAGCTTGAAAGTTCTAGTAGCAACTCTGTATCTGCATATGAACATTCCAGCCTGCTCAATTTTTTGAGAAACTGGCTTATGTGAACTATTTACATTGATTTTAGTTTGGTTTCTTGTTATGTTTGGCTTTCAGAAGAGTTGAGCAAAAGCTGGTTGAGAATATGGGGGGTTAAGCCTTGGAAACTCAGGACGATGGTTCAGAGGGAAGCGGCGGCATCATAAAGATTTATGCAATCAGCAGCATCTCAAAGAGAAGAGCGGTGGCTATGGCTATGCGAAAGGAAGGAGAGGACCACACTCATTCGAGAAGATGGTCTGTGGCTAGCAAAGCAGTCGACTGACTGACAAAGATTTTGTGTACTCGTATGGCTTTGACAAACTGGAAAAGTAGATGCTACAAACTTGGATGGACGTAATGGAAAACTCAAAAGAAAAGACTCTAAGGATAGATGAATAGCTTGCTGATGTATTGCACAACACCAACACAAGCATTCTTGTTTCCACTGCCACATGCAACCCAAGTAGCTAGCACAGGGGCGTCACCCATCCATCATCTTGACTGCTGCCCTTGAGTGGAGTAGGGTGAAGAAATAGTCAAACATCTCAACGGTCGAGGCAAGCTCCTTCAGACCCACCTTCATCGGCTTCCCCTCATCCCCCTTCTTCGCCCCTCTTCCTCCCTTTTGCTTCTTAGCCGCCGCTTCCTCCTTGTATGGGAGGTGGCATGGGCGCCACAGTGGAGGATGTGCTGAAGGCGCCGTCGGCCAAGAGGGAGAGGGAGAAGGCATGGGTGAGCGGTCAGCGGTGACCAGAAGGGCGGCGCGTGTGGTGGGAGGAGAAGGCCAGGTAAGGGCGCCTTCAACCAGAGGCGCGGGCGTGAACACGGCACGACGGTCGAGAGGTGGCGGTGCGGGCGTGGCACAGAGGCTGGATGGAGAGGTCGCCGCCACCCGAGGTGGGCCGAGGCGACGGCTACGTCGGCTTAGGCATGGCGTCGATCCGACAAGGGGAGCTGGATTCGGTAGCGGGGAAGAGCCTGGTAGTGGGATCTAGTACGGGGAGGGCTGGAGGTGAATGGATCTAGGCGGGGTGAGAAAGGCGGCGGCCGAATCTAGGCGGGACGAGGGCGGCAACGCGGCCAGAGCTAACGAAAAAGTGGCTGACCCTAGGAGTGGAGTTTGTTTCTCCCAGAGTCATCAGTAGCAGAAGAGAGCAAAAGCTATGGTATAAACCTAGGCTCTGATATCATGTTAACATGCAAGGAGGAAGGGATGAATAGAATAAAAGTTAGATCTGTATTGCACAACCCAAAAGGCAATATACAATAAATACAAGACACACAATCCTAAACCCTAGGACAATAGGAAAGATACTAACACCCGTAATAAAATCACAATATTCTAGGTATACAGTGGTAGAAGGAAAATTCAATTAAAATTCTAAATATCTGATGATTAAATAGTTATATATATTTTGTTGCTGATGTAACACCTGATATTTGAAAAGGGGCATGATATTTCAAAAATGGTAAAACCCTAAACGAATTGATTACCTACCTAATCTGGGCTTAAGGGCTGGTTAAAAGGGGGGTGCCCAATGTGCATCTTGCATAGGCCTTAAACTCCCAAAACAAAAAATAGGTTCTATCTCCTTCTTCACGTCTATTTCTCTATTCCTCTCTCTCTCATGTTAGGGCTGGCACAGGCCTTGCCAGCGGTGGTGGCACAGCCAGTGACGGTGGTGGCGGCGGCGGTAGGCAGAGGCGATGGCGTGGCTGGCCAGGGCAACGCGGGGCGTCAAGTGGCTCGGGCTAAGCGGCGTGCGGGTGGCACGGCCAAGAGGAGGCGTAGGCTGAGAGGTAGCGCAATTAGGTGGCGGTGCAGGCTAGGGCAGCGTGGCCGATGCAGGCCAGCAGGCGGTGCACGAATGGCAGCGCAGCTGAGGAAGGCGATGCTCGACGATGGTGCGAGCTGGCGTGGTGGGCCGGCACAAGCATCGGAGGCCGACAATGACAGTGGTGGTGGTGGCCGATGGAGGTGGTAGGGTCGCGCGGCCAAGGGCAGTCGGCTGGAGGCACGGTCGCATGGCTATGTGGCTTGGACAGTGTGGTGCGCATGGCGATAGCGGCCGGCGGTGGTGGCGGTGGCTAGCAGCTAATTTTAACTGCCACACGTTGCGGCTAGCAGGGTACACAGCTGAATCACATTCCGCATGGCGTTTTGAGAAATCATGTAGCGGGTTGTGGTTCACACGACTAAACAACGATTCGCACGACCGTACAGTGATTCGCTCGGCCGAACAACGATGCGAACGATGAAGGCTTAGTGAACACAAATTTTTTCCAGCCAAATGCTCTTCTGTCCGTCTTTCCACAAGGTTGTCTTAGTCCTTATCTATTTCACCTCTATTCCACCTTGTAGATTCGCATGCGGGCTCGGAGGGAGTGTTCGGGCAGTTGTGCACTTCTGATCCTTGGAGTAGTGAGTCTGTCGAGCATACTCAAGGCAAGTACCTCGCGATCGTAACCTTTCTATTTCATATATCGCCTGTTCCATGATTAACTGTGGTCACTGCCATTGAGTACATTTAACATACCTTAATGCTTGCTTGGTTATAGACTGCTAATATAGTATTTATACCATGATGTTCTAGGTTATTCAGTTTTTATATACTTTCAGGCTTATTAGAATGCTCGGTTAATTATGTTCTAGATTGTATACTTTTAATTAGTGATTTATAATTAATGCTTGAATCATTAATGGGGGTAACATATGAACATATTTTAATTTAGGTTTAAAACCATTAGCACTCGCTTTTTACATTAGGGCTGCTATGTTTAGTTCCTGATATCATGACCCCTTAACTGTATGATGTTATATGTGAGCCATGATGAATTTATATTTATAATACCTGTTAATTTGACTAATAACTACTCGTCACATAATAAAACTTGGATGGTTGACAACCCTTATGTGAGCTCAGTTTAATACTTCTTAGAATAATTTCTAGATCACTATTACTATATTATCATCCCACATCTTCTCATATTGGGAATATGCCTTTCTGTTCCCAACCTTTGCAAATCCCTTCACTCCTCATAACTTTATCCTAGTTTTTTCTTAGTTCCCTTAAATTCATCCTAGATAACTCACTAATAAAAATAAGTGTTACCTGACCTGGCGTTACCCATATATAGGGGAGATTTTCACCCACTCAGGAACATACAGGGGCCGTACACTCTCGTTATTTAGGATATTATATCTCGTCTGCGGTTACACAGTTGAGGACAGGGACATGCCTGACTACTCTCGTATAATCGGGTATGTGGGAAGCAATCGCCAGTGTCTTTGCCAGAACTTGCTAAATAACAATTATCTTGTCTCCCTGTTCCTGTTGTCTCGATCTCCAATCCTTAACAATGCTTCCAGTAACCTGGTTTCATTGCACTTAACCTGTGTCAATTACTTGCTTGTATTACTTGTTCTTTACACACTTGCTTGCGACCGTTGTTAGGTGTTTGCTGAGATTTCCTAATCTCACGCTTGCTCTTTCCATTCTAAGGTAAAAGGCCAGTGAAGTGATAGCATCATGCATGAGTGAGAGCACTTGAGTTTTCAACACCGTGGCTTGTCACTATTTATGTTATCTTATTTATTCTTCTTTTGGTTAGAAGTGGACCTATCCTGCGGGGCACCGCCCCCAGGCGAGGGCTACCGGATGTGCTCTATACTAGTCCCATGATCAATAGTTAGTACACACATTCACATCATTAGGATCACATCCACACACATCGCACACAAGTAGCTTATAACGAAAGGGTGATATATAAGCAAGACATAAAAGAGTATATACACATAGGGCTGACCGACCTAAATAAACATAAGAGTCTAGAACAAAATGCAGCGAAAGTCTAATAACGAAAATATCCAGTGATTTGCCATCATAACCCATAGGCAACCAACTGGAGTCAAACCCTAGCAAGTTCACTTGTCAAATCCCCCAGTGCAGAAGCGAAATACGCATCATCGGGCATGTAATCTTCAACAACAATTTAAGTAAGGTTGAGTACATTGTGTACTCAGCAAGACTTGTAGTGTATCACAAAATTTATATATATGCATGGCTGTCAAAGGATGAGGCTCTATACTAAGTTATTTTCAGCATGAAGTAAATTTTATTTGTAATATCAATAAGTACTAACTTTGCAAGCGGAATGGTAAAGAGCATTTGACATGTAAGAAAATAACTATTACGTCTGGACCTATCCTAGATCCCATGTATCCGGACCCACCCTAGGTCCTGCCAGGTTCACTCCCCAATCTCCAGGTCTTAAATGGGCTGCGCTCCCTGCGCACTAAGCCCACGGGCTGCCCGCAAGCAAGCTCCCCAAGCAACAACCTTATAAGTGGTGTTGGACCTCCTCCCCCTAAAAGACTAACCTGATGGGTGGAGATTCCCTTACACTTATAAGTTGTGCTTTTTTCTCTCCCACAATCCATATGAGACTATTTTTTCTAACAATCTCCCCCTCACATATGGATTGTGCACACCACACTCTTGGGAGATGTTAGGTGCTTAGGCTTTGATATCACTTGTTGCAATTTTAACTCCCGCTCATCTCTTGCACTCAATGATATACTTTTCCGGAGCACCAACCACTCCCTCTTTTCTTCTTATTTCTCTTCCTCTTCTCTCGTTTTCCCTTGCCTCAATTACATAGCTATTGTGCCTTATAAAGGCTAATTTCAAGCCTAGCACTCGGACTTCTAGTTCTACTTGGATTCCTATTTCCTTTCTCTACTCCCATACGTAACAAACTCTCCAAAAAAATAAATCAAGCCTACTAAAACATGATTAACTTTAACAATAGATTGTTAGAAAAATAGTTCCACATGAATTGTGGGAGAGGAAAAAGCACAACTTATATGTGTGAGAGAGTCCACCCATCAGGCTAGTCTTTTGGGGGGAGGAGACCCAATACCACTTATAAGGTTGTTGCTTAGGGGACTTGCTTGCGGACAGCCCGTGGGCTTAGTGCACAGGTAGCGCAACCCATTTAAGACCTGGAGACCGGGGAGTGAACCCGGTGGGACCTAGGGTGGGTCTGGATACGTGGGACCTAGAGTGGGTCCAGATGCAACAAGTGGTATTAGAGCTTGTTGATCTTGGTGGTGCTTGAAGAATATGAGCGAGAAGGCGAAGGCCCAGGGTGGGCTAATCTCCCTCCAGTATCCTCTCCTGACGACCGACAATTATCTGGTGTGGGCAATGAAGATAAATAGGAACATACGCGCCCAGGGAGTCTGGGGTGCAGTCGATCCGAAGGGGAAGGACAAGGAGCTGGAAGATAAGGTGGATCAGGTGGCTTTGGCTTTCATTTACCAAGCGGTGCTAGGTTCGATGGTGCTTCAGCTTGTCAGGAAGGAGATGGCACAAGAGGCATGGGAGATGCTTCAGAAGATGCACGAGGGAGTTGATCGTGTGAAGGAGGTGCGGCTCCAGAATTTACGAAGTGAGTTCAAGAATCTCTAGATGGGAGAGACCCAATCGGTGGAAGAGTTCACCAGTAAGTTGACTTCACTATACAATCAGATGATTTCTCTTGGCGACAAGATGGAAGAATCTGTGGCAGTGAAGAAGTACCTACGCGTGCTACGAGAAAAGTACGTGCCTGTCATCACCATGCTCATGTACTCCCCTGACTTGGAGAAAAAGAAGATCGAGGAGATCACCGGCTCTCTCAAGGCGCACGAGGAGCTACTGAAGGGGTTTTCAGTCTTGTACTGAGCAGAGTTTTTAGTCTCATAACCAGCAAGCTTTGCTGATAAAGGGAGATACAAGGAGCGGTGGCTCATCAAGCAGTCGCGGGCGATGGGATGGGCGAGGTGGCCAGAGTGGTCGAGGCGGCAGAGGTGGCCGTGGAGATAACGCTTGGCAAGGCGATGATAACAGATCCCGTGATAAGTCACATATCAAATGCTTTGAATGTGGCGAATACGGACACTACGCTTCACGGCACATAAAGTGCTTCAACTGCAACGAGTATGGGCATTATGCTTCAAATTGCCAAAGCAAAAAGAAGAACGGGGAGGTAAACCTCGCCCAAGACGAAAAAGAAGATGATGAATCATTACTACTTCTCTCATCATATGTTAAAAATGCACTAACCATGGTGATGCTAAACGAGGAGAACGTAGTTCCAAAACTACGCACGAAGGAAGGCAACCACGATAACTCAGATCAGTGGTATTTGGATAATGGAGCAAGCAATCACATGACAGGATATCGCTCCATGTCCATGAGCTCGACGAGAAGGTTTGGGGAAAAGTCAAGTTTGGTGATGGCTCCATGGTAGATATAAGAGGCAAAGGGACGATGATGTTGCAATGCAAGAACGGAGATAAGAAGTTGTTGACAGGAATTTACTATATACCAAGTCTGTGCAACAATATACTTAGTCTCGGACAGATAACAGAAAAAGGATGTAGAGTGGTGCTGCAGAATAAGTTCTTGTGTGTCTATACCAAGAAAAATGATCTATTGATGAAGGTGAAAAGATCTCCGAACCGATTGTACAAAATTTCCTTGAAAACTTGTAAGCAAGTTTGTCTAAAGAGCGGCTTGAAAGAGTTAGGAGATGGCGGGACCTAAGGGCGAGACTCGCTAAGCGTAGATGGGGGCAACCAAACAGGGCATTCACGCTCAAGGGGTGCGCATGGAGATCGACTCGGGCACATAAGGTGTCGGCCACAGGGGTAGAGCAGGTGTGTGCGCAGTTGAAGGAGGTGCGCATACAGCTACGAACAGAGGACTTCGTGCGGGCGTTAGACTCTCAGGAGGAAAAAGCGTACAAGTTCCAAGAGGAAGACTTGGAGTACAGGTTGGTGCATTTTTCTGTGATTTTGGGGAGGCGTCGTCAACAGAGGAGACAGGATGCACAAGCACAAAAATTAGAGGCGGTTTAATCCCGACTAAGATGTACGTGAGAAAGAGAGCAGACTTGGTCCAAGAGAGAAGAGCGGGAGGCTCAGATAATAGCAAAGCTCAAGTGGGCAAGCAAGGGAGGATGAGTTCAGTCCAGGTGCACGGCGTGGCAAGCATCGGATTGTGCGAGGCTCATGATAGAGCAAGTGCAGGTGGTAGGGCAGTGAGGGCCCAGGAAGGAACGGTGCACAGGAGTTCAAGTAAAAGGAAGAAGCAGAAAATAGAGAGAAGATCGGTGTGATCAAGACGGAGAAACAAGATTAAGGGGGTGATTATTAAAGTTAATCTTGTTTTAGTAGGCTTGCTTTATTTTTTGGAGAGTTTGTTTAGCATTTACAAAGTATATGTATGGGAGTATAGAAAGAAAATAGGAATCCAAGTAGAATTAGGAGTCTGAGTGTTTGGCTTGAAATTAGCCTTTATAAGGCACAATAGCCATGTAATTGAGGCAAGGGAAAACGAGAGAAGAGGAAGAGAAATAAGAAGAAAAAAGGGAGCAGTTGGTGCTCCGGAAAAGTATATCATTGTGTACAAGAGATGAGCGGGAGTTAAAATTGAAACAATAACAATGTATAGTTTCTATAACAGTAGATCAAATCCATTCACAGCCCTCCTCGACTATGAATCATCACATAATTTTCATCTATGGGTATGGCACACTACTGCGTACATGCCATCCCATATTTTCAATGAATCAGTTTTGAAAATGAAAATTATACCCTTTGTAGCTACATCTAAGCTTGCTCATGACCGTGAGCACGGCTATTTAAATAGTTTTTAACACTCTACAGAGGTTGTACAACTTTACCCACACTAGATAATCAATTATACTATTGGCAACTTCACGCTTCCTTTGACGTATGACGAAAGTTGATTATCCTATAGCCTTTAGGTTATCTAGTCCTAACCTTGCACTAGCCTGATGAAATGGATGTGCCCCCACTTGCCGTGAGCTGCATGATAGACTGTCATCCCTCCCTTGGAATACCCCGAGTGAACTGAATGATAGACTCCCACATTTGGATACCCCAAGTGAGCATTACTTCATTGTATTAAAGCTTTGGTCCTATCACCGTGGTGTGGGAGCCCCTACGAGCAAACCTAATTAGAGTGCCCTACTACTTCTGTGCCTACCACAATGCAAGGCTAGTCCTAGATAACTTAATTAGCTAAATGCCAGAGCCCATATAACACATGTGGTAGTACGGTGTGACTTAATGAGCGATAATAGCGTTCGGTCCTTAATTGTCCCGGGTGAGAATATCCCCAATATATATGTGAGATTCCCTCTCACATTTAACAGTGTATCATATAACTCGCCCGTGTCCAAAAACTAGTTTTTTTTCATTTTATTTGATGCCAAAATAACAGAGATTCCCCATCTGGTTCAACATCTTGAAACCATCATACCCACATGTAACCTTGTTCGAAAGATCAAGCTTAGCAGAAACTAGTGCTTGGCTAAGATCAAGCTTAGCAGAAACTAGTGCTTGGCTAAGCATCTATATCAGATAACAATGTAGTATTCCCAACTTGACAGTATATATTGTCTAAACCATGTCCTAGAGGTTACAACAGTGAGGGTGTCAAGTTTTCAACGAGGTTCAATGCATACGAGTGGTCATAACTACCATTACCCATAGTATAGCAGTTTTAACAGATCATACACGCATGCATACTAGATTTTACAAATAATATATAATAATTTCAATACTGGGATCAACATGGTCAAAAGGGGTGATTGCTTTGCCCTTATTGCTCAGAGAATGTTTCTAAGGCGTTCTTGGTGTTGTCTGGCGTGGAGTCATCTATCTGATAAAATCTAGATAAAAGCAAATAAAAGCCAAATAAACAAAGACAAGACTTAAATATTTTTGTAGATTCTAGAAAATTGTGATTTTAGAAGAATTTAGAAACAAAGTTTACTAAATTTGGAGTTCATATGCAAAAGTTATGTGTTTGAGTTTTGGATTATCTCTTTGGTTGGTACAGTGCTCGGACGGTTCGAATATCGCTCCATCGACCATGGTGCTTCGACTACACAGGTCTTCGATCTATTGTAACTTCGGTTGTACTGCTCTCACAAAGCCGGTACTACCGATCTTTATTCACACAGTTCTTCCAAGCACTGACTATGACTAAGTACTATAACTTACAACCAATTTTTTGCACTTATGACTGATCTAATGCACTTACGACCAATTCACTGTATCTTATGACCGATTTACTATATGACACGACCGATCTACCGCACTTACTACTACCAATTGGTATGTCTGATCGACCACTTATGGCTACCGACTACTAGAGTTAGACAGTTATAGCTATCAACCACTGAGCTTACGACTCGATGGTTGTGACTGCGGCTAACGATCACTGCGCTTCAACCATGCATGCCTTTTGGCTATCGACCAACTATGTGACTTACGACTGTTGTGGCTATTTGGAAGCTATAGTGATTTCTACGACTACTGCTGTTGAAGGTTACGACTACGCGAGCGGTTGAAGATTTCGACTATGCCCGTGATCAGAGATCTCGACTACAGCTGCGGTCGGAGATCTCAGCACAGCAGCGGTCGAAGAGTTCGTCCACGACAGTGGTCGAAGGTCTCGACTTCGACTGCTACAGTTCTGTTCCCTTTTGACTCACGACTACCTAATACTTCCAACTACAACTTATGACTACGGCTATTTCAGTTCTCTTTCGACCACGACTAATTCAGTTCATTGTTGGCCTCAATTATTTTAGTTCATGTTTTCGACTTCGACTATAGTTACGCTTCTTGACTTATGTACTCTACGAGGGAGTTGAGCTCACCGAGGACGATGGTGGTTCACGAGAAGAAGTGGAAGGTGCTGGTGTCAGAGACCTTATTGGTAGTGAAGGGATCTGTGGCGAATACGATATCCAATAGTGGTGAAGCTACAAGAAATGGGGTGCATGAGCTTGCACGCATGCATGCGAAGGTACGTTGAAACGAATCGAGGTACAACTTATCGAAGAGGTCTTACAACAGAGCTCTATTCGAAGACGACGAAGAAGGCTTAGCTTGAGTGATCCACTGCATGAAAAGTCGATCGAATAAGTAGAGTGATCAATGAGGCAAGCACATTGAGATGGTGGGGGAAGAGAAGCTCACAAGAGAAGCTAGTACACGGTGGTGTGCTCGCTAGAGTCACGTACGACTAAGGTCCAGGCTCAAGAAACTGAGAGGGCAAGCTGAGAAGGAAATGCTACGGTCGGGGGGTTATAGGCATGGAGAGGAATGGGCGGAGTGGTCGAAACTCGCCATGGAACACGAGGCGCAGACGGGAACTAAGGGGAAGATACACATCGCATATGAGCCGATGGGTAGGCAGAGTTGGCAGCAGCAGAGAAGAAACCATGGGGGCGGTGTCTAAAACCTGGGGTAGCTCGTGCCATGACCTCGGCGGAGTTGGCGCATGCGCGCGAGGTGGAAGACGAACCCTGTCAGCGGGCCTAGTGTGTCGGAATTTGCCTAGATAGCCAGAGTTCGACTTTGATTGGGAAGTTGAAGAGTATCGGACGGTGTTCAAGTGGCAGAGGAGAATCGGAGGGAGATTGGATGGTGTTCGACTAGCAGAGGAGAATTAGATGGTGTCTGAGTAGTAACGAAGATTGGATGGTGTTCGAGAGGCTTAAGAAGTATCGAATGATGTTCGAGTAGCAGCGGAGTATCGAATGGTGTCGAAAGATTAGAGCGCAAGAGTGGTCAGAGATCCGAAGTAGGGAGTGGTCGGAGATTCGAGGCGCAGGTGGTCGAAAAGAAGGCTACTGTGGTTGAAACGGAGGCCATGGCGGTCGAAAGTTAAGGAGTGAGAAGTCTTGAGAGATTTTCAACAAGGAAGAGTACGCACATGGAGCAAAGGAGAGGTGTAGGGGTCTACAGTTATGTAACATCCCAAAAATTTGCCTTCTTTAAAATTAATTCCAAAATAATTATTTAAAAATATTTGAATTTTATTTGGATTATTTATGTAATACTGGAGGAAAGATATCAAAATCTCGATTCCAATCTGAATTCCCAAATTCAAATTCAAATTCCAATTCCATTCCCACCTAGAATTCCAAAATTTGAATTCAAATTTTGAAAATTCAAATTCAAATCTCTAGAAATCCAAATCTCCAGAAAAATGCCATTTTATTTTTCTGGGTCCAATCTAATTTTTTTCCTTGGCCTATTCTTCTATTTTCTTATTAATTTCTCTATTTTCTTTCTTTCTCTCTCCTCTCGGTTACTGTTCATGCTACAATGCCCGAAGCACTGTTCATCTTCAACCTTCGTCGCGTACGCTCGGTTTTGAACTGAAACGCTAAAAAAAATTACCTTCCTTCTTTCCTCCATAACTTTCCACTCGAGCATCCGAATTCAATTCCGTCTGAAGCACTGCTATCCTAACAACACTACGCATTCATCACCGGAGTTAGTGCTTCCGTTACCACATTCAATTAGTGTTTTCGTTGCCATTTTGTTCGTCAGTTCCTAAACACCGAACAGGCACCCAAAACTTCTCATGTTCCCAACGATTCGAGTCATTTGAGAGCCTGTAAATTGGCACACCAACACCTCCTCTACCCCTCTTCATTCTCTCAAAATCTCAGAACCTACGAAGCCCCGACGACGACGAATTTTGCGTTTTCCCGAACGTCGACCATTACAGTCGAAGATTTTCAACTTTTGCTTGTGCCATCTCCTGTCTTAGCATCCAAGCAACTCATCCATCATATTTAATTGATTTTTCATGCAGCCAATTGTTGTGAATTGAGCTTTTCGTGGAATCGGCCGTTTTCGACTTCTGTCGTCGATTCGTCATCCTCGGTGAGCGCTTTCTCGATTTCTTGTGCCGAGAGCATCACCTCCATCTCCTCATCACAACGCATAGCTCAGCTCGCTCAATGGTTGGCCGAGGTGCTCCACCGCCGTGCGCCACCTCCGTGCTGGACGTTGTCACAGTCGCGAGCCATCCTCGGCCACTCTCGAGCCAAACCAACTTTGCCATCGTGTTTTCCATGTCCCTAGCCACCTCATGCTTCCTCTACTTTCTTCGGAACACCGGCGGTTTGTTGGAGCTCCGTGCAGCCCGTCGCCGCCGTGCGCCCCGACCACTACCACCGTGCGCCCCGCTCCATCTCCGGCGATGTCACCACCACTATTTGGTAGAGGACCTCGCCGGGGTTCCGTTTTGGTGGTTTGCATGCTGCCCCTCCTTTCCCTCGCCGGTGAGCCGCCATGGGCAAAGAACGCCCAAGCACTGTGCGTGCTGCTGCTCTGTTGTGCTTTACAAAGAAGAACTCTTTGAGTTGCTTCTAAGGGCCTGTTTGGTACAGCTCCTGCTCTCAGCTTCTCAGTGGATTCTCAGGGAGCTGTACCAAACACCCCGATTCTCAAAATGAGAAGATTCTGCTTCTCGCGAGAAGCACTCTCCAAAATGAATTAGAGAGGAGAAGCAGCCTTTTGGTGGATTCTCGTGGGGAGCTATAGCCCTAAAATAAATTTGCCCATTGAAGTTCATAGTATTTACCCGCAAAATGCCACCGGTATAAATAAAAAAATTTCCCCCCGACCCGAGCGCTCGCTCGTTCCTCCCCCCACCCGAGCGCTCGCTCGTCCCTCCCCCTCCCGCGCCGCTGGTTCCCCCTCCACCTCCCCTCCCGCGCCGCCGCCTCCCCCTCCTCCCCTCCCGCGCCCCCCCTCTCCTCCCTCCCGCGCCGCCCTCCCCCTCCCCCGCCCGCGCCGCCTCCTCTCCTCCTCCCACGCCGCGGCTCCCCTCCCCCCCCGCGCCGGCCCCCCGCCTCCCGGCCCCGGCGCGCCTCGCGCCTCCTCCCGCGCGCCGGCCCGGCACCGCCCTAGCCCTAGCCCTCCCTAGCCCCGGCGCCGCCCCGGCCTCCCCCTCCCCTCCCCCTTCAGCGCCGCCGGCTCCTTCAGCGTAGAGGTGAGAATTGGATCTGCCACATTAGAGTTCACGACCAAAGGTGTCTCCGCATCCAATCAACACGTAAGTCCCCTACCTAGGAAGGATAGGCTGGTTCACTTGAGGAGAATATTTTCGAAGATCATACCCCAATCATGTCATCCATGAACAGGCTCCGTAAGATCCCGTAGAGTAGAATAGAAGAAGTTATTTGCCATGATCGAATTCTCTATTTATTACACTTACCTTTTTTATTATAGTATGGAAATGCATTCATTTTCTTTGCATCGATTATGATCTGCAATACTATCGGAGTGAAAGAAGGGATCTAAGGAAGAACATAGGCTAGACTTTTTTATTAGTAACAAGTATCACTTCGGAGACTATCTTTGATACACAACAACAATGGCTCCCCTCTTGATTTATGTTTTTGAAGAAGTTTGGTGAGACATCGATACACAAAAGCAATGACAATATGTGACAGGAGTCGATCGCTTATTTTCACTTAATTTGTGAGACTATGCTTGTGTGTTTTGATGTCTAGTGTAAGTTCTTATTGATTAGTGTCATACTTATTGATTAGTGTTGCAACAAACGTAGTTTCCTCAGAAAATATTCATTTCGTGGATTGGTTTCAGTTAGAAGCATATGAAACTCATCTTGAGACATGCCAAATATTCAGTGGTCAATTATCTGACCGTTGCCTACTATTGCTGCAGGTTATTTCTTGGAAGTGTCAGCAACTATTGTATGCACCATGGCAAGGTCAATTTCCTGGTTGGGGACAGTGGACACACATCCAACAGAAAAAAGGACTTCCTTCCTGGATGGTGAAAGAACATGAAGATGCCAAAAGGAAGAGGGAAGATGCCTTGAAGAGGAGGAAGGATGCAAAACTTAAGCACGATATTATTTCTGAACATGTTGACAAGAAGGTAATGTTTTGGCTTTATTATGTAGCGCATTTTTTTACTAAGATGTTGGCTTGAACTATTTTTTAGCAAGCAATAATTTTGACTCTTTGCTTTTTGCAGGCTGAAAAGCTTTTAGCAAGGAATCTGCGATTCTTGTTTTTATATCCCATATTTCGATTGTGAAGAAGCCTGGTGTTATCATTAAGCCAATACAATACGAGGACGTTGATCCACATGAGAAGCTGATGAACCTGTAAGGGTCATTCAGAGAGCAGCCCCAAACCCAAAAGCAAAGCAAACCTCTGCGAAACAAGCTAAGGGGACAACTTCACATAAGAGGAAGTGATGAGACAATTGTTGCAACACATACTCATTCGGTTGTTTCATGTGGTGATAAGTGAGAGCATAACAAGTTCGAGCTGGTTTTTCTTGCCACAATCGGTTTAAAACAACACGTCGAGAAGTATATAAGGATTCTTCTCACAAAGAAAATGATATACTGACTTCGCTTTGGCTCTTGGAAGTTGGGATTTGGAGTCCATTATTCATACATCCGTGTTTTGTTAAGATTTAAGATTATGCACCTATTTGTTCCTGCACTATTGCCGAGAAATTTTGGGACACGGGAAGTTCTTGTAACTTCATTATTTTTGTTCCGCCACAGATCAGATGTACTGTATTCTTATTTGTAACTATTTGTAACTATTGTAAAGAAACAAGGTTAATTGAGTGCACCATTGGCTCATTGGCATGCAAAGATGTCATTGCAATTTTTACTCCTAATCCACATTATGAAGTGAATTTCTCATCATGACTCAGAGCATGGTAATAATGGATCACATTCTGTAGGAAATAAAAAATGAAAAAAATGTTATGACAGTTATCAATACTTGGAGAGAAATAGACAGATGGTAGATAATAACTAGGGGTAACATGGTCTATTTCCCTCAAATCTCCTCTTTTATGAATCTGGAGTCAATCTACTAGCCAAACGTTTTTCAGAGGTAGCTCCAGATTCTTAGAGAAGTGGATTCTTACAGAATCCGGAGTAGAAGCTGAAAAATGAGAATCTGGAGCTCTACCAAACAGGCCCTAAGTCACATGTGTTAACATGGTGTGGTGGTGGGATCCTTGGCTTTCATTCCTTTGGTCTTGTGTTCAAGTCCTAAGAATTGCAAATTTTTCCACACAAAAATTCTTCTTTTGGTCCACTCTGTACAACATCCGATCCAAATAATAAGTTTCGGATTTTCGTCATTTTATGTGTTAACCAAACTTCCAGATGTTCGTTCTCCCTCATACGAACTCCGAATCTGTCGATTCTTTTTCCTAAATTCATATAAATTCAATATCGTCCTTCCAGTATATATTTTATATTTTTATGATTTTATTTATATTTATTCTTTTTCTTATATTTATCGTTTCGCGCGTAGGACCCGACGTCGCCGAAGATTTTTCTAATCTGCAGCAAGAATTTCCAGACAGCGTGCAAGAAGGCAAGTCTCCTTTGATCATCTTGTACCTATGTTTTCTAAAATCATTCTATTATTTTAAATTTAAATGCATTGCTATGTTACATAAAATGATAACTTCTGTCGTAAGGTTATTAGTTAATCCAATAATTGTTATACCCTCCTTTGACGTTGATTACCATGTACCTTTGTCATCCTAGATTTTCCTTGTCTCAGTATTGTGATTATTATGCTATTTATTAATTTTAGAACTGTAGTAATTGCTTAACAAGCTAATCGGTCATTGAACCTTTTGGGTGGGAATGTTGTTATAAAATTTTTAAACAATTATTTTTACCAAATGTTTGGCAATAGGTGTTGCCATTGGTTTATAAAATAAAATAAAATGGTGAAAATTGGTTTTAGACTTGGGCGGATGGTAAGATTGGATTGGTGCGGATTTAGCATAAGATCTTGTAAAGTGTATGTTCCGCCCTAGTCGATTAAGGACCGACATTTGTGATTGTCCAGACTGAGCACTACCGTACAGCCACAAGTCTATATGAGTATGACCTAGCTGATTAACTTACGGTAGTTTAGTTTTGGTAGCACCAGTGGTTAGTGGGTGCTAGGGATTTACTGGTTTACTCACAGTAAGGGACAGGAATTTACTGTACTCATATGGTGTAAGAGGGGGCTTCTGACTGTGGTGAATTTAACCCTTCAGCGGTGAAATCTCAGCGGGTGGTGTCTAACTAAACTAGAGTGAGGTAAAAGTTTTGTGATATTTTATCTAGGTCTCATGCCAAAGGAAGCATGTTGACTATTAAGATAATTTATCTCTTGTGGGTAAAGCTGTACAACCTCTGCAGAGTGTAAAACTATTCGAATAGCTGTGCCCACGGTCAAGGGCAGGCAAGGAATGCATTCACATGATAGATCTTTGGTTTTGGTTTCAAAGTAAAGATTTTGGGAACTCGCGAGTGGTTGAAACTCTCGAGAGTGTAGTCTGGTGGATGGAACCAGTGCGGGTGGATGTAACCATCATCTTGAATCTTGGCGGATAGAGCCTTTGTAATAGTATTGGTGGTTGGAACCTTCACTAAGAAATTGTATCTAGTTTCAATATTTCAATTATTTTGTTAAACTGCTGCTTTTGAAATTACATAATGGTATTTGAAATAAAATGCTGCTTTATGCAAAAGAACCATAAGAACCTTCCTTTGTTAAGCCCTGCATTTACTGCATCTTTCCCAAGACTTGCGGAGTACTTTATATACTCACATGCTATACTCTAAAACAACTCTCAGAGGAGGTCGAAGCTCAAGAGGCGGATTACGACTACTTCATGGACGGATTCGATGAAGGTTTTTTCGGATTTCTAGGCTACGTTTCCCCAGTCAATTGCCTGTGGCGTATTGATGGGTCTTGCTTAAGTTCCTTTTGCTTCTGCTGTAATTTTTGTTTGGTGCGAGGTCTTGAAACCTCTTATGTAATAAAAGACTTCGAGGTCTGTACTCTTTATTATTGTAATAAAGCGATGTTGGTTATGTACCATTACTGTTTAACTGTGTGCACTAGCTTTGATCTGGGACTAGTACGGTATTACACAGAAGATTTTGGAGTTGTTGCTCTGGGGTCTTACAAGTTAAAACTTCGAGTACTCATGACCAGCTGAGTGGTCGTAACTCGGTTATGAGGAAGTGTAGTCGTAACTGTCAGTATGGACATAACCGTTAGTGTGGTCATAACCAGCTGAGTGGTCGTAACCATCCGCATGATCGTAACCATCCGCATGATCGTAACCATCTGAATGGTCTAACCCTTAGCATGGTTGTAACCATCTAAGTGGTTGTAACCATCAACATGGTCGCAACCAGCTAAGTGGTTGTAACCATTTGCATGGTCGTAACCATCTGAGTGGTTGTAACTCTCAGCATCAGCATAGTCGAGTGGAGACAACGGCGACTTGATCCGAGAGTAGGTAATCTCCAACAGGGTAGTTGTTAGACACATAAGATGATCTCAAAAGATTACGAAATTTTTTTGTGGAAACCTCTAACATGGTGCGGATGATTGTATAAATTTTTTAAAGTTTTATCTTCTCTTGATTTTTCTAGAAAAATCTGAGAAGGCTTCTAATTGAATTTTAAATACATTTCTTTGATTTAGATGATTTTAGAACTTGCTCTGATATTTTATTTTTAGTACCTAGATTATACTTGTGGGCTTTTAAGATGGTTTTCACTATAAGTTTTTCTCATGCCAACTTTTGATTTTTTAGATTGGTCAAAGAAACTCCAGTAAAAGCCAAAGATGCCAAATGCTTCAAAAAGGTTTAAAATTTTCCTTATTTTTTTGCATGCCCTAGAGTTTAGGATGTCACAAGTCCTATGTTTTAAATATTTATTTCAGTTTCCACTGGTTCTCTCAAGAAGTACTCTTAAAGTTTTAATTTTCTTACGATTTCTATTGTTACTTTTATTATTTATCCTTTATGTTGGCGATGATGTTTCATAGTAGTACCTTATTTTGGTATATTGCTACAGCTGAATAGAGAATGAAGTATATGAATTATGAAATAAACCCACAAGGATCCGATTCTTGATTCTTGGAAGAATATTTATTCTTAACGTCGTTTTGCTCCGCGGGGACCTGATTCTTTGATTATACCCATCGCTTCGTTTGGTATTCAGACGACACGAGGCTGTCATGTAATCATGTTGCCATGGCGATTACATGTGAGATTTTGATTAGTATTTAGTCGTCGAGATCCATGTGCAGATGCCTCGATCAACATGACGACTCGTGTCCATGTCTACGTGTTTCATCCTGGTAGTGACAGTTGTTTGTGACCCATATTAGGACCTAAGTAATGAAATGGATTTAGCTCTAAATGACGCCATAACACTGTTTTGCAAGCTTTGATCGGGTTCTTTTGGCCTGATCGTTTATGGTTTAAATATATGAATTTCAGTTGTTTATGAGAGACAGTACGTAGAGGTAAATAGACATATGCGATTTTGGTCGGTACAGCTGAACTCAGTATATTTTTTACTATAATTTTTCTATTAACTCTGCTTTGAAACAACGAACCATTTAAAAATTAGTTATTGTAAGAACCCACCCAAAGAGTTTTCATTGCAGCTTGCAACTTTTATTTTTTTTAAGCAATTGCGACTGGCAGTTGGCCAGCTCTTGCAGTGTGTCTCACACCAGCTAGGCTGTGGCCATCATGTTTTGGAAAACTTCTAATCTTTCCTCCAGCAACTGTTCTGAAAAACATTATACCAAGTACAAAAATCAAAGCAACCATTAAGTATTCCCTTTGCCATGTCTTCCAAAGGAGATAGGATTAGTCTTTTGAATGTTTAGATGACAAAAATATTTGAGATATATCATTGCGAGCTTGTGACAGAAATGAGATGTGAAATATTTTATTTGGTGTAACATAACAAGCGCCAAAAGATTTATTGAAAGAGACCGGAGAGACAGATGTGTTGTGAGATCTTCACGATTTCATGAAAGGACAGGAATGAGATACATGATCTCAATTGTTAAAGGAGCAAAAGAGGGTAGGTGAAAAGCGACAAGCTCACCTATGAAGGCCAAAGGTAAGGAGGGCATGTGAAAATAAATTTAGAGGCTCCTCGATTGGACCGTTTGATTGGATTGAAATTTATTAATTTATGATTGAAATTATATCGTAGTTAACTGAAATTACACTATAGCTAATGATGGATTATTTGATGTAATTAATTTTAAAAAAATCTAAAATTAAAAAAGTTAGCCTATCACATATAATGTAAACAAATATGGAAAAAAGAACCGGTAAAAAAACTCAAAAAATACCAAAAACAAAAAAAAGATAAAAAAATTATGAATAGTAAAAAATAAATCAGAAACTAGAAGTCAAAATCAAAATAAACGGAACCTTAATAATTAACTACTGTGAATTAGACCATGATTGATTGTTCTTGAATTATTACACGTTGCGTCCAAGTGTAGCTCTCTAATTTGATTCTTTTATTGAATAAGAAAAGGTAAAGAAGGAATCACCTGCTTTTTCTTAATAAAATTGTACCTTTTCTTTTTTTAAAAAATATAGAAGTATGCCTTTTACACGGAGCATGACAAAAGCAAGAAAAGATGAAGGGCACTTGCCGGAGAGGAGTTGCTTTTCTGCATTTTGGCTACCGCCGCTTGGAAGCATCTGGCATTTCGTGCCAAGTATTTGGCGTGCTAAGATTTAGTGCATGGGTCTTTGTCTCTATGATCTCACTTTCTCATCATGATAAACATTGGTGGTTGCTAGCTAAATTTATAGGTATTCAGTTGAACATATAAAATTTTTAGTAAAATATCTGCTATATACAAGATATAATACATATATATAATAGTAGTTGAACTAAAGTTTTCTTCTTCATACCCAGTCAGTCTAAATTGGTGTTGGATCCTTTTGACCCATTTATCTCTCTTAGGCCCAAATTGGCACCAGACACTGATCCAGACCCACTGTCGTGATTTACACGACACGTGTTAGAAACTCTAAGTCTCACTCAGTCTCTCCTCTTACTTAAGTATCTCCTCTCTGGCTCTCTTCGTCTGGTGGCACAGGAGACTTCTAATCTTTTGGACTCTGGACTTCTAGAGGCAAGACTCAGGAGGCTGCATAGGAGCACTGGAGCAGCCATCTCGCAAGTCACAAGTCTCGCCGTTGTGACGCGGCACAGCCACATAGGTTCGTCCTTCTCGACCCAGCAACCTCCATGGCGGCATGGCCCTATATTCCTGATCCAGTAATCCTTTCATCTCCTTCTCTCTTGGTGATCTCTGATTTGAAGTAAAATTACATGTCTAAATAAAGACGTGGGTTACATTTTGCTTAAAGAAGTGAGGCATGTATAATGATTTTAAAGTTTTTGCATAGTAGTTGATTATACTATGATGACTAATATATCAATTATTTAGAAACTATGCAAGTGTTGTAAGTCTTTCTTGTAGCTTGATGTGTTGGTCACTTGGATAATTTGATCCCCTTTGGTGTCTGGTTGTTCGATTTATATTTTGTTTAGCAGTTTAAGTAATACTGCTTAAATTAATTATTTAGAAACCGTTCAACGAAGTATGTTCATGATAAAAGCACTTTTGAACTTCTGCTTACAGAACACAAAAAATCTGACAAAGCGAATTGCATTTTCACTTAATTAAAGTATCTTGTTGTGATTGTACAACTCTATTGCAGAATTATTTAGATTTAAACTTTGACTCAGGTTAGTAGTTATAAGGAAAGAATTGATTTCTAATTTCAGCCATTATGGTTAAAACTATTAGGCTTTCAATTCTGTTCTTCACTCATTGCTAAAGTTGCTTTCTTTTGTGTACTTGTCTGCATAATATTATATCTCGCTTCTAAGGCATAAATCATCATTGCATTAATTTTTAATTATTTTTAATTTCTTTATATTATTTGAGATGTTGTCTCTAGTATAAACAATTGTACTTTAATTTTTGCTATCGTGAATCTTTATGTTTTCTATTGAACAATATTTTTGTAACTTCGAATATCTATCTTGAAATTTCTGGATCCGTCAGTGATGATAAACATCTGTGTTCTCTGATAACTATGGGAATGCAAACCCAATTGCATAAAAGAAGATTAAACGATTCTTTTTCTCTTAGAATAGAGAAGATCACATGTTTGATTATGCAATAGAAGATTAAAACACTGCATAATGCACTATGGTGTGACACAGAGTCAGCTATCGTTCACAAGAGCACAACGGGACTAACGCTTTGACTCGATGCCGTTGGAATCATCCGACGAACATCATGAACACATGGACAACAGCATTAAGATAATTCACGTAACATATCAAAGCTGCCGTCTGAAATTGTTCAACACGGATGTACGTGTTTCTTCGGAAGTGGCATGTACGAGTTTCTCGTCGTTTTGTACCGACCGTGTAGCTTCCTTTGATGTTAAATACGCAACAAATACAGCTCTTATCACCATGTTTGGAACACGAAAATCTTACTGGAATTCTAGATAATTTACACGGATTTCCATCTTTCAAACAGATCCTAAGAGTTGAAATCAAATGGATGCCTGTCTTGCATTAAGCCGAACGAGACCAACAAATCCTAATGCTGTGTGTAGTTCAACTTTTCCCAGCAAGATTGGAATGGACAGTTCAGTGCGAGTGTTCTTGTAGGATCGGATGGCAACAGAGAAGGGTGAATGGTGTCTTCTTAAAATTTTTTCATAAATATTCAAGATTCTATTTTTACACAACTATAGAGTTGTAGAAAATAAAATTTTCATCCAAAACTTAAGCCAAAAAGCTCAAAAATACTAAACCTCGAAACAACCACTTCTCGGCGGTCTAACTAGTGTAGAAACGGCAGTCTGAGTAGTCCTGAGCGGTCTGATCGGTGTTTCAAGGGCAGTCTGGTGCTACAGTAAAATCATGTACATAAATAGTATTTTAGCTCGATTTTGAATCCAAAAATAAATAGAACTTTTAATCCATAAATTCAAATGATATAAAATTCTATAGGGATCTTCTCTAAGCTATCAAGAACCTATTCCAATAAATGATTATGAAAATCATGGCCAAAGTTGAGATCTTTTTCAGCTTGAAGAAAGATGCACTGAAACCAAGCCAAAATCAAAATCGGTGAATCGAACATGCTCGTAGGTGGACAATGACTAAAATTGGTTTAGACGAATTCTCATATGTTCCAGTAAGCAAGAATACGAAGAAATCATTTCAAAAACCATTGGATCAAGAAATCACACTTTAAGGCCAAATCAAGCAAAACCGGGTTTTCTTGATAAACTTGCTATCAAAGTGCCTAGATGGGTGAAGATAGATTTTTAGAGATTATCTCCATCTCTTACACGTCCTTGGCACAGGACCAAGAAAAGAGAAAAGCAGATATCAAAACTAACCAAATCAAGAGCAAATCAATCAAAATATGAGGAATCAATAGAAATGATAAAAAATTGATGTATTACTTACTTGAAGAGATAAGTTTTCTAACCACTCTATCTTGAAGGACAGAAATCCTAACCCTAGACATGGGAGCACAAGAGAGGTAGATTGGATGGATAACATAAGTCTCTATCCCAATATCTTTATATAGGTGAGCTAACCAGTCACACCTAGCTCTTAGTGGATACTATCTACTTAGCACAATGGGAGAAATCTGATAACCCCACACATACGAGTTTTACTCACATATGTTCACTTAAGCATGTTTTTCACAGCATAAGTCTGAATCCGTTAAGTCATTTATCTTGATCCATCTTGATCAAACTAGCTTCTCTTTAACTTAAATCTCTCTTCAAACATCACTCATGCGTCGCAGTTTTGATCCAACATAGATTCCAGTATTTTGGCCAAACTATAAAAATACCCTTTCATGACTGGATCTTCATCTTCTATTATAAGCAATTACTATGCTTGCCACGTGTAGGTTCACCATTGGCTTACCATGCATCGGTAAGTCTCTTCCGCTTCGATTCCACCGGACCACACCTCATTTGGACCGACCAAGCCATATGGTGCAAACCCGCCGTTTGGACTCGTCTTCAATATTTTTCGTCTTTCTTATGACATACTTGAGCTCACCATCTCACCCCGCATCCTCGATTATTTTGGGCATCAGCTCCTCTCTAAGCGTAACCCCAATTCTCGTCGTTGACCATGGTGACTCCAAGCATTCCTGCACATCAAAAGACAAAAAAATTATTTTCGGATACAAATTCTTTATAACTTAACCCACGTTAGCCAAAAATATGCATCATACAATCTTAATATAATAACCCAGGTCACCCAACTCAATCCATGACTCAAAACCTAAAATCCTCAATTTCTACCTAAAATAGAAAACAATCTAGATAATATGCTATCTTTGCAAAATCAAATAACCATTCCATAAAAGTTACAATAATTTATCATAATATTATTTTAAACCTTCTATCATGGTCTTTCAATTCTATTAACCAGTCCTCAGCATGCAGTACAATCTGTACTGTGATAACAATATAGTAGGGCCAAGAGGGTAGTTGAGATACCCCAATCACATACGTAGGAGTAGCCTAGTTTCTCACGCCTAATGCATGCCATCGGCGCACAAGGTGTAGTTATTATGTGGTTAGAGCTGCAGTTTGCTTACCTGAAACTCAACTTTAATGTGCACGGTCTTACGTTATTCGAGTTCTTAGTATCCTAACGACTTTTTAAGGATTTTACACGAGTTGTCGCTGACAAGTGGTTTGGTGAAGCAGAGTACCAGTGTGCAGAGTGCAAGGTGTAGTAGCTGTTCAATTATTGATTTCCTAGAAATGAGGAGGAGAGAACGGAAAAATATTTGGCTGTGTGCATCCGTACAAACATGCGAATCAGGTGGGCGGCTGCCTTGCTTGACTGCTTCTGTTTTCCTCGGGAGGGCAGTTGACGCATCTCAATCACCTGGTTTGTTTAAGTTAATTCCTTGATTACGTAACACCTCAGTCTAACCTTTAAATTTAGAATGCTACTACATAACACTCTACTTTGCATCCATCGCTATTAGATTTCAACAGCATCTGCTCTAGATATATATCAATAAAACGGTAAACAACATACGTTTAACAATAAGCATTAAAATGGTTGTGTCATAAACAAGAGTAGACATGTCACAGTTAAAACTTAGGTCATTTGCGCCCAAGAACGCTCAAGACCATGCAACCGGGAGCATACTATAATATAAAAGTGATAAACAACATAAAGCATGCATATGGAAATAGCACTGGCAAAGGAATATCATTCCCTACTTTAAGCAAAAATGGATTGACCACATCCCACGCAAACCTGTAACAATTCTAAAGCAACCTAAATTATCAAGAACTTAAACACGAGTACTAAGAGGATAACTAAGCTGTTAATTAATCAGTGCGGTACAAAAGTATTACTCTCATTCCATACATTCCGTCAATCAGGGTCACCTCAAATAATCAATAAAACAAGAGTGAGTTCAAGACTCAACAGGTACATAGTAAAACAGTGGCATCAACACAACAATTCAGTAAATCACATATCTGTGCACTGTAAATCATAATATTTGTAATTGTATCACTATCTCCTTTCTTTTTCTTTTATATAAAGCAATGCGATGCGTCTATAATTGTAGCTTATAGCGGTATAGCGGAGTATTCACCTATCGTTGAACCACTCTTGCCCCCCATCCTCTTTCATACGGTGTCTCAACCTCCACTTCTATAGAGTGCCTACCAAGATAATTCTTTATCTTCCCATTGCCATAGGATGCCTACCTAAGGTAGTCATGTGCAAGAATGCAATGCACAATGTAACATTCTTCCAATATTAACATTTAACCGTAAGCATCGCTCATCATGGTATAATCAAAATGTAATAAGAGATATCATCTTATAAAATGCTGTAAAAACATGGCATAGAAGAACAAGTATCAAGCATAGAAGAACAAGTATCAAGCATCCATCATAATCTACTATTCTAGCATATACTTGTCTGTTTAATCTCATGAGTGATGTGTGGATGGCACTGATCCTGAACCTCTACCAAGATGACCAATACTTCATTTCAAAACATGCCACAACAATATAAACTCACAAACAAAACAGCATCACTCCTTTGTTCCTCTTGGGATAGCGGTTTCACAATTTTATAACCATTTTTATCCACCACAGATTGTACTAAAAGATGACATCATGAATATCTACGTCAAGTTCTCTACAACATTTCATTTAATGCCAAAAATTGGTTATATCATCAACTAAGGTTAAAGCGCAACACAATATGACTGCTGCAACTAGTAGAGGATTATAGAATAACAGACTTTGAAAACTCATACAAAATCCATACCTTAACCAAACTGGGTGGTTAAGCACTATGTTGAAATCTTAGAAAATTACCTACACAATTCTAGTTACTCCACAGACCTAATTCAGTGATATACATGGTTTTATCCACCAATTACTGTGGAATCTCCCAACTGCGATAGTCTGCGGGACAATAGACTTCTGAAGGCCATAACTTGCAATTTACTCAATAGATTTTAGTGTTCTTGAGCTTGCTGTAAAGATAGAAAAGTTATCTACAACTCTATAGAATATCACCTTCTCCGATTCAATCTCTAGATACCCTAAAAATTTGATTGATCCAAACTGTGCAAACCAGAGATCCAAAAGTCACTAATCCCCTAAATTGAGACTAATTACAAGTTAAGGACTCTCCAAATCACAAGCCAAAACCATCTGGAACTTAATATTGAGCCTATAGAAAAAAGAATTGGAGTTGTTACCCACAAATTAAATGAAGACAATTATGTGAGGAACAACAACAAAATCCCTCCTTTCTCCCCTTCACCCTTCCTTCTCCTCCTACCTTATCCTTCCTCTTACTTCCTTGCTGCAGCAGCACAACATGGCTGAGTAGCAGCACTGGGTGACAGTGGCAATGCTGGGCGTTGCCAGTGGCAGCGGTGCACAGGGCCAGGAGCAGTGCAGGCAAAGGCAGTGCTCGGCGTAGGTGGAAGAAGAGCAGGTAGGAGCGACAATGGTAGCAGCAAGTAACATCAATGGGGATGGAGATGAGGGTGAGGGAAAGGATAAGACTGCTTTCTTTTCCCCTGGTTTAACCTTATGTGGGGTGGTATGGGCTAGGCCGGCTCGGGTTGGGTTGGTCCATCCGCCCCTCTTCTCTTCTTTAATTTTTTCTGGTATTATATTAGTTCCTTATCAAGTCATTAGGCACGTAACTACGTGTCAATACAGTCCATGCAGTACCGCTAGATTCATCAAATCCTCTACCATTGTTGATAACTAGCTCTAAAACTACCAAAGAAAAGAAGAGCTAGGGCTAAAGCTAGAAAGGATTATTGGTATATTTTCTAACAAAGAAAAAAAGAAAGTATCACTATTAGGGCATTTGAAATGGTTAGAGTTTATAGCTTTTGGCTAGAGCTTTTTTCTTTGGAACAGTAGTGACTGGAAGTGGAAGCAGCTGAAAGTGAGAGGTGTTTGATTCAGCTGGAGTCTTTAACTTTTGGCTAAGCTGATTTGGCAGAGCTAATTCAAATAGGGGGCACAATCCAGTCAACCAATGATGCCACTATTGCCCCATCCCTTCTCCACTATTGATCAAAGTAGCAGCAGCATAATAGCAACCTCTCCAATCCATCTGCCCCAGTGCATGCCACCTCCTCAACCCAGTTGTCATGCTGAAAGCCAGTGAGCACTGTCACTATTTCTCAAACCGCCACTCCCATCTGGTGCAATTCCTTGTCCACTTTGCTTCTCCCCAAAAATTGGGTTTCCTCTCATCCTCCCCACACCCCTACGATCCCGTTAGGACGCTCATTCATAAACATCGTCGCTAAAGCCTTGCTGAAGCTAGCCGCGTCATCTGCCTACCGACCTGCCATGCCTTGCTCATGTCACCACGATCACCTGGTGATGAATTCCTCCGTGCCCACTCCTAAGCCTCCCCGCTGCGCTAGCCTGTCGCCAGCGAATGCCTCCACTCCACCATGGGCATCACTGTCGCTGGCCCTCATCGTCGCGCCCCAAATCAATCCATCACCACCAGATGCTTCAACGCATTCATGCCATGCTATGTGCACTCCATTCAAGCGGGAGGACTTACCGAAGTCCCGGCCAACTATGTTCTCTCTTCCATGTCTGTCGCCCCTAACTGTCTCGTTTTGACTGAAGCCCTCTTTCCCCTCACCCTAAAACACCAACAAGGATTCTCAGCGTACAGAAAACATGTTGTGCTCGCCCTCACTTCACAGCTCCACTACTATAGCTCGCCGTTGCCCCACATCTGTAGTGGCTCATGTCTTCCCCACACCATGTGCCGGGGAGACGAAGCGCAATGTGCCCCTTGGGCTCGCTCTTTTGCGCATCTAGGGAGGAAATGGGGGGAGGGATAGGCAGTGGCGTGGAGGGGGGAGTTAGCGGCGGGGGAGGCGGGTCACAGAGGGGGAGGTGGCACACGGGTATAGAAGATACAGCCGTACGCTCAGGTAAAGAATAGGCATATGAGAGAAGAAGCTAGACGTAGAGTTGAAGCCGTTTTAAGAAGCGGTTTTCAAAAGCCAGGTGTTTGATTCGAGATTTTTCAAACGGCCCTATATCTTAGGAGCTTATCACTTGCATTGACCATGAGTATAGTGCAAATGCCACGTCCACGTCGTTTCTTAACAATAACAGAGGAATCGAATCAAGAATTTTGTAGAACTCATGGATCACTTATCACTAGTGTGAGCACCAAAAGCTATTCTTTAGTGCTTGAGCAAAAGGAAAAAAAGAGAAACCACGTACACTAGTTAACAAAGAGTAATTCATATACGTACCGTCACTGGTTTAAAAGGAATAATGTAGCAGCCCTGGTGGAGCTTAGAGACTAGAGTATGCCATACTGGGCCGAATTTTCGTCAGATTTGATACTGTTTTGAATCGAAATTATAAAAATAGTCATCTACTAGTGGAGTAATTTTCTCATAATTTTTTCTGGTCTGATTTTTCTCGAAAATTGCACTTACTACTATAGTAAATGTAATTTTCGAGAAAAATTCAGAGTGGTAAAAATTGTAGAAAAATTATACAATAAAGTACATTGTATTGGGATGCTCTAAAAAATTATTATTTTTTGAGCTCATTTGATATATTTAAAAATTCATACAAAGTGTCCATTTAAATAATTTTTTCTAAAAGTTTGCTATAGTACGTAAATATTATAGCAAGTGTACCTGACGTAGTCTCCAAACATACCAGGACACCTCGCGCACTCCTCAGCGAAATTTTTTTTGCTTTTTAGTCTAAATTTTGAAAGTTTTTTACAAATAGACCCCTAGGGAAAAGATTTACAAAAATGGACCCCTCACACGGCGCCACACCCTTTAGCGCCGAGAGTACATATCACGGCGCCATGGCCTTTTGGCGCCGTGTTATGACACGTAGGATGCCACGGTGGCGTAGCACGGCGCCAAAGGTAATGGCGCTGTGGTACGTAACATCGGCGTTAAAGGGTGTGGCGCCGTGCTTTGGGACTTAAGCCCGAGCACGGCCCCCTACCCCTCTTTCCCCAAACACACCCGAATGCACACAGCGCCGCCGCCTCCGCTCTCCCCCTCCAAATCCGGGCATTTGGGTTGATTTTTCTCGAGATTTTTGTTGCAAATTGGTCAAGCAAGGTGAACTCCCTCCCCTCCCTTGATTTTTTGCAATATATGTGATTGTTTTGAGGTACATTTCGAAGGGGAAGATTTGAAACTCTACACAAAATGTAGTTGAATTTGTCTCGGATTTAGGTTGGATTGATGTTGAATATGCGTATGTAAGAGTAGTTATGGGTGTAGATTCGTTTTTAGGGTTTGATTTTAGTGAGATCGATGAATCCATGTGCTAGGTTTAGGGTTTAATATGAATTTAGGGTTTGATATGATTGTAGTGTTTCATATGAATACATATGAAATTGTTGAATTAGGCTTTGATTAATCCATGTGCTAGATTCGTTTTTAGGGTTTGTTATGATTTTAGGATTTGATATGAATGCATGTGGAATTGACGAATTAGGGTTCGATATATTTTTAGGGCGTAGATTGGGTTTGTAGAAGTGCGGAATGTCATAGAGAAATTTGCGATTATTGAGATTTTGTTATTGCGGCCGATTGGACTGAAGTTCGTTTGCTTGTTGTATTATAGATGGATAAGCTGATGAGTTTGCACCATGGTGGAACTGTGAAGAGAAACACAAATGGGGGTGTTGATTTGGAGGGCATAGAAGAGACCACGTTGCTATTTAGTTCTCGTCCGTCGTATGGTGAGATCATTTGTCGCTTGAAAGAGACGCTGGGATGGACAGATGAGCATGGTGATGTCGTTATGCAAGGATTGATTGATGTTGGGTCGTCAAAGGGGCCGCGCATAAAGAAGATGGTTTCGATTGGCAGCGACGGCGAATGGGATAACTATGTGGCTGTCGTTTTGGACTCAGAGGTCAGAGCACTTGAGTTGTTCATGCGGATGGTGGTGAGAGATCCATCACCTCCAAGGGCTGCATTCGATCTCACTGACTCACCGTTGGTTGGGTCACCGGCTCATGAAGAGGTTGAGGTGCAAGTTGAACCCTCGGCTGAAGTATGTGAGGTTCCATTGACTCAGGTAGAAGCTGACTCTGAGGATGTTGATGTCCAGTCTGTTGGTGGATTCGATGAGGAGACAGTATTTGAGGAACCCATGGTTTGTGTAGCATCTAACAGGGTGGATGAAGAGTTTGCGGGAGACGAGGCTGCTTATGAGGATGCGAGGGCTGTGGACTCAGATGATGATAGGCCGGTCCCAGGTTTGACGTCCAGCGAAATTGAGCTGTTGAGAAGAATATTTCCTGGCCGTGATCCGCTGGTGTTCGATTACAATGATCTAAGCAACGCACATATGGCTGTAGCGGATGGAGGGCAAACGCAGAGGGACAAACCTAGGCCTCGGGCTAGTATCATGGGAGGAGCAGTCGATGGCGGGCGACGTTTCTTCCGATGCCCACACTCTGGGGTAGAAATTGCTAATAGTACAATTTTCATTACTACTTATGGAGCCTCCTTGTTAATCGTTCTTTCCCGCAGATGGCGAAATGCGACTTCTCCCACTGGATCGACCCTCCTCATCAACTGTATATTGCCAACTACGTGAATACATTATGGTATCGAATATTTGAGTTGGAGGAGCGAATCGAGACTCTCAACGAAGAGAACAACGACCTTCGCTAACAGATGCAACGCGAGAGGGGCAACGAGGAGGCTGTGAACATAGGAAGCTCGTATGATCCCACATGTTGCTGCGCGAACCCTAGCTGCATATGTGTGTGCCACTACCACGACGGCCAGCCACGTTCGAGGCGGCCCCCTCAGCAACACTCCATGTGGGTGCCACTAGGCTCGTTTGACATATAGTCAATGAGATGTACGATTGTACCTTCTACCATTATGTACGCTCTCTATGATATGGACCAGAGAGAGTGATTAAGCTAGTAATATGTTATCTTTATTTTCTTGTGTTTGTTGTTGTGTTCATGGTGTGTTGCCAGGACTGATGCTTTGATTTAATTTCTTGCTTGTAGTACTTTCTATATTTTCTGTATGTGCGCCGTGCCATTCCCATGTTCATGATGAAGTTTATTTTAATTATCTCCTCATCTTTTCGCATTTATTTTTTTCACGTGTTCAATATCACTTTCTTTCCTTTCGTCCAATTGTTCCTATCACAGTTGTCCTAAAAAAATATCATTACATTTCTTCCAATAAAACAACATAACATGATCGCAAAATGTTATTGCCAGTTGATCATATTTTTCACGGTCAGCAATGTACGAAATTCACAAATAGCTCATTCATTACTTCACACAAAATTCGTTCCTACTCTACCAAACAAAATTTTTAATTTTCGTAATTACAACAATATTACACAAGCAGTAAACTGGACTCTACATAAAATTCTTATTTTTCAAACATCATTTAATATATCCAAAATTAATTTTTTCCTAAATATAACTTCACAAATACATACGAATTCTATACCATAGATTTAGGAAACCCTAAAAGAAAACTAATCGGGCCAAATCAAGTCTCAATATACAAAACAGCATACAATGTACATATACATTCAAGTCTCAATAACGTAGAACAACATCAATTGATATTCCGTCAAATAAATAAACACGATACATAGCATTACGACACAATATCATAAAATATTTCACAGATTCTAAAAACATAAATAGGTCCACATACATAGTTCATAAATTCTCAAAACATACATATACGTCCACATCAAACATACATATTAATAACCTACTGAGTACATCGAGGCCACTTCCCCTTCCTTTGAGCATCAGGGTACTCCTTAAGAGCTGCCTTGACACGTCGCGCTCTCTCTATCTTCTTCTTCCTTTCACCCTTGAGCCTTGCCGCGGCCCTCCTACGCTCCTCCTCGCGGTGCTCCCTCGTGGCCTCCTCCTGTTTCATCTCCCTTTCCCACCTATCCTTTCTTTCTTCATCCCACTTCTTGGTGGCGTTAAGGTACTTCTTGTTATACTCAGCGATCTCGGTGTTAATCCACTGCTCAAAATCACAAAGCGGTGGAGGCTCCTACAGATGTACGCATTCGTTACACCAACAGGATTAAAACCAAATCGATGAATCAACAATACAACATACCATCTTGCCGAGGATGATGGCGCCATGTGACGGATCGAACTCCCAGTTGCCGCACATCCAGTACCTCTGCCTATATGTCTCCGGTTCGTCCGACCTCTCGACCTTGCAAGGATCGCCACAAAAACACATCGGCACGGCAACATCGGGTGGAGGTGGCAAACGGGTGAAACCCATCACAACCTAAAACGCAAAATTAATAAGACAATTACAAACAAGTATCTATCATTGTTACCTAAATCAAACCCTAAATCAAACCATAAAAACGAATCTACACCTACAACTATTCTTATATTACGCATACTCAACGCTAATCCAACTTAAAACCGAGCCAAATCGAACTAATTTTATCTAGAGTTTCAAATCTTCCCTCCACGAAATGTACCTCAAACACAACATATCTATTGCCAAAAATCAAGGGAGGGGAGGGAGCTTACCTTGCTTGGTCGATTTGGAAGCAAAATTGCGAGAAAAAACAACGGATTAGCGTGGATTTGGAGGGGAGAGAGTTGGGGGGCGGAGCTGTGTTTACTCGGGCTAAAGAAGGGAATGAGGGCGTGGGGGGCCGGGGGGGGGGGGGGCGTGCTGGGCTTAAGTCCCAGATAACGGCGCCACGTCTTTTAGCGTCGTTGTTGCATAGCACGGCGCCATAACCTTTGGCGTCGTGCTACGCCACCCTGACTCCTACGTGGTATAGAGCGGCGCCAAAGATCATGGCGCCGTGCTATGTACCCCTGGCGTCATGTGTTTTGGCGTTGTGTCGAGAGTCCATTTTTGAAAATCTTTTTTTCAGATATCTATTTATAAAAAACTTTCAAAATTTGAACTAAAAAACAAAAATTTTGACTCCTCAGCCTCACGAGGTCACTGGCGTAGGCCTCAAATACATCAGAGGGTCTAGATTAAAATTGCTACATAAAAAGAGTTATAATTAAGATTAATTGGTCCTATATGGCCTAGTTGGTCCACGACTCGTTCTCCCCTTTATTACCAGTTTACCTACCTTTTCATTCTCCTTTTGTTTTTCCATTTCCATTTCTCGTTGTTTTCTTCTGCTGCTGTCTCTTTACCTACCTTTTCATTCTTCTCCTTTTTTTTTCATTTCCATTTCTCGTTGTTTTCTTCCAGCTCCTCTTCTGCTGCTCTCTCTCGTGGGCCGCGTGTAAAGCCACTCTCTCCTCCTATATCCCCACCACCTCACTACCCACTTCAAGAGGAGGATTTCGGCAGTTGCTCGCAGTCTCGCACCCAAAAAAAAGGCCGTGTATTTCACTCACTGGAATTCTTCTGCGTATATATCTGAAAGGAGAGCAGAGCAGGAGGGAGGGAGAAAGGGAGACTAGTTCCGGGGAGATCAGAGGGGTGCCTCCATGGCCTACAAGGAGGGAAACCTCGACGCCGTCCTCAAGGAGTCCGTCGACTTGGTAATAACCTGCTCTTGGGATGGTGGTTATTGCGAGTGTAGTGTAGTGTATGGACAAGGCTGCATCTGGGTGTTCTTGGTTTGTTCATGGTTTGTAGCACTCTTAGTGGAAAGTGGTATGTGGTTGTGGTTTATTGGGTTGCAGCATTGCAGGGTGGCAGACTGGCAGAATTGGTGTTTGTTGTTGTTAGCTTCTAGGATTTTGCGGGTCATGCGAGGAATGGGCGTATGTTTTGTGGGTTCCTCGTTTTCTAGAGATAATTAGTTCGCTCACGTTCTGTTGTTCTAGGATATTGGTTTCATATGTTCTAGGATTATATGGGTTCCAGGACTTCTTGCATATGCTAGTAGTTCCTAGAGTCGATGGGTTCATGAAGTGCTTGGTGAAATGCGAAGCGGCTGTTAGGTGGTTAATTGACTTAATTCTTGTTCGGTTGCCGGGATGGGTGGCGAAATTCGCATAGTTTCTTGTGCTTGTTTGTTAATTCCAGAACTCTGGGTGACATTCTTGGAGTACTGAATACTGATTCTTTCTTTATTATTGTTACTTATTTTAGTGATTCATGTTCTTGCTACTCTTTCTGATCATAAGTATCCCCTAGCTGAGTAGGATAAGAGTTTTTTTGGTTTCATGGAGATGTTGATGTCTTCCTTTTATTTTTCCCCGCTCGTTTCAGCTTTTTTTCAGCTTCAGCTTCTAGCTTCAGCCTTTTTTTTTCACTATTCAGTAATTTATCTTTTTCTGAATTGTTTTAGATTTTTTGAGCTTTTTTGCATTTTTCTTTTTTTCCCGTGTTCCTTTACATTGTCCGTGATAGGCTAACATATTTTTTCTATTTTTACATTTTTTTTAAATTTAATTATGTCCAAAAAGCTAAATCAACTACAGTAAAAAAATCCAACTACAGTGAAATTTCAACCAAAAGTCAGAAGCCATCGCTAAAACGATCACCCCCTTAGGCCATTCAACGATTGGTTAAATTATGTGCTCATGGTTCTTGTCCTGTTGGGATTGGTCTCTTGGTCCTTGGACTCTGGTTCTTGGTTCGTTGGAATAGTAGGTTGATACTTGCATGTTGAAACTAGAAATATCTTTCTTTTTATTAGGTCTCCAAGGTGACAATTTTGCGTGTTGGTTCTTGGTTACTTTGTTTTCCCGCTTGCTGTTGATGGAACTTGTTTGATTTGTTAAATGCATTTGTTGCAATTTTTTTTCAGGAAAACATCCCAATTGAGGAAGTTTTGGAGAATCTGAGATGTAATCGCGATGGGCTCACTTCCGAGCAGGCGAAGCAACGCCTGGAAATCTTTGGTCCGAACAAGCTCGAGGAGAAAGAGGTCAGGTTTATTTAGCCCATTTGGCCATTTCGTGGGAAATATCTTGTTCTTCCTGGTCTTGGGGGAGCAATAATATTCTCTAATTCATTTATGTTGCGTGTCTAGTTAAGCTGGAATGTTTGATGGCTGCAGGAGAGCAAGTTCCTCAAGTTTTTGGGGTTCATGTGGAATCCACTGTCATGGGTCATGGAGGCTGCAGCTATCATGGCCATTGCATTGGCAAACGGTGGGGTAAGACCTAAGATATCTGACAAAATTTGTCATTTACTCTGTTGTTGTCTTCTAGTTTGATCATGAATGAAGTGTACGCCCTGCTCTTTTAACAGTATATGATATGTGTTATGTCATCAGGGGAAGCCACCAGATTGGCAGGACTTTGTTGGTATCATCACACTGCTACTTATCAACTCAACTATCAGTTTCATTGAGGAAAACAATGCCGGCAATGCTGCTGCTGCACTCATGGCCCGTCTTGCGCCAAAAGCCAAGGTCCTTATTCACTTATACTTTGTGATATTTCACTGTATTCTCCATTTATTATCTTGGTGGAGTCCATTTGAATTGTGAAACTCATGTTGTATTGGTGGCTAGGTGCTTCGTGATGGCCGTTGGACTGAGGAGGAGGCGGCCATCCTTGTGCCTGGGGACATCATCAGTATTAAACTTGGAGATATCATTCCTGCAGATGCCCGCCTCCTTGACGGAGATCCTTTGAAGATTGATCAGGTTCTTTCTGTCGTTCACATTCAAGTCACATTCAGCCTTCGTTTTAAGTTATTTTGGTTTCCTCATCTCATAGTTTGATCTCTTATGTATAGTCTGCCCTGACTGGAGAATCATTGCCAGTCACCAAAGGTCCTGGTGATGGTGTCTACTCCGGTTCAACGGTCAAGCAGGGTGAAATCGAGGCTGTTGTGATAGCAACCGGTGTGCACACTTTCTTTGGAAAGGCTGCACATCTTGTTGACTCCACCAACCAAGTTGGCCATTTCCAAAAGGCAACATTGAGAAGCTTCACATACTTTTGTGTCTGACATTGTTATACATTTGACTGATCACTACATTGTTGCATTCATTATCATGCAATTGATGCAGGTTTTGACAGCCATCGGGAACTTTTGTATTTGTTCAATTGCTGTGGGAATGTTTGTTGAGATCATTGTCATGTACCCTATCCAGCACAGGGCATACCGCCCTGGGATTGACAACCTTTTGGTGCTTCTCATTGGAGGCATTCCCATAGCAATGCCAACTGTCTTATCTGTGACCATGGCAATTGGATCTCATCGCTTGTCTCAGCAGGTTTGCATCTCTTTGGGGACAGTGTCAACCATACTGTGACCAGACCAGAACTTCAGTACTATGTACTGAATTCCTGAGTTTTATTTCTGCAGGGAGCTATAACAAAGAGAATGACTGCAATTGAAGAGATGGCTGGCATGGATGTTCTTTGCAGTGATAAAACTGGAACTCTGACTTTAAATAAGCTCACTGTGGACAACAACCTCATTGAGGTTAAACTTGAACAAACATCTTTTGTTCTCTCACATCTAACCTTAAAGCACTTATTTACTCTTTCTTTTTTGGTCCAGGTTTTTGAAAGAGGAGTGACTCAGGACCAAGTAATTCTGATGGCTGCTAGAGCATCCCGAATGGAAAATCAAGATGCTATTGATACTGCAATAGTTGGGATGCTAGCTGATCCAAAAGAGGTATATTTATTTGTTGAATATGATTGGGATACCTATCTTGTTTATTTAATGAAATGAATGACCGGCAACATTCTCTCAGGCACGTGCTGGTATTCAAGAGGTTCATTTCCTGCCATTCAACCCCACTGACAAAAGAACTGCGTTGACATACATTGATAGTGATGGAAAGATGTACCGTGTTAGTAAGGGTGCACCAGAGCAGGTATAAAAAAAATGACTGCACATAGTTTCAGAAATAATTGTCCAAATTTGTAATTTGCATCATGGTGTTAGTGTTTCCACAAATTGACCTGCAGATTCTAAACCTGGCCCACAACAAGTCGGAGATAGAACGAAGAGTCCATGCTGTAATTGACAAGTTTGCAGAACGTGGACTTCGATCACTTGCTGTAGCATATCAGGTGAGCAAAGTTCTTAGGATACTCCTTCACAATGCAGCTGAAGTTTGTAAAACCATAGTTTTCTGAATATGTTTGGGCTACTGTAAATTAGAGAGTACCCAGAGTTAAATTATGGTAAAGTTTCTTGAACAATTGTTGTTCCTGGGTTAGTCTACCACTCAGGCCAGCATAAGGGATACCTGGCTAACACCATTATATCCCCCAGTTTTGTTCATATCTTGCTTCTTTTCTCTCTTTGTGCTCACATTTTGAGCAAATGTTGTTTCAATGATGGTTGTTCCCTTCTGTCTTGTAGGAAGTGCCAGACGGAAGGAAAGAGAGTCCAGGTGGGCCATGGCACTTCGTTGCTCTCATGCCACTATTTGATCCTCCAAGGCACGATAGCGCAGAAACAATTCGAAGAGCACTTAACCTTGGTGTGAATGTGAAGATGATCACAGGTACACTTCCAATTGAATCCTTAGTATTTTTCTCAATTCTGAAACAAATCCAATTTCAATTTCGATACCATGCCTTATCCTATTCATTAAAAAAGGGACAAAAGTAAATTATTATCTTGGGGTTATGGTCTTTATTGTGGTAAGAGGGTAGTCAGTATCCATTTGTTATATACGATGCATCGGAGTTACGAGAATCCTAATCTACTACATGGAGAACAGACAGCATGAGTGTGCAGTACTGCAATCAGTCCAATCAGGAATGCATGGTCGTCATGAATCATAAATGTGAAACTGAATTTTTTTCAGGAGAAAATGAAACCATCCATTGCTCTTCTGTCTTTGTTTGGGGGACCTAATCATCAACATAATAACCAGACTGTCAGGAGTGTGGGTCTTGGGCCCAAGGCCTAGTCAGGTTATAATTAGAGATTGATTTCTGTTTGAGTTAGAGATTAGATTCCTTTTGTTAGAGATATAATTAGAGATATGATATGAGTTGTTATATTTGTTAGAGATATAATTGGGATTAGAATCTATCTGTTAGGGGACTCATCTATATAAAGAGGGTCACCGCATGCTATCAAGGAATCAATCAAGAGAAATATTCTAGTTTCCCTCATCTAGTCTCTCCCTCTCATCTCTACGCCGACGTCATCCGACCATCTTCTTGGTGGTGTTTACCCGGGATCATGACAACTAGTGTCAGGAGTGTGGGTCTTAGGCCTAAGGCCCAGTCAGGTTATAATTAGAGATTGATTTCTATTTGAGTTAGAGATTAGATTCCTTTTGTTAGAGATATAATTAGAGATATTATATGAGTTGCTATATTTGTTAGAGATATAATTGGGATTAGAATCTATCTGTTAGGGGACTCATCTATATAAAGAGGGTCACCGCATGCTATCAAGGAATCAATCAAGAGAAATATTCTAGTCTTCCTCATCTAGTCTCTCCCTCTCCCTCTACGCCGACGCCATCCGACCATCTTCTTGGTGGTGTTTACCCCGGTTTATGACAACTTGGTATCAGAGTAGTCGATCCCTTCCCACGACTTCTGCTACCATGGTTTATGACCCAGCGATCTACCATCAGATGGCAACCCTGAGGGACATGGCAACCCTGATGGACGATATGAGCAAGAACGTGAATAAATTAAAGGAAGCCCTTGAGAATCTGATGAAGAAGCGACAGGAGAAAAAGAAGGCCGACGCCCTTCAGCCGCCGCCGACCACACCGGCCGACGCTCCTCAAGCCACCGCTCCAGATCCGCCCGGCGATGTCAGGAGTGTGGGTCTTGGGCCCAAGGCCCAGTCAGGTTATAATTAGAGATTGATTTCTATTTGAGTTAGAGATTAGATTCCTTTTGTTAGAGATATAATTAGAGATATGATATGAGTTGCTATATTTGTTAGAGATATAATTGGGATTAGAATCTATCTGTTAGGGGACTCATCTATATAAAGAGGGTCACTGCATGCTATCAAGGAATCAATGAAGAGAAATATTATAGCCTCCCTCATCTAGTCTCTCCCTCTCCTCTCTACGCGGACGCCATTCGGCCATCTTCTTGGTGGTGTTTACCCGGGATCATGACAACTAGTGTCAGGAGTGTGGGTCTTGGGCCCAAGGCCCAGTCAGATTATAATTAGAGATTGATTTCTATTTGAGTTAGAGGTTAGATTCCTTTTATTAGAGATATAATTAGAGATATGATATGAGTTGCTATATTTGTTAGAGATATAATTGGGATTAGAATCTATCTGTTAGGGGACTCATCTATATAAAGAGAGTCACCGCATGCTATCAAGGAATCAATCAAGAGAAATATTCTAGTCTCCCTCATCTAGTCTCTTCCTGTCCCTCTACGCCGACGCCATCCGGCCATCTTCTTGGTGGTGTTTACCCCGGTTCATGACAACTTGGTATCAGAGCAGTCGATCCCTTTCCACGACTTTTGCTACCATGATTCCTACGACTCGTCCTCTTGCCGAGTCAATGGCCATGATAAAAGCTAGCATTGATAAGATGGCCAGCTACAACAAAGAGTGGGCGGACGACTACCTCAACATGTATGCCTTCTTTGAGAAGATCTTAAAGGAGCGAGAGAAGGCGCAACCGGCCGCTCCGCAGGCCGCTGCTCCATCAAGCACGCCGACCGACCCCCGCCGCGAGATCAGGTCAACGGCAAAAACGACAACTCCCTCGCCAAGGTCGCCGACCACGTCGAGGAGATTGCGCCGGCAGTCCAACTGGGAGAAGAACGCCGGTCAGACCGGGCGGAGAACGCCGGTCAGACCAGAGAATCGAGGTTGGCGCGGTCGACCGCGATCGAGCCGGAACAGAGCAGCGAGAGAGCGGAGCTACCGCGAAAGGGGGCGCGCGCGCATCGCCGCCGCGAGGCCCCGGCGCCCGGCCGTGCCGCTATCTCCACCGTGGCCGTCTCTCCGCGCGCCGCCGTATCTCTGGCTATCCCACCGTCTGCGCCGCTCGGCGTCCGAGTTCGTGCCCAGAGACGCCCGACCACCGCCGCTCCAGATCCACCTCCGGCCGGGCCCCCCTCCGCCGCGTCGTCGCCGTCGCCGCCACTCCACTGCGCAGCCGCCGCTCGCGCCACCGCTCCGCCGACCGCCCGTCCGTTGGCCGCCACCACTCGGTGCCGTCGCCCGCCTCCTGCGCTGCCGGCCGCCGCCGCCCACCTCTACTCACGCCGCCGCCGCCTCTCTGCGGGCCGTCGCCTCTTCTTGAGGCCGCCTCCTCTCCCGAGGCCGCCGCCTCGAGTCTTCTCTGGGCGCCGCTCGGATCCGCTCCCAGCCGACTCGCCGCCTTCCCGGTCGCTTCTCGTCAACGAGCCGCCTCCTCGCCGGCCAGCCGCCTCCCCGCCGACCGACCGACCGCGCCCCCCCCCCCCCGAGCCGCCTCTCCAAGCGCCCCTGTGAAGCTCCGCCCCCTGTGAAGCTCTGCCCAGGATATGAGATATTTTATTAGTAGGCAAGGCATGGCAAAAAAAAAAACAAAAAAAAGAAAAAAGAAAAAAGAAAAAGACAAAAAGACAAAAAAAAAACAACAAAACAAAATTTTGCTGGCATCGTTTAAACCCTGTTCCGCTTGGATCGAGTCGGTTGTCTCCATCCGCTGCAGAACTCCGCCATCGTTTGTCTCCTACGCCTAGCAGCTCGAGGACGAGCTGCATGTCCGAGAGGGGTGTAGTGTCAGGAGTGTGGGTCTTGGGCCCAAGGCCCAGTCAGGTTATAATTAGAGATTGATTTCTATTTGAGTTAGAGATTAGATTCCTTTTGTTAGAGATATAATTAGAGATATGATATGAGTTGCTATATTTGTTAGAGATATAATTGGGATTAGAATATATCTGTTAGGGGATTCATCTATATAAAGAGGGTCACCGCATGCTATCAAGGAATCAATCAAGAGAAATATTCTAGTCTTCCTCATCTAGTCTCTCCCTCTCCCTCTACACCGACGCCATCCGGCCATCTTCTTGGTGGTGTTTACCCTGGTTCATGACACAGACAGTAGCCTCCCAAGTCTTGGACTGCACAGGCCGCTGCCATTTGTTCTACACCGTAGTGAATCCCATTCTGAGAGTGGCGTGAGCAATCTGGCTGTAGGCTACAACGTTCAATGGAACATATTAGTGGAGAAAACACAAGATCTTAGCAATTGAACATAATTGAGTCACTGCATTTTTTTGAGACGAGAGTTACTGCATGCACTATGGTTGCCTATATTCCTACTTTGTTTTCATATGCATTTCTTTACACATCGTCCCTATAGTTTTCACCATGGTCATGTGAATTTCTATATTTCCTTTGGGCAAACATGTGTGATATGCCGGAATTACATCACTGATAATAGTTTGTCATTACTTATTAAGTTCCTATTTAGATTCATTGACTGGCAGTACAAAAGCTCTATATCATCGCACAAAAGCCCCAAACATCATCTTTTAAAAAAAACTTTTCCAAAATTTAGCGAAACAAAACATGTGGTTGTTCAAGTTTTCAAAACCCTTTCATCATTGAAGAAATGCATCCAATTACAACTCTGATATGATGTTTATAATGCCGCTTTCTTGGTTTGTTTGTTTTTAGCCAAATCCCGATGCATTATTTTTTCTGTTATTTGTGCTGAAAGTATCCCTTAAAAAATTGTGTCGTAAATGATGTGGCCAAACGGGAAGAAGCAGCAACGATAAGCGAGATCGCCCTCGTCACCGGCAAGGCTTGCCCTTGCCACCGAGGAGGCTCTGATTAGGCGAAACTGGACTTAAGGTTCTTTCTTATTGCCTTCTCAAATCATCCTTGGCTACCTTTATAGCACAGGTGCCATGTACAAGGAAAACCGAATCCTTCTCCTAGACGTAGAGACATAGACTTCCTAATATTATACTATTACTAAGAATGCTGCTAAGTTTACTAAGGCCATACCTGATACGGATTGCTATCCCTATTCTGATTCTGCTTCGGACGGGCCTGTAGCCGTGCGGCAGACGGACTCGTTGCTTGTTCTGTTTGGATTGCCGTTGCTGCTGTGCAGTCCTGTAGCTTGTCCAGGATTTGCCGGAGCTACCGATGTTGACACTGATGGTTGAGCCGATCGTTGCTGGCTTGCTGCTAACGTTGCTGGTAGGTCTTGCTCACAAATGCGTCGATAACATTTCCCCCCTCCTTATGAAACAGCTCGTCCTCGAGCTGGAACAATGGGTAGCGTTCTTTGAACATCTCAACACGCTCCCAAGTAGCCTCAGCCGAAGAAGACCTTCGCCATTATACCAGGACTTCCCAAATTCCGCGATTAAGGCATGCTCGAACAATGCTGCTAGGAGAAGGGACCACACGGCTGTGAACAAAGTCAGGAAGAACGGCCGGTTTGGCAGGAGGGGTGCCTTCAAATTTCTTGAGGGCCACATGAAACACATCATGAATGCGTGCACGGTCAGGAAGTTTGAGACAGTAAGCAACCGCCCCGATTCGTTCAACCACTTGAAAAGGCCCATAAAAACGTGATGACAACTTTGAAGATGACCCATCTTTGATAGTAACAGCCGAGTGATGGTGCAAGCATAGCCAAATCCACTCCCCAATGGCATAAATGATGTCTCTATGCTTCTTGTCATGTTATTGCTTCATGTAAGACCGCACGAGTAGCAAATGTTCGCGGATTTCTTCCAAAAATTCATCTCTATCCTTGAGCTGCCGATCCACCGCGGCCACCCGAGCTGAGCCTGATTCATATGATAGCAAAGTTGGAGGATCCTGATCGTAAACCACACGGAACGGTGTAGTCTTTAAGGATGTTTGGAACGAGGAATTGTAGCAATATTCCGCTCACGACAGCCATTGCAGCCACTGTTTTGGTCGATCGCTAGAAAGACAATGAAGATACATGACAATTATGCGGTTGACGACCTCTGTATGCCCATCGCTCTGTGGATGAAACGCCGAACTGAGCTGCAGCTTAACACCCGCAAAGCGAAACAAGTCAAATCAAAAATTGCTAGTGAACACTGGGTCACGATCACTAACAATGGAGGATGGGATGCCGTGCAGACAGACAATGTCGTTGAAGAAAACATGAGCAACCAAGCTAGCGGTGTAAGGATGACCCAAAGCAATAAAATGAGCATGTTTAGAGAATCGATCAACCACAGAAAGAATAATCGATTTATCGCCGACTTTGGGTAGGCCTTCGATGAAGTCCATAGAGATATCTTGCCAAACCACGCTAGGGACTTCCAATGGCTGAAATAAACCCGTCGGGTGAAGGTGCTTAGTTTTGTTGCGTTGACACAGCGCAACCTTTGACATAGTCGCACACAAGCTTGTTAGCACGAGGGTGATAAAATGTGGCATGTAAGCGGTGAAGCGTCTTTTGAACCCCTTCGTGACCCTGGTCATGTGCATCAGCAAGGATCTGCGGTCAGAGGGAGGAGTCTGTAGGAATGATCTGCGGTCATAGAGCAATAGTCCATCTACCAATGACCACGCAGGCTCGGCAGTGCCAGCTCGGATTTGTTCACACACGGCTTGCAGAGCTGTATCTGTGGCAACATCCTCCCGGATGGATTTGAACAGAGTGAAGGTGGGAGATGATAAAGCCGCAATTGTGACTACAGTGTCGGCCTGCCAATAGAGTGCATCCGCTGCGGCGTTCTGTTGACCCAGCCGGAACTCAACTTTGAAATCGTAGCCAAAAAGCTTACTGACTCATGTATGTTGGGGTATGGTAGAAAGGTGCTGGTCGAGGATGTATTTCAAGCTGTAGTGATTAGTACGAATAGTGAATGTACGCCCCCAAAGGTATGGTCACCAGTGACGGACTGCTTTAACAAGTCCAATTAACTCGTGTTCATAAGCAGCGAGTTTAAGATGGTGCGCGGCGACAGAGCGGCTGAAGAATGCGATTGGTTCGCCCCCCTTGATGTAACAATACGTCGAAGATGGAACCAGAGGTGTTGCAATCCATGGAGAATGTCTTAGTGAAGTCCAGAAGCTGCAAAACCGATCCAGACACAAGAGCAGCCTTAAGAGAATCAAATGCACCAACGCTTCCTCCGAGCAAACAAAGGCTTCTTTCTTAAGCAATTTCGTGAGTGGAGCCACGATCTCGCTGTACGCCTTGATGAATTTGCGATAATACCCAGTCAGACCAAGAAAACCCCACAAAGCCTTCACAGTTGTCGGATGTGGCTAGTTCTCCACCGCCTCCACTTTACTCGGATCCATGGCGACTCCTTGTGCAAAGATAATATGTCCAAGGTAAGAGATGGACTCTACCCCCAAGTGGCACTTAGAGCGCTTGAGGAACAAACTGTGCTGTCGGGGTTGTAGAACTGCTCGGACATGTTGGAGGTGCTCCACCCAAGAAGAGCTATAAATCAAAATATCATCGAAGAAGACCAACACGAAATGGCGAATATAAGCTTTAAGGATATCATTCATTAGTGCTTGAAAGTGGACGGAGCATTAGTCAACCCAAATGCCATCAATAAAAATTCAAAGTGACCTTGATGAGTGCAGAAAGCGGTCTTGGCAATGTCCTCTGGATGCATGCTAACTTGTTGGTAGCCATTGCGTAGATCAACTTTGGTGAAGAAACGAGCTCCTGTCAGTCCATTGAGAAGTTCGTGCACCACTGGAATCAGAAATTTGTCTTTAACTGTCTTGTTGTTAAGTGCCCGATAATCCCCGCAGAAACGCCATGTAGCATCTTTCTTTTGGACGAGCAGCATCGGTGAGGAGAATGCCGAGGTACTTTCCCGAATGATACCTTCAACTTCTCGTTGCATTGTTGTTCAATTTCATCTTTCAACAATTGGGGTTATCGATAAGGGCGTACTGCAATTGGCACCATCCCCGGGAGCAGATGAATGCGATGGTCGCAGTGGCGTTGGGGCGGCAATTCCTGTGGTTCCTCAAATAGATTAGTAAAGTCATCCAAGAGAGATGTCATCAAATCATGCCCGGATACCATAGAGGCCTTCCGTCGGCCGATGGCAGAACACAGCCCCTTCCACATGACTTGATGGTTCATGCGCCAAAATGGCAGTAGTAGTTGCTCGAAGTCCCAGACGATTGGACCCAACATGCGAAGCCACTGGATGCCTAACACCAGACTGAAGCCAGCCACAGGGATGGCATAACAATCAATGCAGAAATCTTCCTCTCCAATGTGTACATGCACGTCAGTCAAACGGCCATTGCACCGGACCCTGTCTCCGTTAGCAACAACCACCTGGAAGGGCTGACCGGAAACCGGCGTTAAGCTGAGGTGGCAAGCTGTCTCCTCAGCAAGGAAGTTGTGCGTAGAACCGGAGTCAATCAAAGCTAGCATCTCTTCACTGTGCAATATTGCTTGAAGCTGCATGGTTTTTCCGGTACGAATAATGTGAATTTAAACTTATTTTCATATCTTCAGGTGATCAGCTAGCGATTGGGAAGGAAACAGGGCGTCGTCTAGGAATGGGTACAAACATGTACCCTTCATCTGCTTTGCTGGGACAGAACAAGGATGAGTCTATTGCTGCTTTACCAGTTGATGATCTAATTGAGAAAGCTGATGGTTTTGCTGGCGTATTCCCAGGTATGTATTGTAATCAATTACAGAAGAAGAATTAAACGGTTGAAAGTGGATAAAAATAAATATAACAGTAAAGTTTGTTCTTTGCCCAGAGCACAAATACGAGATTGTAAAACGTCTGCAAGCACGGAAGCACATTTGTGGAATGACTGGTGATGGTGTAAACGATGCTCCAGCCCTAAAGAAAGCTGATATTGGTATAGCAGTTGCTGATGCCACCGATGCGGCAAGGAGTGCTTCTGATATTGTACTCACGGAACCTGGCCTGAGTGTAATCATTAGTGCCGTCCTTACCAGTCGGGCAATATTTCAGCGGATGAAGAACTACACTGTATGTCAGATGGAAACTACCGGAAGCGCTTTTCTTTCTTTCTTTTTTTGTGCTGGTGTTATTTTGCTAATCCACCTTCACGTTTGCAGATCTATGCTGTGTCAATTACAATACGTATTGTGGTATGTTTTCCTCACTTTTACTTCAGAATTAGATGTTTTAGATTGCCCAAGTGCATTGGCTCCTCCTTTGGTTACATAGTTGATGCTTCTCTTAGGTGTTTGTGATTATACTGTAGGTCAATTATAACTACGCATTCAGTGAAATTCTTTTCCCGTTAACATTGATGATTCCCTATATGATGTTTTAATCTTGATCTGTGAAATTATGTCCATGAATCTTACATGTTTAGTTAGCAGTTAATGCATCTGATTCCTCATATGAGAGTTTGATGATTCCAACAGCTTGGATTTATGCTGCTTGCCCTCATATGGGAGTTTGATTTCCCGCCATTTATGGTCCTGATCATAGCAATTCTGAATGATGGTATATCACTTTCTTATTCCCTCCATCCCTGCAGTGCCTCACAATACTGCAGTAGAATGTAAAAAAAAATCATTTTCATTTTCACCTCCAACCATTTTCTGGTATGAACAGGTACCATAATGACTATATCAAAGGATCGAGTAAAGCCTTCTCCACTACCTGACAGCTGGAAGCTGGCTGAAATTTTCACAACTGGAATTGTGCTTGGTGGATACTTGGCAATGATGACTGTCATTTTCTTCTGGGCTGCATATAAGACTAACTTTTTCCCTGTAAGGAGTACTAAAAATGACAACAAATTTGAATCTTGTTTTCGTTGAAGAAAATCTGACTTTAGCCAATTCCTAGAAAACATTTTGATAAGAAAATGGCTTGTGAAGCTAGTAACTTTAGGACTATTATGTTTCCGTGATTGATTATCAGACTTGCATTGACAAGCTGTTCGATGGAATTTCAGAGGATCTTTCATGTTGAAAGCCTTGAGAAGACAGCTCAAGATGACTACCAAAAGCTTGCCTCTGCTGTATATCTTCAAGTTAGCACCATCAGTCAAGCTCTTATCTTTGTCACAAGGTCTCGCAGCTGGTCATTTGTTGAACGCCCTGGATTTCTACTGGTCTTTGCTTTCTTGGTTGCACAGCTGGTATTCTCGCACCCTTCTTGCTTTGCACTACTTGATAGTTATCTTGTGGGAATACGTCCCACTGAGCAAGTTTTTTCCCCTTCAAATGCAGATAGCTACATTAATCACTGTATATGCTGATTGGGGATTCACTTCAATCAAAGGCATTGGGTGGGGCTGGGCTGGTATCGTGTGGCTCTACAATCTCGTTTTTTACTTCCCACTCGATATCATCAAGTTCCTCATCCGATACACTCTAAGCGGAAAAGCATGGGATCTTGTCATTGAGCAAAGAGTAATGCACACTACATAGTTGACTTGGTCCATACCTACTTAACTGAATTCCGTGCATTTGCTTCTAATGGTCCATTCGGTTTTTACAGATCGCGTTTACAAGGAAGAAGGACTTTGGTAAGGAGGAGAGGGAACTCAAGTGGGCACATGCACAGAGGACACTCCATGGGCTGCAGACACCGGATGCCAAGCTGTTCCCCGAGAAGGCCAACGAACTGAATCAGATGGCCGAAGAGGCAAAACGGAGGGCTGAGATTGCAAGGTAGGACCAAATCCTCAGTAGCCACATGCAAAGAACCCCAATAATACTGCTTTACATGATCTGTCATGCTTTAGTAGGATCTTTATAGTAGCATTAGCCCTTGTTGCATCAATTCTTTGTTACCTGTGGGTATGCTTATCAGGATCAGAAGCATATCTCTTTCCTTGGAATTTCCCACATTGTAGTTGCGTGATTCCAACTTGCTTCTCCTGTATAGTATTCCACGGTAATGACGTAAAGCTAACTATGGGCTTGTTCATGTTACATTGTAGGCTCAGGGAGCTTCACACGCTGAAGGGGCATGTAGAGTCAGTTGTGAAGCTGAAGGGCCTGGACATCGACACCATTCAGCAATCTTACACAGTGTGATAGGCTCATATATCCTGAAAGAGAACTTTTCGCTTCGCTTAAGTATCTGTTTGCTGCGGAGGAACAGTTAGTATTGATAGGTGGTTCTCTTCTGTTTAGTTAACATAACTGCCATAATCAACAATTCAGTATATGCATTCAAAGGGGATTTGATATTATCAGTTCAATCTCTTTCTCCTGTATCTTAGCCTCCTTTTTTCCCCTGAGGTCTCCCGTGTGCAATCAGTGCAGAGTATTGATGCTGGTTTTCAGCAGATTTGTGACGGGTAGGTATTGTCTGCCGCATTTCCTAACGAGCAAGTTCATCAAGATTATGTAAGTGGAACTGGGAACCCTCTTTTTACAGCTTTATCAGCTTGGGAAATCCAAGTTTTAATCAGCAATGCAATTGATGATACCTCATTGTGTAAGATCATGTGGTGGTAACCCTATGTTGATGATGAGTATTTGATATTACAATTCTAGTTATTGTGTTGTTTGAGTTAGATTCTGTATGAATTTGCAAAGTTGCAGTTTGCCATCAGGATTTTAACAGTCTGACCGGCCTGGCAATGGTGGTTTGACTGGTCTTACATCAACGGTCTGATTGGTGGTTATGGAGCTGTCAAACTGGCCATGTGGTGTTCTGGAACATGGACACCAAACACATGTGTATGTACGTTTGTGGATGTTGTACTTGGTATCACTTAAATTAGAGTTCCGAGTTGAAACTAGATAGAGATTAATCGAAATTCCACAAGGTGTCTTCTAGTGCTCTTACGCGGTCTCATCGATCTGTAGTCGGTAGTCTGACCGGCGTTGGGCCAACGGTCAGACCGGTCCCCTATTACCGAGGTTTGATCAGGGTTGACTGAAGCAGTATGACCGACTATTTGTTGGCGGTCGACCAACTCTTGATAAAATGATTGAGCTAATTTGGATTTTGGTTAAGTTTGCTCTCAAGGAGCTTTGGGTTCTTATTAAGATGTGTTATGGTATGCATGTATGTATGTATGTCACATATGACAAAGAGATGTGTTGAGATGGAAATCTTGACAGGAGTGTCAAGTGGTGTATATTTGCATCGATTTTATTCATAAGAGTCAAGTACATATCACTTGTATTTGGGACTATTGTTTATTCTTTGATATGCGGGACGTTTGGTGATTGTTAGCGGTCAATGGCAAGACGAGGCTAAGTGAGGAGCCTGAAGCCATAGATGGTTGTGTAAGTTCGGGTGAAATTACATCTTAAGTGAAGACACATGGGAGAAAGATAAGGATTATGATCAGGCAATTGCATGCATATAATGTGCTATTAGACTTAGGCCATTTCAAGTAAAAACGATCTAGGAGGAGGCCGAAGGCTTGTAAGCTTGGTGACAAGTCATTGAGCATAATGAACTTCGTATTGGAGTTTGCTTCGAGCAGAAGCATCATGAAGGCCGGTGAGTGACAATTATGTAAATTGTCTAATACCATGTGGAGAGGCGGCTTACAAAATCGCGCCGGTGGCCTAAGGTGGATTATGTCAACATCTTGGTAGACGAAGCGCCATATCGTGCTATTGAAGCTATGTGTCACACTTTGAAAAACATGCAAGTGTGTGAGTGTAAAATCCATTTATGTGAGTTATCGCATTTTTTTCTATTTGTAAGTGGTTGTACCCACTATATGCTCGTGATTTAGGGTTAAGTGAGAGATGAGGAACCTACACTATGTAAGCTCTTGTGGTGAGAGAAGATAAGGAAGAGAGAGAGTTAGAGTTAAGTTTTCTTGTGTTAGAAGCTTTGCGTGTACTATTGTGATAGCTTTACCCTCCAAGATGTGGAGGTGTTGTAATCCTTCATCCCTTCGTGGTAATAGAATATCAAACTTGTTTGTCTTGCCTTCACGTGTTTTTATTTGATTTCTTTGTTTTCTTGAGGTGTTTTAAGGAGTTCTTGTTTTTCATTGTTCTTCCCTATTTTGTGATGTGATCTAGCTTGATATGATATGTGAGAATCTATTTAAGATCATCTAAATCATCAAAGACTCACGAGCAAGTACAGATTGAAGTTTTCCTTGTTTGTTTGATTTTGATGCAACCTTTCTTGTTTTGGTTAAAGGCTAGAATTTTGGCTATGATCTTTATGATTAATGATTAGAATATGTTCCTGACATCTTAGGAAGGATTTGTAGCAAATTTTATGTTGCTTTGATTAGTGGCCTAAGAGTTAGCCATCTTCTTGGTCGTAGGCTGTGCTGTTTTTGTCTCTGTTAGTGGAGCGATCAGACCGCCGTTGTGATTCAGTCCGACCAGCCGAGCGGTCCAACCGTCTAGTGAGACTGAAAATCTCGAGTGGATTTGTGATCTTTCGCTTTTGGATTTGATGAACCTTGTGAGTTTGTGTTTTCTGCTGTATTATATTACTAATATCGGGGAAGTTTTTAAGAAATCATTCACTCCCTCTAGCTTGTAATAGACGATAGCTCATTTAGCATAAACACCCAAGGAACGCACCGAAGGGCAAAGAGAGGTGCTACTTAAGAAGAAGAATACGGATGATGTCAGGACACTACGCTCTTTTCTCAGAAAAATGAAAAGAACCACATGGTAACATCACAAATGTGGTCGAAGTTAAGATTTATTTTGCAAATCATTTCATCCAAAAAAAAATGTTTGTACTAGGTAGCATTAGTAGGTTCAATACCGAAAAATACCAATTTCAAGATCTTCCTTCAGAAAAATGGAAAGGAAATGGGGTTCAAAAAATAAAAAAAAATGCAAAGGAAATGGTAACATTAAAACCCACAGGACGCCAGTGCCGAGTCGGCGGCGACGAGCGGGCTTCGCGCAACGACTGCGGTGGCTGCGCGGTCGCCCGCTTAGCTGATCGGTCTGATGCCGCTTGAGAAAGTAAAACAGGCACAGATAAGCACACGAACAACAGAGCAACGAATCATTAGCAACAGAACGAGTGGAAGGGAAATGCGGAATACCAAAGAAAAGGAATATGGAAAAAAAAACATCAAAATAAAAAGCTGCTGCGCCATCCTATAGAATAATTCACGATTCCTCCGAGTGTTCGTTTCGTTGTTCTTCCACCTCCCCATCCTCACGTGATCCATCATGCCAAGTAAACAAGGAACAAAAAAAAAAAAAGACAAATGAATTACCCAGAATGTGTACGCTACAATGGTAAATGACTGAATAAGTATATCCAAGCACGTTTTTAGACAGAGAACCGCAAAGAGGAAGGGAAACGTGGAAGATTAGAACAAATGAAGCTCATGTACTTGTGCAATCGGAGGTCTCGCCCATGTTTTTGAGGGATTGTTCATATTGACTCCTACTTTTCGTCCTAAAAGCTAATATAAATATATGATTTTTAGAAACTACTTTTTCAACCCTCGCTCATGTCTCGCTTCGATGATAAGTCAGAGAGTCCTGTCTCACGTACATATATCTCTATTATTTTTTGCACCACTCGTTCACTCATTCTAAAAATCATTTCTTTCAACCGCTACTACTCATTTTCAGTTAAAAAATATCGATTACAGTTAAAAACCATCAACGACAACCAATACAATACCCATTACGGCTCCTTTGCAGTAGACGTGCCGGTCGCCTTATCTTCCTTTGTTTTCCACCCAATTGCCTTTAGTTGCTGGACATGCTGGATCTTTCCCCACTCAGAGGTGGCATCTTGTAAGGATATCAGTTTGAGCAAGGTTAGGCTGCAATCTACACGCAACTTATTTAGCTTTGCCTCTCTTAAGTACTCTGGGAGTGCTTCAGCATCCAAATCCCACCACCCCATGTATCGTCTCATGTATGCTAGACATAGTATGATTGATGTCAAGGACAAGTGCAGGTTGTTCCATATATGGTATTAATCTATAGCAACTAATTCGGATTCGATTTTCTTTCTACGTAAAACTTATCTCACTCACCACACACACCTCCTATATAGTAAGAGCCTTATTGTAAATATCTCTTTATATAGTAAATTCCGCCTTCGTGTATACATAATTTTTTTGCAGGGGTTTTTCATGTTAAATTCGTGTCTCCTGTTCAATTGAATTTCTATTCATTGTTAGGATACGAGTAGGCTACGCTAGCGCAAATTAAAATTTTCTACTCCGTAAACCAGGAAGCCATGCGAGTAAAAGATTATAGATCGTTACCATTAGACGCGCAGTGCAACGGAATTAGAATTGAAACGGCTGATTCAACAAAGAGTGCGTCGGTGTAGTGGAAACAGTCAATCGTCCTTTGGCCAACCGTCTCCTCCTTGTGATCATTTTGATCAGTGCCACAGTCGTAGCAGTGCCTCTACCGAGGTCCACACATCAAGGAAGGGAATACCGTGCGCCGGTGTGCTAGCACTAGCGAGCACAGCAGGGGTTATGAGAGGTGGCGGCTAAAATTTTGATGGATGTGTTTTGTGATACCTCTCTCAGCCCCACACCTCTCCTTATATAGCCTCCAATCGGATTCTTATCCGATATGAGTAGAGATCAAATTTCATTTGAAAACTATCATCCGAACCCTTATCGTTCTAGCCTATTAAATGTGTGACCCTGTAGATTTATGTACATGTGGTCATGGGCCGAAAACTTTTTTTCGGTTCATAAGTCAGTAGCGGTCTCTAGTAAGATATAACGACCCTAAATATACATAAAGATCATATCAAACGAACATATATAGTGCTTATATATCAATTCCTTTGCCTCATGATACCAGATTAAACTCAAGACAACAAAACGTGCTAGTTGACTAATTTGCCTCGTTCTATTTGCTTATAGTTGTTGGCATATTGGCCAGAGTCCCATTCAAGATGGAATTTCCGGATCACATTTTGTTTCTCTTGGTCTCTCTTGTTTCCTGACATGTGCAATAACTGCTATCAACACTAAGCAGCAATGTCATAGTACCAACCACCATCCTTGACTCCATCCATGATCATTACAACAACCACCCACTCGTCTGATATCTTCTTGATATATTTTGCTATATAAACATCCAGATGTGAACTAAAGAAACAATGGAGGACATGTATCGAGCATAAAGAAAATAACCGGGTATTAGTTATTTTGGTCTTTCGAAAAGCTATCCAATGATTCTCGTCAATGGATAGCGTAACTTGGCATTTTCGTTCTCTCCATGTCCTTATGCATGAGAATGGGAGGCATCAGGGAGAATATATCCACGCCAACAATTCTTGCTCCAAGACTTAGGTTTCTTCATGGTTATCCGTACCAAATCTCATTTTCAGACAATGGGAGGTGTCGGGATGAAAGATATCCAGTGCATCTGATAATGCAAGTGAGCAATCAGTTCAATTATTAGCTTTCCCTTCACGGAAATTACAAGCAAATTGCCTGAAGCAAATTACACTGGAGAGCTCATGTCACTGGTCAAATAGGTCATTTTTATTGTGTGGCGGAGTAGGAAATGCTTGAAGAACAAGAGAAACCAAGTTCACCGGCTACTATTATAACCATATTGGTTTCCTTGTTCTTGGTCAAATATGTGATTATTACATATCACATGCATGCTTAGTCTAAGGAAAAAGGAGAACAATCTAGGTCATTGCCTACACATGTCTGATTCCGTAGTGTATATCCTTGCATATACTCTTACAGAGATGTGATATGAACCAGAAAACATGCAAGACGGGCAAGACCTGACGAACCAAGGAGTCCAAGGCTGAGGAATTCCCCTACTTCACTGTGCCGGATCTAGCGCTCACCGATGCACCAATGAGTGCACATTGTGTAGCATTTTTGAATGCCAAAACGTGGTGCTGCACTTCAGAGCATTTTGTGAAACTCCAGAACTAGAATTGCAAAGCCATAGTTTGGCCATCATTTCAATATGAAAGACTTTAATTCCTTTCTTGTTGTATAACGCAATGAAGCGCCTCAAATTGGCACAACACGGATGAAACTGAGGATTGACTAGTGCATGAACATACTTAGAAGTTATGATCATGAATTGCTGACAGCGTAATTTATTCAAGGCAGCCTCTCGGAATCATTTTCGTTCTTTCCTGTTAATTCAACGTGTTACAGACTCTAGCTTATCATGCTGATTCAGCGTGGAGCCCTGTTTTCCTATCCAGCGGAGGATGTGCGCCAACCTGAATTGTTGACTGTGTAGTAGTATAAATGTAGCTTCCTGAACCAGTTAATTTCTATGATGTTCCTTAGATCATTATGGTAAACACCGGTGATAGAAAGGCCGAGCGGTGTCAGTTTGGTGGGATGAGATATTTAACTATAGACTAAAATAATAGAATTTAGAGAAGAGACTAGATTAATTCGTCTTCATTACTTCATTTATAATAGATACATGCTAACCTTTTTATAGTAATGACTTACTTGGCCCTTAAGAAAGTGATATCTAATTTAAAGGAACTAATCTTATCTAAATGGAACTAATCTTAATTAAATCCCAACTAATCAAATATTGCCATACTCAGATGCTACAGTACAGAGGGTACTGTTCACGTGCATGAAGAGTGCATATGAGTAGTAATTCCAGCACGTGACACCTTCTCCCTTCTTCGGCGATAGCTCATTCTCGAGCTGTGGTGGCGGTCATGGTTACAGCCCTAGGAGACCTCAAGTTGACGAGAGACTACGACGTTTACCAGTGACCTTGAATACTGTGGTCTCCACATACAAGTGTAGCAACATTGATGGCATCTGTGATCACCACAGAAGACATAGTGACAACCATGGCAATGTTGTGGTAGACTTCTATGATGTGGTTGCCGCGACAAGCTTTAGTAGGGCCATGTTGGCCTTCGGCAACACCGTGATAGGATATGGCAGAGTCATGACAGGTGTTGGTAGTACCCGAGCAGGTTGCGGCAGCGATATGGTTGCCGCAGCAGGCTTCAGCAGCAACTTGGCTATCTTTGCAGGATGTGGTAGGGTTGCGGTAGGCGTCGGCAGAACTGTGGCTGCTACAAGATGTTCCGACAGTGCTTGGCCAACTGCTAGGAACAGCACCACTGCCGCTTCTTGCTGTGCCTTCTTCTGATTTACGATATTCTCTAAGGTGACATACATGTTGAGGAAGATAGTCACCATCGTCTTATCGATGTCGACCATCTTATTGGTGTTAGCTCTTATCTTGGCCAATGACTTGGCAATAGGAGCCATGGTAGTAGAAGTTGTGGGAAAAGATCGACTGCTTTGATAACAAATGTGATGATCCTTAGAGATCATTATGGTAAACACCACCGGAAGGAAGGTTGGTGAAAGATCTAGACCCATAATTATGAGTTAATGACATGTTTTGATAATTAATAAAAAAATCAAATTATGAGACTAATATTTTTATTGAGATGGATAAATAAGATATGTCTCACGGTGATAGATGACTTGATAAAGCTTCATACAATTGATCTTCCTCAAGTCAAAAAAGATATCACAAGTTGATGAATAAAGTCAAAGACTTGAACTTAAAGTTGAGATGTGTGTCATCAAGCTTCAAAAGGATGCATAAGGCAAATACATGACTAGCTAGAGTTAAAGATGTGTCTTAGTCTTTTACCGGTCATGATGTTTGATTGAAAGACCGGATTACTAGTAATGGATATCGTACTATTAAGAGGGGTCGTGATTAGTAGCTTAAACACATCACGTGTTGATAGCTCATTTACTTGTTTTAGCTCTCTCTGTGGTATGATGCTAATATTTTTGAATGAGTTTTGAAAATAGTTGTAGTTTATGCCTTAATCCTTCGTGGCATGTGGCTTAAAGGTTTGTGAATGTGTTTCTTAAATTATTGAAGTCCATGTTTCCTCCTCCTTGAGACATGATACTAACATTTGTGAATGTGTCTCTCCACTGGCGGATCCAAGACTAGATTTTAGTTAGGGTGGAATCGCCAGCGTCCAATTAGCCAATAAGTAACATGTGATCTCTTGCGCATCCAATGAGCAAATATGCACAGCATGCATTATGGTAGTCAAAGTCACCCAACACACTACTGCCAACATCCCTAAAAATGCTCATCGTAATACACAAAAGAGATATAAGCATCTAATATCAATATGTAGTATAAGCTACACGACTTTATACTTTACCATCAAGTATCAAGAATGCATCATAAGGGTGGTGTGAGAAAGATGTCATCTTCCATTGGGCATTTGCTCTGCATTGGATGGTAGGGTGGGTGATCTCCTCTTGCCTTGCCATCTGGCTACTGCTCTATCGTGGGCTACAGATAACACATACAATCCCAAGTGAACAAGCCTCCCATAGATTGGGCCATGAGTGGCTCCATAACCCACTTAACCTTTTCGTCAACCTCCAACCATGCACCATTGCTTCAATGCCTGTAGTAGGTGCTCACCTCCAGGCACCACTCCCAACTCTACACTGCTCCTATGGTGTTTCCGCCGGTGGGGTACCTTGGGCGGGCGCCCTAGCTCACCCTATTGCTGGATCCGCCCATGTGTCTCTTAAATGATTGAAGCTCATGCAAAAACTGTTGTTACATGCAACTTGTTTTCGAAAAGGTGATTTGCAATCGGTTCAAGTCCTTGTTGTCATTTCTTGTGGTGTCACATCTTGGCCTTGAATGCATATTATCTGAAATTGCAAAATTGTTGTGCAAATGGCTCAAGGTATATGCACTGCTTGGACTTGCCCTGGAAAACCAATCTAACCGGCCTTGTATAAGTAGTCAGACAAGCCTAAAGGTTTAAACCGGTTGCCAAAGGAGGTCCAGCCAGTGCTTGAGGTCAGATCGGCCTTGCGGTGGTCTAACTAGCAACACCGGTCTGACCAGAGAATAGATGACGGTCGGACCACAACTACACTCTGACCAGGGTTCAAATGGCGGTTTGGCCGGTTTTACAATCTAATCGATTTTATGATGGTGGTACCTTTTTCAAATGTGTGTTTCTCTTGGGTTTTCTCTTGGTAGTCAAACCAGTATTTTTGTGGTTTGATTGAACCTGGCGGTCAGACCGGTCCCTATGTGGGAAGTCCGACTGGTAGAACGCGTAATGGCCAGCTTTTTAGCTGTTGGGAAGGTCGCTGTAGTACCGGCCATTAGTTGACGGTAGTACTGGGACTCAGGCTGGTTCTTGCAATTTCCATGCTCCAACGTCTTGTTTCTTGGTTAGGAGTATAAATACCTCCTCATGACTAGTTAGACTAAGTGGCTGGTGCTATTTTTTCATTCCTTAAGCTAAGAGCAAGTCCTCTCTTCAATTTATGCATGTATTGCACTTAGTGAGTGGGTAGAGGCATAACCTTGTGCATATGTGGCACTTGGCGGTGGACTTCATGTTCTTTGAGCTGTGATATTTGATTTGTTCAAGCGAGCATATCTAACTTGTTACTCTCGGAAGTTGTTGACTCTTAGACGGCTTTAGAGGTATGGTGGTCCGGTAATCTTCTTACGAATCTTATGAGAAGGCCTAGCTTGTTGTGAGTGGTATGGTGCTCGCCATCTCTAGAGTGGAGGAAGAGCAACCCTAGTGGATTTGAGGTGATTGGCTTAATTCGTGGAGCCGGTCCAATTTCTTTGGGCTTACCTCAACGTGAATTAGGAGAAACTAGAAATTTTTCAAATACTACGGTAAAACATTGTGTGTCAAATTATGGTTTGTCTTCTTGAGCTCGATTTACTTCTTCCAATTCTATATTAATAGAAATTGAATTATTTTCTTGGCAACCTAGCATTGCACACCATGACCTAAAACTAAATTGTTGGTACACTTAGTCTATCATAGTTGATTTAGGCTTTACTTGTGGAAAACCAAATTGCTTTATGCTTCCACCTTACAAATTTGATTTTAGCCAAAGGTTTTTAAAATCACCTATTCACCTCGTTCTAGTCGGCCTCCTCGATCTTACAAGTGGTATCAGAGTTTAGTCTCTTATTTATTAGGCTTCACTGCCTAGAAAGTTAAAGAATGACGACTACTGATATAGTGCACTTTGGTGAGACACCTATTTTCGATACCACAAATTATGATATTTGAAAAATCCTCATGTCTTATTACTTTAAGGCTATTATCCCTAAAATATGTCAGATTGTAGATATAGCCTTTTCTCCTTCATTGAATCCTCATGCTTTAACAATTGAGGAAGAGAAATGTTTACATCTCGACGCTCAAGCAACTAACGCTTTATTTAGTACTTTGATTGTAGAGGTGTTCAATGCCATATGCAATCTCAAGAGCGCTTATAAGATGTTGACACATCTTTTAAATAATTATGAAATATCTACCTCAACCAAAGAAGGTTGCATACAAGAATGGATGTTAGATGAGGAATGCTCAATCTCTAGCTCCGACAATGAAGAATCCAGAAGTCCATCCACATCAACTTATTGCTTTATGGCTAAAGGTAATGGAAAGGTAAATAATAATTATGAACCTACCTATGATGAGTTGATGGATATGCTAGAGGACTTGAATGAGTACCTTGGCAAGAAGAAGTCGAAATTTAAAGTCTTGAAGAAATAATTTTTTCTCTCAAGGATTCCTATAAAGAGCTTAAGGAAGCTCATGAGATTCTCCTTCTCAAGGATCTCACCAAGTCCATGGTGGGTATAGGCATTATATGTGATTTGTTAGATGATATGTCATGTGTAGCTCCTAATCCTTACATCTCATCTAATATTAGCATATCCCCCTCTTGTAATGATTTACTTAACATGCCTTGTTGCTCCAAAATAGATGCTTCTATTTCCTCTATATGTTGCGATACTAATCTTGTAGAGGAAAACAAAAAACTCAAGGCCCAAGTCATTAAATTGAAAAATGACTTGAAAAGAAGCTTCAAAGGGAAGGCCTCTCTTGACAAAATTTTCAGCAATCAAAGAAAGTCAAATGACAAGAGATATATTGGTTTCATCTCTAAGAAGAAGAATAACAAAACAAGACACAATGTAAGACACACGAAGAATGTCTAATACCATGGTTGCAACAAGAAGGGAGCCTCGAAGTGCCCCAACAAGATAGACGACAAGACAAATTCATCAAAAATGAGGAAAGTCCGCAATAAGCAAGATATCAATATAAGAAAAGGAATTAAAGGCTCAACTTGCTATAATTGCCACAAGAAGTGACATTATGTCTCGGTATGCCCAAAGAAGATGGATGGCAAGCAAGTGTTATCACTAAAGAGGCAAATAGGCAACAAGCAAGGCAAGAAGATAATAGTTGGAACAAAATGTCAAACTTGCTACAATTATCGAGAGAAGGGATATTTTAGTAAGAATTGTCCCATATGTATCACTTCTAAGCCCTCTCTTTATAATGAACATTATTTGCTTACGAAGAATCAAAATGGCAATGTATTTGCAAGATATGTTAGTTCACCTAAATCTACTAGTAGGGACATTTGGGCCCCCAAATCCGTTCTGACTAACATCCAATGACCCAATCGAGTTTTGGTACCAAAATATGCTTGATTGTCTAATAGGTGCTTGGAGATGCATTATAAGCCTGGCTCCCTCATAAAAAGGTGGATTTCACCATGCATAAAAATGGAACCAAGCTTGAAGATCATCATCTCATATCTTGAACCAATGCTATCTTGGTAACAAGCATCTAAATTAAAGTATCTAACCTTTGCCATGTGTAGATTGCATTGCATGAAAATCTTTTCCAAAAAGTGCTATTGCTCTTATTCGAAAATTACTTATTTGCAATCTTGAGCAAGTTGGGTGTGGCACATTAATGGGGAGTGGTAAATTATAATTATGTATATTACATCTCTAAGTGTGCCCAAACTAATTAAGTTCTAATATTAATTTTCAAAATTAAGCCAATTTAGCCAAAAACAAAATTCTTTCTAACTATTAGTTAAATCATGAAAAACTAGTTGCAAAATACATATAAAAGCTTTACAAATGTTTTCCAAAGTTTTTGACTTTGTAAAAACTAATTTCAAAAGAAAATGAGTTTTTGCGACAAAAGCTAGTTAATATTATCTTGTTTTGGTTTCAAGTTTGTATTTTGCATAAAAGTAATTATCAAAAGATATTGAAAATAGTTCCAAAATGAGTTTAGAAATATAATAGCAAATTTGGCCTCAAAATGATCTTGTTTTAAGATTAAATGATAAATTTCATAAATCAAAATCTATTAAGTTTTTGAAAAAGTTCTCAATACCAAACTCATAGGGTTGACCATTTCAAATATTTCTTTAGTTCAAAATTTTCACAAAAGATCAACCATTGAAAAATTATACTCATTTAAAATTCACCAAAAAACTTGTTTTGACCCGAAATATCATATTCTTGCAAACAATTGGTTGATTATTTGAGCCAGATTTCATTGTGTATATTGACTTGAAATTGTATTTCTAACTCATACAAAGTTAAGAGAGCAAGAAACTTTATGAAATTCAAATTGGATTGGATTTCGAGCTTTTGATGAAAAATAAATCTATTCTAATGCATACAAAGTACATTTTGCCATATCTTTTGAAAGAAAATTTCTTTCACAAAAATTATTTTTTGGAAATGCTTTAATTAGACCAGATTTAAAATCTAAAAAAGTTCAAAGTATTTGGACCTCATTTGAAAAGTTTTTGTATTTCTCCCTCTTTATGCAAAAAGATTGGAAAGAAAACGTATTTTGGCATATCTTTTAATTGGAGATTTTTTTTCAAAAATTCTTGTTGGAAAAGGTTCTTAGGAATCTAAAGTTGATTTCTGCCAAAATTGAATGCTTTTGAACTTGATTTGAAAAAGTTATCCTTTTCTCTCTTTTGTCAAAATGCTAAAAAATCAGAACTTTGCATGTTTTGAGCTGTTTTGTGATTTTTGTATCTCCAAATGGGTTCACATTTTAAGATAGGCACAACAATGAGACCTCATCCTCTATAGTTGATCTGCTACAAATTTACTCAAAATTTCTAAACAGCATTTAATCAGTTTTTCATCCTTGTTTCAAAGCCCAAATGAAATGCGCAAATCTGAAAAGCAGAATGCTAGCGCTTGTGCGAATAAACCAGCTGATTCAAAAAGAGTGTCTCGATAAATTATTTTTAAAAAATGGTGAAAATTCATCTCATTTGTTTATTCGGAGGAAGACATAAACCATAAGCTAAAACGTATGGAACCTTCCCGGAGCACACACATGGAAACTTCTTTCATACGTCACACGACACAAGCACGGAGTAGAGACTGGGGCCTGGGTGAAGCTAGCGCCACCCGGATGAACTGATGACGTCATTCTCGAGATAGAACGTACTTGGAAGCTATGATCATGGCTTGCCTGACAGTGCAGCGTTCAAGGCATCCTCTCCAAACCAGTTCCCTTCGTTTCGAGGCATGCATCTTCAGTAACTCTCCTCACCAAGCAGCTTTACAAAACCTATTGCCGTCCTTCGATTAATACGCAGCACCTACTACTCTCACCTGCCAGACAGCCGTGTGTAATAATATCTCTTTCGGCTTTTAGTTTCTTCCCCCATCTTCTTCATATAAAAGACTCATGGAGCAAGGATGAGGAAGAGTGTGTGTGTGTGTGTGTCTGTGAGAAAGCTATGTGTAAATTCTTGGCAGTGGTGTACTGTTCGTTGCCACTTTCCATGTTCGCCATTTCGGGCGCATGAGAACGGGAGGCGTCGGGATAAAGATATCCAGTGCACTGTCTTGTGGTGGGAAGCAATCGCGTAAAATTGTCGGTTTTTCCTTCGGAAAAATTAGCCGCTCAGAATCGTCACGCACATGGTCGTTTTCGTTTTCTGTATGGTCGACGGAGTAGGAAAGACTAGAACGAGTGATATGTAGTGCAAAGGGCAGGTTATGGGATAGTATGATCTTTCAGCTGTCAGTGTGTCCATATGGAGTTATGGGAAAGAGTAGCAAGTACAAGGTTAGGAAAAGACAGAAAATAAACAGCCGAAACAGACCAAAACACAACTAGGGAGGGGTATTTAATTTAGATGAAAGCTTGTTCCCGCAAATGAAGGTCTTCTTTGATCCTAAAGGCCAGCTGTTGCGAGTTAAAAGACTCATTTCTGTTTCTCTCTCATATTTGAGACCTTTCATGAGTCTGAATTCCATTCTGTTTTAGTACTTGCAAGCTAGCTTGGCGCCACCATTCCATTATGCTGTCTAAGTTCTATGGGGGTACTCTGCTCGTGATGTTGCAGTTTCACCAATCAAGCACAGTGGTCCATGTTTCAGCAGCATAAGCGCAGGTTAGACGGAGGTGGGTCGCCGTTGCCTGGGCTTGGTTACAGAGATAACACAGGGTTTGGTGAGGCATCCTCTTTCTGCTAACACAGAGCTTGGCACAATTGCAGAAAAAGATTATTTGAGACCTTTCATGAGTCTGAATTAAAGAAAGGCCACCTTGTACCATACATATATAGTAGACGATAGAGCTGTATCGCCTCAATATCACTTACACCCTATCTAATTACGATTTAAGTAGTTGTCTATGATGGTGCGCGCTGCACAACGAGTATCGTGCCAAGCTTCAGAACTACTGTAAGCCCTGACATCGATAGTACGGACTGAATGCTATTTCAAGGTGTAAGATTTCAGTTTATTGCTTACTCCCAGTCTAACTAAATTTAAGTACCATACGATGCCAAACTATAGAACTACTGTAAGCCCGTAGTCTGGCTTGAGCTGAGTGCTATTTCAAGATGAAAAAACTCTCAGTTTGTTGTTCATAGAACCGAATGCCTCACACTGGTACAGGCAAGTCGCAGAGAAAAACGAAAGCAAGCAAATCATTGGAGGCTGGTAGTTGCAACTTCTTGATGTCTCAGAACATAAGGTCACAACTCACAAGGCAAAAGCACTACAGTGCCCTTTCCTGTTGGACATCTTCCAAACTCTTCCCGTTGGTAAGCAATATTACAACACCTACCACCCTGATCAATGCCACACCTGCTTATCTGATCTCCGTAATAATGCCTCTTCTTGTATATAACTTCTTCCCATCATCTTCGTATAAATGTCCAAACATGAAGCACAAAAGAGATTACAGAGGAGGGAGAACAAAGACAGAGAAGGGGAGTGTGTGCCTATGAGAAATTTACATGTCAATTCTTGGCAACGGGGAATGTTTCTTAGTACTAGCACTTTCATGTTCTCCTTTTTTTTGTCTTCGTGAGGATGGGAGGTATCAGGATAAACATATCCAGCCAACTTCATTGAAAATGTAATCAATCACCTAAATTACACTTTCTTTGAAATAATTCAGCACTTGGCTGGAGCTTGAAGCTAAGAGATCACACAACCAATACCCTATTCAGCTCTATCTTCTTCTGAGTAACTAATTATATGCTAGTTTTAGGGATTGAGAGCTACTCCCTCCGTTGAGAAATATACAACATATTTTGACTTTGCGCAAGGATTAAGGCAGCGATGACATTGAGAAATGTATGAGAGAAAATGACTTGGATGCCCCTCATAATTGTCTTGGAAAGATGATATAATACTTTAGTTTCTTCATTCTTTTTTACTCGTCATTTTTTATTTTTCACGTTCTTTGATATGTAACTTTGGCCGCTACTTTTTATAATTTTACACTAAAATATACTAATAAAATTATAATATTATGAAAGTATTTTTTTAACAATAAATCTAATGATAAAATTTTTCTATAGCCAATCTATATAGTTTTAAATCTATTTATGGTCAAACTAATAGAAAGTTTGATGGTACAGATACTAGGAAGTTAAATAAAAAAAAGGAGGGAGTATGGGGATAAATGCATTGGTTGAGAGATAATAAATAGGGTGTTATAGAAAACAACTCATTAAATCTACATACAAACATTATATTTCTCAACAAAATCATTCGAACTATAAGCCTTATATTTATCAACAAAGAGTAGAATATGGATTGTGAACGTAGGGAGTAAATATGTTTCGTGTATGAGAACAATCCAGCATACTAGGTGCAACCAGGGTTCAAAATCCCGGCGGTTACCGGCCGGTAACCGCCAGTTACCGTTTTTACCGGTGGAGACCGGTAACCAAAAAACCAGCCGGTATCAATTTTTGAATTTTGAATTTTGGTCGGTTTTTTTCGGTTTTTCTGATTACCGGCCGATTTTTCCGGTTACTGGTTTCAAAACATCTCAAAATTCAAATTTTGATTTCCAAATTTTGACCGGTTTTTCCGGTAACCGACTGGTAACCGCCCGGTTATCGTTACCGGCCGCCGATCGGGATTTCTTCTGGTTCCGGTATTTGGAACCTTGGGTGCAACCATGTTGATTCCCTTGTACTATGCTTTGGAGGGCGTTTTGGATGTTACTCCAATTTGTTGGGATTGTAGAATTTTAGAGAAGAGTGTTTTTGATACTGTTGAGGGGAGTGGTCCCCACCATGGCCCAATTTGCCCACCCTACTAAAAGGCCCACTAAAACATGTAAGTTGTATGGCAAGCCGAAAAGATCTAGGATAGGGGAAAAGATATGTTTACACTTATTATTGTATACCTTAATAGGGGTATTTGTGTAAATAACATCCTTATGGCTATAAATATGTTTCTTAGGGCAACATGAAGGAGAGATAATTCATTTTTTCCACTCTCCACTGTGAGTTTCAAGCTCTAGGTAACCCCTTTGTGGCTTTTCCATTGCTCTCATTATCCATTGTTTAGTCTGTAACCATAACAATTAGCATCATCTATGGGGTACAGCATAAAAGCTATAAGTCGACGCAAGGGCGTTAGAGCGCGATGGTGCCAAGGAAGGCGATGACATTGACTTCCAAGCAAAAGAGAAGTACTACATCCGAGACTATCGCAGCAAGAGCACAAGAGCTGGTGGTCCAAGGCTCCATGCCCCCATGGCAGCAGGACACCAGAGCAATCGTATCTGGGGCCGTGTTAATTAAATATCTTAAAAAAATTAACAGTCATTGCAGTACCCCATACCATTGAAAAACCAAAAGTCATACTACTTGAAACAAAGCCATATTATGACCTACTGTGATATTTCCAAAGTAAAGTAGCCATGCTATGACCTCTGTGGCTCGGTACGTCGAGCCAAAAAAGCCAAACTACATTGACGAGACCTCCAAACGCTGGTTAGTTGTTGCAGATGACTATTTTGATTTTGATATTTGCCTGGTAGGACTCTGAATGAAATACTTCATCCATGCGTGTTGGTATATGTTTACAGGCAACATGTTTACATCATCAAATCCGCCAATCATCGCGTACGAAGCTTGTCCTTTTGGCCTTTTTTTTTTACAGCTTAGAGTATTTTCTGAGAGCTTCTCCCGCATTTTTCAGCTCGTCAGACACCGGTAGATTACACAGGAGCGTGACCCTGGATTCGGCGATCTGAGGCCCATTCCCTCGCGTGGATGGATCCATCTTCCAGAGCTTTACCTCCCACACCTTAAATCCATTTCAAAACAACTGCTTGTTAATGCAAGCTCAGTGATGCTTTAGCACATATAGAAGATTATTTTAACAATCCCTTCAATTTTAATGAGCACAGATAAGTTGCGGTGTGTTTATCTGACCAGCAGAGCAAGTTTGCGTCATGTTTTTCTCTCTAGGGCAGGCAGAACAAATTCAATTTTTTTATGCTAACTCCCCGTATTACTCCTACGCACTTACTTGGTGAACCTTGACACAGTGTGCTACTGTGCTAGCTAGCTGGCAGATATCTCAAGCCTAGTCAACCTCCCCTCAATCCTAGTTTTACTTTCGTCTTTCTCTAGATATATGATTTTGGACTTATTTGATATGACTGTGACTTATAATTTTGGTTGAAGTTTTTGAATTTTAGTTGTTTGTGACAGAGATAACGAAGAAAGATAGTCGTTTGCGATTTTGGATGGTAAATATATTAATCTTTTAACGTGTACTATAATTAACTTGTAGGCTTTTTCTTAAAAAAATATTCTGTTTGAAATTTATGTACTAGCAAAAGCTAAAAACCGTTTTAAGAAGCAAAAAAGAATAGGCTCTTTTTAGGTTCTTGTTTTTTCTTTTTTTATTGTTATGATGATATAACTTTTTATTATTTTTTAAATTTTATTATGTTGAAAAGCTATTAGCAACTACAGTATATTTTCAACCACTACAATATAAAATAAGCTATAAATTAGAACTTTTAAACCTAGATAAACACCACTACGGGAAGCCAGTTTAGCTACTTTTCCCTTGTTTCAGAGAAGCAATGAAATGTAGAATTAATTAGCATAATTCACATCGATCATCGGGTAGAACCGCGGAAATCAAGAACCATGGCTGAATCGAACGAAACGGAATCCACGCGATCCGTGCGGTGCAGGCGCACCACGCGGAATCACAAACTAGACTTGGAAGGAGTGGGGGGGAGGGGGGGGGGACCACGAGCCCGTATCATGATTCGTTTTAAGCCGGCGTGATGTATTAAAGTAGAGATTAAGAATTAACTAGTTGGGGTTTGTGAATTGACCAATCGGCAATCGCGCGTAGGTGTACAGATGAACAAACAGAGAGGGAGCACGGACCTGGGTGGAGCGACCGATGTGGACGGGGTCGGCGCGCGCGAGGACGGTGTCGCCGACGGCGGCGCTGCGGAAGTGGCTGATGCTGAGCTGCACGCCGGCGACGCGGCGGTAGCCCGACGCCATGTGCGCCCCCATGCTCGCCAGCCCCTCCGCTATCAGCGCCGACACGCCGCCGTGCAGCACCTTGAACGGCTGCCACACGCGCCGCACCCAAAAACGCAACAAGGCTTCAGTACAGATTTCACGAGCAGTACAAGCGCGCGCGCGTTTCGCGATGGTCGCACGAACCTGGCAGCACGTGGGCGTGACGAGGAGGCGGCCGGTCAGCCTCGCCGGGGAGACCTCCTCGATCTCGAAGCCAAGGGCGTGGAGCGGCGCGTCCAGCTCGGCCGTCTTGGCGCTGGCCGCCGGCGGGTGCCGCGGCGAGGCCGTGGCGTCCATGGCTCCCGCGCGCGGCCGGGGGTGGGTTAGTTGGGATGGGATGGGGAACGTGCGCGTGCCGTGCGTGCGAGTGGGAACGGTGGAGGGTTTGGTCGGGCTTTCGAGCTGCTGGACTGGGCATCGAAGCGGCGGGGTCGTAGTCTCTTGTATTGCTGGGTCGCCGTCGGTTGTTTGGCTGTCGCGATGTGATCGTTCTCTCTTCGGTTCGTGCTTTGCATCACTCACAGGGGAGGGGAGGGGAGGGCGTCACCACGGAGTCAGGTTGACGTGTTCACAATTCACGTACGTGTCATCATCTACTGTTACTGCTACGCGGCATCGCTGACACGACAAGGCACGTGTTCCACACAATTCTGTAGCACCGCTCGTTCCACAACTACGTAATTGGCATTCCTGTGTATTTCTCGATTATAAGTTGATGCGTGTAAGCGTCTGCGTCTCCTAAGCACGAGCCTAAAATTATAGGCCAGCGATAAAATACATCACATCACAAGGTTCCCGTTCATGAAGGTGGACACTTGGATTAATCCTTGTGGGTGGAGTTATACGGGAACATATCATGTGAATACCATCTAAATGTTGAAAACTTGCAAAAAAAAAATACATGTGAATTTTTTTCAAAAATTATATAATTTTTTACCAGACGTAGAGGATGACATGTTCTTCCCTTAAGGCAATATGCAGAACGCTACAGCGAAAGTTGGTAGACCTACGGAGAGCCATGCGTATGATGCAGGAGAGTCGGAGTCAATCAACTCTAGCTATGGTGGTAGCGGTGGTGGTCGTAGAAGGGATAAAGAGCCTCGAGGCCAACACTAGAGCCCTCAATGCCACTCGGCGGGTGGACCCTGAGTCCCCCCTCTGTGCAGGCCTGCAATGAGTCTACGAGACTACCATTGAAGCAGTGGGGAAAGACGACTCAACGAAGACAAAGGGGTTGCCGCTCGCTCTTCCAAGAGTTGTGCTTTCCTAGTTTTTTACTATCATCCCCAGTTCGATGTACGCATAGAAGCATATCCAGGATCTCACGAACAACACCTTCCAAGACAACTACGTGGAGCAGGTCAATACCGACCAACTCTTCATAGTGAGACAAGTGCCAGGGGAGAAGTTGCATGCATACTTCAAGCACTTCCCGAAGGTTCGCTACCAAGTGAAGGATGTCTACCAAGTGAAGGACGTTAACAACACGACCATCATCAACACTGCCATTTGTGGCCTCCAGAAGGGACATGTCCCTGCTATGTGCGCTAGTGTACTCACCTAGAGACTCGCTATCTCTATGAGTTCTTGACACGTCTTCGGTCAGAGTTTGAGCTTGTCCTTGCTCACCTCCTAACTCATCAACCATGTTCGTCCGTGCTAGAGACTCTCACCGCTGTTCGTGCTAAAGAGACTCGTCTTCGCGGTGTGGGCTAGCTACAATCCATCTCCATTCTAGGTGCTCGGGCATTTTCTCCAACACCTGCTCCCACTACACTGGTACCTCCAACTGCACCTGTGGCAGCGGCCTCTACTACAGGTCTTCACTACACCTTCTGCAATCATGCTGGTCACACATTTCAGTAGTGCTATAAGCGGAACAACTAGGGCCGCAGGGGTGGTCACCCTCCCAAGGGCACTGGTGGCTCTTCTCAGTCAAGGTCTCGCCAGAGCTCCGCTACTAAGGTTCAGCAGGAGATGCTCACTCTGCCTCGATGCCTTACTGCATCAACTTTGTTCGGTTCTGCTGCTTAGTCTTCTGGCGCACCACCACCACCACCTCCTTTCTCAAGTATCTCATTCCCTTGGATTCTGGTGCTTCGTTTCACATGACACCAGATTCTACCTACCTCACCTCTATGAGGCCTTCTGTTCTTCCTCGCACAGTTACGACTACAGATAGTACCTCCCTTCCTGTTGGAGGATCAGGCACTCTCCATACTTCTTCCTTTCTTATTCCTATAGTCTCTCATGTTCCCAAACTATCTATGCATCTTATGTCCACTAGTCAGATCACTGACCATGGTCGTCATATCATTCTTGACTCTGACTCGTATTGTATTCAGGATCATCACACCGGGACTCTAGTTGAGATTGGCCCTAGGCATCGTGACTCGTAGCGTCTTTGGGAGCTCAACTGGCTACACCTTCCTTTTGCTGCCTCCACTAGCCAGTCGGTTCTCTCCACCACCTCCGTTTCAATCGCTTCCTTTACTGCCTCCTTCGTCTAGTGGCATTATAGTTTGGATCACTTTGGAGGTTCACATCTGTCTTCACTAGTTTAGAGTGGTGTTATTGGCTCTATTTCTAATGACACTTCCTTACACTATACGGGTTGCAAGCTTGGCAAGTAGCTGCAGCTCCCATACCCCTCTAGTGATTATGTGTCTCTCTGTTCTTTTGATCTTGTTCATCCTGATGTTTAGGTCTAGCCCCCTTTGTTTCAAAATGGGGTCATCACTACTATGTTGTTTTCGTTGATAATTATTCTCGATATATTTAGATCTATCTTATGACTTCTCATAGTCATGTACTCTCTATTTATCAGCCGTTTGCACTATAGTTTGTACTCAGTTTAAATCAACCATTCATGTTCCTCGTGCTGACTCTACTAGTGAGTACCTGTCTGCTGCCTTTTGTTGTTTTCTTACTGACCAATGTACTCTTTCTCAGTCCTCCTGTTCTAGTGCTCATGCTCAGAATAGTATTTCTAAGCATAAGCATCGTCACTTACTTGAAACCGCTTGTGCTCTAATGCTTGCTTCTCATGTTCCGCCTCATTTCTAGGCTGGGGCGATTTCTATGGCTGCTTTATCAATCTGTAGCCTTCATATGCTCTTCAGGGTTATACTCCGGTTGAGCGTCTCTCTAGTAGGCCTCTTCAATACAGTCATTTTCGTTGTTTTGATTGTATTTGTTTTGTTTTTCTTTTTTCTCGTGAGCGCACCAAGCTATCTGCTTAGTCAGTTGAGTGTGTTTTTCTTAACTATAGTTCTGAGCATAAGGGTTATCGCTATTATAATCCTGTTGCTCATAGTATGGGGATATCTCGAGATATCATTTTTGATGAGTCTCGTCCTTACTACCATCGGTCTTCCTCTATTTCAGTGTCTCGACCAGTTCAGTATCTTCTGATGCACTTTCTTTTCTAATTTTTTTACTCTCTACTTTCTCCTCCAACCTTACCTTTGTCATCACCTTCATCTATTTCACCTCTGTCTATTACCATTGGGGATGATCCACACCACATTGCATTTGTGAAGAAGTGTTTTAGTGACCATTTCTTGATATCTGATCTTGGTCCCCTTCATTACTTCCTTGGGATTAAGTTTTCTTCTACGCTTGAGGGCTACTATCTCTCTCAGAAGAAGTACATTTAGGATCTTCTTGCTCGTACTTGTCTCACTGATTAGTGCGGATAGATATTCCTATGGAGCTTGGAGTCCATCTTCGTCCTACTGATGGTGAGCCCCTTTGAGGACCCCACTTGATATAGTTACCTTGTTGGTAGTCTGGTCTATCTTGGGATCAATAGACTAGATATTTTTTACTTTGTCCACATCTTGAGTCAATATGTTTTGGCTCCTACTTGGCTCCACTACAACTACCTTCTTTGTGTTCTGTGATATCTTTAAGGGACCACGTCTCGTTGTCTTTTCTTTCTTAGTTCTAGCTTCTTACAGCTTCAGACCTACTCTGATGCGACCTGAGCCAATGATCATTCTGATTATCAGCCTCTTTCTGCCTACTGTGTCTTTCTTGGTTCCTTTATTGCGTGGAATACTAAGAAGCAGACTGTAGTTTCTCGTTTGAGTACTAAGGCTGAGTTGAGGGCTATGTCATCACTAACTGTTGGGATCACTTGGTTACGGTGGCTCCTGTAGTTTTAGTGTTTGTTTCTGCACCGACTCCTCTCTTGTCAGATAGCATGGATGTGATCAGTATTGCTCATGATCTAATGAAGCATGAGCTCATAACACATATTGGTGTTGATGCTTCTTATATAAGATCACAAGTGCAGGCGCAGGTGGTTGCTCTTTCGTATATGCCTTTCAAGCATCAGACGACAGATTTTTTTCACCAAGGCACAAACAAGCGATCAACACAGATTTTACCTCTCCAAACTCAGTGTTTCTGATTGACCATGAATTTAAGGCGGTGTTAAACATGTATAAGCTGCATGGTTATCACATTGTATAGATGACTCATTGCATATTTTTTCTGTCCTTGTATATATGGCCTTTTGGTCCATTGGAATAGTAAGCCCACTTCATAACAGCTCGATATCAAGCTGAACAGACACACTACTCGGAGGTAATTGTGACATTGTATGAAAGAACATATGAAGCAGGTATTGAGTTGCATGCACTAGCCAATTTATCCAAAAGCTTAAACTGATGAGGAAAGACGGGCAATTCACTTATACTTAACACTCCCCCTCACGTGTAGACTCTCTCAGACATAAGATGTGGAACAGAAATATGCTACAATTATTTTATTAGGCTTCACCGGCTCACCGCCTAGAGAGTCAAAGGATGGCGACTAGTAATATACTACACCTAGATGACACACCTCTATTTGATGGCACCAATTATGATAATTAGAAAATCCGCATGATTTGTTATTTTAAGGCCATGGGCCCAAAAATATGATGGATTGTAGATGTGAGCTTTTCTCCTCTATTGGATCCTCTTGCTCCAACAATTGAGGATGAGAAATGCTCACATCTCGACGCTCAAGCTACTAACGCTTTCTTTAGTGCTTTGAGTGTAGAGGTGTTCAACAAAATATACAATCTTGCTAGCGCTCATGATATGTGGACGAAAATTCAAGATAAATATGAAATGTCCACCTCAACCGATAAGGATTGCATACAAGAGTGGATGTTGGGAGAAGAATGCTCAATCTCTAGCTCCGACAATGAAGAATCCACAATTCCCTCCACATCAACTTTATGCTTTATGACAAAAGGTAATAAGAAGGTATATAATGATAATGACAATGATGCATCTTCTTATGATGAGTTGATGGATTTGTTAGAAGAGTTTAATGAATATCTTGGGAAGGAAAAAGCTAAATATAAGATTTTAAAAAATGGGCATGTCTCTCTTCAAAATGATTATAACAAGCTAAAAGGAAAACATAAAATCCTCCTTCTTAAGGAATATTCTAAGCCTAAGGTGGATATAGGCACTACATGTGATTTATTAGATGATATGTCATATATAGCTTCTATTCCTTACATGTCATCTAAAGTTAGTGTATCCACCTCATGTGAGGATTTAATTGATATACCTTGTTGTTCTAAATTAGATACTTGCACTTCCTCAATTCATTGCAATACTAACATTGTAGAGAAAAATAATGAGCTCAAGGCCCAAGTCACAAGATTAAAAATTGACTTGAAGAAAAGCTACAAGGGGAAGGCCTCCCTTGACAAAATATTGGGAAGTCAAAGAAAGCCATATGACAAGAGTGGTATTGGCTTCATCTCCAAAAAGGAAAATAGCAAGACAAGGCACAATGCAAGACATACAAAGAAATATGCCAAGTGCCTTGGTTGCAATGAGAATGATCATTTCGCCTCTAAGTGCCCCAACAAGGTAGATGACAAGAAAATGTTATCAATGAAGAGGCAAACCGGCAATGACCAAGATAAAAAGATAAGAAGGGGTAGCAAATATCAAACATGCTACAATTACCGAGAGAAGGGATATTTTAGTAAAGATTGTCCCAAAGGTACCATTCCTAAGCCATATCTTTATAATGAATGCTATTTCTTTAGAAAGAATAAATATGGCAGTGTGTTTGCTAAAAATATTAGTTCACAAAATTTTAATGTTATGGCCATTTGGGTGCCCAAATCTATTGTGACTAACACTCATGGTCCCAACCAAGTTTTGGGTACCAAAATATGCTTAAAAGCTTAATATGTACTTGGAAAGGCGTTGGAGGTTTGGCTTATTCATAAAGAGGTGAATTCCATCATATGCACAATGGAAGCCAAGCTTTAGGATGATCATTCCATATCATAAACCAATGCCATCTCGGTAACAAGTATTTACATTTGATATATTTAGCTCTTGCCTTGTGTAGGTTGCATTGCATGAAAATTATTCAAAAAGGGTGCTCTTGCTCTTGTTCCAAAAGTTCATTATTGTAAGATATATGTGGCACATTAAGGGAGAGTACTAAATCATATTCATGTATATCACATTCCTAAGTGTGCCGAAATTAATTAAGTGCTAGTATTGATTTTGAAAAGGTAAGCCATTTAGCCAAAAGTTAAAATTTTTGAAATTATTAGTATATCTTTGCAAAACTAATTGGAAAATGTATACAAATGCATTTTAACGGTTTTCCAGAGGTTTTGGCTTTAGAAAAACTTGTTTCAAGCAAAATTGAGTTTTCAACCCAAAACTATCAATTTAGTACCTTGTTTTGGCTTTAAACTCAAATTTTGGCTAAAATCAATTCTAAAAGGAATTTAAAAAAGTGTTCAATACCAAAACCTAGAGTTGGCTATTTCAAACATTATTGGTATTCAAAAGTTTTCCAAAAAGCCAACCAATCAAAAGATATTTGGTTTTAAAACTCATCCAAAATCCTAAGTTGATATAAGTGTTCACAATCGAGTACTTAAATGAGTTTTGCCATTTGAGCCCAAATTGTTGATGTATATTGGCTCATAAGGGTATTTACAACTCATACATGAAATTGAATACTTAAATTACCCCCAAATGCTCAACACAGCTTTTACCTCTCCAAACTCAGTGTTTCTGATCGACCATGAGTTTAAGGGGGTGTTAGACATGTATAAGCTGCATGGTTATCACATTGTATAGATGACTCATTGCATTTTTTCTATCCTTGTATATATGGCCTTTTGGTCCATTGGAATAGTAAGCCCACTTCATAACAGCTCGATCTCAAGCTGAACAGACACACTACTCAGAGGTAATTGTGACATTGTATGAAAGAATGTATGAAGCAGGTATTGAGTTGCATGCACTAGCCAATTTATCTAAAAGCTTAAGCTGATGAGGAAAGACGGGCAATTCACTTATACTTCAACACTCCCCCTCACGTGTAGCCTCTCTCAGACATAAGATGTGGAACAGAAATATGCTACAATTATTTTTTTAATTGCGCCAACTGGATCTTGAACTCAAGACCTCTTGACTCTGATACCATATAGAGTTGCATGCATTAGTTGTTGTATTTGCATAAGGCAAAATGGGAATTTCACAAATTGATAAAAAGAAAAAAGGGAGGAAATGGGCCCACCTGTCGGTGGGCCGAGCGGGAGATAAAGGAGGAGGAGCTCTGCTCCTCCTTATTTGACCCAAGCAAATGGGAGGCCGGGCGATTTGGGCGGCAAAGGCGATGGAGCACGCGGCGGGAGGCGGGCCCCACCCGGCGACCCGGTTCTCCCGTGTGGCCTCCTCTTTCCCCCGTGCGACCTGCTCCTCCTCCCCCCATGCGACTCGCTCCCGATCCAGTTTTGTGCAGACGTGGGTTGGCTCATTCCTCATATATGAGGACGAGCGGGCTTGGCGGGGAGGGAAGGAGCGACGGCGACCTGGGAGACTCAGCTCTAGCCGTTGGTGGGCCTCGGCGCCGTGGGCTTCCCCCTTCTCCTCTCTCGGCTATAAAAGGGGGTTAGATCCTCTTGTGATGACCCGCAGCAAAGCAGTGAGCTCTCCTATCCCTTTTCTTCCCGATTGCCTTTGTGATTTCTATTGGTGGCGCCTCCCCTTCGATGTCCAGTTGGGCTCGGTCGTGTACACTGTCCCCTGTGCTCAACTACGAGGTACTTGATCGGTTCCTCCCATGTGCTTGTGTGGCATCCCCTCACCTAGACTTCATCGGCTTAAGTGCATACTCCAGCGAAGAGGGCTTTGTATCTCCGATTGCCAGCTACTCTGGGAGGCGCTAGGTTTTTTGGGACAGTGCTCTACGGCGTGCCTAGCTCCGTGATCTTCATAGTGATTTTGAGTATCACCGGCTTTGTGAGTATACAGCTTGTTTTTTTGCAATTTACAGTCTATTCAGATATTTGTGATTGCAAAGAATCAGTGGGATATATTGCTGGATGATGCAATAAGTCATATACTGAAATTGGTTGATTTCGACTTTGAGCTCTAATTTATTGTTTCCTCTAATGTTGCTGTGTCTAAACAATTGAGCTTTGCATATAAATCTTTAGACTTATATTAATATCCCAGTCACATACCATTCTGTTGTTGTGGTCACTAGATCGTAGCAATTTTCTTTAGATTGCATGATTGCTGCTAGAGTTCATACTTGGTAAATTGAGTTTGGTCCATCTGTGAAAAAAATCAATTCATATGTTACTAAGTTGACTCTAATCTAGTGACATCTTTGGCTGTTGCCCTGCTGGCCGAATGCATATGTGTTGAGTAAAATTTGAACTGTGAGGAGATAGACTTTAATCTAGATCTCAAAATTTGAAATCATTTTCCATATAACCAATTGATGAAGAGTATATGATTTTAGTAGCGGGACGGCCAAGATTTATTCTTGTGTAACCCTACTTCTGATAGCACTAAATACTTAATCAATTAAAACTTGTGCTTTTGCTAGTCTTAATTGGTCCATGCTCCTTTCATTGACATACATATTCAAATTTAGAAGTTTATTGCTTTTTTTAATGAATATGTGTTATATCTCAAGTGATATGATTAAATCATATAATTACATGTATGTTATATCATTTGTATATGTATTAATACTATCCTTGTGTTTACATAATTATATTAGAATTATATTTCTATTCATGCATATACTACATTTATTACAACACCAGTCAGTTCACCCAAAAGTTTAAACTGATAAGAAAAAACAGGCAATTTACTTATACTTCAATAGCAGGAACGTGAAAAGATGTGTACAAAGATATGCTTGGCAATGCATCAAGAAATGTTCACTCCTTAAGAGGTGAAGCTTGAGGTAAGGAAAATAACCTGCAGGAGAAATTGAGGAAAGCATTATGTGATCTCGATGAAGCACACTGTGCCCTTGCTAAGCAGAAGAGTCAGCTAAGCGAATTTGAAATAAATCTTCATCAGCAAAAGCAAGCAGTTGAGCATTTGGAAAGTCTGAAACTTGATACGAAGACTGAACTCAAGAGCTATATGGATGACAACCATGTACTGAAGAGAGATCTGGATGTTGCTCTTATTGCCAAAATGGAAGCTGAGGAGTCTCTTAGAGAACAAAATAAGAAGCTAGTAAGTGCTCTCGATGAAGCAAACTGTGCCCTTCCGAAAGGAAGAGTGAGCTGAGCCAGTTGGAAATCACTCTTCATCAGCAAAAGCAAGCAGTGGAGCATTTGGAGAAAATGAGAGTAGATATGAAAACCGAGCTGAAGGGCTACATGGAAGCCAGATGAAAATTGCATAATGAAGAGAGATCTAGATATCACTCTTATTGCCAAAATGGAAGCTGATCAGTCTCTTAGAGAAGAAAAGGAACTGTCAGGTGCTCTTGAAGAAGCAAACTGTGCTCTTTTTGAGAGGAAGAGTGACCTGAGCCTATTCAAAATAAATCTTCATCAGCAAAAGCAAGCGGTGGAGCATTTTGAAAAAACTGAAAGTTGACGTAAAAACTGAACTCAGGTCTATATGGATGAAAACCGTGTACTGAAGAGAGATCTGGATGTTACTATTATTGCGAAAGTCGAAGCTGAGGAGTCTCTTAGAGAACAAAAGGAGAAGTTATCAAGCATAATAGGTGAGAGAGACAGGAGTATTGAGGAGCTTCTACAATATGTCACTGCTTTGGAAGAAGATAATTTGTGTCAAAAATGTCTTATCAAGTTAGAGGTTGAGAAATCCATTCGAGAAGTGAACAGCAGGTACTCTGAAATTGTTGAAGTCTTCAACAAAAAAAACTTTTGGAGCTTGAAACTGTTATAAATATTCTGTGTATTGATATGAGGCCCAATTGACCATATATATAGAAGAGTACAAAAAGATATGACATATAGAGATAAGGCATATATGGAATAGGATACAAACTCTATATCCTAATACAACTCTATCTTCTTAACACCCCTTCAAATGCAAGGCGTATACAATAGCATTGTATTTGAAAAGAGTTGTTACTAAAATAGTAAAATTCGAAGTCCGACTCTTGATAATGTCGTCGTAGCGTGCAGTTCTTGAAAAATACTATCAAATCAAGCCGAAGAGGAATGATAAAAACATGATAGAGCAGATCGAAGCCCAAGACAGCGGTGACGCAATGCACAAAGTGCAAGAGAAGCGCAACAGCCTTAAAGCTCAGGGCGACGGCTAGAGAAGCGGCGGCATCATAACGACTTCTACGATCTACACGCGGCTCAGAGAGAAGAGCAGTGGCTGCTGCCATGGAATAGATAGAAGCATCGCAGCAGTAGATCAAAACCCAAGACAGCGGTGGTGCAATGCAAGAGGTGCAGGAGAAGCACGGCGGCCTTAAAAGCTTAGGATGACTGTTAAAGAAGCGGCGGCGTCATAACGACTTCTACGATCTACACACGGCTCAGAGAGAAGAGCGGCGGCTACTATCATGCAAAATAAAATTCCTAAACTTTTATGATTGACAATAAATTTGTTGACTCGCACAGTTTTAACGAATTAAATGATAGAAGCTACGGACTTAGGACGGACGCAAACAGAAGACTCAAAATGAAACCAGCCCGGCACACAAACAGCTGCCTCCGAGCAGTGGGAGAGTGCACACGGCCGTGCAGATTCGCGGAGCGCGGCGATAATGAGGCCAACGACGAGGTCGGTGATGTCGTCGGTGAGGACGTCGAGGGGTTCCCCCGCTCGCGGCACTTGGCGAGGTCAACAGGGTCGATGTCGACGGAAAAGGACACGACGATCTCGAGGGACTGAAGGGCGTCGATGAGTGCGGCTCGTCGCCTCGCCTCCGCGGCATGGAAGCAGAGGGCCGATCTTGTCTGAAGCCATGGAACTTAAAAACCCAATCCAAGAGAAGAAATCACGTCCGGATGGATCTCCACACCACGCTCGTCCAATAGAGGGAAAAAGGACGACGACAACCGAAACCTCCCCACCGCTTGTGGGGAGCAGAAGGATCCGGACGATACGAGCTCACCTCGGCCGGCGCCTCGTGACGACCACCACCTCCTCGTCGTCGGCTCCGTTGAATCACTCACCGCTGCCGACAGGCAGCGTTGGTGAGCGTGGTCGCGAGGAGAGGAGGGGCGGCAGCGCCGGCGATTGTTCGTGGGACGAGCTTTGGCGGCAGCAGCTCCATCGCGTCCGATGTGAAGAGGTTGTTCGAGTACGGGAGGACGCATGTGGTGAGGCCCAATGGCGCGAACAAGGCCACCATCGTCTAGCTCCACGGCCTCGGAGACAATGGAGCTAGTTGGTCTCAACTGTTGGAAAGTCTTCCACCGAGCGCCCAGCGTGGTCAAAACGGCCGATGCGGGGGCCCTCGATGAGCGCACCCCAGAGCCCAGCGATGCCGCTGACCATATGCACGACGCTAGTTCCAGTGAAGTCGATGACACCGGACTTGAAGAGCAGCGGGCCGGACGTGCGGCTCGCAGATGCCCACCCGTCGGTGGACTAGATCCAGTGGGACACCACCGAATAGATGAACCCGGTCAGGAACACCAAGTAGATGAGGCACTCCACGAACTGTGTCCTCTCAGCGATCGACCCGGACGTGATGCCGGCAGCAGCAATGATAAAGGCCCACTGGAAGAGAAAGTAATCGTGGTCGAAGCCGGTCTTAGGCAGGTGCTGGAGCCTGAAGAACTACCTCCCGATGAACCCCGTTGGACAGCCTCTCGAGAGCGCGTGTGGACACGGAGTGTCGTCTCAAAGAGCAGCATGATGAGGTCCTTAACCGGAGATGAGGTGGCCACCCTTAGGAGTGAAGATCGATCCTCCTAGGGGCAGCAGCAGGGGAAGTAAATTGAAGTTAGGGTTTTAACCTAAGCTCTAATACCATATTATGAATATTGTGTGTATTGATACGAGGCCTAAAGGGTCATATATATATAGGAGAGTACAAGGGGATATGCCATATAGAGATAAGGCATATATGGAATAGGATACAAACTCTACATCCTAATACAACTCTATCTTCTTAACAGAAACAAGGCTTCATTTCTTTGAGCAGAAATACACGTGCAGAGAGCATGATATCATGGAAATGTTTGATCAAGAGGAAGGAGATTGGTATACACTAATTCTAGAGAAGGAAAATGCTATTGCAGACATTCAACTAATTGTCGGATCTGTTTATACATAAAGCATCTTCTTGAGGCTGCGGCCTCAAAGCTAGCAGAAGTTCAGCTTGAGGTTCAGCAACTTTACAGTTTTGTAGAAAATCTGAAGTTCACTTAATCTCATCCGACAACATGATAGTTTTTTCAGGACATGCTCATTGCAGAATGTGAAAGAGGGCTCAAGGCCCTGCAAGTGAAATTAGTGCTAGAGAAAGAGCACTCAGGCAATCTGAAGCATGTTCTTGAGCAACTCAAAGCCAAGACATCTGCAGAGATGTTAGAAAAGGCAAAGGAGCATCTGGAAGTTGCAACTAAGCTGAAATCTTTGGAGGAAAGAAAAGAAATATTGGAGTAGCATTTGGGAGAGTTGAAGTATAGAACAAAGAATCTGTGTGATGTCATTGTTCAAAGGAGGAAAGAGTTGGTTGATGAGCTAAGTGGGCTGACTGATACAATTGGAACAGCGATTCATGGAGATGAAGACCTGATGACAAGCTTGACAATGATCGTGTAGAAAGTTAATAATGAGGAACCTTTCTGGAATTCTAGCAGCAAAGAAATGCCTAGCTCAAAGAATATGAATGCGAGAAGTTCTGTGCCCTTGATCAGGAATAAATCTGTACATCTCCCAGATAGAAGATTACCATTAAAGGAGCACAATTATTAATTAGTCTTGGTAGTTGAGGTCAGATGGTGTACTGACGTTGTTGTAGTCTTTGTATCCTGTGACCTGTCTCTCAAGAATCAAGAATCACGTACACTACATATGCTGACTGTAGATTCTTGCTGCCGTTTGTGTTATGTAGTTTACACGCAATGGCTATGCCTATCGGACATTTCTTTCCATCAATTGCCTTTAAATTAAATTTATTTCTGACTACTGAATGGAATGAGCTTATTCCCTGTTGCAAATAATGCACAGAAAATAGAGATAAGAGACACGAATTTTTACGTAAAAAACCCTTGCAGAAAAAAACCACGGGCGCTCGAAGGCAAATCATTATAATGATGAGAGATTACAATGGAGAGCTTCTCTTAGGACTCTCCTCGTGAGGCTTGATGTCTTGTGGCTTGGATGCCTTGAGGCTTAGCTTGGATACCTATGGACTACTGGGGTATATATATATATAGTGTGGGGGAATAGAGTCCTATATGGAGAGAAAACCAAATCAGAATCCTGCAAGGAGATGAAGTCCTACATGGACACGATTACGAATTCGGATCACTTTTCAACAATCTTCACTTCGAGCCGAATTAGGATCACTTTTCAACAATCTCCACCTTGAACCAAATTCTCTCCAGTAGTTGCAGAATATCATGAATTCCTCTAATAAAATCAGCATGTACATCTTGAGCGCCGAAAGTCCAAAGGACTAATCTTCAAGCAGAAAGACTGGAACAATCTTGTCGAAACGCTTCTTGCGAAACAAAATTAAGCAAACTACCAGTAGGTTTGAACACACGGCTATTAACAAAGCAGACGAACAAATCTGGATCTTTAATTATAGCCCCAGCAAAAGTTCAAGTCTGTGCAACTGACCTCCTAAAATAATGCTCAATCGTCGAATGTCATAAGCCAAAACTTTTCAACATTCCCAAAAAGACATTCTGTGGTTGCTACATTTTTTTTCCATTACCGTCAATTGTACTGTTATCTACTGTTGGAAACTTGGACGAATAAACGTCGTGGTTTGCTTCTGCTAGGTATTCTTATGTGCTATCCTAAGCTCTTATTTGTGTAACTGCAAAGCTCTCACTTGTTTATGACTTTATGTTGATATACCTGAGTTAATTTGCTAGTTGAAACGTCAAGATTAGAAGAGCTACATGAGAGTTGAAACAATCTCCAAATGATGTGCCATCACTCCATCAGTCAACTGGCACAAGAATTTGTCAGTGCCAATGGTAAGCAGCTCTCCGTCAGGCGTCATTTCAGCATTCTTCTGTTGTTAAATCTTGATGTCTTCATTTTCCTATCTGTTTGCAAGATTTTTGGAATAACTGATCGTTTTAAAGATTTCTCTATTTGGCTTTGCAGCTGTAACTTGGGCGATATGGACCAACAGGACTGATATACATGCTCATCTTTTTTCTACAGCACTGTAAACGGCTGGTCCCAGGCGACAAACACTTGGAACTTGATCAGGCGACTGAAGAAATCAAGAGGATTGGTTCTGCTGTGTTGTCGTCCTGAGTTGGAAATCTGTGATATTTTCGTTTCTGTGATGTTTAGCTTTTGTTGAACTCTGATGCTTTTATTCCAGCAGTATGGTTCGAAGTGTGTGTTCGAGTATGCTTTCATGTAAATCTGAAGTTGTGACTTGTAAGCTCCGTCTTGGCTGGAACACTTCATCAGTTTCTTTTGAACAGAATGGATTTGGGGGGCCATGTTGGTCCTTGGGTCTAGTAATATCGTGAATTTCGTGCCTTTAGTCCTTAAAAGTGTTCAATATTCAGAGGACCTTGCTTAATGCTTGTGACTAATTGCTAATCAAAGTATTGCTATTGTCCTCCAGGAGTTACTGAATCTAGGATGCTTAGAATCTGTGTATGCAGTATTTGTGGCTGGTTCCCGGCCTGCAAACAGGCATGCTGGAATCATGCACAAGTGATCTCATTTTTCCCCCCGAGGATGCAATTTTTTATATTCGGTTGAGGAACATGCCAAAACCACACAGTTAAACGATAAATATGCTTGCTTAATTAAGCATGCACTTGAGTCACCACACGAGAACTGCAGCTTCTCGTCGTTCTCGAGCATACAGGTTTAATACGAGGGACTGACTATAATAATTGTAAAAGAATAAACAAGACAGCACCACAAATTAGCAAATTAATTTGTACTTAACATAGTTCGAATTTACTTCACTTACAAACAACCAATGCACAATCTATGCTCTTGCCGACAAATAAACCAGAAATCGTCCAAATTAATCTTGGACAAGAAACAGAGGACTCTGCATTATCAAAATAAAGAGTATTACAGCTTCTTTTCTCTCCTGTACATGATGGGTGTTCTCTTCTTAAGATTGTAACTCAGGGGAAAACCATATTTTCACCAAGGCGTGATGCCAACAAGATCACCAGAAGCTAAACCCTAACTATCACTCGAGTCTCGAACTCCAGAAAGCTCTCCCCTTCTGCATCGCCACCTCGGCGTCTCTATATCTCGCCATCTCCCTCGCCGCCTCGGTGAAGATCACTCGACCTGCCGCCTTCGCCGCAGACACCGCAGGAGCAGGTTCTTGGCGTCCCGGACGAAGACCATTGGCGTTCATGGACGTGGAGGGCAGTGGGTACATCGGCCGCGCTGGCTGCGGCACGGGCGCGGAGATGCCGCGGCGGAGGTGGCAGCAGCTGCGGTAGCATTGGTGGGGCCAGTGGTAGTAGCACGGCAGCAAGTTGCTGCCCCCGGCGAGCTCCCGCGCGCTATGCACACGCCGCATCGGCTCTGGACCGGCCGCGAGCGGGTGCAGGTGGGAGCGCGCGGCGAGCGCCTGCTCGCTCTGCGCGCGACGCATCGTCGCAGCCAAGGGGGGAATCCCGGCCGCCGCTCGCCGCTGGACGGCGACGGCGGTGGTGGAGACGAACACCCGGAAGCTCGCCGACGGGCGCGTTGCACGCAGGAGGTCGTACTCGTCGCGCATGTGGGCGAGCTCGTCGTCGCAGGTGACCGACACGAGCACGTCGTCGAGACCCTCGTCGACCAGCCGGTACCTGACCGCGGCCACGGCCTCCGCCCCGGCCATCTCCCCCAGCCTCGCCGCCAGCTGGCGGAAGGGGACCTCGCGCGGCACAACGAGGACGCGCGTCTCGCCGCCGACGTAGCGGAGGCCGCCGTCGGGTCCGCAGGGAACGAAGCGGCCGCCGTGGCTACACATCAGCCTCAGGCGCGCGGCGCCACCGCCTCCTCCTCCCAAGACGGCGCCGGACGCTCCTGCTGCCGCCATCGATCGATCGCGCGATCGATGGATCGAGTCGTGTGGGAGTTGGAGAGGAGAGGAGGGGGGGTTTGGCGTGATTGGTATTTGCGGGCGTAGGGGTGCACATATATACGCGCGCGTACGGGGCGGGGTGTGTCCGAATCCGAGTTGGACTCCAACTCATAGCCGGTTCGGTTGCTTCCGAGTCCCGAGCTGATTGGCGTGCCGCGTGCAGGTAGGCCGGCCGGCTCGAAATATTGTAATGGGCCGACCATGCTGGGCTATTTAGATTGAGGCTTTCGTCTTGTGGGCTTCGAGTGCCGGCCTGTTAACACTGACTGCGAATTGCAGGCCGAATTGGACGTTTGCTACTTGACGCGTGGGCTTGCATTCATTATTCTCTCCGGTCACAGACCGATCTAGTTGAATCTGTCGAGGAGCAAAGGTCGGTTAGCGAGCTTTCTCGTCATGCGAGCAGTCCGCCCAAGTTCGATTTCAGTGAGAAGTATGTATCTATATTCTGTGATATAATAGATGAATTTAAGATTTATCTAATAATATTTGTTTAAGTTTTAATGTGTATTTTAGTAGAACGCACATAAATATGTGCATGTGATGTATGGTATAAGTGTAATGTGACATAAATATGGTATAAGTTTTATCTAGTATGTGTTTTGGCAAGCTTCGCCGTCGTAAGAGCTGCCCTCCTAGTTAGATCTTTGGATGGGTTTCAGATGCCTCACCTTACATACGTATGTGCATTCCGTAGGAAAAGTATGAAAAAACTATTTAAATCTGTCAACTAAAAAAAGACTATTTGAATCTGTACCACTAAAATAATCTTTGTTAATATTTAGATTTCCTCTGTAAAAACGAAGCAGATTCGTCTAAACATAATTTATATTTAGCTTTACAAGTACTTCCTCCGTCGAATTTTATAAGACAGTCACGTATTTCGAGATCTACGGTTTGTAAAGTTTGACAAACAATTAGTCCAAATCATATATAGATCATGTGACATATGGTGTTAGGAATGATCCTAAATGGAACAGTCTAGAATCAAATTTAGGTAACACAGCCTTCCTGCAGCCCGGCCCTGAAGCTGCGCGGCTGCGGCGGCTCATCACGTCGCTCCTGTCGGAGGAGAACTTCCGGCCGAGACAGTGCAAAGTAGAGCAAAACTGAGCTTGGCCACGTCAGTCGTCGGTGTTTATGTAGGCGCGAGCGTCCTACTACCGGTGGTAGTACTCCATTCTTTCTGGCTGGCATCTCAGCATCACTATGTATACTTCACGAGATGTCGATGTAAATCCAGATATGTTGTACAGCAAGAACCTGTTGTATGGAGTACGGAGTTGCTTGATGGGCTGTTCACTTGTTTGGGGCACCTTTGCAACTGGGTGCAGGTAATCTCTCGGCATGTAGGTGTTTACACGTATAGAAGACAATAAATACAAATTCAATTGTTTATATTTACATATAGCCAAACAATATGGCCAGTCATTTCTTAGAAAAGATTAAAGAAAAAGTAGAAACTTAACTGTTTTGAAGTTTTTCTAATGGTGGAGGTAGTATGTTATCTCCGTCTTCAAAACTTCGTAGGCGATATGGTCGGTATCGGATGGTTTGGGATCATCAGCGAATGAAGCCCGAAATACGTCCACCCGTTGACACGCTTGTTCGAGTGTCTCCCGAACACCCTTCGATTGAATAATTAAGTCGAATTAAGCCTATAGGCTTTCTTCCATTTCTTGATGGGTCCCGGCAAGATTGACTTAGTCGCCAGTCACCTCGATTAAGCACTCCAAACGACGACAAGCCTCCTAGAGACATGCAACTTCGTTGTGGAGGACCATGTCGATGGTGAGGCTAGCTCACCGGAAGTGGGAGACGAACCGGAAGACGCAGCAGAGGAGGGATGTCAAGACGGCAGAATGTGGCCTTCAACTGTTTTGGCAAATCTTCGGACATATGAGGGAGGATACTGTTGGCACAGTGTCCTTCCGTAGTATCCACCAGCGTACGACCGGTGAGGTGCTCATATAGAATGGCCAGGTTAACTATCAATGCCAGCGACAAGGAAGAGGCCGTCGGAGCTATTTGTTTATGCTTGAGAATAGATATGTGTATCGGCAATGTAGGTATTCATCTTCGGTACATGGCGGATGATCATTTTTATAAATTCGATGTGTGAAACGAAGAGACGTATTGAGGAGCCGAAATAATTAGAGACATATCCGGGAGACGAAGCATGCGCTATTCATACATATAAGAGATACATCACATACGGTTTGTATTAATAACCATCTGCGGTATTATCACAGATAGTTCTAATTAAAAACTGTCTATGACGTCTCAATTATCACAGACGATTCTTTTTAATAACCGTCTGTGAATTATCACATATAGTTATTAACAAGAATCATCTGTGATAATTCCATATCACAGACGGTTCTAGCCATTGCTGGTAATATAAACGTTCACGCTTTGTAAAATTATCTGTGATAATTACAACATAGATGGTTCTTCATGAACTGTCTATGATGAGATGTCTAGTATAGCCTGTTTTGTAGTAGTGGTTATATACTTACAAATGCACGCTTGTGCCTTGCTTCAACATACCTTGTCTTTCCTTATGCCTCGCTTGAGCCCAACCATCCTGCCCGACTTCCTTGACCATATCTTACTCATCCTCGAGCCTAATCCCAGTCTATACCGTCGACTATGGCTGCCTCTAAGCACCAAATACATCAAAGATCAAGAAATCATTTTTGGACACAAGTTTTTTATAACTTGATTCACGATAATCCAAACATGTTTCATGAACCATAAATGCACCCAAGCAACGGCATCCCATGTCGTGCCCATACTCAAATAACTTAGTTCAAACAAACTCACGCTCCAAACCTCTAAAACCAGTCTAACCACCAATCACAAGCCGATCAAACCGTCGGAATCACAGTTGGTCTGACCGCCAACCAAAGGTCGATTTGACCGTCGCTTCCCATAGCCACTTTGACTGCTAGTTGTAGGCCGTTTAGACCATTCTTAGTTGGTCAAACTACTCCTGACCAGTCTGACCGTGACCCCAATGCCGATCAGACTGCCAGCAACCAAATGCAACTGAAAAATTACAAACTCTCAAAAATTAAACTCAAACTCTGCAAACTTTTTGAACCAAAAGTTAATTACTTACCACAACCATGAGATGACCTCACATAGTCTCACAAAGCCGCTTCATAATGGCGACAGATAAACCATCCCATTTGTTTATTCAGGAGAAGTCATAAGTGATAAGCTAAAAAGAATGGGGCTATTGTTCGGTCTAATGCTAGCTTACGAATTGTTTGGCACCCGTGTACTCCTTATCTTAATTACCTATTGTCTTTCTGTAGCCTAGTTTTTTTCAGCTTATAGCTTATAATATATAGCTTTCCTTGAACAAATAAAAGGATGATTTTTCCGCCGCTGTTTCGAAACAACTTATTGGTATAGTTTTTTCGAAGTAATCTATCAACTTATTGGTATTCGGTTCATTTACATAAACACTCGTAGTAGGCCCAAAAGCTATTAGCCACAGTCATAAGCCGTTAGCCGCACCGAAAAGAACATCGCCTGTATATATCACTGTTCTTGCTGTATTTAATCAGTACTCCTCCCTCTGATTTTGCGTCCAAATTACCAATATGTTTATTTCTTTTCATCAACTATTGCACCTTATTCAATTCGGTTAATTAGCACATAGATTTATCGCCGCGGAAGTCATAGTCCGTAGCGCATAGGACATACATCACAGAATGACAGATGTAATTATAGCTGTAGAGTTGCTCAATTCGTTGATTTATCGCCGCTCGATCTGCAGCGCTACGTCTCGTTAACCGCGTGTGCGGCACATAGCAAGCCGGCCCACGGCCCAAAAACGTCAAGTCGAAAGTACGTCTTGCGTGGACGGGGAGCTGTGTTGGGTTTCGTCCGGTGCTGTAGCCCATGAATAAAACGATGATCGGCGCGCGAGTTGGTCTTGGGCCCGAATACTCAGCGCACGAAAAGCAGAAACCAGTGCCAGTGAAAAGCCTACGTCATTTCTTTTCTTCCTTTCCTTCCTTCTTTTTTTTATCTTTCTCCAGTGAAATCCACGAGTTTTTTTTATTCCTTTATTTCTATTTTTTTCATCTAGTTGCAAGATTATTTTCCGAATATTAAAGTAGGTCTTTTCTTTCCGTTCCTTGCATTCATTTCTTTGTTCCACTATTTTTTTTATATTAATGTTTTGTGTGAAGAGAATCATCTTTTGGTGGAATGGTTGAGTTATGGGTATACCACTCCATCCATCAGAATACAGAAGCTCTATGAACTATAAAATAACTTAATACATAGAACATTGTCGATGATCTATAAAAACATTGTCGATGAACTATAAAACTTAAAATGTTCTTTGTATTAAAACTTAATACATAGAATATTGTCGATGAACTATAAAAACATTGAAATCATGTTGTCGATACAGCATCTAGAATCTCCAACAAGGAATACAGAACTCAGCACCTTGACTGACTCAAGGGTTTGATTGTAACATGCTACGTTATACATCTAGAGTGTTCAACATGAAAGTTGGTAGTTACGTACAGTGGCGAAGCTAGGAATAAAATTAAGGAGGGGACTGAACTATTTATAGATTTAAACTAAGTTGACATAAATTTAGTCTTTTACTCGTATCGAATTTCAAATGCACACAGAAATTACACAATTGGATAGAGACAAACAATGAAAAACAGATAAATACAAAGTAGGTACCTCGATAATAGAAAGCGTATATCCAAAAATATATAATTATTCTGCCGTGAGTACGGAGTAGCGATAAGTCACCTATGTATGAAACACATCAAAAAATTAGTGATATAATAGAAAATTGTGAATGGCAATAAAAATTTAGATCATATGAAATTGTAAAATACTAAATTGATAAGAAAGATTATAAGTGAACAAATTATTTACTATGCTACATAAACTATCTAAATATCTAAAATCTAAATTAATTGTGCTATCTAAACAAATTACTTACTGTCGACCTAAACTATCTATGAATATATATACTTACTGTCTATTACTCCTCTCGGTCGGCCCTTCTTTTTCACCCGGCCGACTCCTCTCGGCCAGTCGACCTCTCCACGCCAGGCACGCCTCCCGGCCCTCCCCATATTTCTCTCGGTCGGCGGCCGCCGCTTACTCCCCACCCCCGCAGCTCCCCGCCTCAGTGCCTCCCCCTCCCTCCGCTCCCGCCTCCCCGCCTTCGGCCCTCCCCCTCCCTTCGTTCCCGCATCTCGGCTCCCCGCCTCCGGCCCTCCCCCTCCCTCCGCTCCAGGGGCGAAGCCAAGGGGGGCCTTAGTGAGGCTCAAGCCTCACCTACCCCTCGATAGACCCCCCCCCCCCCCGACGAAGCTCACGGCGGCAGTCTGATCGCTCATCAAGTCACCCCCACCCCCCAGCAGCCTAGCGTGTTTAGGCCCACTAGCTTTAGGCCCAACAAAACACAAAATCACAAATCACACAGCAATGTAGATCTGGGAGCGGAGCGGAGGGGGGAGGCGAGGAGCGGAGCGCCGGAGCGGAGGGGGGAGGCGGGGAGCGGAGGGGAGGCTGGAGGCGCGGAACGAAGGGCGGAGGCGGGGAGCGGAGGGGGAGGCTGGAGGCGTGCAGTGGAGGGCGGAGGCGGGGAGCAGAGGATGGAGGCGGGAGCATTGGGTGGAGACGGGGAGCGGAGGCCTGGCGGGTGGAGGCGTGGAGCGGAGGGGGGAGGGCTGGAGGCGGGGAGCTGTGGGGGTGGGGAGTAAGTGGCGGCCACCGACCGAGAGAAATAGGGGGAGGGCCGGGAGGCGTGCCTGGCGTGGAAAGGCCGACTGGCGAGAGGAGTTGACCGGGTGAAAAAGAAGGGCCCAAGAGGAGTAATAGACAGTAAGTATATAGAATTATAGATAGTTTAAATAGTTTAGGTCGACAAAAGTAATTTGTTTAGATAGCACAATAAATTTAGAGTTTAGATTTTTAGATAGTTAGATAGCACAGTAAATAATTTGTTCACTTATAATCTTTCTTATCAATTTAGTATTTTACAATTTCATATGATCTAAATTTTTATTGACATTTGCAATTTTCTATTATATCACTAATTTTTTGATGTGTTTCATACATAGCTGACTTATCGCTACTCCGCACTCACGGCAGAATAATTATATATTTTTCGATATGCGCTTTCTATTATCGAGATACCTACTTTGTATTTCTCTATTTTCATTGTTTGTCTCTATCTAATTGTGTAATTCTTATGTGAATTTGAAATTCCATACAAGTAAAAGACTAAATTTATGTCAACTTAGTTTAAATCTATAAATAGTTCAGGCCCCCCCTCAAATTTATTCCTGGCTTCGCCACTGCTCCGGTCCCGCCTCCCGGCTCCCCGCCTCCGGCCCTCCCCCCTTCGCTCCACGCCTCCACCCGCCCGGCCTCCGCTCCCCGCCTCCCCCCAACACTCCTACCTCCGCCCCCACTCCACGCGTTCGGCCTCCCCCCTCCGCTCCCTGCCTCCCCCCTTCGCTCCGACGCTCCGCTCCCCCGCCTTCGGCCTCCCCCCTCTGCTCTGCTCCCAGATCCGGCCCGCTCTACCGTTCGGCACTTCGACGCGCGACAGGTCTCCCAGATCTAGATTGCAGTGTAATTTCTGTGATTTGTTGTGTTTTGTTAGGCTTTGTTGGGCCTAAAGCTAGTGGGCCTAAACACGTTGGGCCTCTGGGGGCGAGGGTGACCTGACGAGAGGTCAAACCGTGCACCGTGAGCTTCGCCGGGGGGGGGGGGGGTTCTACCTGGGGGAGGTGAGGCTTGAGCCTCACTAAGCCTCCCTTGGCTTCGCCCCTACTTACGTATAAAAGCTTGTGTTGGTAATATAAACCAGGGTCCACGGGATTCTTCTAAAAGAAATTGATCTGTAAAGACTGACCAAAAAAATCAAGCGCTGGACTCAAATCCCGACCTTATGCAGTTAGCAGTACTAGTACGGCCATGTTCCTGTTAAATTCCCACGCAGGCGTGTCCTCCTTGGACTCTGGTCGATCTCTAGTTCACCTCAATTGAGTTCGGGCAGTATTGCGCGGATCAGGGAGTTGCACGGCAACTCACGGCACCATACTCACCACAACAGAACGGTGTCGTTGAGCGGCGCAACCAGACGATCATCGGCATGGCGCGCAGCTTACTCAAGGCGAAGGGGATGCCGTCTGAGTTTTGGGGGGAGGCGGTGACCACCGCTATCTTTCTCCTGAACCGTGCGCCCACCAAGAGCTTGGACGGCATGACACCGTTTGAGGCCTGGCACAGTAGGAAGCCTGACGTCTCCTTCCTGCGTATGTTCGGATGCATCGCGCACGCCAAAGTAACTCGCCCTAATATGAAGAAGCTCGATGACCGCAGCGTAAAGATGGTACTCCTTGGGTTCGAGCCGGGGTTGAAAGCGTACCAGTTGTTCGACCCGGTTGCGCTCTGCGTCCACGTCTCCCGCGACGTGGTGTTCGACGAGAAGGCCAGCTGGGATTGGGCGAATCCCGGTGAACTGGAAAAGATGTCTAGCGCGAGCATGATCGTCATCGAGCACGAGATCATCACTGATCCAGTGGAGGTCCCTGCTCCAGGGGAGCAGTCACACATGCCACCGTCTCGCCAGGGCCCACCACCACCTGGCGCTCCAGATCATGCACCGGGTGTGCGATTCGTGCCGCTAATGGCTGAGGCACTCGCTGAACTTGATCATGACGACGACGGCAGCGCACAACATCAGTTCAGGACGCTGCGAGACATCATCGGTCCCGCACTCGCTGGTGCCCCGACACGGTTCCTGGAGCCAGAACCGGTCGCCCCTGTCGAGCTGCACATGGTGAGTGCAGAAGAGCCGGCCATGTTTGGCGCGGCGGAATGCGACCCGTCTTGGCATCGGGCGATGCTGGAGGAGATGAAATCTATCGAGTAGAACAACATTTGGGACCTCGTCGAGCTTCCTGCCGGGCACTGCGCGATCGGGCTCAAATGGGTCTTCAAGGTGAAACGAGTTGAGCATGACGCCATCACTAAACACATAGCGCGTCTCGTGGCAAAAGGGTATGCGCAGCGCGAGGGGATCGACTTCAAGGAGGTCTTTGCCCCTGTCGCGCGAATGGAGTCGGTGCGACTACTGTTGGCTCTGGCGGCGCACCAAGGGTGGTCCGTGCACCATATGGACATGAAGTCTGCGTTCCTGAACAGGGATCTCGCAGAGGAAGTCTATGTGAGCAGCCGCCGCCGTTAACAAGCAGGAGCATCGCAGCAGAACAAAAACCTCTGTGTTCTTCACGTTCTCTGTGTGTGTTGTGAGCGAGAGCGAGTGGAGGTAGCCTAGAGATGGCAACGGGTACATACCCACTGGGTATAGCCACCCCATACCCGCACCCAACAGATATAACTCTACCCGCTACGATACCCGTACCCGCACACGGGTATAGAAACTTACCCATACCCGCACCCGCGCGGGTATTTGTACCTAACAGGTAACCCATACCCGATAGCACAAAGTGACAGGCACGGATTTCTTTTCCCACGGATTCCACACAACTGACAGGCACAAAGTGAATAAGACACAAAGTGAACAAATATGACTAAATAAAAGCAAGACATAGACCACCAAGTCTCCAAGATAGAATACATCACAGACATAGAAATTTTTTACATGGGCTGTCGGGTATGTGGGTACGGGTAGTATACACCCGTACCCGCACTGCTCTACCCGATGGGTAGAGGTTTTTGCCCATTAGTATACCCACGGGTGAAGATATCTTTTCATACTCACCTCCTTATTGGATAAAATCTATCGGGTACTTGAATTTTAGATACCCATTGTCATCTCTAAGGTAGCCATTGTCAACATTGCTGCACGAATATTTCCATGGCGAGCGAGCTAATTACCATGCAACTGAGCCACCCTCTAGCAGCGGCGTCCTCGGGGTGCAAGGCCCGAATCAACACGAACCCTCAAAATGTGTGGCTCGATAGCAGCGGCGGCAAAAGATAAAGCAAAGAGCTGCCGCCTCCGTGCCTGAGTCTGCGTGCGAAAGAAGAAAACGCCAACGCCCAAGAATCGATATCCTCCTGCTTTCTGCGCGACAAGAGCCTCTCCTAGAACGTTTCTTGGCATCCGTAGCGACCCAATGATCAGATCGCCTGGCTTTACCTCGGCGTCTCGAACTCCAGATTCTTGATTTGATTGGTGGCTACATGCCTTGCTGGATGCCGTGAGGTGAGAATGGAACCACTCGATCACACTCACTGGTTAGGACAGGCCGGCTCTGAAGGATTTCGGCTTTTAGTTTTTCTTTCGTTTTCGGTTTATTTATGCTAGTTCATTTTAAACCTGACTTCAAATTCATAGTTTATTTTTGGTTTTAAAGCACGCACATTTGATCGGAAAAATGGCTTCGAAGACAAAAAAGAAAAAAAACAAAGCCGAAGCCCGGCCGAACAGGGCCTTAGGAGGACGCTTGCTCCTTTCGATCCTTCCGAAGCGCAGCACGATTATTAAAGAGATCATTGGGAAGATGAAAAGCTAAAAAATCCGTGACAAGAATCTTTCTTTGTTCAGTAGTAGAACACTGTGTGAGCTTTACTCCGTGTGAATGAAGCACTAGCAAGCTAGCTTTGGAGTTGGAGTGCTCCTTTTAACACCATTAGCCCCTCCAAAGAAGAAAAGAAAAAGAAAGAACAAAACCTCATCAAGAGACAGACATCAGAGGATTCAGAGCGCTCCCAATCTCTAATACAAGCATAATTATAACTATATAACTGCCCCGACCATCATGAGCACCACCACCACCATGCACCATGGCTGTTCGTCTAATTAGGCAGCCATGGAACCTTTCATTCCACTTCAATGCCTGCTCTCTTTAGCCCCTTCAATTACCTTTGATCGACACCTTATGTGCTTCTGTCGATCTACACTCTCTTCGCCGGTGCATCTCCCCATCTGGCTCTCCTGAAAAATCAATGCATGAACAGAATCATGGTTAGGCACATGGAGAGTGGAAAAGAAAAACTCGGTGATTCGAGGTCAGTTTGCAAATCAGTAGCTTGTTAATTCAATGGGACCCATGCATTGCATTCATGACTGGTGGAAGAGGATCAATAGATAGCTACCGGCTACACTGCATGATTCTATAACATAGTAGTACTTGGTTGTGCGTGCTGCAATCGTTTGTTGTTTCTTTCATGCTACTTGCTTGTTTCTGCTGGCCGTAGTTTGCCTGATCCCTGAGCGAGGCGTACTGTCATCGATCGACTTTTCTTTTCAGAGGGTGACGCACTGGCACTTGGGTGCTAGCTCCCATCAGTGACCGTGGAAACACCTCATGATGAAATAGGTAATTAAACCAGTGCTGTTTTTTTAGTATGTCACATACGTATGCTTAACGGCTTAGTGGAACTATTTGCAACCATATTGCTGTAGAGATTGAGTTGTTAGATACTAAGCACACGGTCAGGTATATAAATGAATTATATCAGAGCTTTGCACTTTACTTTGTACAAGCTCTGATCAGGTATTTGGTAGTTGTAAGCTTCATCTCGTGAGTCAGTACAAGCTCTGGTCTGAGATTTGTACTAGCTAGAGAGAACTAAAACACAGGCAGGAACACATATGCTTTGCACTATAGAAAGGAAGAACCATCAGATAAGATGAATACCTATTGTGAATAGGATCAGGCCCATTCGGCACCTTCCTCTTGCTGTCCTTGTATGGATCATCCACGGCAGCCTGCTCTGAAGGGGCCGCGTTTGCAGCAGTAGCAACCGGCGGCGCCGTAGCTTCAACGGCAGCTTGTGCTGTCACAGCAGGACCAGGAGCACCCGTGCCATCATTAATCCCAGTCCTAATGCCGTTCGTCATTGTCGCCGACAAGAGTACGACGCAGATGAGCAGGACCAGCCCACTGATCCAGCATCTACTGGCATCGCCGCCCATTGCGCTAGCTCTTGCCTGCTTCTGCTGGCTGTTCAGGTGACTGATCACTACTTGTTTACCAAGTAGCAAGTTCTCCACAGCCTTCTCTTGTATCTAAAGTGCTATCTCCCCCTAGCCTCCTGATGCTGCAGAGACGAACAGCAGTGGCAGTCTGTGGGCAAACAGATCATGGCTATGTATATGTAGGAAAGAAATGAAGCAGTAGTTCATAGGAGAGGCAAAGATTGGCTAGAAGAGAATGGAGTTCTTTCTTGGGAGGAGAGTGACAAGTGGAGATTGAAGAAGTGTGTATGATACGATCCTACCTATCTACCTACCTATATATATGTGTGTGTATGTTCTGCTTGCCCTCTATGTGTGTGCTCAGTCTAGCTTTGATCCCCTGATGTTGATATGGATGAATATTAGGTGCATCTAGCAATGAACATTTCAATGAGTGAGCATCTCAATAAGTTCACTCAGCTAGCTCGCTATGCACCAAAGGATGTTGCCATGGATAACTCTCGTCAGAAGCGTTCCAAGAAAGGATTGAACATATGGCTAAAAGTTCAAGTTGCGGACAATGATTATGCCAGTTTTCAAAATATGGTGGACAAAGCAGCGCTTATCGAAGAGAGTCACCGTGAGCTAGAGGAGTCTCGCAAGAGGAGGATGATGCAACAAGAATTTTAGCTGCATCAGTCCCAGAAGTCTTGTTTCAGTACTTTCCAGCCAACTCGTGTGCCACAGCAGTCACGATTCAGGACACCTACACCAGCACCTCATCAGTTCCAGTCGAGACCGCACCCTATTGGTTCAAATAATCAGCAACAGAGGAATGTTAATCCTGCGGCATCAGTCATCTATTACGAATGTCATGAGCATGGTTACTATACCAGTAAGTGCCCTCAGAAGCAAGTTTTGACCCTAGTCCATTTTAATTTAGGAGATATATCAGATTAGACCCCTACATCAGGATCAGGACGCGGAGCATCCCAATTGTCAGGCTCAGCCAGTTATGTGCCACCATCATTTATGCAAGGACAAGTGAACCATGTCACCATAGAGGGGAGCTCAAGCAATACCAAAGGTTGTGATTGATAAGTTCTTAGTCAATTCAGTTACTGCTATATTTTTGTTTGATTTTGAAGCTTCACATTCATTTGTCTCTCGGAGCTTTAGCTTAAAGCAACGGTTGAAAACTGTTGTCCTTGGATCTATTCTTTTTGTTCAATCCCTGAACTCTGAGTTAAGTACAAACCTAGGCTGTCCCTGGAGCCATGATAGCCATTCAAGGTGTGGAGTTTTTCACCGATGTTACCGTGTTGGATATCCAATCTTTGGATGTGATTTTGGGAATAGATTTGCTTATGAAACACCAAGCGGTGTTAGATTGTGGAAGCAGAGCCGTTATCTTGACCAGTTTAGATGGAGAAAAAGTGAAATTTAAAGCCAGCATGAGTCAGCTAGAGAAGGTTATGGTTAGCTAGAGTAAAGAGATCATGTTAAAAGATGTGCCTGTTGTCAGTAAGTATCCCGATGTATTTCTAGATAATATTCCTAGAATGCCACCTGACCGAGAAGTTGAGCTTTCAATTGAGTTAGTACCTTGTACTTCATCGATTTTCAAGAAGGCCATATCGGGTGCCTGCTAATGAGTTGGCAGAGTTGAAGAAACAAATACATGATTTGTTGGACAAATGTTATGTTAGACTTAGTTCATCTCCGTGGGAGCGCTAGTGTTGTTCATTAAGAAGAAAGATGGTAGTCAGTGTATGTGTGTGGATTATGAGCACTTATTGAGGTCACTATCAAGAACAAGTATCTTTTGTCCCAGATTGATGATTTGTTTGATCAGTTTAAAGGAGCTAAAGTTTTCTTCAAAATTGACTTGAGGTTAAGATATCATCAGATGAAAATTCGACAAGATGACATACACACGACAACTTTCTCAACTCGTTATGGTCTGTATGAGTTCATAGTAATGTCATTTAAATTGACTAAAGCCCCAACTTATTTTATGTACCTGATGAATAATATGTTTATGAAATATTTGGATAAGTTTGCGTTATGTTCATAGATAACATTTTGATTTATTCCAAGGATGAGAGAGAGCATGAAGAACATTTGAGGCTAGTGTTGCAGAAGCTAAAAGAGCATAAGCTATATGCTAAATTCAGTAAGTGTGAATTCTGGATGAAGGAAGTGGTTTTTCTAGATCACATCATGTCAGCAGGGGGAGTTACAGTGGACCTTGGAAAAGTGAAGAATGTGCTTGATTGGAAGTCGCCATCGCCAGTGACGTAAGTCAGAAGTTTTCTTGAAATCGCCAGTTACTACCGTCGTTTTATTGAACGATTTTTCAGTGTGGCAAGATCGCTTACACAATTGCTAAAAAAAGAAATTAATTCATTTGGACACTATAATGTGCGAAGAGTTTTCAAAAATTAAAAGAGTAATTTATGTATGTTTACACTGTGTATACTAGTGTGATCCTGTATTAATATAGAGTATACAAAAAGTCTGTATTTATATATACGAATCTCAACACACACATTGATAAAAAAAACAGCTACAAGTATTTTTCCAAAGACGCATCGCTATCCCCTCCCCTGCCTGGAATCATAGCTGCTGCTGGCGACCCATGCAGCGAGCTAGCTTTTCCGGCTTTTGAGAGGGCCAGGTAGGGTTGATGTGTACTACGCTTGCACTGCACATGTCACTACGGATATCCCTCTTCCCCCTCCTGCTGTTGCTGTGTTGCATGCGGCAGAGACGGGAGGGATGGAGGAATGTTTTTGGGATCTTTTGACTGGACGGCCCTTTCCCGTGGACCGTGGAGCTAGCTGCTACCGTCGGATTGGGGTGGCGCCGACGCCGTGGTGTGGCGTGTGCGCCGCAATGAGTGGGCTCGCGGAGGCGCGTGGTGACGAATCAGCGGTGGTGATCGCTACAGCGCGGACGATTCGGTTGTGCCGGGGATTGCCGTGCCGGGCTGCCTTGATGAGTGGATTCGGTCAGTGGGTGGTGACGTCGGTTGCATGGCCGCGGCGGAAGCTTTCGCGTGGGTTTTATACGTGAGTGTATGCTAGTTGGTTAACTGGTTGTGCTGCTCTGCTCCCCAGTGCATGGCAACGTGGGATGAGTTTTCAGTCGCTTAGCAGTGTCTTCTTTCCATTAATTATTAGGGCAATCAGCTCAACTCACGAAGTCCTCCTGTCTCCACGGATCCTCTCTCGTTAGGATAAATCAATCACCAAATTCTTGGTGGTTGTTTCAACTTACCAAGCTTTCAGGGCACTTCCAGTAAAGATACGAACTTTTTAAAATAATCTATTTTTTAATTGAAATAACATAAATATACCTACGTAAAAAAAATTACAAGAATGATCTCCAGTCACCAACAACCGCGCGACACACAGATGGTTCGTGAACCGTTGGATGACATAATTGCAGTCGCCCAACAATTGAACGACTAGGACCTATCGCCCAACCGTTGGATGACTGCAAACTACAGTCGTCCAACCGTGGGCGACTGGACGTGCATATAAATCGACCGCTCGGCCGAGCCCCAGGCCATTCCCATCGACCGACGATGCGCTGCGAGAGAAGAAAGAAGAGAAAAGGAGAGGGAAGAAAAAGGGAGGAGAGGAGAGGGAGAAGGAGAGGGAAAGGGAGAGAAAGAAATAGAGGTTCCACCACTTCTGCGAGGTAAATTTTTTTTGTATGTTGCAATCAATATTTTGTGTATAAAGTAAATAGTCATAGAAAATTTAGTCAATGTAGTTATAGAAAATTAGCATATATAGAGAATTATAGTTGTAGAAAATTTAATGAATATAATCATAGAAAATTAGCATCCGTAGAGAATTATAGTTGTAGAAAACTAGCATCCGTGCAAATTAGCATCCGTAGAGAATTATAGTTGTAGAAAATTAGCATCCGTAGAAAATTGTAGTTGTAGAAAATTTAGTCAATATTATGTACAAAAAAGTATCAATAGAAAATTATAATTGTTCAAAATTTAGTCAATACTTTTATACGAAGTAAAAAGTTCATTGTTTTTACTGTAGCTGGCTTATTTTTTTACTGTAGTTGAGTTGGCTTATTTAGCATAATTAAATTTTAAAAAAACTTAAAAACAGAAAAAATATGTTAGCCTATCACGGACAATGTAAAGGAATACAAAAAAAAGAAAAAAACCTAAAATAAAAAAAATAATTAGAAAAAAAGTGTATAGTGGAAAAAACGTCAGTCGTGGCCGTCGAACGTGAAGCAAATGCGCTTTTGAACGTGGCCTAAGACTTAGGTGAACTAGCCTGCATCTTTCAAAGCTTAGCAAAGAATGATCAGCTTGGTCCTTTCGACATTTCTCTCCAAGCTCTGCCGTTGATTGCAGCCTAAAGTAAATGCGTTCTTAGATGTTGTTGCCAAATATCAATTTCTTAGACTTCTCACTATCAGTTCTAACCATCTTAAGTGTAGTAGCCTGGTGATATATTGCGGCCAGAGGCGGAGCCTCATGAGGACCAAAGGGGCCATGGCCTCTAGTTCGACGCGAGAGAAATCGCTCCATAGAATTTCTATGCGTGGGTTAAGGTGCGGGCGTACCGGTGTATCTAAGTACATAAAATAAAAAAGATACAGGAAAACAGGTATTTTATTAGGTAGTGTTTCAACTAAATTTTGTCTTAAACTTTTGATTATGATTTTTAACTGAAATTACATTATTAATAAGAAAAATTTGAGAAAACTGAAAAAAAAAGTTACATTATCACGGACAATATAAATGAATAAGGGAAAAAACAAAAAAAATTAAAAAAACCAAAATAAGCCGAAATTAAAAGCTAATGTGTTCCAAGTGGCTTCTCACTTAAATAAACCAAAAGCTAAAAAAATCAAAAACTGAAGCTGTTTAAAGTGGAGTCTTAATCTTATATAGAATAACAAAAGTACAATATCCCTTTATTGGTTTGCGCTCCGTAGCTTGCTGGCTGGTAAATCTAAGGGGGTCTAAAAAATGCTGAATAGTGAAAAAAATTTCAGAAAAATATAAAAAAATTTAAAAAATTTCAGAAAAAGATAAATTGAATAGTAAAAAAATATGCAACGATGCGGGTGAAGTCCATAGCCTCGTCAACTATGGGGCAGTGGTGGTAGAGCGGCACGTCCTCGTCCTCGCTCCAACGATGCTTAGCCGTAAGCTTCCTCGGCTTGTCAATGTGTCCGATGAAGTCGGTGTCTGATCTCGTCGGCCCAGGCAGGTTGAAGGGCGGCCTTCGCCTCGTCGGTGCCCGGATTTGTGGAGCGTCCACCTTGTTGGTGTCGGATGGGTTGATTTGCCTTCACCTCGTTGGTGCCCGGCAGCATGTCTGCACCCTGAGGCCCATTAGGCCGCAGTATGCTAATAATGGACCAACTTGCGTCCACTCACTCACACACGTCCGCTTTGACGCCTTGCAAGCAATCCATCGTCGAGTCTGAGACCGGGGCAAGGGCAACACAGGGGTCAAAACAACTGTGTATCACTTGTTACCACAACAATCCTAAATCGGCCACCCACTGAAAGGATTACGTAAGTAGTCTGCTACATGTTCCGTAATCAACACCAGACACTGGTAATCTTTCACTTCAGAGAGTCTTCCTGTCAGTTCGGTTGCAAAAGGTCATGCATTAACATTACTTCTCATCATGCATTAAGATTACTTCTCAATTCTGCAATAGCTAAGTGGGTTAAATCACTTATCTCCATGATGGGCATGTACCTGCACTCGGCGTAGTGCACAACTGAGCCCTCTGTCAGCAGGGAAAAGCCATCGCGTGGTGGCTCTGGAACTCCCATTTTTAAGGCCGTTAGATTTTTCTGCAACTGTTCAGAATGTTTAGCTGCTGTTATAGGAGTGACCCCCACCTACACTCGTTCGGTCTACTGGACCAAAAGGCCCAAAAAGTATGTAAAAGGACATCTACACCTCTAGAATAGTGGGTCACTGTAAAGTGTATCATTGTAATAAGGCATTAAAGCCATGTATACATGCAGCCCTCGACAAGGAGAGAGATAAAGGAGTTCATTTCTACATTCGTCCTACCTTCATCTCAGTTGCCTTGAGGGCACTCTCTAGTAGCTCGGGCCTGCATGGAGAAAGCACACGCCAATCCAGGGCAACGTCTATGCACTCCGTAGCTCCTTGGAACAGCCTCAACACCTCCGGCCGAGAGACAAAGTTCACCACAGAGAGCCGCTGGGACTCCGAACCAGTGGCTTTAGAGATGATCAGGCCCGGCAACACGTCCATGGTGGTAGCGCTAGCCAGGCCACGACCGGCTTCATCGCTCGAACCCTTCATGTGTCCCAAAGAACAAGGACCCACTGACGCCGATGATAGTGTGAGGGAGCAAATCAAAGAAAGTCTCATGAAATCCCAAGAGGAGAACGAGTTGTTCGTACCTATAGCACGACTCGGAGAGGCAAACCGTGACGTAGTAGCGCATGTGGACCCTATGGTTGAATTCACAGGAACAGCACCGTCGCCAGCCACGGCGGGGCCCATCCCAGGAGGGGGTTTCAGAATCGGAGCTGGAATCCTTGATGCACGCCATCATAACCAGCCGAAAGCTTGCGTATGTGGCCACCAGGGGAGAAGATACTCAGGCACGCTTCACAACTCGGGTTGCCAGGGACACTTCGTGGATCTGCGACGATGTAGGCACGGCCTCTACGGCGGCTACACCCTCGTCTTCCACAGCGACCTTTGAGCCCTCGACATCACCCACCCAGTGGCCAATGGTCTCTACGAGGCTCGTGTCGTCGGGAGGCTGACATCACTTGAATGATGTTCATTCTCCAGCTTAAGGTTAGAGTTCGCATAATCTGTGGCCTCCGACTTGCTAGCCATGGCAACCTCCTCATCCTGCCCACCTGATTCCTCTGGCAGAGGAGGCGCCGAGGACAGGGGCTGGGCTGTGATTGGAGACCAACCTCCTCAACAAGAGGGAGATTCCTCTAGACAGTCACCTTCCTCACGTGCGTAGGGCTGGCAACTCCTGGGCACGAGACACTCCGGCACGGGGATGCCGAGGGCTTTGCATACTCAGTTCACCCTACCACTATTCGACGACACTAACGCCTGCAGGCTATTCTACTTCGCGATGTATGGATCAAGGAACACGACGATGGCGCGCTCCGCTTCATTGAGAAAAAGAACTACCACAAGCGGCCATGCTAGTTACAAACAAATTACCGCACAACACCAAGCAAAACCATCGTGGCACTTAGCGTAAAGATCTTACCCGTCCTAGTTGGCTTCGGAAGCGAGGCAACGCTCGGGTGGAGGCACTCATCATGAGTGGGACCATGTTGGACATTCCATAGGCGGGCCAGTGTCGACACACTGAGCATGCAGTACTCCTCTGCAAGGTGCTATATATTGAATCGGATAGCGACCTTGAACAGCCTCCGTGCATGTTGCTCGTCCTCGCGATTGAGGGTCACGGACGGAGACATGTCGAACTCCATCAAATGGCTCATTCATTGAATACTACTGCTAGCCTCTGTCCGGTGGTAGAACCACCATCACATCTAGTTTGACTCCTACTTTTTCCTCGTAAAATTTGCCAGGAATAGCTTCATGCACTCGGAGTGAAGTACGGAGTTGATGCTTGCCAAATTGGAGTACTTGCACTCACTGATTGTCTTCGGTTGACATCGGGGATCATGGAGGAAGACGAAGAGCACCGAGCTAGGCCACACCGTCTCCGCCCGCGAGGCCTAGCTATAGACAGCCAGCCAAGCGATGGCGTTCGGTGGCAGCTGTGCAAGCTCCAGCTCATATAACCGATGAATGCTATGTTACGCATTCGTAGCCCGATGTTGAAGTGCATGGTGAAGATGAGGGTCTCCGACTCCATCAGCTGTGGGTCCGTCTCGCCAACAGCAGGCAACCGGACCGCCTCGCACCCGTCGTGCACCAACAAACGAACCAGCTCCTCTATCGCCATGGTCAGCCCCAGCGTGTTTGTACTGACACCGTTCACCTTCTCCGCTGCGCTCCAGCATTTGTTCGCTGTCGACGTGTCACGCTCGACCAACTCGTAGTTAACCGCCACAGCCGACGAACCGCCATTGTTAGACGAACCACCACGGCTAGATGAACTGCCTGCGGCACTACAGCGAGAACGCCAATTACCAGCACGAACCATCCTCACAGCGGGAAAGAAGGTGGAGCACGGTGACAGAGGCGCTTGGCAATTGTGCGAAGGCTACAGAGGATGGAGGACGGCAAAGGATGCAGGGCAACAAGGATTGCAGCAGTGGCTAGATGGAGCAACGCAACCAACAGCCCGTAGCGCACATGGTGGAGAAGAAGAAGAACTGGCAGTGGTAGCCCGTATTAGGAAGGAGGTGGCCATTTAAAGTGCACGCCTTTTTGAGCGTGTCTCGGGAACTGACAAAGCGTGAATCAACAGTGCACAACACACAAACCATGCGCAGGCGTGTGTCTCACGCTACAGGAATACCCAACCGGTTGTGGCCACTAGGATGCGGCCCACGGGCCAACCACCCAACAGGCCGAAGGGACAGAGGGGCCAAAAGGTCTAGCAACATGGTTTCGACCTACAGGTGGTGAAACCCTTTAACATGAAAGATTACTGTTGTAGGGGTGACCCCCACCTACACCCGTTCGGCCTGCTAGGCCAAGAGGCCCAATAAACATGTAAAAAGACATCTACACTCCTAGCATAGTGGGTCACTATAGAAGGTATCATTGTAATCAGGCATTAAAGCCATGTATATATGCAGCCCTGGATAGGGAGAGAGACAAGGAGTTCATTTCTACATTCATCCTACTAGCCCCCTGTTTACTATTTGGTCTGTAGCCACAACAGCTACAGAGTACTATAGCCAAGTATGCATCAAACCAATACAAGCTTATTTCACAGAAGCCAAACTTAGTACAGGATATGGCATAACTGTCAAGTTTACACAACAGGGCATCGAAGACTAAAGTTTATATTACATCACAAAAAGAAAATCTATAGCGTGCCTGAGTGAGGACAAGATCTAAAACTAGCAATTATCTACTCCAAAAGAATCATTGAAGTCTTCCCCGAAAGGCTCTTCAATATCTTCTTAATTTCTTTTGTTAATATTTTAGCAAGTATGAGAACAATCGTACCCAATAAGTCACACAGGGAATGCTATTTAACTAATTGCTAGTATTTTAAGAGATGGGATGTGATGGTTTTATTATTATATTTGTGGATGTAATTTTATTTGTAAACAATTTTCTAAAGGACAAAATGTTATCTTCTTAAGAGAAAAGTGATTTAATCAACTTAATTACCAAATTGAAAACCTTAACAAAGCTACTTACGCCTTGCTATTGGAATCACCCATTAAACATAACTTTATTTACCAGAAGTACGGTGTATCAGAATACTACAAGTTTTACTTTGCAGATTTGCTCAGCTTTACCCACAAGATGCCTTAAACTCTCAATGTCATGCAATACACATGCAACAAACAGCATACGACTAAGTTAAGATAACAAGGTCATTCACTGCTATCCTCTTTCTAGCTTCCACCTGGTAGACTTATGGCTAAACAACCTTGTCGGGAATCCACAGGCCAGGGTGAAAATCATGGCCCGACATTGAGCGAACCTACCGTTGTGAAGAATAGCACGTAACTTTCCAATACTACTTCCATTTCACCCCATTGTATGTGGGCTGTTCCACCACAATAGAAAAGCTAACCCTCCTGCAGATATTCGATCGAATCGAGCAGCTACTAAACCAGGTCTGATAAGTCAAAACATGTGATTGAACAATTTTTATGTCCTCTACTCAGCATAAGATTCTAATCCTTATTTTTCCCAAATGAGACTAGCAATTACATACCCAGTGCATTACAGCAATATACCACCAATTCACATCAAAGTCTCTACCCTAGGGTAAGGTTGTGGACTCTAACTATCTAGTGGTTTTCCACGAGTTATCGGCAAAACACCAAAATAATTTAGTAGTGTAAAATATTTGATTGTCTAATCTACTAATGATTAATTATATAGTAATTTATTATTATTAAGGCTATCAAGATGAATATGACCATGTAAAACATGACTTTTTAGTGATAGGATTTAACCAATTATCATGTCATTTTAAATAATTATTTAAAAAAAAGACAGTGTACAAATAAAATTAATGAATGTACTAATAATTAAATAAGAATATAAGAATAACATGATAAAAAACATATGACTTGCCTTGTTGTTCAAGTTCTTCAACTGGTTCTAACTCTCATATGTCTTGACCTACTCTTAGGACGGACAACTCAACGAATTCAGGTGCTATCGTAAGAAGATAAACAAATAAGTTCGTGCTCAAAAGAATCTGAGCTAGAAAAATAAAACAAAATAGGAATAAAATTCAGAAAAAGTCGGACGTAGGTGGGTATGGGTTGTTACGGTTTTAATGGAGTCTAGTTGGGCTAAATGGAGATGAGAATGGTTTAAATGGGTTCGAGACGGTCGAAATGGATATAAATATGCCAAATGAGTTTTGGATGTGGCACTTATTCCTAATGGGTCGGGTCGAATGAACGGTAATAGGTTTGGGCTGGCTAATTGGGCTAAACAGTGTTGGGCTCAGGCCATAAACATTAATGAGTTAGGTTGGAACAATGTTAGGCTTTGGCTATTGAGCTTGGCCCACTTGGCTTATTGGCCTTGGGCCGTCTTAGCCGGCCCAAAGGCTCGACCTGCTTGGCTTAAAGCCTCTTTGGCTTAGGTTGGTGCCATGGACACCCAGGCAGGGGCGCACGGTGGTGAATGCGATTGTGCGGCTATATACCAGTAGCAAGCGGTGACGTAGAGGGGATCAGTGAAGCCTAGGGGTTTTATTTTTAGCAGAGGGGATCATACTATAATTGTTTAATTTTGGCAACTAATGAAGCTATATTAATTAGCATGGACTATACTCGATGCCGCAAGGCTAGATCCTGTATGTACTAATCATCATGTTGCATTTAAATTTTTTGTTGCACACTTTTTTTAGATTATGGTTATTAGAGATATGATATTTGGATAGCATTTGTTTTTTCGTTATAAATGTACGGACACATAACTAGTAAGAGATAAAAGTTGAGATCCAATGGCAACAAAGAACTCAGTATTTTCGAATGGAACTAGTTAATTTTCGGTGATAAATAAAGAATTTCCCTTTTGGCAGGAGGAGGACGAGGCAATACTTTCAAGATTCGTGCTGCAAAGTGTTCAACTTTTAGGCATGGTGCCATGTACATGTTCAAGTACAAACTAACTGTACCGCCTTTCCTTAACGGTCTCGTTTAGAAATGTGAGAATTTCATCGGAAACAAAATCTATATAACAACGTTGCTTGAAAATTCGTCTAGCACATTAAACTATAAAATTAAATATTTGATTCTCTAAATTTTACAATTTAGTTCAAATAACACCATAATCCAATTTTAGATAATAGTATTACCCGTATGATGCGATGAGTGAGCGATTTTACCGTATAAGATAACATGTTGATCAAGTTTAGGTGAATGATAGGAGAGGTCCACGAAGCGCTCTCCCAAATCGAAACAGAGATAGGGAACTACATGAAGTAGTGACCACAAAAGTATAGCTAAGAGCTCAGTGAGAGAGAAACCTTTATGGGCCTCATATGTCATTGGCTCATCTTAGCCTGCGTGTCAATCAATGTGGCAAAACTATCCACTCATCGTACCACGTGTTCCATACCATCATGCGAAATCAGATTAAGGTATTATTTGAACCGGATTGAAATGTTTGAAGGGTTAAATATCTGATCTCATCATTTGGGATGTTTGATAGATTTTTAAGTAAAGTTTAAAGTGTTATACAGACTTATTCCAATTTCATATGAATTTAGTAGGAAAGGAAATTCGTGATATTTTCATCGGTACAAATAAATTTCGAAAGGTTACTCGTCCTTCACTAATTCGTGTCGCACTCATCGTTAATTTGGAAGTGGATTTCATATCATCTTGCCATACTCATCAGCACAGATAATTTTCAAAAGCATAGAGAAGAACATAAGCGAATAGGCGACTTACAAATGATAAAGCAGAACAAAAATTTTAAAGGAAAGAAAGAAAAAAGCTACACCGAACTAACTGCACGCCTGAATAAATGCAACTTACAGCTGTTAAGAAAGAAAAGAAGGGCACTTCCTTTCGTCAGTAACTTGTTGAAGACAACTTTATAACACAACACCAGGTTCGTTGCAAGTTCAGCGTTTCAGAATCAACCTTCATCACTGTCATTGCAAGGTACTGTGTACTGAATCACAACGCGAGCTCCCGACGATAGCCTGCAAGATTTAGAATATAGACCTCAATACCAAGATCGGATCACCGTATAAATTCTATTGTTCGAAGGGGAAAGCATCGAGTGCATACCCAGTACTGACAAAAAGTTGAGGTAAAAGAACCGCTAGTTGCACTTAACTTTCTTCAATCTTGACGAGCTTCTCCTTCTCCTTTCTGAAAGAGTCTAACCTCGCCGATGCTCCTGAGGCGTCGGTGAACCTTTTACTCCCTTCTCCTGACGGCAAGCTGCAGTCTGGCCCGGCCGAGGAGCTCCTGCGGCAGTCAGAGACCGGGGACTTCAGCATCTCGCTCTTCGGGTGAAGGAAGGATGGTAGAATCGGCGTCCGGGGTAGGCACCATGAACGCGATGTGTCAACTGTATCTTCATCATGTCTTGCACAATCTAGGGTCTCGCCACTCCTGTGGGTTTGTTCATGGGTAAGAACATGTCTCATGGAAAGGAAAATTCGCATGCTAAGCAAGATCCTAAGGCAAAACATAAAGAAAAGTTACTACATACCACATAATTGTTGAATAAATAACCAATTTTTCTGCTAAGTTCTGACTTCTGCCAGATAAAACTTTGTATTTTAACAGAGTGAAAGAAACCATGGTCCAATCAGGATGGGGATCAAGGCATGAACTTCACTGGCTTTTGCTGTAGCAGTTAACGCATAGGTCCCTCTATTAGAATGACAGCTTGTTAGGATAGCAACGAACTGTTCATGAGCACGAAGCAACAGGTCTCTGCTATATTTTCAGTTCAGCAACTGAAGACTCTTGCCAGCAAACTATGCAGTGTGGTCCCCTACATCTGACAAGTGGCTCGTGTTGTGGCAATGTAGAGATCAAACTAGTGGCATGGAATTAAACTGTAGAAATGAAGTAATGACAAAAAAACGTAACAGAAGGGCTATCTGTGCTTTGATTTTCTTTGGGCAAGATATTCAGAAAATTGATTCACCCTCACAGTAACTCCTGATTGCAACTATCTACCCATGTTCTTCGTCTTCTAACCAGATTGTTGTATAAGTTTTTTGTGGAAGGCATACTATGTATAGCAGCATTGCTCAAAGCAAAACTAATAATATGAAATGCGCAACATAAAGGATAGTAATTTATCATTTTGTTTTGGGCTTAGTTTCCACTCTTTCTCAGTAGTCATATTTACCAATTTTGAAATGTTTGGACTTCAGTTTTCATCAGTAGGTAGATTCCATGTACTTTATTTTGTTTGCTACATGGATGCCAGCTGCATGCTGGCAACATATGACATAGGACATGCTGTGTTGTTGGAATCAAGCTAACTGCAAACTACGGAATGATGGAAACGCAGTGGTCCTTGCTTCATAAATTTTCTCTAGTACATGGTTCTTTTCCATCTTTTAATTCTCTGATCCCAACCTAAACCAACCCCTTTGTATGTGTTATGGCGTCCACAACACTATGAATATTTTGTGCAACAGCAATGGGCTTAAATGAACAATTAGTATAACATTTTAGCTTGAATGTCCGTATTTCATACACTTACATCTATAACGTCTACTAAGTATAAATGATTTTCGAAAATACAAGTATACAACATCTGATCAATAAAATCTTAAGTTGTCATGCTAAAAGCACAAGGGAAAAGTGCATTCTACAACATGGCAAAGTATGAACTCATGGACTGTTGATGCTTGACAGTTGAGAGTTTCTTCTTAAAATAGTGTCTTAAAGGAAAGGTCTACTAGCATAAAAACATTTGCAAAATTAATAAAAGTGAAGTATCCAAATTCTAAGTAATCTAATCACAATGTAAATATCAAACTGAAGCACTGAACCTTACCTTTCCTCATTGTAGGAAGAAGACCGTTTAAGCACTGAATACCTCTCAGCGGGAACATCTCTTTGCATCTTAGTCTCAATAAGGCTCCCACTGAAGTATTCTTTATCCATCCCCATTAATCTCGGATTTTCTGAAAGGTAATCAAGCTCACCCATCATCATGGTGCGAGAAATTAACGGCGAGGGGAACTTCAGGTTTGGGAACCTTGGCTTGTATGCCTCAACAAGTCCAATATCGTCATGATCTTTCACTGAAAGCGAACCACAAGTGATGAGTTGCATCAGTACATTCGTCGGCCTCAGCTTTGGGCAGCTAGGCACAACAATGTCATCCTCTTCAAGAATCCTAAAGCTATTCATTGCATTGTTGTCTGCTCGTATCAAGGACTCCAAACTCTCGGACCTGCCACGGGTTGAAGGTATGCTCAATGGAGTAGCACATTGCGACATGACTTCCTTGGAAATTCCTTGGAGTTCTGCTGACCGGCGAGGATGGCTTTGCCGATACTCAGTGATTTCACGAACTACAGAATCATGATCTGTACTCAAACTCTTCGTATGCATCTCAGGTGCTTTCCGAACCGACCTTCTGCCAAGGTCATCAGTTTGAGTTGCAGCATCCATAGAACCGGTGGGCTTATAAACTCTGAATTCTTCTTGACTCGCAGAGCCAGCCCTTGACAAGAGAGTCCTTTGAGGCTCTGACTCCGGTGACATGTTCTCCAAGGAGTTAACCCTGCATGGCAAGGGGGAGTCATCCGCATCTCGGGAAGGTACCGAAGGCAAACGCCGTGGCTTGGCTTCTCTAACAATCACACTAGGAGGGGAGGAGGAACAAGATGCCTCTCTAGGCAAAGGCAACCTTGCACCCTCTTTCGGCCTGCTCTGTTGCTTTTGGTTGCCATTACTACCATGGTAAAATTGACCTAAAAATGCAAAAGATAAAATCACAATACTAATCAGCACTAAAGTCTCTGCCTCAGGTTCACAAAGACATGGTAATTCAAAGGGAAATGTTTACCTGAAGAAGGTTGGTCCAAGAGTTCGGAGCCCTTGAGCACGTACTCGCCGTCGGTAGCCGGGAGGACAAGATCATCCTCTGCGAGGTCGTGCCACACGAATCCGTTCTTGTAGCTCCTGAAACCATGTATTTGTCAAGCAGTTAAGAATGCGGACAACTCAAAATTGCTTTAAAAAAAGAGAGAATTTCTTGCATTACCTCTTGCAAGACCACGAGTACATGGCGGACATGCCCTTGCCGCGTACCATGTTAAGGTGATTAATCACATCTGCAAACCCAAGCAATCACCATTAAACAAAATTTTCCGAGAAGATTATACAGGGAGAATTTGCAGCAACAAAACCGCATTCCTGACCTCTGAGGTAGAGCCCCTCCTGCGAGGGCACCGGCACCTCGACGAAGTGCGGGTGCTCGAGGTGGCGGCTCCGCGTGAGGTAGTACACTACCGGCACCTTTCGCGCCGCCGGCCTCTGCCGCTCCGGGCTCCGCGGCCGCCTCCCCCGGCTCTCCATGCCCACCGAACTCTCCTATCCTCAATCAAGATTCCCAAACTTTCGTCGATTCAGTGCGCGCACCTGTAAAGCGGTAGTGTTTACCAGCGGTAGAAGAAGGGGAGAAGGAAAGCACCCCAAAAAAAACCGAGACTTTTTTCTGCTGTTACATTACAGCCGATGGCACAAAATACAAGATTAAGGCCAGAATGGCTAAACGGCAAACGGGGGCCTTCAAAATCTGGCAACTTCACAGCGAGTAAAAAACAGAGACGGCTACGCGCTACAGCAAGCGAAGTGGGGTTACCTGAAAGGATGAAGCTTTCGAGAAAATTACCGGACGTGTGCCTCCAAAACCTGCATTTTTGTGGCCGTTTCAGCAATCGGATGAGAACAGAGAGAGGATTGTTAGGCCAAGAACTGCAAGGTAGGTGGTACGTACCTCCAGCAAAAATTCAACCCCTTTTACTCACTGAACCAGGCACATGACATGAGAGGACTGAACTGAAGAGAGATAGGTGGCTGACAACAAGTGTGGTAGCTGCAGGAACTGCAAAGGCTTTTACCACCCACACCTGCGAGCGAGTGAGCACAAGACGGGCCAAACGGATACCTACAAACAAAATCCAAGCATTGCGTGATAGGGTGGATGGATGATAGGAGAGAGAAGATAAACAGGGTGCCTCCAAGATTGAAACTTTTCGACAGGCAGTGAGGGGATGGTCGTGGGCGGACAGGGCAGGACAGGAACGCAAGAACGGACAAGCAGGTCCCTCCAAGCCCTCGAAAAAGTTTCAGCGAGACGGGAGCAGGGGAGGAGGGGAATCAAGATGCGACGATGGAGCACGAGAACGGCAATGTCGCACCTCCAATCCTAGGCGGAATCTCTCACGCAACCGACCAAAAACGGCAGTCGCTCACAACCGATCATCCCCCTTTGGCAGGCGACCAAACTAATGAAACCTTGTGAGGATGAAGGAAGGAAGGCATTAAATTGGAGCATAAAGAAGCGTAATGGCGAGAGCATGGACCTGCAAGACCGGAAGGAGTTCTTTTTATCGAGCAGCAGGGAATAGGCAAGCGGAGTAGCTTGGTAGGCAGCCCGCCCCAGGATCAGCGAGGACCGGAGCTGTTCGTGGGACAAGTGAGCTACTGTGAGGCGAGCTGGAGATGGACCCTGCCCCGGCTGCAGCTGCGTGCAGTGCGTGTCAGGGCAAGACGAGGAAAGGAAAGGGAAAGCACGAGAGGATCAGAGCTCGCGCGAGGTCAAACGACACGGGCAAAGGGGGAAAGGGAGGCACTAAAGCAGAACAGTGGAGTGGGGAGTGAGGACTGTACAGTACAGTCGGGTGGCAGCGGCGAGGCGGGGACGGGACGGACGCCACGGTGAGCGGAGCAGTTTGCGGGTGGCGGGTGAGGGATGAGGACGGGGTGGGTACGAGGCGCGCTTTTGGCGGGGTGGTTGGCATTTATTGCGTCGCGCCGGGGAGGCAAAGCAAAGCGGAGCGGAGAGGTGGCGCGGTGATTAGCGGGATCGAGGAGGCGGTGGGAGGGTCGTTGCGCTGGCTAGGCCCGGTGTATGTGGACCATGGCAGTTTGGCCGTTGCCGGGCCACGCTGAAATCGGCATTGCCCTCTGTAACGATAAAAAATAACCTTCCATTAGTTCTGCAGTGTCGTGCCGTGGAAATCATATTTATTTTATGCAAGATTTCTGCGTTTCATAGTTGTTTTAAACGCAATAATAGATCTACTATTTATTGAGGACAGGTTGATTTTAAGCCGACACCTGTTGCATCGCATTGCGGAGAGTTGATAATTGGTTCCGTGACTTTCAGGAGTTGTCGAAAATTGGCATAAAATACATTTATTTTTCTCTACTTTATGGTAAAATCAGGATTGTGCACAACAATAAGTAAAGCACCTTGGTGAACACCAAAATCTAAATGCATGCCTTCCATACATGCGCTTTTAACTAAGATTGACTTAGGCCCAGTTTACGGTTGTTGTGTCGTGCTTATTTTCTACACTAATGTGAAAAAAGAATTTATAAAAAAAGTCTATTACTCATTTTGTAAATCAAATTAAAGTTCAATAAATTTTGCTATCTAATTATTATCCTCTCATATGTTATCTCATATGTTTTAGAACGCAATAATCTATTCAGAATTTTGATAAATTATAGTAATCTTGTTTGATGGAACCACTGTCACATGTTTTGGTGCTTGGCTGGGAGCTCTGTTTTAAGAGATTTCTTGTTTTTGAACCACATATATGTAAATGGAAGATGTTGCATCACAACACACACCCACTGTAACCACAAACAGGCAGTATTCGTACTAGGTAGAGTGGTAGACCCAGCTCATCGAGTGTTCTAGCTAGTCTAATGCCGGGAGGCCCGCGAGAGAAGGTTCCGGTGCTTTCATTGTGCATAGAGGACCTTGTACGAAAAGTTTGACCTTTTTACGAAAAGCATGTTCTCTTGTCAAAAATTTCTAGAGAAGTGTTATACAATATTTATATATATTTTAGGTTTAAATCAGTTAAATTTTTAGAATATTATATATTTATCTAATAGATTTCTCGTATCTTCTTAAAAAAAGAATTTGGAGTGTTAAATCTCTTTCCAATAGATCCTCATAGCCCCTTCAAAAAAAATATAGATGATCTAAATTTAAGACGTTGGATAGAGATTCACCATCCAAAAAAACTGGCTGATTTAAGCCTAAAAATATATAAATGTTGTATAGACACTAGGAAATTTCTAAACGTATAGGTGTGTATTAAAAAATGCATATTATATATATGGTAGTATAAAAAGGTGTAAATTATGTGTATGGGTGCCTTCTTTCCACTTATATTTATACTACAGTAACTAGTTTTTAAACAGTGTATTTTTTAAGACAAAATTAATTGAAAGATTATAGTAAAAAGTATATTAAGTTTAGCTGTACCGATTAAAATTAAATATAATTATTTTTTCTACATACTGTCTCTCACAAGTAGTCAGAATTTAAAATTTTAAACTATAAATTACAGTTAAAAAATCTACCTTATATCTTTTTAGAGCCAGTATGGACCATGGTAATCTAGCCCCGAATATACTTCGAAGGTTTATTAAATGGTCCTCCCTGTTGGTGTTAGGATCAGAGGTTAAAGATTGTCTGTGGACCAGAATTAATTACACCCACATTGCAGCATGGAGTGTATATATGCTTTTCCTAGACCAGGCCGCCGTCCTAAGGATAAAGGCGCATTGCATAGTATTGAAGTGATGTTCCGGCGACCTTTGCCATACAATGGTGATGCACTGTGCCATTGTCAATCTCATCTATGATCTATTGGATAAAAATTCGGTGGTGAATGCCTCGATGGCTATCCGGCGCTGTAGTATTTTTAGTATGTCAATTGGTTGTGTGTACAGTAGCATTGCACTGTTATCCTTTGCCATTACAATAAAATGGTATTATGGATTGATTCTTTTAAACTTATGGCTTAAACTTAGATCATCTTTTTATTTGTGGTATGATCAATTGATTTTGTATCATGTTTCGAAGAGTATGCAGTAGGCATAAGAGAGGGGCAGATATGTATTTCCATGTCGTCGATCTATACATGGTCTCCCTCATGGTGCCTGATACAGAGAATCCAATCGTCTCGGAAAGACAAGGGGAGAGCGTACGCGCTGGTTCTGGCAGTGTGAGCAGCTCCCCAAAGCAGTAGCCAAAAAATGCGGAGACCCTGCATTATTGTTGCATACCAAGAAGAACGGGTAAACAAGAAACAGAGAGAGCTCCTGTGAGCTGTGGGCTCTATTTCTACATTCCCATTTCGTACGGAGTTATTAAACAATTATGTATAACATGGAACACAAGACACAGAGTGGCAGCCTGGTCAGTAGGAAGAAAACGACCTAGGCTTTGCAGGGAATTTTATATTTGTCAGCGGTTCTTCTTTTCTTCCCTCTATTTTTTTTCAAACCATGATTCTACTCTATCACTAGATCAGTTGGAGACAGAACAGTAGAAAATAGGGGTGCAGAGGGTATAGGTTAAACCTGATCGATCTAGCACCAAATCCGATCGATACTGAATACAGGAAGGCAATTTAGCATTCAGTGTAGAATCCGATCGGTACCGAATAATTGTTGTCGGATACGATAATAAAAACGAGAGAGCTAAAATCCGATCAAATAGCATCAGTAAATGGTAAACCGGATATCCGATAAACAAGTTAGTACCCCAACTGGCTCAGCTCTTTACCATCATTGACACCAACTGACCTAGATTTTATCCAAGTCCTAACATAATTCCAGAGTCCAGCTACTCAAGCCAGTCGCCACCAAACCTCTCCTCTTATGTTGAATTTGCGTATGAATTTATCAGTTTTTGAACTTATGTATGAATTTATCGCTTATGTTGAACTTGTTTTGTGTTGGCTATTGTACTTAAGTAATATAGATGAATTTATTGCTAGTTGAAAGATTGAAACGATTGTGGTATGGTTCGGTGTATATTTCTTTACGTATGTATATACTGTTCGTCTATGTTATCCGTATCTGATCTAAAACCGTTGTATATCTATTCCAATGGTACCGTATTCAAAATTTTGAAATCGTATTCGTATTTGGTTTTACCATATCCAACTCTGAATCCAAAAAAATATGGATTATAATACGGTATAAATAATATCTATCTAAATCCAAAATTAAGGAGGCTGGACTGAGAGAGACTGCGACACACCATGGAGTCAGTGGACCAGCCTGCACAATAAATCAAACACTGTTACCCTCAGCCTTTTCCATCGCCAAAAGTCAAAGCCATAAACTGGTGTTGCATGCTAGCTGCTAAGCCTAATATATGTCCATTTTGTACTATGTCATTTTACTAGTACCAGATCTTTGTACTAATGTAATTCGTGGTCTCATGCTAGCCTGCTAAGCCTAATATATGTCTATTTTGTTCAGTTTAGTTGATCCTGTTGAGAATTTGCTTGGGTCTTTGGTTGGGGCTTTGAACTTCTGATTGATGGCGATTGGCGCCATTAGCCCAATTTTGCCTAATCCTGGGGCTTTAGGGGTTATTCATTCCGGCTTTTTTTTAACGATTTCACTTTCGGTTGTTGAATTTTAACTAAAATTATACTGTAATAGCGGCTAGCTTTTTCTAGATCATTTAATTAAAGAAAAATAAAAAATAAGAAAAAAATAACAACACTATTATATCTCTACAAACAATACAAATAAAAAACAAAAAAAGGTAAAGTAAAAAAATTAAAATTAAGAAGTCAATATGTCTATTCCAACTTCTAACTTTTGGAAGCTTAAGCCGGAATAAACCGAGCCTTAGATTGAAAGACTTTTGTCGTGCGGCCACAGCCCACAGAAAGGGGCACTCAACTCAACTAGCTAGAGTTGTAGGACGGCTTTAACACGTAACTTTAGGAAATCTTTATGTGGAGATTTTTTTCTAGCCCTCTGAAAAGCGTAGCTTGCAGAACTGTGGCAATTCTGACCCCCCCTCCTGGGCACCTGCCCCCTCCGTTAGACATGGCAGGCACCTGCCCTTGGTGCCGGGCACGGTAGGTGACTTGGCCCCTGTGGGGGGCACGGCATGAGGATGGCGTGGCCCCACGCACATTCGTCCAACCGATTCCCACGCGATTCATCTTTGCATGTCATTTTCATGTGGTGTGTCGTTTCTGCTCGTTGTTTTCTCCTGTGCTAGGTTATTTAAACGCACAACCGTGCACTCATTCGTCATAAACTTCAGTCGTATGAGGGGTAGGTGACTTGCCCCATATGGGGGTGCGGCACACGCACTTGCGAGTGCCCATGCACTAGTTTGTTTGCCTGCATGAGCAGATGCCTATCATAATTATCGTGCTTGTGTGGTCAAATCGATCTGAAAAGTTCTGCAGAGATGTAGTACTTGTGTGGTCACATCAACCTGAAAAGCCTTGCAAAGGTGTAGTGGTTCTATGGTCACATCGAGCTAAATAGCCTTGCAGAGGTTTGACTTAATAGTACAATTTTTTTAAATCGAACACACCGGAGTACAACATAGCGCAATACACCGGATAGCTTACAGGTACAATAGATTAGGGCCCTTGCGCAACTAAGTATTGCCGAAGAAAGAATGTATGTTTGGGTAGTTCCTAAACTAGTGCCTGGGAGTCTTGCATAGCCTACACCTTCTTGGTCTTGGCCAGTCTCCACGTTGGTTCGCATCTATGTCGTTGTGGATGCACCTTGACTGACACCTCCCATAGCATGGATGTTGCAGTGCTTCATTCAATGACCACTTCACTATTCCCAGCCATAGGTCCCTGTAGTGGCCTTCTATGCTATAGGAGTTGAACTTCACATTCCAAGTATCATACAGGTGACGCATGTCGTACTACTCCAATATGTACATGCTACAAGATTAGCAAAATGTAGCGCATGCAGCATATACATGGGAGCAAGGCTTGTGCAGACGTTGAGGCTTGTTGCAGGTGCAAACTGCCACATCATCTATGGTGCAAACATGCTTCCGGTTACCTCTCATATGGTCGCAAACATACTTGTCTCACAGGTGGATCTTGAACTTCCTCCTCACACCATCCATTGCGTGAGCTACATGGGATTGGGCCTTGGTAATCTTTTTTCCCATGTAGGCAAGGATAACCTCCGAGTACTGCTTCCCTTCGTTGAAGTGCAGCTTGACCATCATTTCCCGATTAATAAAGTAACAAACCATGCGGTTCCAAGTCTCATCAACAACAGCGATGATGGGTAGGGCATGGACCCCTTTTAACACATCGTTGTAGACCTCAGGTATGTTGGTTATCATAATGCAGTATCGAGCACCATAGGTGTTTTGAAGAAAGGACCATTTCTCATAGTTCGAGGCATGCACGCTCATCCACTCAGCAAACTCACTCTGCAGTGCGCCTACCTCAGAACCTCCACTTGGACTCTCGGTTTCAACCTCAAGCTCCCACCACATAGCGTCAAACTTACGATCCTGGTTCTGTAGGCAGAGCTTCTTGAACTTCTTTATGAAGTCCTTGCTCCAGAAGCACATGTGGAAGTTGGCGGCTAGATACCGCATGCACCAACGTGTGCTCATGTCATTCCATTGGAATAGTAGGCTTGTACCGTGATGCATGGTGTATAGTGCGGACAACAACCCGACGTGACGGTCGGTGATGACGCACATATTCAACTATTCCCTCAAACATGTTGCTTTATATTTGCTAGGAACCACAGCCAACTGGTCATTGCCATTAACGGAAACAATGGTGAGAATGGTATCCTTGTACTTCCCACAAAGGAATGTGCCGTCCATAGTCAGGATGGACCCTAATGGGAGAAGCTCTGGACTACCAGGCTAAATGCTCAGAAGACTCGATTAAGGATTAGAGAATGTGGGATGTTGGATGGGTGGGGCCTCTCTATCCTGTTGATGCATGTCCCCATATTAGCATCCGTAATTTGCTTCAACATTCTAGGGACTAGGTCATACACCTCCTCATAAGTATTGTACAACCCTTCGAACACCTTCTGCTTTGCCAACCAAACCTTACTGAAGCTAATGGCATACCCTATTGCATTTATTGCGTTAGCCATCAAAACCTTTGACGAAATGGTTACATCAACGACAACTGCATGGCTTATGACAGTCGCGATGTAGCTCAAGGTCACATTTGTATGCATTTGCGATGGCTCCGCAATCTCACATGTGTGATCCGTCATGACTGTGATGTGAAAGTCCATTCCTACCCCAGAGAATCTCTGGGCACAGACTTTGCCCAGGCAAGAGCTAACTACACACTTAATTATGTATGTGTTAGAGTTAGACTTGCATATAATGAAAGACAGATAATGGTCAGTATGACTGATAGATAATGGTAAGTTCAACTGATCTTCATATTGAAACTAGCAATAGCTTGCTTGGCGCAGTCTTGTGTAGGAAATATTGCCTTATAAGCAGGGTGTCCACATTGAAGGCCCACGAAGACTTGTGGTCCTATGGCAGAACAAGGGAAGAGGCTACTTGCCAATCCAACTGACTTGGAACATAGTTTGTGTCGATGGAAACAATATCGCCGACGACCCCATCCTCATCGCCGACTTCATCCTCACTGGATTGTGAGTCAAAGTCATCCTCATCTTCGATGGTAGTGCCCTCAGATATGCCATTAATAATATCATGACAGTCAACACGAGCACCTCACCATTTATTCACATCTTCATTCGGTTGGAAACTAGCAGAATCTCTATCAATAGAGCATCCTACCTAGCGACGTCTGGCGCTTCGGGGACCTTTTCTGTTGTCAACAAATCGAAGAGGGGGAGAAGAGCATCGCTGCCCCATCCATGGTGACCCCCTGGAGGACTGAGTGGGATAAACAACATGGACATACACCATGGACCATCGATAAATTAGAGCATGAGGATTGCTAACGATCTCCATGTAGTGTGCCCACATGGCACTGCTGGTCACCTTCGCTAGGCCCCACAACATCTGCCCATGTTGTGGGACCATGGTGGAGGTAACTGCCTCTATTACTATCTTATTCCTGGCGACGTGCCTGTCGAATGCACCGTCGTAGCTCGAGTAAATCCACGTGTGTCAGGTTGAGAATGTTTAGTATGGCATGTTGACAGCTCGACATATCAAGTCCGTCTGGACCGCCACGCACGACTTCCCTACCGTGGAACACGTACAGTGTCTCCATTTGTAATGAAAATAACACAATACTTCAACAAAACACAACACAACATAAAAACCATACATACGTTGCTAAAATGGACTTACCGTAACGACACTACCATCTCTAAACTTCAGACATGGAAGACTGTAAAATTCAAACATACATCACATTAGTAACGACTTCAGCAAATGGTGACAACAAAAGACTAACAAAATGATTAAGTACTAATTCTACATATTAGGAGAATGTTGTTACTCAGACAGAGGAAGGCAACTCGCAAAGAGAGAGAGAGAGAGAGAGAGAGAGAGATGTCTGAGAGAAATAAGTGAGTGAGAGCTGAACTTTGTGATGAATGAGTGCACGGTCGCGCGTCTAAATAGCCAAGCACGGGAGAAAATGACGAGCGAAAGTGACACGCGAAGATGAATTGCGCAGGAATCAATTGGATGAACGCACACGGGACCACGCCATCCTCCTCCACGCCCCCTGTCCCCCAGCGCTAGGAGCAGGTGCCTAGGAGGGGGCCAGAATCACAAAATACGGTGCAAGAGGCTAGTTCTGTAAATAATATTTTTCAGAGGACTAAAAAAATCTCCTTTATGTGAATTGCACATACGGAATACTGTTCCTAGTGCTAGTATTTTCAAAAGCTCGATTTTATTCGTTGTACTTCTCATTTCCTTCCGGGCCATCCGGAACGAAGGGGTTTCACAATAAACAATTCAGTTTCTATAGTATTTAGAAAAAAAAATTGAACTCCAAACAAGACCTACTTGTAGCTTTTAGCTTAATTTTTTTAAATTCTAGATATTTGCAAGAAAGTACAGAGAGAGACACTCGTATGTAATGTTGACCGATACAGATGAATTCGATATAGTATTTATTACAATTGACTTATAGACCTTACTTTAAAAAGGCACGGCATTTAAAAGTTAGTTACTATAGCGTAAACCAAAGACCGAAGTTCAAAAAAAATCCAACCGTTGTAAAAATTGTTTACACTTCGATCTAGATACCAAATCTGCTGGTAAAATACCAGTACCGTGCCTATTTGGATCATAGGAATTTCTTAGGATTCCTGCAAGAATTATCCCGCTCCCTGCAAAATTCCTACGGAAACTCTACATTCTTGGGGCGCTCATTTTAGCGATGGCTTCTGGCTTTTAGCTGAAATTTCACTGTAACTGACTTTTTTTACTGTAACTGATTTAGTTTTTTGGGCATAATTAATTTTAAAAAAAATGTAAAAATAGAAAAAAAATATGTTAACCCATTAGGGACAATACAAAGGAACACGGGAAAAAAAAGAAAATACAAAAAAACCTAAAATATCTAAAAATTTTTTAAAAAAATGAAATACTGAATAGTGAAAAAAAAGCAGAAGCTAGAAGCTGAAGCCGAAAAAAAGCCGAAATAAGCGGGGACATGACCACATTTATGTGTAGGTTTCTAGTATGTCTCGTCGATCGATAGACCTGCTCCAGCTCCAGGTAAACATGAACTTCTTTGACCATACATACTAAAGTAAGAAAGTTGGAAAAAGAAAAGCCGGCAAAAGAATGCCGGGTTAAGGACTACTAGTACTACACTGCTTAACTAGGGAGGAGGCAAGTGTAATTACATCAAGTAAAGCAACCGGGGACGTGAAAGGCAAACATTATGCCTATCTTTAATGTTGCTGTCATGTGTCGGAGGAAAGCATCAATATGTGAAGGAAAGGAGCAAATGATTTCAGTCGCTAGTACACCAGAATTATGCACAATCACAAGCAATGTTCTCAGCCATATTTCTGATTCCTATGATTCTCAAACCAAGAAGTGTTTTTTTAATATAGCTTTTCCACGTGTATATAGACATCCATGTACTATAACTATCAAATGCATCTCAAGATTAATAAGAACTTTCAAAATTCAAACCACAATCTCATCTTCCTGTTCTTTGCACAAATTTGAGGCACTTTAGAGAGCTAAGAAAGTATATGGTTGTCCATATACACATAGACTTTCTTTTCTTTCTTTCTTTTTCCTTCTGGTTTCTAGGATTCTTGCAGGATAGAAGCTAGAATATTGTGGTCAACAATCTATACATAGTGGCTACTGTATATGCACTCATTTCAATAAAGCACATCCAGGAGCAAGCAGCAAGGCTCAGCAAAGTGCCCAGTTACTAAGGAGTTGGGAACGAGAAGGTTACGAGTCTAACTGAAGTTAACCCAAAGATTTAACTTAGGTTACCTGGGAACGAGTAGCAGCAGAAAACTATACAGCGGCAGCAGAGGAAGGCAGAGACACAGACAAGACGCCTCGCAAACCAGACAGGAACGCATGTTAGTAGGGTCAACATGGCTGGCCAGGACAAACAGTAGGCGTGTTCTCCTTTTGTCACCACATGTTGCCGCCCCACTCTCTAGCTGATTGCATTCCATTATTAGCAGCTGCTGCAGTACTGGCCTAAATTTGCAGACCTTCTAATCTGGAGTTTAATATCAGCTTGATGCCAAAAAGGATCAGTGTTATTTGTGGACTAAAGGGAGCATGTTCATAAGGAGGAAAAAATAAAGGGAGAAGAAGACGGTGCACGTGATAAAAATGTGCCGGAGAGATGTGGTTATGATATAGAAATACGAGTAATTTATGTTACAGATATGACGTAGTATAAGTCACCTTTTGATCTGATGGATATGTGTTTACCACTGCTTCCAGTGAGTAAAACAACAAGCTATATACCCTCTGTACATGTGATGTGGTAGTAAGGAACTTATCAGGTCCTCCTAACGCTTAACTCTCTCCTGAAAACTGTGCTGAATTTATCCAGGTGTAGAGCTGAACTTGAAGCGAGCTTTCAGAGCTGTGTCATCTTGCGTTGCAGCACTGCGGCTTCCCTTGCCCCAGCTTCTCCCAGAGGCACACCATTTGCCCCGGCGACTGGTAGTGCGCGGTGAGGTAGTCGTCGACGCAGCCGAACTGGCAGAACCTGAGGCTGTGGGTGTACTCCACGGCATTCACCGAGCCGTTGAACTGCCCCACCCACATGCCCATGCTCACATCCTCCATCTTGAACAGCTGCAGCAAAGCAAAATATTGCAACGCAATCATTTAACCACCCGTGCGCACAACGCTGCCATCGTGATGGATACAACTTTTGGCTTTTGGTATGGCCATCTTTTCAGCCTGGGCATGATTGGGTTCATGCCTTTTCTGTTTTTATCTAAAGTGGAATCACCTAAGGGCACCAAAGTGAAACCAGGTGGTTCTTGAGTACTTTTGTGGAATGTGGTATGCAACCACTATATAGTATCCTCTGCCACTTGATATGAAATGAACACAAAGAATGGGAAGATGGTAAGTGGAGAGAGAGCTTACATTCAGTCTGCCGTTCTCCATTTCAGACACGACGAAGTTTGCAATGTCAGAAGAAACAATGTAGCCAGCACCATTGGCGTAGGGTGGGTACGCTTCTCTGGGCCACTCCTGGAATTTGAATGGAGAATATTACAAAAGAGTTCAACGGGCACAGGGGAAACTCAATCATGGTGCACCGAACGATTGCACTAACGACATGCAATTAGCAAACATGATTACATGAGATAACAACATATTCATTTGGACAACAGATATTGCTATGGTGGTGCTCATGAAGTGACAGCCAGTTCCATGTTGAAATGATGTGTTGCCCACATTAAGAACAAGAACAGAGCATTTTTGTTAAATTCAGGAACCGTAGTACTTAAGAATGATAACACATCAATAGACAATAAGCTGTTCATAAAAATGGCAAACCTTTGCAATTGACTTAGGCAACAAAAGTTAGTACTGATAGCTTAATTTCTTCTTTCTAATGAAATTGAATGCAGCTGTCCTGTGCTCTCTTCACAAACAAGTAATTTGATTTATCTTTCTGACAGATTCTTTGTCATTATAAATGTCACGGCAGCATTTCACTACATTTGATCAATAGACATAAAAGTTGAGTGAAGTCTGTGTATATTGAAGATAATCTTTGCTGATGACATTTTCAAAAACAGGGGAAAAAAACTTGTGGTGGTTCACTACTTCACCTCATATGAGACAGCCCATTTTCCATCTCGAAGTGGTCTGTGGTAGTAGTTCATGTTCCCCAAATAGAAGCTTTTACCATCTGGGATTTTCTTGACTTCAGCAATCACTGAATCAAATCTAACAAAGGTATCATCATCGCACTTCATGACGTACTTCGCCGAAACAACATGAGCCTTCCAAGGACAAAGTAAAAAAAAAGGAGACGTGCCATGCATAAGAACTGTCAGAAAGATACTTGAAATACTCATACAATGTGGTTATTTCACATCCATCCTTGTGCTACATACCACATACTCGCAAATGGCAACAGTCTTCAGAACAACCAGATCGTAGCTATCCTCGAAAGGCACAATGACAATGTCCCCGAAGAAATCTGCCTCTTTCTTCAAATATTCATTCACTTCCTTTCTTCCATTCTGCCCTAAAACATGTTTCAGTTATGTATCTTCTAGTTTGAATAAGAGAAAGACAGCTAACAAAATTAAATGGCAAGAGTTTGAATTACCAATGCAACAAAAAAACGAGCCATAGTGCTAGATGAATTTCGTACTGAAGACATCCATGATCTCCTAACAGCCATGCGTTCGGTGAAGTGGCTTCCTGCTGAAACAATGCCTATGAACAGCTCTACAGGTTCTTCAGGAGGAAGGGCTTTCAGTTCGGTCAGCAACTCCAGATTTCTTTGTATATTGTTAGGATGAGCCATGGGTAATGAACCAGCAACTATTGATTCAACGTCAATATCACCATTCACTGACAAGACAGCGGCGTCCTCAAGAACAAAGCCCTTGAAAGAACAAAAGTAATGCATTGACATGTCAGACAACCTTAAATTGAGATGCTAATCTACAGTGGGAAGGAGCTGCTATGCATCTTTAAAAAAACGCATATACATTAGATCAATTGAGTTGCTAATCTACACCCAGCCATAACAAAATGTGTACAGCTTTCAGTTAAAAAGTATAAAAGCACTCTCTCGGAAACAGATCACTTGCATCATAGGATGGTTTCAGAAGGAAGCACCACTTACAACACGGTAAGGAAAAGATGTGACATGCTTCCCATCAACTTGAATGTGATAACCTTCTAAACCGGCGCTTAGTGTTAGAACAAACAATTCGTCCACCACAAAAGGATAAGGCCAATCTACCAAAAATCTGCTTCTCTGTCCAGGAACACGGTTAATTAACCACATCCTTTTCAACTCCTCGAAAGTGCCGCCAGCATTCCCGGCCCATTGCTCACATTTCACCAATCCATCAACTGCACCACAGATAAGCAATATAAGAAAAATCTGGCAACGATCACCAGCTAAACAAAACCACCATGTTAATATTTCTCAGCTCAAACTACTTAGGGGAAATATTATCATTAGCCCTATAGCATTTGTAAACAAGTTACAATCAGATTATCAGATGGATATCGCATTGGAATCATGCAAATATATTCGAACTATGGAGAAGTGGGGCAGCATTTTCGTAGAAAGGATTGTTTCTAAGTCCTCTTTCAATTACGAAAGTACAACTAGAAAATGGGTGCCATGAGCCATGAAATCTCGTTGTAGCTGGAAGGGCAACCAGAAATCAATCTAATATCTCATCCCTAATTTTCCTCCTCTTCTGTCCCCTGTTTGGTGCCCTTCCCTTGCACCTTTCTGCTACCACCACAGACTACCACGGCCTCTCCAGGACGCCGCATAGGCCCTAGAAGCAAGCCACCGGTGTCTCACCACTACAACCTACGCTCATTGGCTGATGCTCATGACAACTTGGTATTAGATCCAATGACGGGGAGTTCCGAGTTAACCGGGATCACAAACCAGTTCGTGGAACTCACGGTGTCCCTCACGTGGAAGCTCGACGAGATCAAAGCCGGTCTGTCCTCAGAGCTTGGGCTCCTCAAGGATCAGATGACTGCTTTGGAAAAGCAAACCAGAGAAGGACTGCTGCAGCTACCACCGGGATTGGCGCCAATAGCGGCACCGTCCACAAGTGTGGCTCTGGGGACTGGCTCTAATGAAAACCACAGTGCTCCGAGGTTTCACAAATTAACATTCCCCACATTTGATGGCAAGGAGGATCCTCTGAGTTGGCTCAACCGCTACGAGCAATTCTTCAGAGGGCAACAGATGCCTGAATGCGAGAAGGTTTGGCTCGCTTCATACCATCTGGTGCGATCAACATAGCAATGGTATTATCAATTGGAAAGAGATGAAGGGGAAGCGTCTTGGCGCGATTTCAAGGAGTATTGCAATCTTTGCTTCGGGCCTCCAATTCAGAACAATTTTCTGGGAGAATTAGCCAAGCTTCAAGCCACCGGGTCTATTGAAGAGTACCAGGAGAAATTTCTTGCACTCCTCTGCCATGCAAATCCCATGCCGGCTCGACAACAAGTGCAATCTTTACCTCCGATCTCATGTAGCCAATCCGAGTAGATGTCGAATTACAAAGGCCGGTGAATTTGCAATTTGCAATGGCTTTAGCCTGTGCTTACGAGAAAAGACACAATCTGGCTAGCACAGTACCAAGGCCGATTAGCCGTAGTGGGGCATCATCCCGGCCTAGAGGATTTTCTCAACAACAGCAGGCGCCTCTCTTCATACGACGCCTCATGTTGGCTTCCCCAAGATGTTGCCACCGCCGGATGGAGCCTTCGGTGCATTGACAGCGGGACCGACTACACTGGCCAGGCGACGCCTTCCTGCGACAGAGATGGAAGAGCGTCGTCACAATGGGTTATGTTTTAACTGCGACAAGAAGTTTAGTCTGGGGCATCGCTGCAAGAAGTTGTTTATGCTAGAGCGTGTTCAAGATGAAGCTGATGACCAGGATACAGAGCTACCTGACAAGGATGACCCATCAATCTCTCTACACGCCTTAACCGGTTTTCAGCCGCATGTCATCCAAATGATGTGAATGCCAGTCAGCTTGGGAACCACACAGCTCATTGCCCTGCTCAACACCGGCTCAACCCATAACTTCATTGCTTCTAGGGCAGCGCACCAAGCAAGATTGGAGGTCAGCCCTTGGCAGGGGTTGGAGGTCACGGTAGCCAATAGGGAGCAAGTACACAGCGCTGGCATTTGCCAAAACATGGAACTATGCATAGCCCAGGAGACATTTGTCATGGACTGCTACGCTATTCCATTGGAAGGATTTGACCTCGTCTTGGGAGTTCAGTGGATACAGATCGTATGGGACTTCAATTACTTGACAATGTCATTCCAATATGACCAGTGTCAGGTGGCACGGACTGGAATGCATTCGGCCTCTACACAGCTGTAAACAATGTCTAGTTCACCGCTAGACTTGATGTCGGAGTTACTGGATGATTTTGCTGATCTGTTCGCGGAACCAAATGGACTGCCTCCAGAGCGGGTGCAGGACCATCACATCCGACTGCTTCCAGGAATAGGGCCAATTGCCGTGCGTCTGTACCGCTACCCGCAACTTTAAAAAGATGAACTGGAGCGGTAGTGCGCAGCCATGCTGCAGCAAGGCACGATTCGACATAGCTCTTCGACCTTTTCAGCCCCGGTGTTATTAGTAAAGAAGCAAGATGGCTCCTGGTACCTTTGCGTAGATTACTAAGCCCTCAACGACAAGACGATGAAAGACAAATTCCCGATTCCAATGGTGGAGGAATTATTGGATGATCTCAAGCTTGCTTGCTACTTTACCAAATTGGATCTCCGGTCGGGCTATCATCAAGTACATATGCACCCAGAGGATGTGGAGAAGACGGCTTTCCGTACACACCAGGGACTATTCGAGTTCTTGGTAATGCCGTTTGGATTAACTAACGCATCAGCCACCTTTCAGGCTTTGATGAACTCCGTTCTTTGCCCTTATCTCCACCAGTTTGTGTTAGTTTTCTTTGATATCTTGATTTATAGCCCATCTTGGTCAGCTCAACTCTGTCATGTGAGAACAACTTCCGCATCTTACAAGACCACAATTTTTTTTCTCAAGAGGTCGAAGTGTCTTTTTGGTGTATCTTTAGTGGCTTATTTGGCGCACATTATTAGTGGCAACGGAGTGGTTATGGATGACCAGAAGGTCAAGGTAGTGATGGATTGGCCATGCCCACGGTCTGTACGAGCTCTTCAGGGGTTTCTCGGACTAGCGGGTTACTATCGGAGATTCATCAAAAATTACAGAGTGATCGCAGCCTCTCACTAAACTGTTAAAACGTGATGGGTTTTCTTGGACAGAGGATGCATCCAAGGTTTTACAGGCTCTCAAGACGGCATTGTCTTCAGCGCCGTCTTACAACTCCTTACGATGCTTTAGGTTCGGGTTTTGGAGCGGTTCTTTTACAAGCAGACGGTCCTTTGGCTTTCTTTAGTTAGCCCATTGTGCCCCGGCATAAACATTTGGCGGCGTATGAACACGAGTTAATTGGATTGGTTTAGGCTATTTGTCATTGGCGACCATATTTGTAGGGTCGTACCTTCATTGTTCACACTGATCATTATAGTATGAAATTCTCGCTTGATCAATGCTTGGCGACTATTCCTCAACACCAGTGGGTAGCAAGCTATTAGGCTTTGATTTCTCTGTTGAACACAAACCGGGGCGCCATAATACAGTGGCTGACGTCCTATCACACTAGGACGCTGAAGATTTGGCTATCTGCTCACTGTCTACACCTCACATTGGTCTCTTTGATGACTTACGTCAAGACTTAACGTCACTGCCTGACTTATCAGTACCGTGGGATCAGATTCTAGCTGGTCCAGCCCACTCAGATTGGAATTTTGTCGATGGGTTGATCACTTTTTGTGGCAAAGTATTTGTGGCGCCCACCTCACCTTCTTTGTAGGCGATACTACAAGCAGCTCATACAACAGGGCATGAAGGCATCCAGGAAACTCTTCACTGGCTTTGGACCAATTTCCATATCCCTCAGGCTCGCCGGGTGGTTCAAGAGTTTGTGCAGTCCTGTGTTACGTTCCAATGGAATAAAACCGAGCATTTGCATCCAGTGAGTCTCCTTTAGCCTTTGGACGTACAAACCCAAGTTTGGGAGGACATTGCGATGGCTTTTATTGAGGAGATGCCCAAAGTGCATATCAAGTCCATCATCCTCACCGTTGTTCATCGGTTCTCTAAATATGCCCATTTTCTCCCCTTAGCACATCCTTACTCAGCTAGCTCTGTTGCTCACGTGTTCTTTGATGAGATTGTTCGCCTCCATGGACTTCCTTCTTCCATTGTGAGTGATCGAGACCCGATTTTCATCAGCAAGTTTTGGGAAGAATTGTTTCATTTATCTGAGGTCCATCTGAAGTGAAGTACTGCTTTTCACCCTCAGACGGACGGACAATCCGAGAGTGTTAACAAGGTGATTGCAATGTATTTGCGTTGTACTACGGGAGATAAACCTCGTCAGTGGCTTCAATGGCTTCCGTGGATGGAGTATTGTTACAATACTTCCTATCATTCATCTCTTAAAGAGACGCCATTTAAGGTGGTTTATGGCCGTGACCCTCCATCGATGCGAACTTATGATCTAGGGTGTGCTTGGGTGGCTGCAGTAGATCGCCTTTTGCTTGACCTTGATGAGCTATTGGTCAATATTCACCATCGCTTGCTTCAGGCTCAGCAGCAATACAAAACAACCTACGACTCTAACCACCGTGAGCTCCACTTCGAGGTGGGTCAATGGGTGTGGTTGCGTCTTCACCGTAGGCCGGCGACCTCCTTGACAATCTCAGCTTATCACAAACTCGCCCCTCAATTTTATGGTCCTTATCAAATCACCGAGGAGATCGGTTCAGTAGCTTACCGCTTACAGCTACCTAGCAAGGCAAAACTTCATGATGTCTTTCATGTCCATCTCCTAAAGAGATTTCATGGTGAGCCCCCTACAGCGCCCCTGCCTCTTCCACCGCTGCATAATGGTCATGTTGTCCTGACTCCGGAGAAGGTGCTTTCCACTCGCCGGGCTCGTGACCAACAGCAGATCCTTATCCAGTGGTCTGGACTGCCCACATCCGAACATTCTTGGGAGGATTTGGAGTCTTTCAAGAGCAAGTATCTGTCATTCCAGCTCGAGGATGAGCTGTTTGCGAAGGAGGGGAGAGATGTCATGTGGGGTTTGACTTATTCCCGACGCAAACACAAACAGCAGCCGTCGGTTCCATTAGCCCCGGTTTCGGCTGGTGCTGAATTAGACCCGGACACAGCAGCAACAATAGTGTGATGCGCTACAGGCGCATACGGAGATGCAGGATCGGAAGCGGATGGAAACACATGATTCGGAAGGATGTCATGATTGGACGGTTTGGGGTATTACGTATTAGGAAGTATGGGTTAGAGTCCGGTTTGGTTTAGGCGTTGGGTTGATCTTGGAAACAAAGTCAGATTTGTAATCTCTATACTTAAGTCCCTCGGCTGTAGCTGGAAGGGCAACCAGAAATCAATCTACTATCTCATCCCTAATTTTCCTCCTCTTCTGTCCCCTGTTCGGTGCCCTTCCCTTAAACCTTTCTGCTACCACCACAGACTACCACGGCCTCTCCAGGACGCCACACAGGCCCTGGCAGCAGGCCACCGGTGTCTCACCACTACAACCTATGCTCATTGGCTAGTGCTCGTGACATATACCTCTGATTTTGCTCAAATTTTAAATGAATCCGATTTTTTGCCCAATATGTTTTTTATCAGGGGCCACTGATATCACGGATAAATCCAAAATTTTGTTGATATATCGTCGATAATGTTTATTCTGGCTATACCTAGTCCTATCTATTCCTGCAGAGGAGAAATAGCAATAACAAGTGGACATGCTACAGCAGGAAAGGACAACATGAAAACAGTTGTTGGAAAAGCAAAGAAATAATCCATGGATGGCCTATACCAAATGTTCTAATGACATGGTAATTCAAGCTCCTTTTCATATGATGCAATAGGACTCCAACAAAATATAAGGTGTCTACATGGGTCCTGAACAACACCGATGAAGCAAGGAGGCAAGTCTTCCTTTTATCAAAACATAGAGTAAATGAAAGAAACCTTATCATTGTCAAGGACCAAATAAGGTTTGGCAGAAACAGGTACATGTTCTTGGGCACATTCAATTTTGTCAAAATGTTGGGAGTGAATGATTGATCCAGCATTCATCAATGAATCACCTAAAGGGCATCACTCCTCATTCCTCAAATCTTGGATACATTCATATTTGTCATCTCTTGGTAACTATGGAAATGTCGAAATGGCATGGTGTCCATCAATGCCAAGGGCAAAGGATCGAGATTACTCCAGCTTAAGTAGTACAATTATCAAACACGGTGAGTGATGACACTTACCTTTTTGAACAGTAGATTAGCAGCTTACGTAGTGCAATTATCAAATATGGCGAGTGATGACACTTTTCTTTTTGAATAGTTCCTCTCTCATGATCCATTAATACCCTCAAACTATGAAACAATTAACCACACAGCACAAAGCTACTAATCATTGACATTTGCCAAAGGCCGAAAGTTAGAGGAGCCTTTTGCGCACCAAACTTAGTACGATCAAACCACAATCAGATTAGCACCAACCGCGAAACATGGCACTAAATGCAAGCCATTAATAACATGCAAGCCACTTGGTTAATTATCATCACATACTACATGTAGCAGTACTAGTAGTAGTAGCTAGAGCTCCCCATAGATTGGTTGGTAATTACCGCGCTGATCCTCCTGTTCATGTACTACTACTCTATAATCTATATCACCATGGAATCACGAAGTGAATGTTGAAGGTGAAAAGTGCTAGTACACCAAGGGAGGAAGAGACGAATCCACGCACCGGTTTCCTCGTCGGGGCGCGACCGCCAGCCCTCGCACCGGAGCGCGGGGCCCCATTGGCCGCGGAAGCGGGTGTTCTGCTCGATCACCGGCCGGCCGCTCCAGTCCCCCTGGAGGCGCGGGTTGAAGTGGAGGTTCCTTGCCGCCGCGTCCGCGTCCCCTGCGCCCCGCAGCTCCACTGCGAACTGCGCGACGGCGCTACCGGCCGCTCGCCGCGGCGAGGCCACCACCGTGACGTGGGACCCCAGCGCCAGCCCGCAGGGCAGGACGAGGACATTGCCCGCGCCGCGGAGCTGCGTGCTGGACTGCGCGACAGAAGGCGGGCACCGGGACGGGGTGGGGCTCGTCGAGGGCGGCGCAGCGGCCGCGGAGACGGAGAGGACGTCGCGGAGGTGGCGCCCGCCGGAGCGGAACGCGCGGACGGCCAAGGCGTGGAGCGGCGGGGTGGCGTTGAGCGCGCGGAGGTCGAGGCCGGAGATGGCCAGCCGATGGGTCGAGGAGGAGGAGAGCTTCGCGGTGTCGGTGGTGGTGGCCGTGACGGTGACAGCGGGGGGGCCGAGGCGATCGGGTGAGTAGAGGGAGAAGGTAGCGACGGAGAGGAGCGCCGCGAAGGGGAGCAGGAGCGGCGGCGGCCGGAGCCCGCCGGTGCAGCGCGGCCGCCGCATGGCTGACCGGCTTGGCTTCGTCGGTTCGTTTGGATTGCTTCGGGGAGCGAGCGAGCGGCGAGGGAAAGGTGCGGGAGTTTTGGAATTAAGAGGGGAAAGGGCATGGTGGTGTGCTAACCTTTTTCGCGTGCGCCCATGGAGAGTTAATTGCTTGGTGATGCGCGCTTGTGTTGTGTGCATCATACTTGTTAATAGTGTTGTAAAGAAAATCACGTAACTCGTGGACTGCTCAAGCTCTATTCGCTCATGATCTCATTTTTTTTCAGCTTCTTAAAATGATTTTTAATTTCTGTTATAACATCTAATGTTGCAAATAACGCACAGAATAATAGAGACAAGAGACACGAATTTTTTACGTGGAAAACCCTTGCGGGAAAAAACCACGGGCGCTCGAAGGCAAATCACTATATTTTGGAGAGATTACAATGGAGAAACTCTCTTGGGATGCTTTTGCCTATGGACTACTGGGGTATATATAGCACAGGGAAAAGAGTCCCATATGGAAAGAAAACAGAATAAGGAAACAGGACAAGAGTCCTACACGGACACAGATCCGAATTCGGATCACTTTCCAACAATCTCCACCTTGAGCCGAATTCGGATCACTTTTCAACAATTATTCTCCACCTTGAGCCGAATTCCCTCCAAAGAGTCGAAGAATATTATGAACTCCTCCAATAAAATCAGCATATACACCTTGAGCGCCTAAGTCCAAAGGACTAGTGAGTAATACCAACTAAGTCCGAGCAAAGCTCAAACTTAGATGTAGGAACCGGCTTTGTCAACATATCACCGGATTATCATGAGTACTTATCTTGCAGACTTTAATATCACCTTGAGTAATGACACCTCGAATATAGTGATACCGATATCAATGTGCTTTGTTCTCTCATGGAACATTTGATCTTTTGTAAGGCAAATAGCACTTTGATATCCTGAGAATATTGTAGTGCAAGATGTACTTCCACAAAGCTCGATAAATAAACCTCTCAACCAAATAGCTTCTTTGCAAGCTTCAGAGATAGCCATATACTCACCTCAGTAGTAGACAAAGCAACGGTAGCTTGTAAACTTGCTTTCCAACTTACGGCACACCCTCCAACAAAGAACACATAACGGTGAGAGACCTTCTTTTATCCAAGTCTCCAAAGAAAATCGAATCCACATAACCAACAAGTCCATCTTTAATCCTTCCAAATCAGTAAAGAAACATTAGATGTGCCTCAGAGATATCGAAAATCCATTGAACTGCTTTCCAATGCTCTTTTCCAGATTAGCCATGTATCTACTAACCACACTTAATGATTGAGATAAATCGGGGCGAGAACATACCATGGCATACATAAGTGAACCAACTGCACTCGCATATGGAACTTTAGACATGTACTCCACTTCATCATTAGATTTTGGACATGATGCTGAAGAAAGTTTGAAATATGTTTGCTAAGGAGTACTCACAGTTTAGCCTCATGCATGTTGAAACGACGAAGAACTTTATCAATGTACCCTTTTTGACTTAGATATAATTTACCAAGTTTTCTGTCTCTAATGATTTCCATACCAAGAATCTTCTTAGCTGCACCGAGATCTTTCATCTCAAACTCACTACTTAATTGAGCCTTCAACTTTGAAATTTCAACCTTATCTTTTGCAAAGAATCAACATATCATCAACATATATGAGCAAATAAATAGCTGAACCATTCACAATCTTGAAGTAAACACAGCTATCATAATTTGATCTTTTAAAATCTTGAGATATCATAAAGGAGTCAAATCTCTTATACCATTGTCTAGGTGACTGTTTCAAACCATAAAGAGATTTCTTCAATTTGCAAGCAAAATTCTCCTTTCCTGGAACAACAAAACCTTCTGGTTGCTCCATATAAATGTCTTCTTCTAATTCCCCATGTAAGAATGCAGTTTTCACATCCATTTGTTCAAGCTCAAAATCATGCATAGCCACAATACTAAGCAAAGTGCGAATAGAACTATGCTTCACAACAGGGGAAAAGACATCTGTGAAATCAATACCTGGAATTTGACTGTATCCTTTAGCAACTAACCTTGCTTTATACCTAACCTCTTCGGTTGGTGAAACGCCTTCCTTTTTCTTGAAAATCCATTTGCAGCGAATAGGTTTCTTCTCAATTGGCAACTTGACCAGCTCCCAAGTACCATTCTTGTCAAGAGATTCCATCTCATCATGCATGGCAGCCATCCACCTTTCTGAATCACTAGAAGAGATAGCTTCTGAATAAGATGAAGGTTCTGCAGTACCTTCAATTTCTTCTGCCACATTTAGACAATAAGCCGCAAAGTTGACTTCTTCAATAAATCTCTTAGGAGGCTGAATGTTCCTCCTTTCTCTATTAGCTGCAATGGAATGTTGTGTTGGTGGCACAACAATAGGAACTTCTGGAGTATTTTCCTTGTTGATTTCTGGTGTAGTTCTGAATCAATAATATGCTCCACTGCACGCTTGATTGCTTCTCAACGGAACATCAATAGATGGTTTATCATGCAACATAGCAGACTCATCAAAAGTAACATCTCTACTAATAACCAACTTTTTAGTTTCAGGATTCCACAACTTGTATCCTTTCACACCAATTTTATAGCCAAGGAAAATGCACTTAACTGCTCTAGGTTCTAATTTACCATTGTTGACACGAGCATAAGCAGAACAGCCAAATATTTTCAAATTTGAATAATCTGCTGGAGAGCCAGACCATACCTCAATTGGAGTCTTCTTATTAATAGCCAAATTTGGTGACCGATTAATCAAATAACAAGCAGTGGAAGCGGCTTCAGCCCAAAAACTCTTTGATAATCCAGAGTTTGATAACATGCAACGTACCTTCTCCATTATGGTTCTGTTCATGCGTTCTGCCACACCGTTTTGTTGAGGAGTGCCAGGAACGGTGTAATGTCTCACAATACCTTCTGACTTGCATAAAGCTTCAAATTCTCCTGAACAAAACTCCAAACCATTGTCAGTACGAAGTTTCTTGACATGCTTACCAGTTTGTCTCTCGATCATAGTCTTCCACTCCTTGAATGTGTTGAATACATCCGATTTCTGCTTGATGAAGTATGCCCAAACTTTTCTTGAAAAGTCATCAATAATGGTCAACATATACCTTGCACCTCCAAGTGATGGAACGCGGGATTCTCCCCACAAATCGGAGTGAATATAATCCAATATGCCTTTTGTAGAGTGAGTCGCAGTGCTAAATTTCACCCTCTTTTGCTTGCCGAAGACACAATGTTCACAAAATTTCAACTTATCGATATTTTTACCATCAAGAAATCCTCTTTTGCAAATTTCCGTCATCCCAGCTTGGCTCATATGCCCCAGACGCATATGCCAAAGATTAGTAGCATCAGAATCAAATGATTTATTTGAAACAACAGCAACATTACCTGAAATAGTAGTGCCTTGCAGATGATATAAGTTGGCAGCTTTCATATCACCTTTCATCACAACAAGAGAACCTTTAGTGACCTTCAGAACTCCACCTCCACCGGAATATTTGTACCCTTTAGCATCAAGAGTACTCAATGAGATAAGATTTCTCTTTAAATCCGGAATATGACGAACATCTGACAAAGTCCTGATGGTGCCATCAAACATCTTGATCTGGATAGAACCAATGCCTGCAACCTTGCATGGTGTATTATCACCCATCAACACAGATCCACTTGGCGTAGCTTCATAGGTAACGAACCAATCACGGTTCGGGCTCATGTGGAAAGTGCAGGCTGAATCAAGAATCCATTCATCATCGGTTTTGCAATTACCGGCAAAGGCAACGAGAACATCTCCATCAGAACCTTCTTTAGTGACAACGGTGGCTCTAGCTTCATCCTCTTGTTGATCCTTCTTGAAATTATTATTTCTCTTCTCCTTGTTCTGCAACTTCCAGCACTCGGATATGTCATGTCCATCCTTCTTGCAATACCTGCATGACTTCCTGTTCCTGGATTTAGATCTGCCTCTGAATTTGCTTTTGCTTCTGCCTCTTGAATTGTCGTATGAACTCTTCTCATATTGCCTGCCGCGGACAGACAAACCTTCTGCATGCGTACTTGAACTCCCACCGGGAACCATAAGTTTCATCTTTTCTTTAGCATGCAGAGCTTCATAAACTTCACTGAGAGTAAGAGTATCTCGACTATATAGAATAGTATCTCTAAAAGTAGAGTACGAACTAGGCAAAGAGCATAGCAAAATAAGACCCAAATCTTCTTCATCATATTTTACCTCCATAGACTCGAGGTCAGAAACAACTTCCTTGAAAGTTGTCAGGTGGTTCAACAATGAGGCTCCTCCGCCATCTTGTGTGAATAAAGCTTTGCTTCAATGCAACTTCTTGGTCGATCCTTAGTCATGCAGATCTGCTCCAGTTTCAGCCATAATGCGGCGGCGGATGTCTCCTTCATAACCTCCTGTAGAATATTATTTGATAGATGAAGATGAATTTGGGATAAAGCCTTACGATCTTTACGTTTCTTCTCGTCGGTGGACAGTGTCGCTGGCATCTTGTCGATCCCCAAAAGAGCATCATCCAAATCAAGTTGTGATAAAACAGCCCGCATCTTGACTTGCCATAGAGAAAATCTCGTGTCGCGATCCAATAGCGGAAGATCATACTTCAAAGTAGTCATGTGAAAGAGAGAGGAAAAAACCAAAAAAATCTTGTATGGATTTGTGAGTGAAAAAAACTTGTAATCTTGGTTTTGCCACAGAAAATCTTACTTAAAAAAAACCTTCACGTGCAGTTGCTTTTGGGAGTTTATTTCTTCTCTCTCCTAGTGCTTTTGTTTGTTCTTGTATGATGTAGTACCTTCCAACCAATAGAGGGAAAGAAACAAAGCACCTTTTGATGGCCTGCTATACTTCCTGACGTGAGGCACTTTTCTCTTCTTCACGTGACGCGCGCTGTGGTGTTGCTCTTGTGTCTATGCACTCGGATCGATGGGAAAAGCAAGTAGCGTGAGGCAGCCTTTTTTTTTCTTCCGTGCGCAAGTCTGGTCGCCGCTTCTTTGATCTTTTTTTTTTCTTCGCACACGCAGATCGAGGAGAGAGAGACGCTGGCTTCCCGTGACAACTCTCGACTGCTGCTCCGCCTTTAAGATGCGCTCGACTGCTACTCCGTCTCCGAGGCGAAGATGGCTTCTGATACCGCTCGAACTAGACGAAGCCGTCCGACGGATTTTTTTTTTCCGAATCTCTAATCTCCTGTGCTCTGATACCACTTGTTGCAAATAACGCACAGAATAATAGAGACAAGAGACACGAATTTTTTACGTGGAAAACCCTTGCGGGAAAAAACCACGGGCGCTCGAAGGCAAATCACTATATTTTGGAGAGATTACAATGGAGAAACTCTCTTGGGATGCTTTTGCCTATGGACTACTGGGGTATATATAGCACGGGGAAAAGAGTCCCATATGGAAAGAAAACAGAATAAGGAAACAGGACAAGAGTCCTACACGGACACAGATCCGAATTCGGATCACTTTCCAACATCTAACTTTTAAACAGGGTATTTTTTAAGATAAGATCTACAAATTAATTATAGTACACGTTAAAAGCCCAACATCTGTACCATCCAAAATCGCAATCGAGTATCTCTCCGTAATCTCTGTCGTAAACAGCTAAAATTTAAAAATTTCAGCCATAAGTCATAAGCCGCAGTCATATCAAACATACCCCTAGGCTTGAACTTCCAATAGTCGAGCTTGAGCCTAAGCAAAGGCTCGCGAGCATAGCGAACTCGAATAGCTTGTTATAGCTAGATATGTAATAGGATTCGTATGTCTTTTTTACTAGCACATCCAACTCTTTATCCCTTCCCTCTATCAAAATATTATTTTTACCTAGGTACAAAGCCACCATGACTTAACCTATTCTCGAGCCGAGCTTGAGCCTGCTCGAGTTTTGTAAAAAAATGTATGTGAAAATATGCATATCATTTCTTAACAAACTTACTTGAGCCGAGCTCGAGTCACCCGAGCACTAAATCAAACTAGGCTTGAGCCTCAATACAAATTCGGACCCCAACTTAGGCTCGGTTCGAGCTTATGCCAAGCTCAAGCCTAGGTGGGCAGATTCGCTCAAACTTGGCTCGATTACAGCCTTACTTGTCATTACTATTCCAATGGTCATATCGGTTTGACTCTTATAATGGTATATTTCGGTATCGACCCATATCAGTGTATTGTTCCGAGGTTATACATACATACATATATATATATATATAGCCTCTTCTTACACTCGGGTGTAATTACACCCTATGTCGTATCTTATACTATAGGAAGTATCTCATATAACGGAAGGTGTATACGTGCAGTATATGAGTATTTAATATCATCTAGGTGGTATGAACAATTTTTCAGAAGTAGTATATAGATTTTTTTTTACATACTCCTTTTTATGTACGTATATGAAGGTATTTACAAAATATACTAAAAACTATGGACTTCCTTGCAATTTTTTCATGTGGTTCATATTAAAGTATCCTATAATTAGTATACGAGTATATCCAAAGTGATAAAGGAGTATTTCAAATTCATTTAGATTGTATATTAGAGGTGAGTGTAATTACACTTGGGTATATATATATATAGGAAAAATATCTTTTACCCCCGGGTGTAATTACACCCACCTCTAATATACCACCTAAATGAACTTGAAATACTCCTTTATCACCTTGGATATACTCGTATACTAATTATAAAATACTCTAGTGTGAACCACATAAAAAAATTACAAGGGAGTCCATAATTTTTAGTGTATTTTGTAAATACCTTTATATACACATATAAAAAGGAGTATATCAAAAAAATTTAAATACCACCTCTGAAAAACTATTTATACCATCTAGATGGTCTTAAATACTTGTATACTACATGTTCATACTCTCTGTTACGCGATATACTCCCTAAAAATACATATAGGAAGCATCTTTTCTACACTCGGGTGTAATTACACCCTATGTCGTATCTTATAGTGTAGAGAGTATCTCGCGTAACGGAGATTATGAACGTGTAGTATACGAGTATTTAAGACCATCTTTACTACTTTAAAAGAAGGAGTTGGTGGTTGATGAGTTCTCCTTCATTTTTCTTTAGCCATTCGATCTGATTATGAGATAAAATCTGAACCGTTCTCCCCCCACCACCCCCTCCGCACCCATCGCCCCGATCCGCTCCCCTCACTCTCCCCCTGCTGCCCCGATCCGCTCTCCCCCCGCCGCCCCGATCCGCTCTCCCCCAGCCCTCCCCTCGCTCTCCCACACAGCGCCCCCCACCCCCCGCCGCCTCCCCCTCGCTCCCCCGTCCTCCTCTCTCCCCTGCCTCCACACGGCCGCACCCTCCCGCCGGCGCCGCGCCTTGCTCCCCGTCCTCCTCTCTCCTCGCTCGCGGCCGCCCCTGCGCCTCCTGCTCCCCCCCGCCTCCCCTCTGCTCGCCCTCTCCCTCTCCTCGCACACACTGCCCCCGCCGCCGCCGCCTCCCCTCGCTCCCCGCCTCCCCTCGCTCTCCCCGCCTCCGCAGATCTCGCTCTCCCCGCCGCGGCCGCCTCCGCAGATCTCGCTCTCCCCGCGCCCCACCTCCTCCCCTCGCTTTCCCTCGCCTCCGGAGATCCGCCTCTCCCCCTGCGCCGCGGGCTCCTCCCCCCACCCCGCGTCGCCGCCGCCTCCTCCTCCTCCCCACCCCGCTCCGCCGCCGCCTCCGCCTCCTCCTCCCCACCCCGCTCCGCCTCCTCCCCACCCCGCGCCGCCGCACCGCCTCCTCCCTCCTCCTCGTCTTCGTCTTCGACCCCCGTGACTTCGGCAAGTCCCCCTCCGGCTTCGACCGCACCGGGCCTTACCGCGCCGACTTCCTGCTGGACTCCGTCGTCGACCTGCGCCGGAGCCTTCGCGCGCGCGGCGGCGACCTGGTGGTGCTGCTATTATTGCGGTGGTGTTGATTTACAACTTTGGATCGAAAGTTCTCAGGGAGACTCTTGTTGTGCCTTAGGGTTTTGTAGCGTTCGAAATCCATGGCGAGGAAGATGCTCAAGGACGAGGAGATGGCCGTCGCCGACGGCGAGAACTACGACTATGATCTCTTCGTGATCAGCGCGGGGAGCGGCGGCGTTCGCGGCTCTTGCACCTCCGCATCTTTCGGAGCTAAGGTTGCTTTTTCCTCTTTCTTTTTTCTTTTTTGGTCCTACCACACGTATGTAAGCAATCGTGTTTGCCGTATGAGTATATTGGGTTTGTTTGCATGCAATTTGATTGGTTGTGAGATGTGGTGGAGGTTGCGATTTGCGAGCTCCCGTTCCACCCCATTAGCTCGGATTGGCAAGGAGGACACGGCGGGACGTAAGAATCTCCCGTTAATTTTGTGCATTTCTGGTGTTGAATACTTGAACGTCTAGCTATTCATGCTTGGGGATGTTGTTACATTCTAAATCTATGAGCTCATTGTTGTACGAGGTGTGTCATTCGTGGTTGCGTCCCTAAAAAGATACTTGTGTATGGTGCATCTTTCCGGGGACAATTTGAGGCAAGTGGTCTTACTGCCCTATGCAACCCAATCAAGGCGATACCAAAAATGGGTTGAAAACATCATTGTTTACGCTCTGTGAATGAAATTTGACTTGCTAGATAGCGTTCCTTCCTCAATTCATCAGAATTCTGCTATACAACTTTTGATTCATAATCCATCAGTTTATTTATGTACTTGAATTCAGATAACCTATTCATTTCAAAGCTTGTCTGTGCCTTCATAAAAGCCATCCTTCTAAGGAATATGCTGGTTTGCTGTATTTTAACTGCAGTTTTATTACAAATGCAGGATTCAAAGAATTTCGGGTGGGAGATTAACAGGGATATTAACTTCAATTGGAAAAAGTTGCTGGAAAATAAGGTCAGGCCAAAACCTCATTTTGTTTTTTCTGAGCACATTCTTTGTGACTTGTGAGCACTTTATAGATGTCGTACTGCCCAAGATCCTCAAAATTTTCTTCCATGCAGACTCAAGAAATTGTTAGATTAAATGAAGATTCTAGAAGAGGATATCTTAGTTTCTGGTGGTTTATTCTAGATTAGAAATGGTACACCTCTTTTGTTTCAGTCAATCTCAATCTTGATGTTGGTTATGCGTCATCATCATAACTATTATAGAAAATGATGTCATATCTTTCGGTTCCAGAGATGGTGAGCAGTTGAGTTAGTAATATGGTGGTGAGTTTCGATCTGTATTGGTTATTTGCCTAAATCATACAAGAGAAACTGTCATCAAAATTTGATAAAGGTGTGTAGGTTATTAAGTTGTTAAGGTTGTTTGGCCATTTAGATTTGTGAATGGAGACGGCCTATTCATCTTCGAGTTACGTGTAGTGGCAAAATTGGGAACAACAATCTATTGCCAAATGAGTAAATATTTTTTCTTGAAAACCATATTGTCAAATTGTGTGATTGATGCATTCTATTTTTCCATGCAGGAGAAGGGCGATGTTGATCTTGCAATTTGTTACTAACTTACGGCTATTTTGGTTTGCTTCTGATGTTATTTTGTATTCTTATTTTTATTACTTATCCTTTTTTATTTCAGTTGTTTTCGAAATTTTCTTATTTGAATTTAGATCAAGAGAATTGTATGAATTGCTTTTGGGCTCCTCCAATGCATGGTGTAAAATTATGAAATTATAGGGTATGCTATTTAAGATGTCATGTGTGGTGGAAAGAGAATCGAATTGGCACTTTCAAATAATATGGTTCTAACATCTCCATTACAACCTTTAGAACTCATGTAGTTGAAATCAATGGTATCAATTTTGGTTTGCTCAACTCCTTTTAATTCTATTTATCTATTAATATCATTACTACTATAAAAGAATGAGTTAGTGGTCGTCCGTTCTCCTCCAACCGTCCTATTCTTTTAACTTCTCAGCACTCTCCACTTCCTAATTGATTAGAGTAACTCTCTTTAATATCATTATTCTCTATACATTCAATGAATTCCGTTGCAACGTACGGGCATATGACTAGTATATATATATATAGTTACACACACCAAAATTACTTGTATTATTACTCTAAATCATATTAGTAGGATCAAATATAATATATATTTCATATGTTCAATAGACTGTATTAACAATTTCGTCGATATTGGTGGTATTGACTGGTATCAAAGTCGATATAGATGGTATTGACCAGCATCACACTGATACAAAACACATGACTACTTTGTATCATTTTAAGTGATGGAATAGTACATATCGACCATTCCAGTTGGTACCAAAATGGTATTAATAAGTTTAGCGTGCACTAAAAAACGTTGACTTTTCCTTGGGCGAAGAATACAGCACCAATGTACTGCTAATGTTGTGCCTTTGTTGGTCTGTGGCACTATTTTTCTGGGCTACTACTGATAACTTTTGCCTACACTTTTCAAGACGACAGCAGATGGTAGATATACCGATACAGATGACGCACATAGTTTTAAATCCAAGAAGTTGTTTGAAGAATTTGCTTCAAAAATTCGTTCTATTTTAATGTTTGACTTTTTAACTTTCAAAGAAATAAAAAAGAACACCGCCATAATCACTTATCACTACAGCGGTGGTGTAGTAACCATTAAAAGGCTTTTTAGGTATGTTGGCTATAAAATTCGTTCTATTTTAATGTTTGACTTTTTAACTTTCAAAGAAATAAAAAAAACACCGCCGTAATCACTTATCACTACAAGCGGTGGTGTAGTAACCATTAAAAGGGCTTGTTAGGTATGTTGGCTATAAAATTTATCTTTACCAGTTCTAATAGAACACTTTAGCCTCTTATGTGTTCCCAAATTGATAAATCTTGAGATCAAAAGTAGCTTTTACGAGTAACCCCTTTGTACTAACTAGCGAGGTGGCTCACATGCAAGCATCATTCTTAAAACATATTTAAATAACTTAGCAATACATATATGATTTTGCTTTTTAGAAAATAGATTGTTTCAGAATTCTATTTATGATATTTTAATATTATATATTATAGTACAGAAAATACTTACTTTATTTCCCAATACTTGTCACATGTGATCAAAACTTTCTTCCCCAAATACTTGCATAGCAAAACAATAAACATAGCATCCCATAATAATTTTCATTTATATCACCACCATACATTTCTTTCATTATTGCAATACTTGTCTATACTGCATGGTCGTAATATATATCACATAGCTTATACCAGTATAATCAAGTGAATACCAAAAAAAGGGCTAGAATGTTTTTGAGAATTGTTACCATATTATATTTTTTTCTTATCGATTGTAAACCACATGTCATTGACTTTTATTATATAATAGATTTTGATTCTAAATTTATATATATACCGATCAAATTCATTATCTTATTTTTTTTCTTGAATTAGTGTATTCATGAAATTTTAATTCTGAATACAGACAAAATGTATATATTTCACTTAGTTTGGAATAAAAAAACAATCGCTAATTTATTTTTTTCTAAATTTGCATATTTTTATATTATACTTGGCATGAACTCTCTTTTTTATTGTAAGTCTTGTTTGAATTAATTTCAAATTTTAGGTTTAGGGTAGAATTCATATGTAAATATAACAGCTTATTTTCATCTAGTTTTTATTTCAAATTTCAATTATCTAGGGTTTTAATTTGAAGTTCATATGAAAGTCACATTGATAATTTTCTTTTCTTTTTCATTTAGAATTTTTGTTAATTTTTATTTAATTTTGAATCATAGTTTTATGTTAGAATTCGTATACAAATCTAATTGCTATTTTTTGAATTATAGGTATGTACGGGTTTGAAGATGGAGCACGTATAAAAATCAAATAGCTAATTTTCTTTTAGTTGTTATTATGAGTGTCTATTATTTTTATTGTACTTGGCATTAACTATTTTTTTAAAATCTAAGACGTTATAATTCGGATCCACTAGATAGATGGTTCAATTTTTTTTAAAAAAATAACATCCAACGGTTCTAGTTTATTTTTTTGTTAGCAGTCCTAAATTCCTTAGGGGGCGTTCATTTTAGCGATGGCTTTTGGCTGAAATTTCACTGTAGCTGGCTTTTTTTACTGTAACTGATTTGGCTTTTTAGGCATAATTAAATTTAAAAAAAATAGAAAAATAAAAAATATGTTAGCCCATCACGGACAATGCAAAGGAACATGGAAAAAAAGAAAAATACAAAAAAAGCCCAAAAAATCTAAAAAATATTTAGAAAAAGACAAATTACTGAATAGTGAAAAAAAACTGAAACTAGAAGTTGAAGTTAAAAAAAAGCTGAAACGAGCGGGACCATATCATAAGCTTTTAATATATAATAGATAGTCTCAAGTACATCCTTATAGTTGTATTAACTTGTAACTACGTATATTAGATTGGCCTAGCAAGTGAAGGAGTAAGACATGCTATTGCAGAGGCCTAAGCTGCACAGTTACTTCCCCCTTTCTTCAGTGACATAATTTTTGAAAAGTTGAGCTAGACTCGTATTTCCATTCGTGCTGGCCAAAGAAATATACAATGAAGACGCAAGATGATTTCCCCAACAAGCAGTGGCGAAGCTAGAAAGAAAATGAAGGGTGGGCTTAAAGTATATTGGTGATGAAAAACATCAGCGAAGTCATACTCAGAAACATCGTAGTCAACACATGAAAAGTAGCTCAAACAAAATAAAAATCAAATGAAATCAAAAAAGTATAAAATAGGTACTCAGAAGTATATTATGAATTTAGATAAATTTAAAATTTTGAACCACTTGATTCAGAGTTTGGATGGCAGAGAACGGGTCATTGGAAGGTTTATCGAGGAGATAATATAGAATAAGATAAAGAAGACAATGTGCAGTGATGCTATTTTTGTAGGTGATGCCTATTGATATGGCTGGGCAGCACAATTTTTTAAACAAGTTTATCATGATTTTGATTTGGTTCTGGTAAACTGGGAATGAATCGTGCTGTGGAAAGCAGCAGTAATTTTTGCTCTCAAGCAACGAAAACACTTATAGCGGAGAGAAAGGCAAAAAGTAAGTAAGAGGCAAGCAAAATGGCAAGTATTACTAAAAGTGGGTTGTTGGTTATTACCAATGGTAGAAGACTTTTGATTTGCTTTACTTGTTACTTTGCTTTGCTCAAGCAAATTAAATAGCAAGCAGCAAACAATGTGAGAGTAATAAGTAAATATGTAAAATCGCTTCTGCTTTACTTGTTGATTGCCAGCGGGGGAGGTGAGGCTTAAGCCTCACTATGCCCTCCCGCTGGCTACGCCCCTGCCAACAAGCACTAGCAAAAGGGAAGGGAAAAAACAAAAAAGATGGTTTCCACGAAAATGCACCTAGAAATTTAGAAGCTCTGGGAGGGTCTATTCACAACATTCTATGGACCCGTCCACGTAGCATTTGGAGTGTTTCAGGAAGTATTTGGCCCTGTTTTTTTTTACCGTGGCTGATAACTTTTGTGTGTGTTTTTCAAAATGGTAGCAGACAATGAAGATATCGATACCGATAACATATACGATTTTAGACTAAAGAAGCTATATGAAAAATTCATTTTAAAAAGTGTGAAACCATGTGGAAGTCACCCTATAGTTGTGATGAGTAATTGACTTTTGGATTAGAGTATTTACGGAATGTGAGTTTGGTTTTTGAGTGTCTTGCAAAGGTTGCAATTGATTTGGGCTATTCTCTGAAAGTCCCAGAAAAATCAGAAGTACCGTAGGGCGGTAGTACCACAAGTGTTTGCACGGTAGTACCACAAGGCGGTAGTACCGACAGAGCAGTGGTACGTTTTTTCTAGAGAGGTCCGTTCGGGTTTGAGAGGAGCATTAGTACCGGTCAGGGGAGTGGTAGTACCGACATGTTAACTGTGGTACTACCAATCTTCCCAGAAAAGTAGGGCTTTTGGAGATTTGGTCATGATTTGACCTAGGTGTTATTGCTTATGTGTATAGGGGTTTGTTGTTTGGTCATAAGTTTATGGTCAATATTTTGGTTGCATACATGTTGCATGATGTATTTTTGGACTAACGTGAGTTAAGTTACAAAGAACTTGTGCCTGAAAATAGTTGCTTGATCTATTATTGTGCAGGTGATTTGGAGGAGACTATGGTTAACGACGGGAAAACTAGGACTAGGTTGGGGATAACTGAGATCCAGAATAGTCATGAATGTTGTGTGAGATAGTTGAGCTCAAGCAAGACACAAGATGGATGAGCACTATGAAAGGTGAAGTTCGAGTAAAGACCATGATATATTAGAGATGCACATTATGCTTTGCGATGGTGCTTCCAGGATAGAAACTTTGAGGTAAGTGTTCTTTTGTCATCAATTAGGTATATTGATGATTGTGTATTGTGCGGTGCTACGTGACGGTTTGTTTGTTGTTGGTTGCAAGACTTCGGAGCTAAGTTGTGATGAGGCATAGGAGGATCGAGACTTGTTACAGGGTGGTGCTGAGGTCCAGAACGGTCAGGGAGACGTTGAAGATGACCGAGACTGGCGGGATAGTTGCAAGCTACAACGAGGAACTGGAGTGGGAGCTAGCGGTGGTGGACATGACGGGCAACGGCGAGGTGGACCGAGACTAGGCTCAAGGAGGAGTCGAGGTCCAGATGGTCAAGAAAGACGGGTGTCGTCATGCGCAAGGAGAAACATGTGGTACGCCAAGTGACTTGGGTCGTTTGTAAGCGAGGACGGTTCGGTAGGATCCGAATACGTGAGAGGCTTGGTAACATGTCATTGGGGCCACATGGAAGATGGTGAAGCATAGGCGATGCTTCATGGCAAAGAAAGTAGGAAGCTTCATGGAAGGCAATAGAGGAGCATTTTGGTAAATTATCCAATACCAAAAAAATGACGATGTGCAAAACTGCGGTGTTAGCCTAAGTGGTTTAGGTCTTGTATGTGCTGAAAATGTGAAGTTGATCAAGTATGATTCACTAATGGGTTAATAGTTATAAGTCACTTTGAGAAGCGTGCGTGAGAAAGTAAAATCTGGTGTTAGGTCAGGTTAACGAATTATTCCCAGTTTAGCCTAATTTGTGGATTCATTAGGTTTTGGTCCAGGTTGTGAGATTATATAAGAGAAAGAGAGACAAAAGCTAGGATTTAAGAAGGTTAGCTAAGCCTTTTGGTGGCTAACTCCTCCTCCTTCCCTTGGGAGATAGATTAAGGTTAGGGTTCTTTGGGTTGGAACTTTACGTGTGTGCGCTCTAGGTTAGAGCTCTACTATCATAAGGGATTAGCTGTAAAATCTACCTCATCAAGTGGCAATATATCAATCTTTGATAATCTTTTTGTTTATTCCTTATTTTGATTGATTTGCTCTTATTTTGGTTGATTTTGATCTTTTCTCTTCCCTCTTCTTGATCTTGCTATGCCAAGGACGTGATTGAGATGGAGATAATATCTGAAAATCAATCTTCTATCATCTAGGCACTTTGATAGTTAGTTCATGAAGAAACCCGATTTCTTTTGATTTGGGCCTCATCGCGTGATTTCCTGTTTCAAGAGTTTTTGGGTTGGGTTCTTCAAAGTTCTAGTTTGCTGTAACATGTGGAAATATATTTAGAACTATCTTGACCATTATCTACCCACGAGTAAGTTGTATTCTCTTTTTGGGGTTTTGGCTCGATTTTGGTGTAACCTTCCAATAAACTGAAAAATATCTCGACTTTGGCCATAATTTTTATGATCGTTTGTTAGAATAGGTTCTTGATAATCTAGAGAAGGTCTCTGGAAAATTTTGTATCTTTTAGATTTACGAATCAAAAGTTCTATCGATTTTTGGATTTGAAATTGGCCTAAAAATACTATTTATCACCCTGATTTTATTGTAGCAATGGTTAGACCACCATCTAGAGGCCGGTCAGACCGGCGTTTAAAAGCCGGTCAGACCGGCGTTTAAGAGTTAGGGTCTAAGATTTGTTGTTATAGGCTAGTTGGTTTGATTCTTAGCTGTGAACTTGTTGTAGTATTTGCGGTATAAGCAAAGGTATAAATATAATTCCAATATAATGATATACACACAAAAATGACATCAATTCAAATATAAATGGCATAGCATGTATAAAATCATATTAATTGAACACATCATTCAAAGTATAACACATATTCAATAATAGAAACAATGACATGCCAAACTTGAATATGTATGACAATGTGTAAAGCATGTATCAATTAAGATTAGCAACAAGCTCAAGTTTTAATTGATTATTTGTGCTCTCAGATTGTAAGGTTACACAAGATTAATCTTGGCCGTCCCGCTACCAATTCATATACTCTTCATGTATTGGTTATGTCAAAATAATTCAATCTATGAGCTCTCAAGCTTATATTCTGCAATCTAACAGTTCAAACATATATATATATATATATATATATATATATATATATATATATATATATATATATATATATATATATATATATATATATATATATAAACACATATGCAATTCGGTCACCACCTAAACAGTTCAAGGAATTATCCAAATATATATCTACCTCTTTCACATGCACACTAGTTTCCTTGTATATCAAGTCAAATAGCTAACAGTGCAATATGTAAAAGATTGATATGATCTATAACTGCATAAACCGAATACTATGTGACAGTAAATATTTGAATGAACATCAACTTGTAGAATTAACAGTAATGACAGAAATTATGTAAACTAGAGCTCACAGATCGAATAAACCAATATCAACATATGATTAATTCATCATTGAGCAACATTAAGCCCACTGTTTCTTTGCAATTTCTCAAATGTATCACAAACTGTAAATTGCAAGAGTTGAACTGAATACTCACAAACAGGTGATATTCGAAATCACGTAAGATCATCGGGCTAGGCGTCTTTGAAAAGCATCGTCCCGAAACCTATTGCCCCCACACCACCGTGAGAGAGGCAGTAGGCACGGAGATACAAAGCCCCACCTTTGCTGTCCACAAATCAGCAAAGTCGAGGTACAGGGAGTATGCCGCACAAGCGTAGGGGAGGAGCCGGCCAAGAACCTCGCCGACGAGCACCAGGGAACCGAAGTCGTCACACACCACAGGCAAAGAACTCATAGAGAGAGGAGGAGGAGAACTCACTGCTTTCGGATGTTCTTTCACCGAAGAGAGCTCGGCTTCTTTATATAGCGGAAAGAGGAAAGGAGCGGAAGCTCTCGGCGCAGGCACCCCAACGGCCGGGGACCGAGTCCCCCGGCCCCCCACGTCCGCTCCTCCCTCTCTGCTAATCCCTCTCGACCCGATCTGAGCCAAGTCGAGCCCGCGAAAACCGGATAGGGGCCGAGTCCGACGGGCACATGGGAAGAGCACACGGGAGAGGACCGGGCCGCGCGGGGAAGAGCGAGCGAGTGGGCGGGAGGCCCGGGCTGCCAGGTGGGGCCCGCTGTACGCCATCGCCGGATCCACAGCCGCCAGAGTCCGCTCCCTGCGCCGTTGCCTTTTCCGCCCGTGCCGCCGCCTCCCTCAAAGCCCCTCCTATCCAATTGGGTCAAGGTAGAAAGAGAGGAGCAAAGCTCCTCCTCTTAACTCACGCCGGAGCAAAGCTCCTCCTCTTAACTCACGCCCAGCCCACCGACAGGTGGGCCCATTCTTCCCCTTCTCTTTTCAGCAAATGGGAAATTCCACTTTTTACCCTTAGCATGTACAACAGAACTCAGGGGAGAAAACGGAGGCCGCGACAAACGCAGTCCTCGGTTATCTCGCCGCGGTGCCGCATGGCTCATGGGACGATCCGCCCCGACCAACACGGCCGACGCCATTATCAAGATAGTTCTTCTAGACCACGTAGACTCGGATAGTCGCCGTCGTCGCTTCACCTTATGGTATGCATCTATCTGCGCTGCATCTGGCCGAATCCCAACCCGTTAGAGATGGTCGCGCCGCCGTGGATTGCGATGCCAAGGAGGCAAGCAAGCGAAGTTTGAAATCGGGATATGTTTGGAATTGAAAACGTAGGAATCGAGCGGGAAGCTAGCGGGCGCACGATCTAGGGATCGTTCATATTAGATATTTATATTGACTTCTAAAACTAGAGATGCTTATATTAACTTCTAAAGCCTGAAACAGAAGCTTATAGAACACCCTATAATCACGGGTCGTCGAACAATTAACGGAGCAAAGAGGATGCAAAGCCCTGCAGGCCGGCTGCCCATATGCCCTCGCGCGGCCCAGCTAAGGGAAACGCCAACGAGTCGCACGTGTGCGGCCCAAGACGGAAAAAAGAGGAGCCGGGTACTCGGGTGTGGCTCGACCGATTCCGGCCCAGTCGCATGAGAACACACCAGCCAGCAGGCCAGAGAACCGGCCCTGCACACCTAGACTTCACAACGGTGAAAATAATGATGGCAGTAACTCTTGATAAAAGCTAGCAAATTGGTACATGGAAGCCTCATGCCCACACGTACCATACATATCCATTGCAATTCCAGCCTACGCATCACTCCTTTTTTTTTCTTTTCTTTTCTTTTTTGGTGCCGCCATGCCATCAGCTCATGGGTTCACGCTCGACAATTCAAGACAAACCGAGTGTACGAGAAGAATCTACATTTTACGCTGGTTCGATAACAGCACACGGATCTACATTTCTACACAGAATCCGTGTCCATTTAACAGGAGAGCAGACCACATACAAGTACAAGCTCTAACAGCACATCATGGCAGAACCTCCTGAGCTCAGAGGCTCTAGACAGCTAGACATGCTTTTATTATCTAACAACAATGGAACGGAGGTGCTGAAGTTTGCTGCAAGAACACGCCCAACTCGAAGTTCAGGCCTGGAAAGATCAAAAGGCAAACCTTGTCAGATAGCATCTACTGGTGAGGGTCAGAAAGACACAAGCTATTTATGTGCACTTCTTTTTTATTGGCAGCTTTGGTTACAGGTATAATTCAAATAAATACAAGAGATAAAAACATCGCATTCAACTTTGTTCCATTGGTTGAACTTCTAGTTCATCACATCAGTGGTATGGGAGTAGTGAACTTGTTTTTGGGGGGCATGTAACTTGCCAAATTACTATTATTCATATCTGCAATGCATATCCATAATTGTATTTCACAGGTAAATACATCCCAAGATCAGCAATATATATCCATATTTGTATTTCTTGTATACTTTGGATATCCAAAAAGATTCTCCCACATGGGGGGTGATGACATGGCCCGAGAACTGCAGCAGTACTGTCCACCCTGTCATCTACAGTGCCCACGAACAGTACCACCACGGTAGTCATGACTTATCAGATGGGAATTTTCGATTCAGCTTATACCTTATAACTTACGTCTTTCTTCGAATAAATAAACGGAACGACTTTTCTATCGTCATTTTGAAACGGTTTATTAAAACAACCTATCAGCCACAACCATAAACCATAAACCACAGCAGAAAATAACACACCCGAGACACTTCCAATGTCTAACTTAACAATAATGTAAATTTAGAAACAGCAAAACTATTGCTAAGTGGCTGTAGTTCCTGGGGCGAGGGTCCCCCGGAGTTGCCTCAAAACTGCACCAAGTGGATTTCAGCATATTAAGACTGTTGGTTATTTTCCATGGACTAGATCAAGCCGCGTGATTCTTCTCCCCATCCACACACCCCCTTCCTCCCTACCCATGGCGTTCTGCTCTGATCCCCCTTCTTCCCTAGTCCGCTGCTCCAGCCCCCAGGATCCAGTTTTGGTTCCACAAACCCAACTCAACCAAATCCAAATCCATCGTCTGCGATCTAACTGGGAGGGAACGAAAGGATCTGGCTACATCGTCAAGATGGAATCTTTAGACAAACCCAAGCTCGGTTGGGTTCAGTATGTAGTCCGGCTGTGAGGTGGGAAATCTTGTGCTTCTTGTTGGGCATTGTGGTGATGCAATCCATGGCGGGGGTAGTGGCAGACGACGGGGAAGCTGGGCACGAGGATGAGCAGCCTGCTGTCAAGCTAGCCCGATGTCGACAATGAGTAGCCGAGTATGGACAGCCCGTTCCCCCTCATCAGCGGCAGTTGGTACCCATACAGGTCCTTTTCCTGTGCACTGCTTCTGATCCATCTGAATGGGTAGAGGAGAGTTTCTAGTGTGAAAAACGAAGAAGACAATGACGTGGCTTAATCTGGTCCACACACAAAAGGTAACAGCACAAAATTGCTGAAATTCACTGCCGTGGAGTTTGAGGGAATCCAGGGGATCTCCACCCGTAGTTCCTGAATCCTAAGAGATACTATGTTTTATTCAATAACATTGGCTTCAATTAATCTGCCAAGCTCGACGAGTTCCTTTGTGTGGATGCCAACAATATGATGGGCAGGTGCTTAGGTGTATTGTTGAAGAATCAGTGTAGGTGTTAGCTGCCAGAAGCCAATGCCAGCAAAGGAACTAATATCATTGGCTTAGCCAATGCCAGGTGCTTAGCAATTTTATCATTGCCAAATTTACCGTCGAATGTAGATAGTAGCTAGTCGTTGAAAAAGCTTTTAGTTTAACTAATATCTATTCAGAACTCATCCAAAATTACAGTTCTTCAACATTTCTGAAATCATCACATACTCCTGAAATGGACACCCCTTTGAGTAGTATTTTCATAATTTGCATGCTTCCTACCTTGGTACGGAAAGAGTAGTTATAAGCAGTAGGTAACGAGCGAAATGTGGTGCTTAGCTGTGGACCTCATCTTAGCATCTTTTAGTTTGTGCTAAGTATTGGATTTTGTCCTAAGTGCCATTCCTCTACCTGTTGGCACTGATTCTAAGGAACCCAAGCACAACTCCGTTGGAGTTCTCTAACGGCGCATTTAGTTGCTTAAATAAGTACAAGAAGACTCAATAAGATGAGTTCATTTAGTCAAGACAGGACTTGTGGATGCAAGCAGGGGTTGTTTTGTGGTGGCATGAAGTAATACGAGAAAAGTTGGTATGCTGTTCGATTCGTTGGATGTGTGATACAAGTAGGTGAGGTGAAAAGAATATCAACCTTTACCCTAATAATCCTTAATCCCAATCACTCGGTTATCATCAATTAGAGGAGCTTCAGTTGATGCTAAGCCCTATCACATCAAGTAGAACCATCCTAATAGATTGAAAACAAAACTAATCAATGGTAAAACTAAGCCTCTAAATTCTAACGCTCAATCTATCCCAAGGTCAGATCGGCTCTTCCAAGTTCGAAATGTGCATACCAAACACCAAAAGCTTACGGATACAACAAACAAGTCCAGACCTCATATCTAATTTTCAGCACAACCACTCGAGATATTTAGCCAATATCTAAGATTCAAGCAAACAAAAGCGCATTGAGCGCTTAAGAAGCAGTATTAGAAGCTATACCTCGGCAACGGGGAGCAGCCCAAGCTCCCGGATCACCCCAGCCGCGCCGCGGAGCTGCGCGCCGGCGCCGGCGTCGCAGACGGGCACCTTGTCGAACTGCGACGCGGGAAGCTCCTCCGAGATGAACCCGACCTGGAACTCGATGGTGCCCTTGTCGGGGTGCGCGACGATGCCGGAGACGGAGACCCAGAGGAAGAGCTTCTTGGCCTGGATGCCGGAGAGACCGGAGATGGCGCCGTAGGAGAGGCAGCCGCGGATGGTCTTCTCGTAGTAGACGAGATGGGAGCCGAACTGGACGTAGCAGGTCCTCGCGAGGTTGATCTCGAAGTCGCCGGTGGTCTCGTCGAAGGTGTAGGAGGCGACGGAATCCGGGATGAGGCCCTTCGGGAGGCCGTACTTGGGGAGGAGGTCGTTCGCCGCGCTGTTGAGAGAGGAGCCAGCAGCAGCCGCGGCGAGCGGCGCGGCGGCGGCGACGACGGCGAGGAGGAGGGTTAGGGGTGACATGGCCGTTGGGGGTTTGGGATTTTCTGTGCTCCTCTTCTTCGCAAGGGAACTTCGATGGGAACACTGGCTAGTAGGGGAGTAGAGGTAGCTTTTAAATTGGTTTTATAGATGTCTTGACTTTTGGATATTATTGGTTTGTTTTTTCTTTCTTGAGGGAAAATTTTGCGAGCGATTCGTCCGGTGCTCATACAGTACACCTCATTTTTGGAAAAAAAAAAGTACATATAAGATAAGAGAATCTCAAAAAATCAGTTTTTTTAAGACTCAAAAATCAGTAGCTGCCACATCATCATCGTGCAAGACTACACTGTGTGCACATATATGACCTACTTAGTTGGACACGAAGTCACCTTCTAGAAGTTCTATTTAATATTAGATCGCGACCTCGTAAGCCACTATGTCATCATATAGTCTCCATTGGACGGGGTGACATGGCCTACCCCTGTTCATTCATATAACCTATATATCAGCAATTAACCAGAGATTCTGTTTCTAACAAATCCGAGATGGAAGTATTAAAAGCGACAACGATCAGGTAGCAGAAGTAGTTGGGTTCGTTGCTAGGGCGTTCAATATGGGATGGATTTGCCTGATTAATTTGTGATATTTCAATTGTGATTTCGTTATTGAGATGTTAATGGATGTCGGTTAGACATTTTCACAGGACGCAAGAGGGGGCTTTTCGACTAGGTGGTTAGCCTACTCAGTAACGAAATCTTAGCGAACAGAATAGAGTTTGAGATTAAGCATTGTAAAGACCCTGTGATAATCACTTAGTCGCACGTCCAAGAAAGCATGTATTAGCCAACATGTTGAGTGCATTATCTCATGTGGGTAAAGTTGTTCAATCTCTGTAGAGTATAAAACTATTCGAATAGCCGTGTTCCTGGTTACAGATAATGCTCAGTAATTTCACACGAGAGGGTAGAGATTCATGAAAACCTAGTGGGGATAAGTTTTGGAAGTGAATGGTTAGTTTATGGGTGGTTCATTTGGGTGAATGGTCAGTTTACTTGTGGTTACTCAATTCCTTTGATTATTTCCCTATGAATCATTTTTAAAGTTCGCTTTCAATCTATTTACTATATTTACTCTAAATTGTCGCTTTCTACAAAATAATCACTCAGCCATTATTTAATAAGCCTTGCATACTATATTGCATTCTTGTTACAAATGACTTACTGAGTACTCTATATACCCATGGCTATATTTATATTTGCTCAGTTGCTAAAGAAGAGCCACATCAGACTGAGGAATTTGAAGGAGTTCTCTTTGACAACTTCGCAGATTAGAATTTCTATTCCAGTCGATTACCTGTGGGCATATCGAATGTCTACTATGTTTATTTTCGTTTTTCGCTACTAGATTTTATTAAAACCCTTCAGACTATTATTTGTAAGTTTGGCTATAAAGTCACTACTATGAGAATTAATAATATTTGAGTTTTTTCCTTAGTTAATTATAATATGGTCGATATTTTATCTATGTTTCTACTATATGCACTAGCGTGATCCTAGACTAGTGCAGAATACACAGAGGTCTGGATTTACATATTCGGATCTCTACAGCTTGCTCTCACATGGTTGTATTTCCTGATATGGTTAGTGCTCTGTGGTGGCTTGTAGCTCCGTCCTCTGGTCGTGGCGCTCTCCTATGGTGTCATTTGTTATTGGTTCCTTCCCTTAGCTTTTCTCTCTTGGTTGAGTTTAAGATTCTTGTGTGGGGTTTAAATGGGCGAGTTCTACCTTTCTTTGATTGTCGACTTGCCAGTGGTGGCTCATGAATGCTTTTGTGCTGTGGTATGGTGGTGCAGTGCAGTGGCAATGACTGTCGTGGTGGCTTTTGTGAGTGGTGATGAGTGATGGCTAGCTTACTAGCTATGGCAGTGAGTGAGCTTTCCTCATTGGAAGCTATGGGCAGTGGTGTTGTTGCTTTCTCCCTGCTGGCTCTCTATTGGCTCTATTTGATGGCCTTGGTTGGTTTCAGTTGTGACCAGTGGTTTGTAACGTGTCTTGTGCATGTAAGATGAATGGGTGACTCACTAGAAAGGATAAAAAGGTAAGAGTTAAGGTAAGAATGAGAAATACCGCCGGATGATAAAAGGTCATTATGTGAGAGGTGCTGACTAGCCCCAGACAATCCTAATATCTTGATGAGTGATTGCCCTTGTGCAATTTTATTTGAAACCCAGTTTTGACGATAATTTGATTATTATATTCACTTTAGATTTTCTAATTGTGATTTTTGGATAATGTGACTTGTAGGTGTCTTTTGTCTTCAATTTGGTCTGTTGTGAGGATGTTAGATATATTTTGATGCAATGTACTTGTATAAACTTATTCTTGTAATTAGATGAGATTGTAATTTTGTAACATTTAATTGTAGGACTTTATTCTTTTGTAAATCTTGATATTGTAATTTTGTACATTGCACTTGTGGCATTTATAATTAAATGTATGTGATATTCATTCTTGTAATAGGTTTTTATGTAATCGAACTTTTGTATAATGACACTTCATTTATTTTAATTACTTTGTTGGATGATTAAATGTTAATTCTCACATTAATGTATTAATTACTTCTTAATTATGTGACTTTGGTTAAATAGTTTTGAGGGTTATCACAATTAGATACATGAAAACCATATATGTAGAGTTGTTTCAAAAATACTTTCATAATATTATAATTTTGTGGGATTTTATAAATATATTATAATAAAAATTAGTGATCAAGTATGTGTTTTGGAGACCGTATCGATATCCAATATGACATGTATTTGTGATTGGAGGAAGTGCTTGGCTCTGCAAAGAAGCGGAATTTTGACCTCTGAAATTCTCTTTTACCTCTTCCAAACCACAAAAGTAAGACCTAAATTTCCATATGAATTGTGTTGTTTCTACGAAATTCCTGACTTACCATTGAGAAGAAGTATTTCGTCACCACTCATGGCTCACGAGAAGTACGTCAGAAGCAGCACTGCCATGCAACCTTCACACACAAATATGGTTCATTCCTACGCTGATATAACCACTCGCATTTTAGACGTGTGGTGTATATACGTGCGGTGGTGTGCATATATCCTCTTGTAATAGGAATTATTCATCATATACCCTCCCCTTAGATTGAAATTCAGGATTTACCTTCTGGCCCATGTGTCAGTGACTCATCCCGACCCCACATGTCATTGAGTGGGGAGGGTAAATCCTGAAAGTCTCAAATATGGAGAGGATATATGATGAAGTTTCCCCTTGTAATAATATAAAAACTACTCACATGTGCCAGGACACAAGTACCATGGCCGTTAATCCGAAAGGACACAGGCTCACACTGTTGGGATATGAATAAACTACATTAGTATAAATTAAAATTTTCTATTATATAAATTAGAAAATCATACGAGTAAGAGATCATAGATCATTACTATTTAACATGCAGTGTAGCAGAAATAGAGTTAAAGCGGCTGGTTCATTGAAGCGCGCATCAATCTAATGAAAGTAGTTAATCGTCCTCTAGCCAACCGTCTGCTCCCCGTGATCGTCTCAATCAGCACCACAGTCGCAGCAGCCCCTCTACCGAAGTTCACACGACCAGGTATGGAACGTCGTGTGACGGTGTGCTAGCACCAACGCGTACGGCAGAGGGTTTTGAGAGGTGGTGGCTATGGTTTTGATGGGTGTCTCGGGATACCCCCCTCAGCCCCGCGCCTCTCTTAATATATAGTCTCTAATCGGATTCTTATCCGATACAATTAGATATCATATCTAATTCGAAGTGACTCTGACTAGATCTTTATCCAATACGAGTAGAGAACGTATCCCACTAGGAGAGTCTTCGACCGGATCCAATACAAGTAGAGATTGTATCCCACTTAGATTCTATCATCCGTACTATTTATCGTTCCAACCCATTACGTGTGTGACCATGTAGATTCATATATATTCGATTATGGTCCGAAAACTTCTTTCCGATCTATAAGTCAATGGTGGTCCTTAGCAGGATATAGCGACTCCCAAATATGATAAAGATCACATCGGGGTGAACTTATATAGTGCTTATGTATAGATCCTATTGCCTCATGATACCATATCGAACTCAAGGTGAGAAGCGTACTATCCGATAATAGCTCGATTCTTTACTTGAATTTGTAGTTGATTACTCGGTTGTGATTGATTCCTCAACCACATTCGGTATGGATATACAATTCTTTAATCCAACCACATCGATGAGTCTAGAGATATCCCTCCTGTTATATAGGAGGGCTAAATTCTATCTTGATCACTCATATTTCTCTGTATGTTTTATAATAAACCTGAAATCTACCTTAATTTATGACCACCCAGTTATGAAGTAGTGTTTGATAACCCTAAGTAAACTATTACACATGTAGAAAACTATGACAATATCAGATTTAAAGATCCTACATACACTATGTATGAGACCACTTGATGACACTTAAGAATATAACAATTCCCGCAGTGTCTCATGGTAGGTTAATCCAATAACATGTTCTCTAATATATATCTACATTATTGATTTGATATCTCCATATCTATGATCCGTAAAACATGATCATCAATTAATATATATGCTGATCTATAAATTATAATTGTCCTACATAATGATATAATATCATAGGTAATTTAGAATAACATCAAAATATGAATAAAGAGTTTCACAAATAAGTTATATACTTGTTGATCAATACACAAGGCATTTTTTTAAGGAACAAATTGATCAATATGAAAGGTATTTATTTAAGGGACAAAATAACATATTATTTTAATAATCATAAATATATAAATAATATAATCATTTTTATAATTACCACTAGGGCATATCACTAACACATGCATACTTGCGGGCAGTGGCATAGCTAGGGTTACAATCTTGTGGGGGTCAAATACATTATTATCTATCCCAGTGGAGCCAATTCTTACAATTTTTGCGTTTGTTTTCTGAAATTTTACATGAATTTTATTAGTATTGGGTTACATTGTAAAAATGCTGTGGTATCAAATGACCCACGGCTCAAGCGTGGCTCCGCGCGGGGCACCTGCAATCCTAGTGCCTGCAGGGCACCTGCAGTCCAGTGTCGGTCGAAGCACAATCATGTGATCGGGTAGAAGCCAGGCGACCACCGGTGGAGGTGGGGCTTTCTCGTGTCTGCAGTACGACCGAGTCACCACACGCTTTCCTTTCCGCGCGCACCTTACTTCCTAGCGAAGCATTCTTTGCTAACCTCGCATTATTTAGGGGCGTTCAGAATAACGATAGCTTTTGGTTTTTACTGAAAAAATATTGTAGTTAGCTGAAAAAACACTGTAGCTGAATTGCATATTAGGTATAATTAAATTTTAAAAAATGTAAAAATAAAAACGACTTGCTAGTCTAGTGCGAGCAATGCAAAGGAATATGAGAAAAAAATCGGAACGCAAAAAAATAAAAAAAAATTCACTACGTGATAAAAATACTACAGTATTTTAATCGCTGTTACAGTGAAAAAATCGTTAAACAGTATTTTCGCAGCCAAACTGATCGGTGCCTTAGTTCGATCACACTTGCAAACGCGCGGAAATGAGGGTTATGGTAATGTCTCAACAAATCCACTCGAATAAAGCAAGATAAGATACTCACTGCTAGTAGCTAGTCGTAGACTTTCCTTGAAAAAAGAGAGAGAAAATAAAAGGTGAGTGGCCAGTTGGTGTCTAGCGTCCGACGACGCAGATTAGACAGAGGATATCTTCTTTTTGCGGCAGTTTATGATTTTTGTTAAACTTTTTAAATTTTAATTATTTATAACAGAAATTACAAAGAGAGATACTCACTTACGATTTTAGATGATACTGATGTTGAACTTTTAACGTGTACTATAATTAACTTACAGATTTCATCTTAAAAAAATACCCTGTTTGAAAATTAGATACTATAGTAAAAATCAAAAATCATTTTAAAAAACTAAAAAGAACAGACCAGAAATTGCGTGCTACTCCCACCGTTCACGGTATTCTGCTTTAGGTGTGGAAACATGCTCCTTGGGCCTTAGCTCACCAAGACCTCACATCGAAGGCTCGAATTGTCAAGGCACATGACTCTTGTGCAAATACACAAGACGAGTACATTAAGTAGCAAGTAAACATATCTTGAGTCAACCGCATCACATATCAAGCAAGCTCATACTATGCTCAGCGATATTGAACTTCTTAAAACCGCTAGATTGAACTGAAATTTAATAATTTATAGCTAATATTATACTATAACTGATTAAAATTACACTATAGCTAACAGTGATTTATTTAACATAATTAATTTAAAAAAAATCTAAAAATAGAAAAAAATATGTTAACCTATCACGTATAATACAAACGGAAAAAAAAAGAACTAGAAAAAACTAAAAAATATCTAAAAGTAAAAAAGATGAAAATTATTAATAGTAAAAATAAACCAAAAGCCCAAGCCCAAATGACGCTAAAAAATAAACAGCACAGGAAACAAACATGCAGTTTACAAATAAAAAACAACAAAAAAAATAGATCCACCCGTTGACGCTAACGCAAGATCAACCCCCCTCAAGCTCTCAACCACCATTTCCTGTTTTATTTGAAGTAGCGCATTACGGCACCATTCAATTTAGCTTCTGTTTTTTCACTATTCATTAACTTCATCCTATTCTATTTTTTAGGATTTTTTTTGCCTTTTTTTCTCGTATTCCTTTGCATTATTGTCCGTGACGGGCTAATATATTTTTTTATTTTTAATTTAATTATATCAAATAAACCAACTCAGCTACAGTAAAAAAAACCATAAACCAATATCATTCTGAACACCCCTATAGCTTATTATAAACTGGAATAAACGAACAAAGTATGATTTCTTTGCTCATAACCTTTTGGAATTCATTTAGTTACCTGGCAGCCATAATTTACATTTCACCAACATTTATTATTGGTCTAGAGCCATTCATAACTTTTCATTTTTTTTCCTCGTTTATTTTCCCTCATCATAGCCTGGGAGGCTGGGACTCTCGGAGCTTTTGAACAACAGATAATGTTTCCAGCAGTTTTTTCCCCTGATGTGGGGGTGCCCACAACTTATTTTTTGTCGTGTGAGGTGAAGGTGATACAGTGCCTCCAGATTCATATTCTACACTATTGCTTTATATAGGAAGCAGCTAGTATTCAACACAAATCCTCCAAGTTCTAAGTGCGCCTAAACCTACTACTCTTTCACAGGGAAATTAGTGATATTTACTAAATCTAGAATCATGGGTAGCAACAGCAGAGGCAATTGGAGCTCATGCAATGATATACAGATTTACATGTATCGCTGCCTCTGTTAATGTTACCTGTATGCAAATTTCGCATGCTCAGATGGTGTTTCCACAGCAGCGAAGAGAGTCAACTGTGGTTCCTGGCCAGAAACCTCAAGGGACCTTGGCCTGATTTGGCTACCTCTCAGAATCCAAACATTGGTTAGCTGGTTCTTGTAAGCTTTAAGTTCAGGCACCATGTGCCATAACTGGCTGATATTGTGTGTAATCTATCCCATTCAAACTAACACAGCATAAGACCTGCTCAGGCAGTTCTTCAGCTTTATTTCCCTGCATAGTAAGAAGCAAGCACTAATTATTCTGTCTTTAATAGCAAAGAATAAAAAAAGGAACTGGTCAGTGTTATAATTGACATACCTGAATAGTTAGCCCAACATCTAGCATGCATATTTTTAGCCTGTCCAAAAATGTTTCAAAACCTTTCCTCGAGATGTAGCTAAATCTATGCATATCAATGTCAATCTCAAAGTAGTTGTCACACTGCACAGAAACATAAGTTTTTTGAACATTCCTTTTGAGGAAATAATTAAAGTTAAAAGTACAGGATCAAAACATGGTATTTTTAGAACATCTCAAATGTGCCACACAAGCCTAAAGATGTTCATGCATACTACAGAACAATAAGTTCTAAAAAATAAGCACAACTAACCAGGAAAAACTCATGCTGAGGTCTAGAAAGCACGGGCTTCTCGTTGTATGCATGCATTAGCTTCCTCTCGGCTGCACTTAAAGGAAGGTCCTCCAGATTAGCCACTCGCCCGAGTATCTTTAGCCGTTCTCGAAAAGGTACAGTTGCTTCCATTGGAAATGCCTTTATCTTTTCTACATCATCATCAACCAACCTCTGTTTGGGAAGTCAAGGAAACGATTACATTGTTGTTAACAATAATTAGTACAGGAAAAGAACTGAATGAATGCCTGTTGAAAGTGCCAATAGTGAAATTGACAGATCAGCAATAACAAATCATGTAGAAAAACAGTGTTTATTGATGAATATATTTTTCTAAATGTTATTGATAAAGAGATCAATACAATTCCTAAATATACTTTGTTTCCCTGAAATAACATTTTGACCCCATACTATCCTGAACTGTCAGTCAGAAATGCATGAAAATGTTTAGTATGCACATTTTTTACCTTGGTCAACTATAAAGTTCAATATGCCTAGAAGTTGGCCATAGAACCCTGAACTTACAAGAAAGGGGCTTTCAGCTACATGCCACCCTAAAGTTTGTGGCTCTAATGCCTTCCTGTTGTCACTGAGTAATTCCCAGTTTAAATGTACAGCAAAACATGCTAATCTACCTACAAAACCTACTAAATTGCATTGAACCCAGCATTATGGTATTCTCCAATGTAGTTTTACGTTGCCTGAATGAATTCAATATATACCGATTGCACATTTATTTTTCTTTTATCCATTTCATATCATGAGAGAAGCTGGTCACAGTAAAATTGTTTGGAAATTTCACTGCATTCAGAAAATAGTTAGGAAATGCTCATCCTCAACATAATGATATATTCTCACAACAAACAGCATTTGTAAAGGTATATGTATAGCATCAGCACTACCATTATCATTACATATTAAAAAAAATTAAACCAAACATAACAAAAATATTAAGTGAGAGATATGAGAGCCTCCAAAATCTTACTCTAATATTCTCTATGAACAAGGGTGGAAGTTCTTTTGAGTAACCATCAGAAAGCTTAAAATACAATACAAAGCTCATGCCTTCCCCATCGGTTTCATTCTGAAATAATGAAGCAGGATATAATGGAACCTGGGAAAAACATAATGTCAAACCACTGAATAAAGATTAACAAGAGCATAGAATGTTTGCATTCGAAAGGAAAAATAAGTATGTTTAAGTTGAAATTCAAGTCCATCTTATCTTAATTAGAAAATATTGAAAATTTCCAGCACTGCCATCCTGCTGAGAGGTCATTCGGGCAAATTATTATCCCTACATACACAGTTGGTCAATGGTTCTACCATAATCCTTCATAGTAGTATTCTACTGTTCTTGTCTCGAAAGTATTTGCAGTGAACACATAGGTGTGAGCTAGTACGCATCTAGGTTCATATAAGCAATTGATCATAAATAACACCTCTAGAACAATTTTTTCCCCAATTATAATGATACAAATTATATAAAATGTTGTAGTCAGTCAAATACAATAACTTTTATCATTTGGAATAATACTATTTGAATATGTAAAATTGCATATCGCTATAACAACACAAGGACTGCTAAGATCAGACAGACGTCTCGAAGCATGTGGACATACAGTTACATCTTCACATCCTTCTACATAAACAAACAAGAGTTTGCACGTGTAATGATTACACAAATTGAGCATCAATGAGCTAGAAAAGAATAACATGCAAAACTTTCACCCTGAGCCAGTGTATCAACAATATTTTCTTTCAAAAAATGGCTAAAAGGATACATTTTGATAAATGCATAAGTATTTGGCAAATTTATGACTCACCTGTACATTGACCACCAAAAGAGGTGGGAGTTTGCTGGAGATGTGAGTATCAGGAAGTTGAACAAATCGAGATATATGGTTGAGTTTTTGTGGTGACAAGTATACATCAACTCCAAATGGATAGTATGCTGCATAATTTGGAGCAAGTTCTTTCTTCTTATCCCTGAAAAAGTTCAATTGAATCTAAGATCAATTGCTTTCCAAAAGCATCCAGCATTTTCAAAGAAATGTGCATGATGGAAATGAACATGATGCTAGTATGTTTGAAACGAATCCCAAGAACGATGTTTACCTAAAATAGTTTGATCCACGAACTCGAAATGTACCAGGCTCAATATGAGACCAGCTATTCAGCACTTTCTTTTCCATCAAACATAGCTGTACTTGAGAACCTGCTAGAGGTCTTTCAAGGAAATCTTTTGTAGACACTGAACAAAAAAGAAATACAGATGTTGCTTTAATAGTTTTTCTTATGCCAGATTCAGGTTTGCCATATTTCATGTACGAAGCAAAAATCTTCCAAAAATTGAGGTGCGCTAACATGTGAATGTTACCAGTTGAAATAATGATTGATGTCTAGATCCATGATGTTTCATAATAACTTCACAACGGACTGACACTATAGCAGCATGGCATATAAAGATGCTAGTAAATCAGTATACACAATTAAACATCGCATCAGATATCAACAAGGTAATTAATAAATTATATGTTTGGGATCTATTTCCCAGTCAATAGCCTATTGCTCTATGGGTCCATACTCCATAGTCACATGTACCGGGGAGGCAAAATAAGCATCAAGGGTAAAGTGCCACAAAACAATTTTTGCTCACAAAGCAACAGCTCCAAACCAATACTACAATCAAAGTCAAGTTGGATTTATTTGATGCAAACCATAACCAATGTTCATCCTCATAGAAAGCGGTCTTTTAACTACAATTTGGATTATTTCGTCATAGCCAGTTTTAGCTCGATGGTTCCCCCAAAAATTAGCAGCAGCAACTGTCAATCAGCACCGATTCATAACAGAGATATCGTGCTTACTAAAATTGATGCTACAACAAAATAATCCTAATGTCATCATATGAAAGATGATCAATTTGAAAAATGAAATTTATACTACGCAACTGCACAAGCATTGTACTAGTTTAAGGCTTCACCTCCTGTACCACTTTTTCTCCTTTTCTCTTTTATCTTAATAATTTGTCTTATGTATGCCCATAAATTCACTACGAATAAATAATGAAAAAGAGAACGCAAGTACAAAAACACCAGGCCTCCCACCTGGAAATATGGGGAATGTTGATTGCAAAGTTTTATTTCATGAAGTACAGTAATATGAAAGATTTTCGCATGGACGAAAGAAGCTGGTATAAAGTACAAACTAGTAAACTACAATTCAGCTTTTGAGAAAAGCGACTATAAGCCAATGGTCAATGAAGAGCTTACAGAGTGTGGAAGATGAATGAGCTTCCCCAGACTTCCTCTTGAATGAGAGCTTCAATGAAGGCATCTTCATGGAATGAGTCGGGCTTGTGGAAAGAGTCTTCTTCTTCTCGTTTACACCAACAGCAGAGGAGATACAAGGTAAACAGTTATTTGGCAGGAGACCACAATCGTCCAGTATCCTTCCTCCACCATGCACACTATCCTCGGCAGAAACACTCGCCACATCCTCGTGGTTCACAGAGGACCTCACACCATTCTCCAAATTCCACTTTGTCAGATCACTGGACCTTGGCTTTCTATGGTGGTGCTCACCCGAATGAGCAGCTCCATTGAAGCTCCCACCATTGGCATCTCTCATACTCAATGCCGCTTCATTGTCGGAGCCATTCAGTGAAAAAGCATCTGCAGAGTCAACAAGCGCTCAATGGTTCAACGGACTTCAAATCAACCCATGGGCGGCGGCCTAGCCTACTACATTGTGGCATCACATGTTACCATCTTGCACGCTGTGGAAATCGTCCTCGCCATCCGACTCGCTAATCGCCAACGAGTCGTACCATGCCTCCCCAATGCTCCCGGACGCTGCAGCAACAAAGTTCCCGGATTTATGTCAGGTCAATTTGGACTAGCGAGTAGTTCAATGAAACGAACCCTCATTCAATGGCGCAACAAAATGGCATGTACTACTTACCCAAGATACTAATTACAACGCCCGCTCATCCCACTCTATAGAACAAGGTAAAGTTCAACAAAGCAATTAGAAAAATATCAGCTGCTGCTAGATGCGCACGATCCCAGGGCGCAGTAATTTAATCGCCACGGACGCACAATCTCGCACCCCGCATGGTCCCCCAGGTCAGGATCAAATCTATTCCCCCCAAACAAGCTTCACAGGCAAAAGGAATGGGGGAGAAAACAGCCCATCCACCCACCCACCTTGGAATGCGGGGTTGATGTAGGCCCGGTGATCGCCGGTGGCCGCCGCCGACGGCGAGGCGGGCACCTCGGCCTCCTGGATGGTCTCCATCGACGCGGCCCGCGAAGGCGCCTTCCTCCGCCCCTTCCCCCGCAGGCGCCGCCGCCGGGCGCCGCCGGTCCGGCCAACCTCGCCGGAGCGCGGCGTGTGGGGCTTGCCCACGCACGCGCTGGGCCGCGACACGCACGTGCCCATGCCCCCACGCCCCCCGCGACCGCGTGGCGGGTCTCCTCGTCCGGGCTTGCGGGCGGGCGAGATCGGCTGCGGCGTGCAGGACGTGGGAGGCAGCGGCGGGGCGGCGTCGCGTGGCGGGGGATGCGGTTGCGTGAGATTTTAGAAAGGGCTCGCAGGTCGCAGCGCAAACTTTGTCGTGGTGGAAGCAGGCGGAGGGCTGCGGTGCGGCGCCTGCGTGTTCGTGCGCTTTGGCTCTCGTACCTTCGCACACGAGTGGGAAAATTTAATGGGAGGGGAGGGGGAAGCCGCTCCTGGACGCGGTCTTTTGGTGGGCGTTCGTTTCTGTTCGTACCTTTCTTGTTGGGTGGGCCCCGCGCTTTTCTGGGAGGGGTTGGGGACCTTGATGACCTGTGACCTGGCGTCGGTGAGATTAGGCGCCGTTTAAAAGTCCTTTTGGCTGTTGTTTTCAGCTTTTGATTTTTAGCTTTTAACTTCTGTTATAATATTTAATTTTTAAATGAAATATTTTTTTAAGATAAAATTTAGAAGTTAATTATAGTATACGTTAAAAACTTAATATATATATATATATATATATTATCAAAAATCGCAAAAGAGTATATCTCTTTCCGCAATCTCTGTCGCAAACAGCCAAAAAACTATCAACCGCAGCCAAAAACCATTAGCCGCAGCAAAAAAAACAGGCCCTTAGTTTAAATAGCCATCGTAGCAGCGGTTAGTTTTTAATTAAAAATACAAAATTATATTAAAAAATAATATGTTTAAAATAATTTTTAAAAATTAAAAATCAGAAACAAAAAGCTGTTTTGAATGGGATCAAGATTTTGAGTTTGCATACATGGTTTGGTTGTAACTTGGCCTGGATACCCTAGAAGCCTGTTTGGTTAGGGACTTGTTCGTTTCAGTTTTTTTTCAGTTTCAGTTTTTTTCATTATTCAGTAATTCGTCTTTTTTTAAATTTTTTTAGATTTTTTAGACTTTTTTTGCATTTTTCTTTTTTTTTCCGTGTTCCTTTGCATTGTCCGTGATGGGCTAACATATTTTTTATATTTTTACATTTTTTAAATTTAATTATATCCAAAAAACCAAATCAGCTACAGTAAAAAACCCAACTACAGTGAAATTTCAGCCAGAAGCCATTACTAAAACGAACGCCCCATAGGTAGTTGAGGCATTTGGTTCATACGTCACACTATACTATTTAGGCGTAGATGACCACGAAAATTGTTCGGAGTTAGATTGTTTTATTTAAAAATATTGTGTTCTAAACAAAGCTACAAGCTAATGCTCTTACCATCTTCTTCGGGAAGTCAACTTGTGGCTTTCTTGTGAGAAGCTAGTGTGTTTTTTTAAGGCGGAGGTTATAGATAGGTTGTAATACAAACTATATCGAGTTTAGGTATATCGGTTAAATCATATACGATTATTTTTCTTTACGTATTGTCTCTCACGAGTAGCTATAATTTTAAAATCATAAGTTAAAATCATAATTGAAAAAAACTCACCTAAAATTTACCAAAAGAGAAGTATAAAACGCCAGCGCTCAATGAGATCTGTTTATCCAAGGCACTAGGGCCGTAACATATGTTGCAAGCAATGATTAGGGGGAAGGATTAGTTATACTGCGTGGTTTAGAGAACGAAAGCAGCGTGTGTAATTTCGTGTGTTTGACCATTGACCAAGCCCAATGGACACTTGTGATGGAAAGTTCCACCTCGCGAGCAACCTTACGAACCGTCGGAAGTGCACGTGCGTCATGGGGGCTTGTGGTCCTATATCGTCGTCATGCGTTGATGCCGCCCAATAGTTGGCACGTACGGGATGCTATGCCGCACTAGGCCTAATATGTATATTTTCCTTGTTAAAATTCTATTTGGGGGAATTTCTTTATATGTCACCGTAAAGTTTGTATCATCTTTTATATACCACTTATTTTTGCACTGACGTATGGGACCCGACCCACCTTGTCATAAGGGGATTTCACAAATATGAAAGTAATCTCTTTTTTATACGAATGTTGTCTTTATTTTAATTTTTATTCACTCACGGCCAAGTGAAAAAAGTTATTGTGATGTTTTTAGCTGAAATCTCGTTCAAACACGGAAATTTGTAAGAATTTTGAGGGAAAACGCATTTGAAAGTATAGCGCATGCATTTTTTGCTTTTTGTATTAGCGCATGCATTTTTTTGCTTTTGTATTGTGCGAAATTTCTACATTCTGGAAAGATCTTTAACATCTAGTCTTGCTGGATGTTTAAGGTGCCACTCCAACTGGCTGTTGGTTGCAGCTTTCGACTGTGGTTTCTGACTATTAGCTGAAATTATATTGTAGCGACTGGTAACTTTTTCTAAGTTATTCAATTAAAAAAATAAAAATAAAAAAAAACACTGTTATATCTCTACGGACAATATAAAGAAAGAAGAGAAAAAAAAAGTAAAAAACCTTAAAAAAGAAAAAAATAGAAACCATCGTCTTCTAAGTGATTTCTAACTTCAAAAGGTTAAAAACTAGAAAAAACCAGAAACCAAAGCTATATCGAGCGGAGCCTAACATCCAACATGAATTATTAAAAACAAGAGTGCGATATTTAGAGGGTGTTTTTTTAGGATGTAGCTGATGTGTTTTGTCCGTGATTTTCAACATGACAGCGAATGATAAAGATATCGACACACATAGTTTTTAATTTAAAAAGTTATTTAGAAAATTCGCTTTACGAGTCCATCTCATATTTAGTTTTTTTTGGTTTCTGAAAAAATTAAAAGTTAAAAATAAAAGGTAAAAGCCAAAACAGATCGGTACTGATAGAGAATGCATAGGTAGTTGATGCAAAAATAGTACGGCAACAATTAAAATGTCACGAAGTGATGGCTGCGTCGCACTAATTTATGTTCCCTCAGTCTGAAGGCTGTTCTCCGTCGAACCTTTTCGGTGCATGTGGACGAGGCTCACAGCGCCGTCGCCGGACGTCCGCCCCGCGCGCGGAAGAGGCCAGGGGCGCTCCCACGGACGTCACCATTTCGTATGGGGAATATTAAAAATTAACTACTTCTACACGCATCTCGATTTGGTAAATACGAAACAGTTTTTTTATTTTTCTCACTTTTAATCCCGCTCGTTTCGACTTTCTTTTAAGCTTAGTTTCTAGCTTTAATTTTTTTTTCACTATTTAGTATTTCGTTTTTTTCTGAATTTTTTTTAGATATTTAGACTTTTTTGTATTTTCTTTTTTTCCCATGTTCCTTTGTATTGTCCCTAATGGGTTAACATATTTTTTTCTATTCTTACATTTTTAAAAATTAATTATACCTAAAAAATCAAATCAGCTACAGTAAAAAAACAGTTACAGTGAAATTTCAGTCAAAAGCCAGAAACTATCGATAAAACGAGCGCCCCTATATATTTTACTCTAAAGATAAAATAAGAGGTAAAAATATATTACTCACTTTGATCCTCTTGTTCCCATCTCGTACATATATCTCTTCTTTATTTTCTTCACTATTCACGTTTTCTTTTTAAAAATTACTTTTTTCAGTTATTACATTTATTTTCGGATAAAAATATCAGCCATACTTAGGATGAACACATCCTCAAAGCTATCTATGGTGTCAGCTAGAGCTCGCTCTAAATAATTTAGAAAATTTTAATCAACATATCACGAAACCAAATGAAAGAATCATCATCATATACACTCATACCCGACCTCGAAACAAAAACCATCAGTCATGGCAAAAACAATCAGCAGAAAAATAGGACCAAGATATTCGCGCAATTTGCAAGTAGCACAAAAATTGGCTAGACTACTAATAAGAAAAGTACTACTTTGTTGACCACAGACGCCAAGGAACGCGCCTATCATCGAAGATGGCAACGTGTTGCGTCCACGGCCAGGACCGTACCGGTGACATTTTCCCCATTTTTTCGGTCTAAGTGACTGGAGGGATGAGACATGTCAATACTGTCAAACTGGATGTGATTGGTAAATGCGTTCAAGGCGTAATTTTTGACTTTTCAAACGTCTAGCTTTTTTAATAATTAATATTTATTAAATTAATAAATTATAACTAAAATTCGTAAGCTACAGCTAAAAAAACCATCATTATAGCTTCATATTGCTCTCCTGGAAAATAGTATAGGATCTTGCTGCAGCGAAGAATCAAAACCACTTGTACGTAGATGTCTACCATACACATGGTTGAGATTGGTGTACATTTGTTCTTGATCTCTTCCCTCTTACATGAGTATCATTCACCTTGTCTCTCGCATAAACCAAGAAATTTCCGGTTTTTATCTTCAATATTTTCGGCACCGCATGGATTGTTAGATGGTGGATTCTACTCAACACATGGTTGTTGCAGTAGCTGGGCCGTATCAATTCTTTAGTAGTAACTAGTAAGGTGCCCATACATTGTAACGAAAAATCAAATAAAAGTGATACATAGTATCAAATATGATCTCAAATTGAATAATAAATATCAACTTTTTCTTACATCATCATGTATCAAACAAAACATATATGTTCATACTACCTCCTTTTTGTCCTTTCTGTGAGTGGTTTGGATGATACGACATCTTCACTAAAATCCTTTGTGATCTATGGAGAAACTGATGTGAAGCCCAAAGAAAATATCACTGCCATCAATTTGGTCAATCAATATTTGAGCTATGCTTTTAGTTCAACAAAATGCTCTGTTCATCAAACACTGAAAGGATCTTTCCATTTCATTACAACTGAAATGATCACTACATTTCATGTATGCATTTACATTATACAACATTTGAAAAGATCATTTCATTTACATCCATTCATCACACATTTCATCAATGTTTGTCCAAGGTTTCAATAGGTGCTCTAGATTAACCTTGCACTAAAGGTTGTATTTTGATGCCTCATGTTAGATGCTTAAGGCAAATTTTGAGGTGGCAGCAAAAGCTTAAGACACCACACAAACAGCACCTGTGCTTTCAACACAAACCTAACAGGGGACATAACTTTTGCGCAGAATGGGCAATGAACCAAAACAACCCATAAGCCATGCAGATCTAACATAAATGTTAGGACTAAAAACAAAACAAGGGACATATTGCTATAGAAAGAAACCATATATCGGACGAACGATGAATTCCATTGGAAACACTATGATCAACTAAGCATAGTGCTACACACACTACAGGACCAAATTTTCTGGACATATGTACAAGTACCTGCCAAAGAATGCAGGACCATAACTGCGCAGTATGCTCAACACAAAAATGTTGCATGTAGTCTGAACAAAAAAGCAAAGACCAAAACGTTCGATCTCAGCGCAATCCACCCTTCACATTGCAGTCGAATTAATAATAACCATACGTGGTCTACGGGCAGTCAGGCACCCAACAATTCAATGCAAACCATTAACAAAGGAGTCTTACATAACCTATTTGAAGAAATAACTGCCTATCCTACCATACAAATATAGCATCATTGTCAGTTGGCTAACTGTTACACTCATCCTAAAAGGTTTATGAAGACAGAAATTTTATGCCAAGCAAGCAATTTTCTGAACTTGAACGATAACAGAGTTGGATTTCAAACTTCACATAAGGACAGAACTAGACCTGCTGAGTAATAGGTGCTCCTCCATATGCAACGACTACCCTGACACCAGTCCGATATGAAAATTTTCTCACCTCTTCATGAATCTGCAAGACAAGCCAACAATAATCAAACGTATGTCACAGACAATTAACTAGGCATAATGTTAAACTCCAAACAAAAGATAAGCAACCATCACCTGCATGGATAGCTCTCTGGTGGGGGAGAGGATGAGCGCGAGCGGGTTCGCGGTTCTCATCCCGCCCGTTGCGCGCAGCGCGTGCGCGGCCCCGCATGATGCCGCTGATGATGGGGAAGCGAACGCAGCCGTCTTCCGGACCCGTCTGCGCGCGAGCCATGAGGTCCCGCCCGCGAGCGAGATCGGGATGGCATGCCGCTGCGAGGTGGGCCTGCGCATTTGCACCGGCGGATGTTATCGTTGAGCGCCTCGCTGAGGTTGATCTCCACAAACGTGCCCACGGGCGGGGGCACCTCCCGGCCGCTGGGTGGGGGGAGGCGGCGACGCACGGCGATGTGGGGTGGGGGGAGGAGGCGGCGGCGGTGGAGCGAAGGGGGGAGGAGGCGGCACGTAGGGTGGGAGGGAGGGGAGGAGGCGGTGGCGCAGGGTGGGGAGGAGGAGGCGGCGCGCGGGGTGGGAGGGGGAGGAGGCGGCGGCGGCGGCGTGGGGTGGGAGGGAGCGGAGGAGATAGTTCTTTTCTTTACTATTATAGTTACATGCCCGTGCGTTGCAACGGATAAAAAGAATAATACTATTCCAACATATCGAGACACCATGACCAACCTAAATACCATACAGTACAAGTCTATCAAGGAAAAGATAATTCTTCCATAAATTATTCTCATGCCTGCACGCTATCATCCTTGCTGGGTGAGCTGAGGGTCTTGACAAAGATGGGCCGAATCATCTAAAGAGAGAAGAGGAGAGTATGAAATTGAGCACTACAACGGAAACTTCCTACACGACCTGCACATCTCCACCAGATATCTAAAACACCATCACAGATCCTTGTTGGCTCTGAAAACAACCAACGCAATTCAAATCAAATCAGATCAGGAGGGATCCAAGCAGGAACGAATTGTAGCTGATCATGAATAAGCCCTGACAGAAGGGCCACTTATGGAAAGCAACGAGATAACTAAGTAGAAATAAAACATTGGGACTTTTTATTGTTAATGGAGAAATGGTCTGGAAATGGAAACTAAAGTTGCAAACAAAAGTAATAACATATTGTGACCGGCATACCTTTGGACATTATAGCCAATGAACTTCCATTAGCTGCTCCAGTTATTGTTGTTATGTAGAAGTTTTTCTCCCACTGCTCCATTATCCAGTCCTATGTAAAATGGAAATAGTTAGGAATCCTCACTAAACAATTTATCCAGGACATTAATGATCATGCTTCATCAGATTGTACTGTACCTTGTGTAGAAAAACTAGTGAGAGCTCATAAAATTGAGGACAAAAACCTGTTCCCGCATCCATAATGAGAGCCCAAAGATTTGTTGAAGAAGACACACAACTAATGTAAAGGCTATCCTCATTGCCCTTTTCTATATGCTACTGAAGCCTTGAGTCAGTCACATTGTAATGGTACCTAACAAAGAAGCAACATAGCTTGACATTAATATTTAGCAACAATGCATCAGAATCTGTGAAAGGTTTAGTCATCGCTAAACTAATTGCATTTGTACTCTAGTAGCCTCAACATTGACAAGGAATAAAGAATCTTGGGAGCATGCCTAAAGAGTAAATTAGATAAAACAAATCAAATTTACATGGTTATAGAGATTATTACCATTCGGAACACATCGACTAAAATTCCCATCCCAGCACTCATCAGCCCAACCTGCTCAAAATTGAAATTTCCTTTAGTGTACTATTAGGAGAATATAAGATAATATCACCAGGTATTTCTTATGACTCAGTACTACTGAAAATAGCACATATGTTAAAAAAATCCTAACAGAAAGAATGGAGCAGGTTGAACATTTAGGAAATTTACTACCTGACTGGGGGTAGACTCTTGACCTTCCAAAATCCTCCTCAATTTTAAAGACATTAGGGCACACGTTGGCACAATTTTTGCATCCTGAATATATCCACATCAACAAGATAAAATAAATCAAGTCCCTTATGAAGAACCAAAGAGAAACTTCTATTCATATGAAAATTTATCAATACCTATGCAGGTAAACTCATCAATGAATACATGATCCTTGGGTGCACTGTCATCAAAGAAAGGGTTGATTGTAGTTGCTGTGTACCCATGGATATCATCATACACTGCACGCTGCACCGGATTGCTCAGCGCCTACTCTTCCATGCCTCATGTTAGCTTGTGAATAAAGCATTTCAATGCAAAAGCAACCAGCTTCCAGAATAATTGTGTATTTGCATCCATAAGTGATCAAAAGCTTTAGTGAAGGCTCTTACCGTGTAAACCTCGTTGATGAACATGCAGAAGTTCGTCACGTCGGGGTCGTCCCCACTAAGGTCCGGGTGGCACGCTTTCATGCAACTGTAGTATACTGTCTTGATCTCCTCGAAGTGCGATCGGCATCCGTGGTGCAAGAATCATGTATTCCATTAGCAGCTAGCCCACATATCAGAAATATTATCTGATCCCAGAGTCTACCAAAAAGTACCATCTCCCCCCCAATCTTAGTATGTCAACAAAAGGAAGAACTTGTTTCTACCAAGAGGCAAATTAATCTAGTGATTTCCTATAGTGATGTAAGCTCAAAGAGGCAGTTCTTTCCTCTTAGATCAGTCATTCAATCTTTCATTCTACATAAACTAAAATTCTTGCAAAATTGCAAAGGAATGTTCCAGAACACTTACGACACCAAGAACGGAGTAGAAATCGTCGGCGACGTCCTCCTCCGAACTGCCGTATTCAGCTTCCACCGTTGAGGCAGAGATCCTCACACCCCTCCTTCCCCGCGTACTTCGGTTCCGTCGTGCGAGGAGGGGCAGCGGCTGCAATGGCGCTGGTGTGAGGGGCGGATGCGAGGGGAGGAGGGAGGATCAGCGGATGACAGCTGACATCCCTCCCACAAAGTAGACACATTGACATCCCTTCCATCACCGGAGAGTGGCGGCGCGGAGAACGGGGGTAGCGGACTCGGCGGTGGCGCGGAGGAGCGGTGGAGGAGGCAAGGGCAGACCAGAAGAGCGGGGGGAGGAGGAGGAGGCGGCGCGGGGTGAGGAGGAGGAGGCGGTGGCGGTGGTGCGGGGTGGGGGGAGTAGGAGGCAACGGCGTCGCGGGGTGGGGAGGAGGAGGCGGCGGTGGCGACGCGGGGTGGGGGGAGGAGGAGGCTGCGGCGCGGGGTGGGGAGGAGGAGGAGGCGGCGGAGCGGAGAAGTGGGGGGAGGAGGACGAACCACCCCGCCTCGCCGCCGCCTCGCATCACCTATGGGAGAGCCGCGAGAAATGGGCCTCGAGCTGGGCGCGGAAGCTGGGGTCGGACGCCTCCTCGTGGCCCTCGGCGACGAGCCGCTCAAACACCTCGCCGCAGATGCCGCGCGCTCTGCCCACTCCCCCTCCCCCACCTCCGCTCCCGCCGGACGCGACGGGCGTGGGGCCGGGGCGTCGCTTGGTGGGGACGAGCTCGGTGCGGGGGGTTGGGGGCGGCGGCGGCGAGGCGGGGATGGGAGGGGGGCGAGGCGGTGCGGGGTGTGGTGGGGAGGCAGCGGCGGCGGTGCGGGGTGGGATGGGCAGGGAGAGGGGGCGAGGCGGTGCGGGGTGTGGTGGGGAGGCGGTTGCGGCGGTGTGGGGGAGGGAGCGAGAGGAGATTTGGCAAGCGCTTGGATGTGGTGGGGCGGTTTGTGCGAGGGAGGCGGCGGTTGCACGAAGATGGAGGGCGGGCGCCTGTGGCCTGTGTGTTGCTGAGAGAGAGGAAGAGGGATGTTAGATAGATAGTCAAGATTTCAATATTCAGATCAGGCAGTTGAGAATGAAGGAAGGAGGGAGGCCGTATCAACCACCAACTCCTTCTTTTATAATAGTAAAGATAAGTGAAAAACTGAATGGAAAAAAGAGGTGTTAATTTAGTATCTACATAAATAGAGACCATATTCAGCAATTTTCCAAGTAAAAAAAAATCCAAATATGGTTTGGAGTCGGAAAAACATGAGAGAGCATGCTTTTGTTGCTGAGAAGTGATATAAGCGTTGCGATGAAGTCCCTCACAAAACAAAGCACGGCACAAAAATGGTACTCCCTCCCGTCAGATGGGAGTGACGTTTTTTAGCCTTTTCAAGTTAACAAGATGCTCCTTTAACCATTAACTTATTTTATTATATATTTAAAGAAACCTAAAATTACAAAATTATGAAAATATTTTTTATGATAAATTCACTTGTACTATATTTATATATTAAAATCATATGTTTTAAATAATATATTTAGTTAAAATGAGTAGAATTTTAACTGCACGGGAGAGTTACTCTATAATGACCGGTCGGAGGGAGTAGTTCGATTTTGTTTCGACTTTAAGCTAGCGTCGGGTTCATGTGACCGAGGCTAGAGATCCGTACGCAACATTGGTTATGTACAAGAATAGCTTCACACTATAACGTCTCTTTTTACTTATTAGTAATATGTTCATACGTTATAATAAAAAATAAAGCTTATATAATAATGAGCAAGATTCATATATCTCCTCATGTGTATCATGCAGCCCAAGCGCCTGGCTATGCTGCTCATGCGCTGGTGATGAATGGACGATGGTGTCCCAAGGCGAAAATCTCAAAGACAGAAGAGCAATAATTGACAAACGTAGTATAAGTTTACAGCATGAAGCTATTAAGATGTTGGCTGTTCTTTAAGATAGCTGATAATTACAGGCGGTTTGTAACTAAAAATTATATGTGATATTTATATATCACAGACGATTTGTCGTTAAAAAATCATCTGTGATTACCAACTATCACAGACGGTTTTAGTTAAAAAACCATCTGTGATATTCTTTTCTACCCCTAAATATATTTCTGTTTATTGCCTAGTCTTAGAAAATACTAGCCATGCCATTTGAAACAAGCAGATCAACATGTACATGTATATATACAATTCACATCTCAATTAATTTCACAAATATAAAACATCCAATTCACATCTCAATTCATTTCACAAACATAAAACATACATTTAGCAAATCAATTAATTGAAATAAAATAAAATATTCATTAACAAATACACAATTGCAAAAGATCTACATTGCATTTACACTTAGATGGTAACATTGCATTTTTATTGCTCTATCACTTCGGAATCGAGGTCTCGCGAAAGGAATAGATCTATAATCAACGAATTTGTCAGGCTGCACAAGCAATACTTAGATGGTGCATGATTGTCATCCAAGTATTGCTTGTGCAGCCTGACAAGTCGTTGATTATGGATTGTTCCTTTCGTGAGACCTCGATTTCGGAGTGATAGAGTAATAAAAAAATCATTCTTTGTTGTGGAACTCTTCTTCTGAGTTTATGACTTGAGTCACCAAAAAGTACGCGCACTCTCCTCGAATTTGTGCAAGGTCGGTCTGTTGCAATGCAGTTGTCGGGATGGACGCAGTCTGTCGATAGGAATATCAATATACGTATATATATAACTTCATAAGTATGAAATAATTATGAAAAGATTGACAAACCTTTGAATTGGTGATCTTCGAGGAATCGAGGAGTAGTCTCATATGGTGGCAAACATAGAATCCACATGTGTTGCCCTGCAGCTACTGATGGCACTGTAAAAAAATAGAATGTGTTAATTCAAGATGCATTACTACCAACTATTGTGTAGGATTAATTAATGTGTACTAGTGAATACCGAAAATTTTTTAACATGTTTCAGGCCGTTGGCCCCTTGCATCGAGAGACCTGCCTTTGCAACGTATAGGGCGAACGACCTACATGATTCGAAAAAGTTAACTTTAGTCATTCGGAAGGAAAGAAATAGTACAATATAGTTATATATGGAGAAATTGTACTTACCTATCGATTAATTGGCTGATAACTATGTTGTCGATTTTATTCTTACTTAAGGAATCAAGATATATTGTCTTGTTCCATTTTGGTATAATTACTATTAAAATCCAGTGAAATCCCTGATTGTAGGGCATAAGTACGTATTCCTTTATAGCGGTGAGCTAGCAGTGCTGCTGTAATGTATCTCTCGACGAAGGATGTATCCTCGGTGATGGTATGCATGGTGACCAAGTGTGGGTCTAGGAAACCAACCAATGATTTGGATGATCTAGTTTCAGTCAGTATGTGTCTATATATGTACACACAAAAATAACAAATTATATATGACATTTATCGGCATGACATGAACGGAGACTGTGGTTGTACACACTTACAGCGTCCAGCATCGAATGAGTGAGGTGTCGAGAGCGTTGAGCGTGTAAAGATTAAATAAATTTTCAAAGATCACCGCGAAGACATAATCATGAATGTTGTGTTGTAAATGATCCAGTCTGAATTTGACAGTGATACCTGAGCGCCGTTCTTCCTGTAGCTTATTGGCCTGTTCCATATACCAAGTGTGTAATCTCTAGCAACTAAGTTCTAGGATTAGAAGACGCTCTTCTGGGACGATCAGCGGCTCGTCTAACATAAATTTGCGGGCCAATGGTAGGTACGGGATATTATCATCGGTCTTCTTTGATTTACCCCTGCTACCTCGGCTGTAGGTCGACTATAAAAGTAGCATATGTGGAAGTTGCTGCACTGAAAATAGCTCCCGTGGACATGACACTGGTGTAGGTAGCGGTGGTGGAGATATGCCTTGTGGAGATGGCAACAGTGCATGTAGCTCTAGTTTGGATTGCCCTTGTGGACCTGCTACCGGTGAAGAAACCTCCAAGCATATGTCGCTTTTGGGCCATTCGATGAAGGTTCCAATAGCTTGCTCTAGAGTCACGAGCTCATCGTTGGGGGAGTTTCGGTAACGGGACGACATCGAAATTAGCGTACACACCATCCACATTCACTTTTCTGAAGCCTAGCTCTAAAGGTGCACCGTGCACCAAGGCCCCGGGGTCGGACGGATATGCCTGGCCCCAAGCAGCGTACAAGGCAACGAAGGCATATTTCACTTGTAGCTTGCACTTCTTAATCTCCTATATAACGATATATAATTAGTTATTCCAATAGGCCTATCAACGGATCAAGCATTCCAGAGATAATAATTATTACCAGGATGTCGTCCATAGAAAATATGGCCTCACTTTCTGTCGTAGGATTAGATGCGCAGCTACTCCGACGGTTGGGGGGCTGGCTAGCACAGGAGTGGCGGCGGCAGCCTGCTGATTTTCTGTAAATCTTCGCATATCATCTCTGACGTAATTAGCAAGCTCCTCTATAAGAAATGCCTTGATCTTCTCTCGTAGCCATGCCTTACGCTCGGCTTTGTTTCTCTTCTTACTCCGATACAATTCGGAGTTATTTGAGAAACTATGTTTCTAAGGAACATAAAACTCAATACCTCTCGTACGACCTAGGTGCTCCTTATTTCTAGTGCCGCGGAGAGTATGTCTTTCTCCCTAGTTGACCGGAATGATCTTTGGGAAGATCCTACACTCAGTGCATCCTGTAAGAGCCTGACATGTCATTTAACTTAATTCCTACGAAGTTGTGGAGTAATTATAAACTACGTAGTTCGATATCTTACCAGGCGGTAGGACACTTCTTGGTCTATAGAGTTTCAGAGATATCCTCCAACAACGTGGTAGATGACCTCGCTCTAATCCAATTTCGAGCGCACTCATCCGGGATCGTGGCAAATGGCGGGGTGGTGTCCCACAGGATTCCTTGTTTGTCCTCCTTCCTTTACTGCAGGATTTTACCCACATACCCAGCTGTGCCGAGTCTATGGGGGTGTGTATTTTTTGCCTGAAGGGCCTTGTGCGCCGCACTTGCACGTCTGAAATTTTCGGTCGTCTTCATCGCCTTAAACTATTCCTATTGTGGTTCCAGGAATAGGTACTTATGAAAGAGCGTTAGATCCTTCTCCACAAACTCCTTGACAAGCACGCTCTTGAAGTTCTTCCATGCTTTGCACGCTGCTAGCAAGGGATGTCGTTGCACGGAATCGTGGTGTTCTTCTGGGATCTCGAACGATGCAAAAATCTCTGTCAGTAGCTCACGTTTCCGAGTCTCACTCACGGTTTTTCACGAATCAAATGTGATCTCAATTCGTTCTCGTGCAACTATTTCGATCGTTCTTCAAAATGCACACGCTGCTCGACGAGAAAGGAGAGGGGTCCCAGATCCATCTACCTCTGTGATGGTAAATCGACCCTGAGGCTTTTTCGATTGTCCTCTTCCTTAGCATTTTGATTTTAGAGTGGACGCATCCGGCGATAATGTTGAAGAATGCGCGGATGACATGTTGGCCTTCTTATATATGAAAAGTAAGCACAATGTAGCATATATATATATATATATATATATATATATATATATATATATATATATATATATATCAATATGAAAATGACATAGACTTACATGAAAGTACATATATTCATAAGTATATGTATTTGTGAAACAACTATATATTCGTAACAGTAAGATTTAACATATATTCATAAGTATATATATTCATGAAACATGCAGAACAAATTGCAAATGTTACAAAGACTATTTATTTATTTAAGATCCTTTTATCGAATCATATGAACTATCCTTCCTTTTGTGCCATACTGTCATGATATATCAACTTCACAAGAGATATATGTAATGTTTCATTATGAAACCTGAAAGTTGTGACTACTCCAAGACAGATATGTGTAATGTACCTTCCACAACTAGGTGTCTGCATGACTAGATGAAATGCACCATATACAGGTTAAAGGTTTAGAAATCACACATGCAAGCTACATTACCGATAGCACACATAGATAGAAATATCTAACATTCCTATATGCTGTAAGTTACATATACATAAACAACTACAACAACACATATGCTAAATTAGCCATCTCATCCCCATTTGGAAGAGAACTAATTAATCTAATTCATTGCCACAGGCCAAACTATATGTGTTCCATCAAGAATAGCATCGCCCCCAACGACTTGCAAGGAGAATGTACCTATAGAGGAACGTAGTTAGGGGAGGAGGGCGTTGGGCTTGCGGGGGAGGAGGGCACCGGAGTTGGGAGAGGAGGGTGTTGGGCTCGCGGGGGAGGAGGGCGCCGGAGTATAGGGAGGCGGCGTCGGGCTCGGGGAGGTCGGCGACGGGCTCGGGGACCGGAGGCGGTGATGGGCAGGGAGAGCGGCGGCGTTAGGTCGTCTTGAGTGCTCTCGATCGGCTGGTTGGTGTAGCTAATAACTCAGTATGCATAAAACCCTAGCTGACGGCTTTATATAAAATGCTTATTACAGACGGTTCTTAACTAAAAATCGTCTATGATATTTATTATCACAGACGGTTCTTAGTTAAGAATCGTCTGTTATATTTATATATCACAGACGGTTTTTAGTTAAGAATCGTCGACCCTTATGTCATTTTCAAAAGGTGGTAACTTGTCAAATTGATTGTATTCGTTCTCGTCTACTACATTCTCTACTCCGACAATTCTCCTTTTTCCATAAAGAACTACATGGCGCTTCTTATTTGTCGGGTCGGTTACATAGAAAGCTTGAACAATTTGGTTAGCGAGTACGAATGGTTCGTCTTTGTATTCGACACGTTGGAGGTCCACGGTAGTGACACCATATCTGTCAACCTTCACTTGTGGGAGATGCACCCAACGGCATCGAAATAAGGGAATCTTGAATACCACGTAGTCGAGCTCCCAAATCTCTTCTATGAACCTATAGTACAAGTTTCTCAACCCATCGGTACTGAACATATCTATGCAGACACCACTGTTCTGGTTAGTGCTCTTTATATCCTGAGCCTGTTTATATAATGTGTACCCATTTATGTCATATCTTTGCCATATCACAACTTTAAATATTGGTCATTTTGCCAACCATATCAGCATTTCACTTAACGAGCTCCTAGCGATTTGCTCTTTCAACCATTGGTTGAACCGACTGTTATATTATCTTATGATCCAAATATTCGGCCGCTCCAGATTCTGTTACCGAAGCACATTCTTGTACTGGTCGACATAAGGGGCTACTTCAGTTATGTGTTGTAACACCGTAAAATGGGCTTGAGCATACGCGTCCATATCTGGAGTGATTGCCTTCCTTCCGATAGTTCCGATACCTTTATGCCTCCCCTCATGACGAGATTGAGGCACACCTATCGGTTTAATCTAAGCCATATAATAGACACAAAACTCAATGACCTCTTCGCTTGCATAACCTTCGACGATGCTGCCCTCCGGACGAGATCGATTCCGTACATAGAACTTGAGAATTCCCACGAACCTCTCAAACGGGTATATGCTACGTATGAATACGAGCCCACACATTTTTATCTCCCACACAACGTGAACAATGAGATAGTCCATGATATCGAAAAACAAAGGAGAAAAATACATCTCAAGATGACATAGAGTTATCACCACCTCGTCCTGTAGAGCATCTAATCCTTCGGGATCGATGACCTTCTGAGCAATTGTGTTAAAGAAATAATATAGCCTCATGATTATCTCTCAGACTTTGATCGGCAAAATATTTCTAATTGTAATAGGGAGTATCTGTGTCATCAGCATATGACAATCCTGAAATTTCATGCCATTTAACTTCAAATCTTGCATCGAAACAAGTTTTTTCATATTGCCGGAGCAATCAGACGGAACTTTGACACCATGCAAGCACTGGCACAATTCTATTTTGTCGGCTTTGGACAGAGTGTAACACGTAGGGGAAAGGTACGTTCGTTAATTATCTGTTTCTGTCAGTGCTAACTCAGACCTGATGTCCATATCAGCCAAGTCAAGCCGTGCTTTGACGCCATCCTTTGTTTTGTCACGAATGTTCAGTAAGAGACCAATCAAGCTGTCACATATATTATTTTCTATGTGCATGACGTTGATGCAGTGTCGAACATCTAGTTACTCCTAATAAGGTAAGTCCCAAAATATTGATCTCTTCTTCCAGATGTTCTTCTCATGAGCCATCAATTTACGTCTCTTTCCGAGGATAACATCTAAATTCTTAACCATATTATAAACCTCTTTTCCGTTTAAATACCTTAGAGCTGAACTGTCCTTCTTCTCTCCGTCAAATTGTTTATTCATTGTGCGGTATAGGTGAGTCCTCCGAAGGAATCGGCGGTGACGCATGTATAGGTCAGTCATACACTCTCGGTACCATCTAAACAATAAGTACAAGCTTTGGCACCTTTTGTACTCTGGCCCAACATGTTAGCAAGGGTAGGACAATCATTTATGGTGCAAAATAATAAGTTACGCAAAGTGAAGTTCCCTCGTTTGTATGCATCCCATACCTGTACCCTTTTGTTCCACAGTACTTTTAGATCTTCCACTAACGGTGCTAGGTACACATCAATATCATTTCCAGGTTGCTTTGATCCTTGGATAAGTATCGACAGCAAAATATATTTTCGCTTCATACACAACTAAGTAAGAAGGTTATAGATACAGAAAGTCATGGGCCAAGTACTATGTTGGCTGCTCATGCTACTGAAAGGATTCATTCCATCTGTACTCAATCTAAACCTTATATTCCTCAGTTCTGCACTAAAATCTGCAAAACTCCTATCGATGTTTCTCCGCTGGGCGGAATCAACAATGTGTCTCAGCATTCCATCCTTCTTGCGCTTCTCTGAGTGCCAACGCAGCAGTTTCGCCTCCTTTGGATTCGCAAAAAAACCGTTTCAAACGGGGAATTATAGGAAGATACTATGCCACCTTTGCAGGAGGTTCTTTTTCCATCTCTGTTCCCTCGCCATCATCATCTAATTGATTGTTACTTTTGTATCGGGATGTGTTGCACACCGGACAGACATGCATGTTTGTATACTCTTTACGGTAGAGGATACAATCGTTCGGATATGTATGTATACTTCTACTTCCATTCCCAATGGACAAAGAACTTTCTTGTCTTTATACGTGGTTTTAGGCAACTCATTTTTCTCCAGAAGCATGTCTGCTAAAAGACTTAGCAGCGCCGTGAAACTCTTGTCGGACCAACCGTTGCTTGCCTTTAATTTCAACAGTTCAAGTACAGCTGACAACTTCGTGTACTTTGACCTACAGCACGCGAACAAATATTTCTCCGAGTCCTCCATCAAGCTTCGGAATTTAACATACTCTCTCTCATCATAGCTCTTGTAAAAGCAGACACACCATTAATGTACTCTTCACTCACACGGCTTGCAGTATACATCCAGTTTTGGTCCTATATTATGCACATATATAACAACTTACTATTAAAATTTAAATTAATCAATTACTACTACATATATACCACATGCATTGAGGCTAGCTAAATCTAAATTAGCTAGATCTTTAAAGTATATATATAACAGTCACCGAAAATTAGCTAGATCCAAATTTTGATGCAACGAAAAATAAATTTCATTACTAACCATATCTAGGGCAACCAAGAACTAGATGAATCTTCAAAACTCTCCTGCCAAATAAAGCCTCCTTCTACCAAATTAAATGGCCTAAAAGCGTTGTCGCCTCCTCCAGGTGCACCGGCCGGCTAGATCTGGATCAAAATGAAGACAGAGATACGCTCTGAGCGGCGCAATAAATACCTAGTCGGATTATCATAGATGATTTTTAACAAAAACCGTCTGTGGTACTGGAATATCACAGACGATTTTTAATAAACAATCGTCTGTGATAATTCTAGATTATCACAGACGGTTTTTAATAAACAACCGTATGTGATATTCCAGTATCACAGACGGTTCATCGGTAAGAACCGTCTGTGATACTCCTTTTTCCCGCCACCAACACCACAGACGGTCACCAAATTAAAACCATCTGTGATAGTTTAAATCACAGACGATTTTTCAAAACCGTCTGTGATTTGGCATATAGTATTAGGCTTTCTGTAGTAGTGTATGTAAGAACTCACAAGTAGATGAAACAATTTATAGCTTGATCTAGTAACTCGCAAGTAGCGAGTTCCAAAAGAGTTCTCTCGTATTTGCGCCGCTCTCCAAATCACCTTGGCACGAACGATCCAGCATGTCTCGTACGTATGTTCCATCTCAACCTCATGGAACAACACTGATTTACATTATATAAGACAAAATGGTGAACAGCTTGCCCTTAAGAAGTTTCCAAAAGAACACCTTGTGTTGTAAATAGGCTCTAACTGAACATTCCCAAAGACAGTCTTTTGTTCTTTCTGTGAGCCACTTATATGATCATTAACAGGAATTATTTAGAGGAAATGAACGGTGAAAGAATCATATTATAAATACCTAAATAGCAATTCTCACTGTTTGTCATAGGGAGCATTTTGTTACTTGTTTCCTCAAAATATAACAAAAAAACACGAGGATAACTATGTCTATACCTTTTCTAATATCAATATATAAGCATATACAAGTATATACATGGCCATGCACCATTTAATGCATGTCTCCTGGTACGGAAGAGCAAAGATACTAATATACTGTAGAAAATTGGAATATTTCAAACAAATATATAGTCAGGACTAATTTCGTTTGTAATTTCGCTAATAGTACTACCAGTGTTGTTTCCAAGAAATTATTATCTAAATAGCAATTCTCACTGTCTGTCAAGGGGGCATTTTTGTTATAAAGTACAAACCTAACACCTCAGATCACTTCACTACATTTGAATATTTAGTCCGTATATCACACCTTGTGATTTTAGTATGTAGTATGTATGACTGGTTTTGATTGACTATATGCATCACAACATCATCTCAATGTCTTAGTAAAAACTATGTCTGTCTAATGAAGATGAGATAAGTTAATTATGTTCCTTTTGCACTTAGCATTATTATTATTGTGGTATCCAACTATTTGTTTCTTGAAACCTCAGTAAAAACTCAAGATTACTCTGCAATGCAAATAACAAAAGACACTAATGCATTAAAACAAATGAAAGTAAAGAGGCCAATTGATCTTGGTGGACGTGAACAGAAAGGTCGCAAGGACGTGAACGGTGGACATTGCCTTGTTGCTTGGGGGCGAGTAAAGAGGCCAATTGATCTTGGTGGATTGGGATACTTGATTTAGAAGTGCTTGGTTAGGCTTTGAGGATGAGATGGTTATGGCTAAAGAAGACACAGCCCGATCGTCCATGGGCTGGTCTTGATATCTAAGTGCATCCCAATTCGGTTGCTTTGTTCACCATCTCAGTCATCTCAATTATAAGTGATGGCTGCAGAACACTGTTTTGACGTGACAAATGGTTACATGGAAAATCATTGCTTGATCTTGCACCATCCCTTTGTAAGCATGTGAAGAGGAAAATTGCAAACTGCAGATCTGTGCAGGAGGCTTTAACTGATACTACTAGGATCCGTGATATTGGTGGTGGTCTGTCAACATATGTGCTATTGGAGTACTTTCAGTTGAGGGATCTATTGGCTGAGATGAATCTTGCCCCTAGAGTGGAGGATCAGCACATTTGGGCCCCTTCACCGTCGGGTGAGTTCTCCACCAGATCAACCTATAGGCGTTTCTTTGTGGGAGCTATTGAGTTTGAGCCTTGGAAAGAGATATGGAAATCTTGGGCCCCTCCTCGCTACAAATTTTTCACTTGGTTGGCCTCAATTAATCGATATTGGACCACCGACCGTTTGGCTCGTCGTGGACTGGATCATCCCGAAAAATGCCCACTTTGTGATCAAGATGAGGAAAATGTCCAGCATCTGCTCACCACCTGTGTGTTCTCAAGAACAGTGTGGTTCACAATTTTATTTATTGTTGGCATGCAGCACCATGCACCTAGACCTACTGATTCTAATTTAATTGATTGGTGATGCCAAGTTCTGCGGCATCTAGACAAACAACACCAAAAGGGTTTTAATTCTTTAGTTATGTTGGTGGTTTGGTGGATTTGAAAGCATAAGAATATATGTGTTTTTGAGGGGGCCTCTCCTAATTTTAGCACTTTAGTGCAAGAAATTAGAGATGAGGTAAAAATGTGGTGTATGGTAAGAGCCAAAGGACTCAGACGTATTTAGTCATAGCTTGGTGTTGTGGGTGGGCTGTTGGTCGCTTTTGGTGTACCCGGCCCTTTAGGGTTTGTTTGAGTCTATTTGACTCCTTTTCTTCTTAATATAATGATATGCAACTCTCCTGCGTGTTTGAGAAAAAAATGAAAGTATTGAAATAAAGAAGGTAATATATGTCGCGCAGAAGCTAGCAAAATCTGGGTTTGTTTTGTTTCTTTGCAAAATGACAACAGGAAACATCGTACACTAAAATCTTACTCATCGATATATGCACACTCCCCATACTATTTCCCCCTATTTCTTTTAGACTTGGATGCTTTCTAGTAGAAAGAGGTGTAGAACAAATCACCTCCAATTACGAAGATCAGGGCAAAAGTTTTGCAACATTCATACCATAAATGATTATAAATGTTGAAACCGATCTGTCCCATCATCAAGCAATTCAGAAGATACAAATATGAAGAATTTCAACAGGCAAACCGACATGATTCATGATTTATCAAAACTATCAATAGTTTGAGATCAATGCAAGCACCACATTCACCAGTATTCTATCATATGCACAGATTCATTATTCCATCTCACTACTATGTCAATGGAAGAACATTAGTAATGAAATAACACAAAGTAAAACAAACCTTTGATTTCTTTAACCGAGACTTGTTTTCTACACCAAGCTAAAGCAGGAGTAATTTCCTTGTTCTAAAGAGAATCAATTACTCTTTTTACATTGTAGCAGTGGCTAAAAAGAATGATGATATTAGCAATTTCTTTGACATGATATCTTTTCTACTTAATGTGGTTGGAGCTTCTTGCAAATGTAAAGATATGATTCGAGATAGTGAACAGGAGAGAGTAAGGAAAGCCATAAGCAGTAGACATCTTAGTAATGGAACAAGTTTGAATCAGGAGCAATTTATTCGTTGGAGTTCTCACTATAAAACCCTTAAGACCATAAACAATTTATTCTCGTCTATTATTGAAGTGCTCCAATATGTTGAAAAGGATGGCCCAAATGATGGAAAGAAACGTTAAGCTCGTGGTATTGTGGATTATCTCAAGGATTTTGACTTTGTGTTTCATTTGCACTTGATGTTGCTTATCTTAGGACATGCAAATGCTCTATCATTATCTTTACAAAGGAAAGATTAAGACATCTTGGGGGCCATGTTAGAGGTGAAGTCAACCAAGCAGAAATTTTAGCAAATTAGAGATGATGGTTGGGAATCTCTATTGGAGCCAACATACTCTTTTTGTGAAGAGCATGATATTCCTAAGTTGGATATGAAAGAAGAGTATGTATATCGACATAAACCAAGGCAACAAACCAACCGCACTAACTATCGACATTACAAATATAATTGCTTGAATCCCGTTATTGACTTGTAGCTTATAGAGTTCAATGACCGTTTCAAGGAGGTAAACTTTAGTTTGCTTACCCAAATGGCTGCCTTCAGTCTGAAGGATTCTTTTCATGCTTTCAATTTTGAGAGTTTAATAGAGTTGGCTAAGTCCTATCCGGATGATTTTGATTCAATGCAATTGAAGGATCTTGGTCATAAGCTTCCTGTTGACATTGATAATGTGCGAGCAGATGAAAGATTTGAGAAATTTAGCACTATATCTAAACTTGCTAAGCTGATGCTGGATACAAACAAACATCTAGCTTTTCCCTTGGTCTATAAGCTCCTCAAGCTGGTACTAGTTCTGCCTATAGCAATTGCATCGGTGGAGAGGTGTTTTTCGGCAATGAAAATTGTGAAGATAGTACTATGTAATCGAAATAGGATGAAATCTCTTGGTTGGACTGTTTGATTTCTTGCTTGGAATAAAGAATGAAGGTTCTGAGATTTAGTCAACAGTTAAGCTTGTTAGCTGCACTAAACAACAGTCGTCTCATTTGTTACAATGCAAGATGTTCTTGGTTGCTGCTGAACACCAACTTTGTTGAATTGTTTTGCATGGAGACTTTGTCAGGTGCTTTGTGAAGGCATGAGTGGAATTGAGTAACCATACATACTATTCGCATATGATCGGGTGCCTAAGCTTGCAAGCTCCGTGCTTTGTGTTTGTTATGTTGTGAGCACCACCTATCTAACTTTTTTTCTCTCATTGAGACCTTGGCTTTACATCCATTCTTGGCCAGTTATCTTGATGGAATTGAAGAAAAGAAGAGAGAGTTGAATGACAGGCTGGATACCCTAAATAAGAAAAAGCATGATCTCGTGCAGATGCTGAAGCAGGTATAATTTATGCTACCCTTATTTTTCCAGTTGTTTTGACTGCCATTGTGGTTCAAAACAAATTGGATGTGCTGCATGCCTGTTATTTTCCTGCTTAAGTACGTAACTGAATCTTGAATACTGGGTGATACCAGCTGGTACACAACTTTATGTTCAGGTGAAAATGTGTCTAGATTTATCTGTTTTTATCATTTATCCATTTTGCCATTTTGCTGAAATGTTGGTTTGGACAAGATTTTCTTCCATCCAAATAATATCTGAATCAAAGAAAATAGTAGACCTGGTATCCTCATCTGAATATGAAATTGACTGAATAATAAAAGTCCGAATTCAAATATGCATTGACTTCTAATGGAATACTTTGACAAATTTGGATTGTACAAAACTTTGTCACTAAAGACAGGAGGAATTCTGCAAACTAATTGGAGTTGTGCATACATATACTAATTGAAAAGAAATGCGAAACTCATATTAGGATGTCAAATTTATGTTGATATGTACAAGTTATAATATTTTTCCCTCGTTATTATTTTTATCAAATATGTTATAATGATATTAATCATGTTGTTGCATATGCCATGTCTCCAAATGCTATACATCATGATTAGACAGTTCCATTGTTACCTTTCCAAAGTGGAAGGGATTATGGATGGGGGGTACTTAATTGGATTAGTCTGTGGGTATGAATCTTCTCGTTGATTTTTTTGATGTTACTACTAGATATAGATTTGTGAAAGCAATCTGACAATTTCTAAATATAAATGATAAACTTGTAGTTTAGTCCATGATTTTGAATCAGCTCTGAATCAAGTATCAATGTATGTATACACAAATGTATTGGTGGTTGTCTGCTCTACTTTCTTTTAAGAACTTATCTTTGGTAGTCAGTGTACTAAATGAGCTTTTTCTGGCTGTTTGAACAGGTTTTAAATGCTGAAGAAGAAATCAGAACTCGTAGCATGCAGGCTTCGTTGCGCACTGCCATGCCTCAACCGTCAGAAAACACAGCCAATGGAAGTTCTATTTCTAGACATGTCCTAGGATGACTGTTGATGTCAATTTCGGTGAGGTTGCTGGGGAGTCAAATGCTGGTTCCAACCAGGGCACTCCTCGACGCCCCTTGCATCATGCTCACAATATATCTCCTTCGACAGCCTCTTTTGCTAGGTCCCCATTTGGTTCTCCCCAACACAATTCTGTAAGTTCTTGCAGCGGTCATTGGCACTTTGGCAGTCATGTTTGAGTTAAAATCTAACATTATGCTTTAGTGGAAACCATGTTAGATAATAGCAAAAACGAGACTACAGATGGTGCAGGTAACTACATTAATAAATTCATTTGGGTGATAACCCTGATTTTCTAAATGTTTTATGGCTTGCTAATGCACTATTTGTTTTCGGTTTTCTTTGTTGGGTTCATGGTTTTGGCAACAGTGAAGTAATTTTAAGAATATAATTGTTGCTGACATTGGGCTGAGTATTATTGTTCTTTTGAGCTAAATACCACATCTGATCTTACAGGGTCACACACCAAGAAGTCCAGCGACTTTCTCTACAGCAAGTCCATCTCGCTTTGCAGCTAATGGGCATCAATTCAAGGGCATCCTCTTGGCCATCCCTCGGTATCATTGCCAGGAAGTAACTTTGTAGCCTCGTTGCCTTCCCCTGGTGCATCTGGTGGCACTTCCTCCGTATTCAGGGATTATCGCCCAATGAATTCAACGTAATCCCCAAGCTTAGTGAAATTAGCGTCGGATTCAACATAAGACTACGGACATGACAGCCATCGTGAATAGTTCAGTGCTGTTTGTACTCCACTCGTGGCAGTTACTTTATTGGCAATATTATCAGAATCTGGAGAGCAACTTTAGGAATAAGGTTATGTTGGGGCATCATGTTGTACTGTAGGCAGCGCTAATGAATGGAAATTGTGTTATCTATGCGCTTAGTTGGGTCAAAATGTAACATCACCCATATTGTAAAACCAGGTCTTTCGGACAATGTAAAATACTGTTTACGCAGTTTGTTTGTATCACTGGCTACATCCGGAATTCCTTCTGGTTTCACACGCTAAAAGGATGAGCAAACAAAATATAGTTTTTCTTTTAGTTTCTGAGAACCAAAATGTTTTCCTTCTGAGAATTCGAGGATTGATGGTATATCTTTCATTCCTTAATCTCATGGAACTCTCTTGGATATGGATATAGAAAGACAGGAAACTTGTTTGGATAGTATTTAAGTTCCTACCAAATGACACTACTTAACAAGTGTTATTGTATTGAGAACTGTCTGTATGTTTGACATTGTAATGCAATTGTTTTTTTCAAATTTGGTCAAGAACATCCGTTTTTACAATTCTAGCTCCGTCCCCAAGCTCGGCAGGCATAACAGGCGACACGTCTCCTGCCGCGCCACCAGAGCTTGGTAGGATGGTGCATGTGCGGCAGCCGGCCGGGCCTATAGGCCTGCTGAGCTCCCCTTGTTTAGTAGGTGTTGCCGAGCTACCACAGTTTGGTAGGAGACTCGGTGGCCGACCGGCTGGATGCGACGCGACGCACTTGGTAGTGATTTTCGTGGCCTTCGGCAGGTCTTGGTGCTACCCCCCACACCCACGTGCACCCAGCCCTGTCGATCGCCAGCACCTCCCCGAATCGCTCTTTGGTCTCTCATCCGAAGCACTGTGGAGTGTTGGTGGGGATGGTGATAGTGAAGTGGAACCTGATGTTGCTGCCCATGGTGGTGATGTGATCGAAGATGGTGCAGGTCGGGATGATAGATGGCTGTTGAGGTTGGCCGAAGGTGCATGGAGATAGTTGGCAGTGCGTATTGACTGCTATGAATATTTAGATGGCCTCTTGGATAGAAGCCATTTCAATGAGGAGGATAATGACACAACCAGCAGTGGAGACGAGGCTGGTATAGGCGCTGGTGGGGGGTGGTGCATCTGATGGCACAATATGCATAGATGTTGAGTATGTCTCCTCTAGATTGGATACTGTTGTGTTGGCCTCCCTAGTTTTGCCCTCCAAAGATGGGTCAAAATGGTCTTTCGACGAAGACACTTTGGTGTAGAGGCAACGCTTCCCAAATAAGGGTGTTGCACAACAAGCCATTACAAGATATGTCATCCTATAAGTCGCACGTATCAGGTGCACAAGTCAAACTACAACACATATGTGGTGATATGTGTGGACGGTTCTTGTCCTGGGAAGGTCTGTGCGCAGAGATTTAGAGGTGGTGCAATAGACTTTCAGATAACGATGGTGAAGGATCACACCTGTGAACTTGCGGAGTCGCTGCATAAGCACAGGAATGTAACCTCGTCAATCGTTACTAGGCTGATCAGTCACCTTGTAGTTGCGAACATCATAGTTTCACTGAAGCTACTGATGACTAATGCCATAAATCTGATTGGTTTCCCAGTGAGCTACGATAAGGTGTGGTGGGCAAGGAGGAACATCATACATAGAATGTACAACACGTACGAGAAGGCATACGACTTTATGCTAAAAATGCTGCATCAAATTGCCGAAGCCAATTCTGGGACATATATAAACAAGATAGAGAGTGTACCATTCAAAGGGCCCCAATTATTTCATTCTTGACCGAGTGTTCTGAGTGTTTCGGTAGAAGATCGAGAGGTTCAAGTACTGCCATCTAGTGCTCATGATGGACGACACATGCCTCTTTGACAAGTACAAGGGCAAGGTATTGATGGCGATGGTCGTTGACGCAAACAATTTGCTACTCGCAATGGCCTTTGTAATTGTGGAGAATGAGGACACTAATAACTGGCTATGGTTCTTGGCAAATATGAAGTAGGTAGTAGTCTAAAAGTGCTCCAATGTCTGTCTTATCATAGACCACAATGCCAGGCTGCTATCGGCATTGAGCACCATGCAGAAAGGGATGTAACCACCCTTCCAGTGGAATGACATAAGGACCCATTGGTGCATGAGGCATTTGATAGCAAGCTTTCGCTCCTGTTTGTGCAACAAGAAGTTGATGAAGAAGTTCACAAAGCTCTGCTTGTAGAATTAGAGGTGCAAGTTCAATGCAATATGGAGAGCTTGACGAGGAAATCTCGATGACAGTAGTGAGTCGCAGGCAGTGGAAACTGCCGCAACTCAGGTCGCTCTGGTAGCAGTGGATGAGTTGACCCAATAGATCAACTTGCATGCCCTCATGCTAGAGAAATGATCTTTGTTTCATGACACCAATAGTACGAGGTAGGGATTATGATAACCAACATATTCGAGGTGTACAATGGTGTGCTGAGTGTGTGTGCTCCCTCCCGATCACTACAATTATAGACGAGAGTTGGATCCGCACCATCAGTTAATTCATTAACAAAGTCATAATTGTGAAGAAACACCTGGATGAAAGGAAACAACTCTCAAAAGTGATTTAGATGTACGTAGAGCAGAAAATATGGAAGGCTTGTTAGCACATCGCTCAATCCATGGACAGGGTAAGGAAGAAGTTCGAGATCTGTTTGAGCGAGAAGTATGTCGTGGGCCACACCAAAGGTGATCGTAAGTATGCATGCACCATCTGCAAAGTAGCGACACGCATGTGCAACAAGCTGAAACTTCTGCACAAAACTTGCTCGCATGTCTACGCCGCGTGCGCTATGTGGTGGTAGTCCTCCATGCACTGAGTTTAACTCCTATGAGGTGGATATGCATTACAAGGACCTTTGGCTGGGGAAAGTGAAGTGATTGCCAAATGACGTAGTGAAGCGGCTCGGGCGCGGAAGACGTTAGTCCTACCACATCCGCAACAACATGGATGACAATCAACATGGCCAACAGGTGAGACTACAGAAGTGCAAGCTATACAAGACAATGGGACACTCTATGAGGAACTGCCCGAATAGGCCCACTTTATCGGTCACCCTATAGAAGTGGCGATTTGTACCACTTTCACTTGTGTACTCATTCATGATTTATTCTTGTTTAGCTACCATGATTTGGAATGTAGTACTGTGCCTCAAGACGTTCGTAGTTGTTGTCAGTGAACCTACATTTATAAGGTCAGTATGTCGTGTAATGTAACTCTCAATGAAGTAATATTTTGCAATGCAAAATTTCGTGCATTTTAAATTAAGTTCAGTTATAATATTGCCATATTTTTTTCATAACTTTTGCATGGACATTGATACATTCTTTTAATGTAATTTTTGTACAGACACTGACACATCCTTTTATGTATTGCAGGGAATCGCACTCTGGCAACCGAAGCATGATGGACAGGGCTGGAAACTCAAGGCATGAGAGGGAACGACGGGCATGAGCTAGGTTTCGAGGCCATGACCCTTCCCTCGAAGACACGAGCATCTACGACACTTCAATTCCACTAGTGGTAGCTCTTCCCCGCTCTGGGTAGGTGAGCTCCAACCTTCACAACTCGCCGGGCCTTCTCACAAGCTTCTTTGAGAAGATCACCGGACACTACGCCTCCAACGCCGTCTAGAAGTCGGCAAAATCCAAGAGTAATAAGTTAAGCCTCTTACTTGACTCTCACCACGTGCAACGAATGCACAAGCTCAAGTGGATACTAAATCCACCTCTAGATGCAACACATGCAACTAGAGATCTCTCTCTTTTGCTCATAAGGTACAACACATGCACAATGGAGTGAAAGGACTTACACTAGCTCAAGAGAGTGAAATGAGGTGCCAAGAATTGCTCTCCAACCGGCCACAAGTGGGTATTTATACCCCACACACAAAAACTAGCTGTTGGAGCCAAACCCCTGAAAAATTCAGGGAAATCGTTACTACCGCTGTTATAAGTGCGGTATTACCGCACTCCACTTTAACGACAAAAAAAATACCCATTACTCAGCATTTGTGGTATTACCGCTGTGTAACTTGCGGTATTACCACAGGTAGGTGCGGTATTACTGTAGCTATGTGCGGTATTTCCGCAGTTATGTACGGTACTATCGCACTTCTGTTTCAACTCAGACAGCATTCGAAAAAACGGTCATAACTTTCGACTCCGATGTCGAAATTGAGTGATCTTGGACTCTATGAAAAGTTTATTCAGAGGGCTACACAACCCATCTATTGCATGATCTCAAACATATTAGATTAATGCAGAAAATATAAGAGATCCAAGGAGTCACTATCACGGTCTAAGTTTGAGAAAAACAATATTAGACCATGCCAAGGGACATTGTATGACCTCCAACAATTTACAAAACACATTTGCAAACTTAGATCATACCACAAGGGAAAGGTACATGAACTTCAACTATTTGCAGAACACATTTGCAAAGTATAGTCACATGTTGCAAGGATTAGATGCATGAGTCTCAACTATTTGCAAAACACATTCGCAAATAATAGCATCATGCCATGGAGAGCTAGCGTAAGCAAGATTGAGCTATCAACATATGATAAGACTCAAGCTACTAGACAAGACACTTCTTAATAGTACGACAAACCTATACTAGCAATCTGGTCTTCTACCAAAACACTAAGACCGATAAAAGACTAGGAACACATCCTTAGCTCTAGCTAGTCATACCGTTGTCTTGAGCATTCTCTCGAAGCTTGATGATGCTCATCAACACATGATGCATCTCCTCTTCTTGATGGCCTTCAACACATAAAGCCATCTTCCATCCTGAACCCTTACTCGATAATCTTCAACACATGAAGCCATCCAAAATCTTCATAATCATGGAACATAACCTATTAATCCAACTCATAAAAAATATTAGTCCCATAATATGATTATCATTAATTACCCAAATATACCATTAACTCATAATGGTGTGTCTAGATTCTTCAATCTTCTCTTTGGTAATTGATGATAACCACCATAATTACAAATAATTAAAAATAAAACTTTAAACTCCAAGTGCGGTACTATCACCGTTATAAGGCCGGTAGTTCCGCTCTCCGGTAGTATCGAGCATCGGTAGTTCCGCTGATCGGTGCGGTACTACCGCACTACGGTAGTTCCGCCGTGAAAAATTCGGTACTACCGATTTCGGTGAGTCCAAGTCCCACCAAGGGTGCTCTATGAAAAAAATATACCGCACAAAAATTGATACTACCGCACTGCGGTAATACCGCAGGTGGGTGCGGTGCTACCGATTTTCCTGAGAGAGCACAATGAGTTTAGAATTCAAATACATGCTGACATTTGTCTCGAGCCATATTGATCTTCTTATCAATCTTTACATGCATCTCCAAATATTCAAACGAATTCCGGGACTAAATCTTTCAAACACTTGATAATCACATTAGTCCCATACACAAATAATTGAGTGTAAAGCAATATGATTCAATGTGACTATATATGAACTACACAAGTTTTATATACTCAAATGATATATTTTAAAGTAGAGATCACAATGTATGTGAAAAAGAAAACATAGATCAATACTAATGAAATCACAAAACATAGAATGAGTTCCCCCTAAATATGTGCATACAAGAATATATAATAAAAGCATATGCACATATTCATCTTAGACTTTTTGTGAAGTTTAATCTATATTTTGGATCCAAGAAATGCACTAAGATGTAAATGAATGTAAGTATCGAATGCATACCTCTTTGATTTCACCTTTTTATCCAAATAAGACTAAGCCATATCATAATCAATCAAACACATTAGTCTCATACAAGTATTTGTCATTATCACCAAAACCAACATAATGGAGCTTGAACTTATAACATCCACACTCTAAATCCGCATGTAAGAGTTGCAAGAGGAGCTCCAGGCTAAGAGGACCAGCAATGATGAGCTCTGCAGGCACAGGATCAAGGAGAGGAACAATGAGGAGGTGGTCCACCTCAACAGCGACTACCACCCGTATTACTACTGCACTAATACAAACTGCAATTGCACCTGTCACTACCACGACAACTAGCCACGTTGATAAGGACATCCTTGACTATGTTGTTCCTTGTAATTCATCAAGCACTTCAGAACAACATGAGCTTGCTAGAAGAGCTAGAGCTTTAGAAAAGAAGCTTAACATTAAGATGAATTCATTCCTAACTATACTTAATGGGTAAGGCTCTAGCTTCAGAAACCTTCTGGTAATACCAAAATATCTAAAACAATGTGACGGTGGAAAAAACAGGATTTCCTTTTTATGTGAGTTTGAGTCTAATACAATGTAAGATTGAGCTATACTTGATTTGAGGACCTTGTGGATGTCTCAAGGGGCTAGATAAGCCTTGTATTCACAACCTTTAAGGTTAGATTTTGTTTAGATTAGTTTAACATTTGTATGCAAACTCCACATTGTCTGTTTTGTCGATTAGATCAACACATTCATGTTATAGAACCTCAACTATCGTTATACAACTTTTATATCTAGCAATTTTCAGATTGCTCTTTACTTGAATTCTTGCTTGTTTTTCAATTGCTTGCAGGAATTGATCTTTATAATCAGGTCAACCGTCATTCTTGGCGAGGTTGATAATGACAAGGGTGTAGTGTAGTGATTGTAGAATGAAATTGGTCGTTTTGATCGAGTAGCCTTATCGTCAACATCATATCAATCAATCGTTGTTATCGTTCTTATAGAAAGATTCGGACCAATCGTACATCAAGTGGTATTAGAGCACAGATTGTCCGGTGAGAATTTAGTTTTAGATTTATTTTTTATACTTATAACCAGAAAATTGCCCAACAAAAAGAATTAATTTCTGCTGTCCAAATCCCATTTGTGCCTTTCACTTTGTTATTTTTGGTTTGCTAAATTGAATTTGTGTCAGTCTTAGCATCGTTTAGTTGTTGGTGCCGGTACCCGATTACTCCCCCGCATGCACCGCGTCCATTTCTGGCATAATTTCCCACTTTACACCTCTCCTCGCCGTCGCATTCAATTTTGCCACCGGAGTGATTTCGGGCGCCCGTTACCTCCCCACCCCGGCCTATAAAACCCACACCCCGAGCTCCTCCTTAACACACCGCCTCCCCCTCTCTACTCAATTCGAGCGATCAAGCCCCGGGGACCTCCCTGTGCTCGTTTCCCTCTCCGCGGCTTCGACGACTCCGGCGAGCAATCGCCGCCGCCTCAAGCCTCCCCGAGCCTCGCCGACGCCTCTCCGACGTCCCTCGTGCCCCGGCGACTAGAAGCCCCCTCTGCCCCGAGCATCTCCGCCGCCGTGAACCTTCCTTCGACCGCCGCCCCTCTCCGCCGATCACCCTCTCCAGTCGTCCCCGAACCCCGCGCGAGGTACCAGCGAACTCCCCTTGGCCCCCTCTCTCTGTTGGTGCCCTCGGCCGGCGCCGCTGCCCACCAGGTCGCCGACGACCATCAGTCCCCGTGCGCCTCCGCCGGCCGGTGCACCACGTCAGCTGGCCGCGCTGACGTGGTAGCCGACGTGGCCGCCACTCAGGCGCCACGTACGCACCAGGCCGCCCACGCCAGCACCACACCGCGCGCCCACTTACTCGCGTGCCACCTCAGCACGGTCCAGTCCATGGACTCAGTCCACCGTAGACCGGGCCCACATGTCAACCTCACTTCGAATAATAAATTATCAGGGCTGACGTCATGCTGATGCAATAAAACTGATTTTCCAGTATAAAAATATTTCAGCCGAAACTAAATCCCTGTGCTGACGTCATAATCTGTTATTTTTCTTTAGAAAAATAATTCAGGCTGACGTCATAAATGTTTTTTCGGTTTAAAAATAATTTTAGAAATTAGGTATTTTCTTTTTAATTGTATTAAAACTTTGGAAGGCTATAACTTTCTCATTTTAACTTCAAATTGACCCGTTCAAATTTCAAAATTTTTCTAAAATCATGATCTATCCAATTCTGGCATTCTTTTGAAATTTTGAGTTATTTGAATTTTGTTTTTGAATTTCTTTTGAATTGGCTCTTTACGTTAGATTTTGACGATTCCGGAGAGTTCGTGTTCGACGATTCTCAGTAGGGCTTCGATCAAGGCAAGTTATACCTTTGACCATGTTGGACCTAATATTTTAAATTTATTTATGTTATTTTACTGTATATGCATGCGTACTTCTTTTCAAATTTAATTTAAACTCAGTTTAAATGTTATATATACCCATAATCCTTTGATTATAGCCCATTTGAATCCCGAATTCATCTACCTTGTCACCCTAGCAGAAAACTAGTTAGTACCATAGTATTGACTAGAAATTTTATGGAAATGCTTAGCCTGGCTTAGTATAATTTTAGGTGGGATAAATCTTTCATATGAAATGAAAGTTCCTTTTGAAATCTTGACTTCGGTGAGTCAAGGATGGTTTATGAAAATGGTTTAAAAATAAAAATAGAAACTTATGATTTGGACTTAGGCTAATGGTTAGGTGGTGGGTGCCGGTATGCCTCGTGTTTGGTGACACCTGGTTGATTGTTGTGCATGTGGGTATGTGGTTGAGCCTAAGTCGGATTAAGGACCGTCTCTGTGATTCATTTTACGAAGTCACTTCGTACTACCACAAGTCCGGTATGAGACGGACCTGGCTAAGTAATTTGTGAAGTTCCAAATATAGTTTCGCTATAGGCTGAATGTGAGCGTGGCGTAGGCTGCGAGAAGTCTCACATGGCACCAGAAGGGGCTCCAACTTGTGGATTCGAGTTGTGGTGAAACCTTAGTCGCGGCGTGGTTATTTTGGCGATGGATTATCGGAACAGCCTTGTCATGAACTCTCCGTCGCACACCTAAGGCAGTGTGTTTATCGCGTGGCTCAAGTGAGAGGGAATGTCTTGTAGGTAAAGTTGTACACCTCTGCAGAGTAAAACCTATCCTGGATAGCCGTGTTTACGGTCATGAACATGCTGAGTAGAGTATTCACAGATTAGACTTGGTTTTTATAAAACTTGATTTTTCGGACAAACAACAGTGGTTTTGACAATGGTCCGGGTGGGATGCCCGTGGTTAGGTTAGTGTAGGTCGGAGTCTACACTAACGATAATATTTTGGTTAAAATATTGTTTCATTTGATGTATTAAAAACTCAGCTTTTGCACTTATGCTATTGTATTTAAATTCAGTACTGTTTTTCGCACAAATAACCTTATTAAGCCTTCCTTTGTTATCCCTATGCATGTATTCACTCTGTTAAAACTCTTGGTGTAACTTGCGTAAGTACTTTATGTGCTCACCTTGCTAAAATTTGTTACCAGACTTCGACGACGACTACGACGGTGAGGACTATTTCAGCGAGTAGGATGCGTCTTACAGTCATTCGCCTGTGGGAGGCTGGATGGGCTGATCTGCTACCTTTACTGTTTTTCCGCTGCTTTTATTTTTTAGTTGGCCCTGTGCCATGTTATTGTAAGACTTGGCCATAAGGCCGTACTTTCGTTTAATAATATTCTATGGTGATTTTTGCATGATATACACTACTGTGACCCTGTGTGCACTAGCTTTTCCTGGGATAGTGCGATTTACACAGAGGGACTTGGAGTTGTTGTTCCGGGTCCCGACAAATTCAACCCAAATTTCTGGTTTGAATATGAAATAGTCAGCAATTGTGATTTTTGTGTGAATTTTTTGGTTGGTATTCGAAACGTGGTCCCAAAAGCAAAATTGTATAAAATTTGTCAAGAAGCAAAGAACAAACAATCATTGAAAAAGAGGCATTTGACAAAAAAAAAGTTACGGCTAAAATACTGATATACTGTCTAGTGGACGGAAATCTTCAGTTTTCATATTTAGGTCAATCCTTGTGCTTTTCAATTCCATATTACTTGGGTCAATTCTCATAATTTTCAATTACATATTGCATTCTATTAAATTATTTTATATCTACCACTCATATGCATTGTTATACATTTGTTTTAGCCTTGTTCCATCCTTTGTTGAACAACAATATAGGCTAAGTGCTAAATATGAACTATAATTCAATTCTATGTAATTTCTAAAATTAATTGATTATTCTCCATTGCTACATATTGAGAGCCTTCCAAGCTACACCTATTGCTAACTGTCATAGGTATTGACGTACCGACAATCGCTATACTCATTTCTTGAGTCAAGTTATTATGAACCAGCCTCCAGTTGCACCACATATTTGCTTTGGTAAGAATTTATAAGAATTTGAGTGTGAATGAATTTTGTAAACCTCCAACTTCTAGTAGTGATAGGGAACTATTATCTTTCTTGTGAGTTTCTTATTTTCCACTAACAATGGCAGGATCACACACACATCTAGGCATGGTAGCAAGGATGAATAGTAATTTTCAGAGCTTGAGGGTGCAGGGCCCTTCACTCTTTGGGCAAGAATGCTTATACAACACTTTGATCATGGTGTAGATGATAAGTTCTATGTTTATCGAATATGCATTACATATGACAAGCTTGTTAAATTGAAATTGCATGTTTTGAATAAACGATTTTTGGTGCCATGTCATAATAACAATGAGATGAGTTTCAACAATAGTCCTTGATATTTAAAAAGATTTCATAAGCCAACTTATTCATCCTTTGATGTATAATCATTACAAGTAATCAGAGTAACATAGTTTAAGGATGGAAAGCATTAAAAATTTTCTCCCCCATATTTGAACAACTTGATCAGGTTTTGCCCTTTGATATCTTTTATATGTTCTTAGAAAAGTCGATGACAATTTTTTTTCATAAGCGGGAGAATGATGTGAACAACAATATTGCAATTCATATATATATATATATATATATATATATATATATATATATATATATATATATATATATAGCTGCTATTGTACTAAATAGTTTGTGCAAAATAACAAGAATAACATGATCATTGATTTATACATATACTATGCATATATGTTGTTCTCTTTGTTTACTACACCTTTTGATATTCATGATGTGTTAAATAGGAGAACTTTGAAAAAGAAGCTTAACATTAAGGTGAATTCACTCCTAACTATGCTTAATATAGTTATTCATAAGAATAGAATACTACCTCATGATATCACTTTGTGCATTCTCAGATTTAACAAATAGAAAACTTTGAAATCGAGGGGGAGAAGAGGGAGGCTGGGTCTAAAGCAATGGAGAAGCACAAATAGGAGAGTAGCCATATTTGCTACCATGCCCATGAAGAACAAGAAGCTCAAAACCCACGCGAATGGAAAGAAGAAAGCCAAGCAGCCCATGTGGCTGATCGAGGAGGAAAGAAAATCCACACGGTGGGAGAACAAAAATGGGAGAGGTCCAAGAACTTAAAGCACAAGTTTTGGACGAGGTTTCCAAGCTCAATTTGAAATTTCTTGAAGCCCAACTGAAATCAAACTCAGAATCAACTCAGAACTCAATTCGGATTTGATTTAGGACAGCCCAACAGGTATATAATGAAAATGCCATAACTTTTACAAAAGAGTCCGATTCAGGTGTTCTTGGGCTTATGTGAAAGCTTATTCTAAGACCCATCCAGTGGATAAGGCCCCAGCTTCAAAACCTTCTAGTCGCACCGCAATATCCAAAACAATGTGATGGTGGAAAAATCAGGGTTTCCTTTTTGTGTGAGTTTTAGTCTAATACAATGTAGGTGTGTGAGTTTTAGTCTAATACAATGTAGGGTTGAGTTATACTCGGTTTGAGGACCTTGTGGATGTCCTAAGGGGCTATATAAGCCCTGTATTTGCAGACTTTAGGGTTAGATTTTGTTTAGATCAGTTTAGCGCTTGTGTGCAAACATCACATTGTCTCTTATGTCGATTAGACCAACATATTCATGTTATAGAACCTCAACTATTCTTGTGCAACTTTATATCTAGCAATTTTTAGATGGCTCTTTATGTGAATTCTTACTTGTTCTTCGATTGCTTGCAGAATTGATTTTCATTATTAGGTCGACCATCGTTTTTGGCGAGGTTGATAAGGACAAGAGTTGGTGTAGCGATTGCAGGATGAACTTGGTTTCAGTCAAGTAGCCTCACCGTCAACGTCATATCAATCAATCGTTGTTATCATTCTCATTGAAAAATCGAGACCAATCTTATATCACACGTTCACACCACATGGATGACCGCCATGTGGGTGCCCTACGATTTCACATTTTCTCCCTAGGGCCATTCCCCCTCAAGCTCAATTACAACAATTGAGATGGTGGTAGCTATGTTGAACTGCCTAAAATAAATTTCTTGGCTAACCAGTTTGCTTTGTTGATTGCACATAGCATGGCATGCACAACTCTCTGCCCAGGAATAAAAATATGTTGGTTCTAGCTGCTAGTTCGTATGTACAAAATCTTCATTGCCATTATCACATCTCCCTGTAATTCAGCTTAATCAGCAAAAAGTCATAAGCCAATAGCCCAAAAGAACACAACAGCTTCTCTATCTGCCACCAGCCGATGCCAAAAGCTACCAACCGAAGCCAAAAAGAACATACCTTTGGATGTTTGGCTTTGGTTAGCTTTCCAAATAGTATGGTCAAGCACTCAAAATTGATGTAAAATGTGAAGTTGGGAATTGCTTGAAGTAACAAAATACCAACTCGAATATACTAGATGGATATACCATGGCACTAATTATTACTACGGTTCTAGTCTTTCAACTTATGGCTTCCCTTGAACAATCAAGTAGGATGGTTTTTCATCTGCGACTTATCAGAACAACCTTTTCAAAGTGACTTATTGGTTTATTGGTATTTAGTTTGTTCGTACAAGCACTCACGCTAGAGCCAAAAGCCATCGGCCATAGGCAAAAAGGATGCACCCTATGTGTACCATTTTTTAGCTGTGCTCTATATACCATTACCTCTAGCTTATACAAAGGAGTTTACAATTTTTAGACCTAACCAAGAAGAATCCTTACACCTACTAGGACACTGGCACTGCATACAAATGTTGAACAACAGGGAATAATGAGTCCAATTAGGATTAATGAGACATCCCATCACATATGCTTTGCAAGATACTTGGAGCGGCGAATGGCAATGACGGCTGCAAAAAAGGCTCTCGTGGCCTTTATTTGAACCCTAGCCATGGCATGTAGTGAAATCATGCTGTTGCGAGAGCAAGGAAGGCCTGAGGGGGCAATGGTTTTGGTTGATGAAGGGGAGAGGAGGTCAGTGGAGGTGGAGCTTGAGGGAGACAGACGATGGGAGGCTGAGGTGTAGTCATCATGGAGGCTTCATTAGGCTCTAGCCTACACTCTAGTGGTCGGAGACCCCCATCCCTCCCGATCGTGTCGCTTGATGGGCACCATGGACGAAACCACATATGCAAAGACAATGACACCATGGATGAAGAAAGAGATGGGACTAATATGAACAGGCCCGACAACTTATGAGGGCTGTGTATTATCATCTTTTTTTATTACTAGGTAGATCTACATGCGTACATCCAAGTATACACGCAAGTGTACTCCTTAGCACACGTCTAGAATTAGAACTAATTCTTATGTGCCCCCAAAAGTTTGCCTTATTTCTTATATGCTACTCATTGCTTCATTGACACATCAGTCCCAACCCCATATGTTAGTGACATAATAAGGAATTTCATAAAATTCTAGTAACATATAACAAAGTAATGCCTACAATTACGAAGGCTAGGGATAAATCTATGACTTCACAAAGTTTAGCATTGAAGTGCACTTTCTCTGCTGGTGGACCTACTTGTATTGCAGTATCTACTTTCATTACATACTGTCTTAAACAAAGTCAACCTTGGATCTCGAATTATTTGATCAAACAAGGCCATCCTAGGGCATTGTTTCGAAGAAAAAATGCCATAAACACCCCTTAGGCAGGCTCGATTCGGTGATGTTACTTGTGCCAGACCCAGATTAGTTGGGACATATGTGCTAGACTGCTACTACCGTGCTACGTTGGTCTTATAGGTGTGTGACTTGTCATGCCCTGCGGATTTATTGTGAGAATTGTCGGCGAAGTTGCACTTTTCGGGGAAGTCTTAGCCTAATATGCGAAAGGCCATAACAAACTAAATTTAAATAAAATCTAAAAAATTATAAAATATATACTGAAATATAGATTACGAATTTAGATGAATTTAGAAACTTGAATCACTTGATTTGGGGTTCGAACAGTGGAGAACAAGTGATTAAAAAATTGTTAGACAGGAACATGCTGAAAAAGAAAAGGAGAGAATATTCCAAGGAATATTCCATCCGAGTTTAACTTCTCACCAGAGAGAAGCAAACATGGAGAGAGGCTGGTGCCGGTGGGAGAGGTATGGGAGGTAGAGCCAACTGGCAAAATGGGTTGCTATGAATGCATGCGCGTTTTTAATCTCCTCGTCTCGGATGCATGTGTGGATAGTCTTCATAACGACATCTACTTCTTCATCGATTCGATTCACCATGTCCCTTCTTGATTCGCGTGCATCACACAAGAGGCGCATCTTCACGTAGGAGGGACATAAGCATTGCTCCTTTATCTACGAGGCACATCACCAAGGGGTCACACCATGAGCAAGAACATCATGTGCTAGGCAGTGCTGTTCCGTGGGAGATCTTCCAACAGAGCAAAAGACATCACGCAGAGAAGAAAACTCCGTAGAAAGCGACATCTCCAATTTTTAATCTGGTTGCTACAGTACTTCCACATTACCAAGTACTATTTGATACAGTAAACCAGGCACATCACCAAGGGGTCACACCATGAGCAAGAATATCATGTGCTAGGCAGTGCTGTTCCATTGCGTGGGAGATCTTCCAATAGAGCAAAAGACATCACGCAGAGAAGAAAACTCCGTAGAAAGCGACATCTCCAATTTTTAATCTGGTTGCTACAGTACTTCCACATTACCAAGTACTATTTGATACAGTAAACCAGGCACATCACCATGAGCAAGAACATCATGTGCTAGGCAGTGCTATTCCATTGCGTGGGAGATCTTCCAACAGAGCAAAAGATATCATGCAGAGAAAAAAACTCCGTAGAAAGCGACATCTCCAAATAGTACTCACCAGAAAAAAAGCCACGTTGGGTTGGAGTCAAAGGCTCAAAGCCACGCATAAGAAACAAAGCCAATCTAGCGCAGGGCGCATGCACTGATGAGTGCAACTTTTGCATCAGGAGAGGAAAGAAGCACTTGTCAACACACAAGGAGACAACACACAGGTGAGGGAATCAAGTCCTTTCTCCAAGCGAAGTCAACAATTGGGCGTCACATCAACAGTGCTAAAGAGGCCAGCATCCGCAACAGAAAGCGAACTTTCTTGCGTCAGATAGGAGAGAGAATTGCGTTAGATAGGGGAGAGAATGCCAAGGCAGGAGAGAGAGGACTTTAGGAGTAGTGTGAAAACAGATTAAATATAGAAGGATAATGGTTCTGTTGTATTTATTTTATGTATTCTTTGGATATGAATATGGATATGAATATAGATATCCTATATACGAATATAAGTACAAATAACATCGAATATAAATACAAAGCGAATACGAATTGAATCGAATACGATCATTAATATTTCTCAGAACATGAAAACCCTTTAAATTATACGCACAAAACGAACAAAAAAACATAACTAGTTTATTTGATCTAAACATTCGTGAAGAATATTTACGAATTTTTTATATAGGCTAAGGTTCATTCTCTAACTCAATGTATTAATATATATGTTAACTTATGATGGGCTACTAAAGTATCTTGTAAATGGGTTTGGCTGAAAAAGAGAATGTAGGCTGTGGATATTCGGCCCCCTAAATATCTGGATAATTCGTATCCGTATTCGTATTCAACGGATAAGGAGCTATAAATCCATATTCGTATCCAACAGAGAAAATCCGTATTCATTTCCAATCCGATAATATTTGACAAATATCCGAGCTGATATAATCCGTATTCAAAAATTGTTTGAATCGGTCAAAAACTATCTGATTCAATATCACCCCTATTTGGGAGCCAACGTAGAGAGAACAAAGCAATGCCAAACAGCAGGCGCGGTCCTCATTCCACGCGACACGCCAAAGGCCGCGCTCAAGTAAGCGTTTCGTCGCCGCGATTGGCGTTTTGAACACTGTACAGCGATTGGCAGGTACTATTCATATTTTGTTTGTTTCTCTTTTTTTTGTTTTTTCGATTTTTTGTGTTTTGTTTTTTTTCCGTATTCCTTTGCATTGTCCGCTCTAGATTAGCATGCCGCTTTTATTTTTATATTTTTTACATTTAATTATGTCCAATAAACTAACTCAGTTACAGTAAAAAAACCAGCTACAATAAAATTTCAGCAAAAATTAAAAGCCATCGCAATTCCAAACGCCCCCTTTGTCCACCGAATCCGAGCCAAAGTATTTTCTATTTTGTCTTCGAGGCGGAGTCGTATCCCTGCTATAAAAGCCAAGCCTTCGGTCAAGCATACCAGAAGAAAAACAATCAGAGTTGCGAAACACCAATTTTTCTTTGGTCTGAGCCTTCAATTAAAGATAGAAACTGAACTGTCCAGTGAATGACAGTGAAAAACAATGTTTTGCTGAGATATTATCCAGTGCAATGATCAAAATGAGTTTCACTATCTCACTTTATTATCCGATGCTTACAATAAACAATTATGTAGTTTGATCAATCAAGGTCCGGGATGTGAATCATGTGATGCGGTGCCGTGTGGGTGCGAATTCCGAGGCCTCTGACGTTAGACCGGTTGGTGCTTGCTTGGATTTATTCGATCAACGATAATAATAACTCAGACTTGTGGTCGGATAGTTTATCTCGTCAGGTTAATTTTATTGCGACTCTTGTTCTATGATTAGTGGATGTTGATTCCTGGTTCATTACTCTTCTCGCGTTTTATTTCGAGCAAAGATTATTTTAAGATACTTGTGATCATGTTATGAGTTTTTGGTTATCCAATCAATGGGAATCTTGGTTTTAGCTAACACGAAGCTTGCAGGTCCTATTCTACATTCTGATGATGCATGGAGGGTGTTCATTTACATTAAGGGCTTGATTGGAACAAGAATTTTATAGGAAACATAACAACAATCAGGTGCCCAGGGGGGAATAAGCTACCACTTACCAAAAATCAACCATACAAATTAAGTAAAATCGCATTTATTCCAATCATTGCAAAAAAGAGAGAAATTACATTTAAATTCCCCGCCCAGGTACGGAACCGCGAGGCCATCTTAACTTATTCCATCTTATTACAGCTGCTAGCCTGACAATAAGCATAATTATACGTGCTATGCCGAGTAGTAATTATTTAGCTGGCATGCAATATCGAATTATTGATCATTTCATGCGAACAAATCCGCTAAGCCATGCATCATCCATGCACGTATGTTACATGGTCTCAATACCACCGGTCTCAGTACCACCGGTGAACTTGGACTTGATGAGATCGACGACCTCAGCATCCACCCGGAGCGCCTTGGCGAGCACCCGCGTCGGGATCGGCGGGTTGGACCCAAACATCGTCAGCGGCGCGAAGACGATGCCGGGGTTCTGGCTGTTGAACGACACGAACATGGTGGCCTCCTCCTTGCCAACGTTGAATTGGAAGTGCATCAGCCCGCGCGGGATGACGAACGTCTCCCCCGCGCGGAGCACCTTGGAGTAGTACCTGTTCCCTGAGTCGAGGCTGCCGATGATGCCGACGAGGAGCTCGCCGTGCGTCACGAGACCGATCTCCGTGGCGCGCGGGTGGATGTGCGGCGGGTTGGTGCCCCCGGGCGCGAAGTCGACGCGGTTCATGGACACGCCGAGCGTGTTCACCCCGGGCCACTCCGCCACGTCGAGCTCCGTCACGTTGGAGCCGTTCGGGTTAGACGTGACGTCGCCGCCCTTGGCGATCTTGGATGAGAACAGGAACTCGTCGCCGGCCGACGACGTGGGCAGGCACGGGTGCCCGTTCACCGAGATCTGCCCGCCGTGGAGATCGGCAACGCAGAAGTCCTGAAGAGGGTCCGGGTCGGAGGCCAGGATGACGGGAGCCAAGAGCAAGGTGGCTAAGAAGGCCGTTAGGGTTTCGGAGTACTCCATTATTGCTAATTAACCAACTAGCTAGGGCTCGCTTTACTCAGCTAAACTTGTTGAGAATGGAGCAGGCAGCAGCAGTGATGGGATGGGTTGAGCCACATGGAGCCCTTTATATAGAGGTGCATGCATGCATGGAGCTATGTAGTTGTCAGTGCATGTAATTTTTGGATATATATAGTTTATTTCAAAATTATGTGCCGTCAAGATCACGTTGTCGCTTGTGCTTGAGAGAATGGGAGCTAGCTAGCAGCAAGCAGATTAGTCAGCAGTCAAGGCCATAGAGGCTGCTAAGTAACGGGTGACTTCGCAGACAACGAGGTTCTAATCTCAACGGACTATTGCAGATTGACACGTGTCTAACTTGTACTTTTGTTGCACGTAAATACACAAATAACCTGAGGCGTGTGCGAATGGTGTACGTGTGTGATGATGTGTGTGCGTGCGTCTACCTATACTATAGTAGGAAAAAGAAGAATTGACCTTAAAGTGACGTGCAATACAATCGATAGATGGTCTAGTTGAACACCTGGCCAGTTGGGCCTCCTTATTTTGTCATCTAATTAGTAATATATTATTCCCTTAGGTGACAAAAGAATATTATTTTAGATTAAATGCAACAAACATTCTAAACTTTAGTTATTAATATCTTTTTCAATGTTTACATTGAATATATGAAAATAATATATATCGATTTGTTTCGAAAAGAACATCATAGAAGTATAATTTTATTAGGTTTTATAAATCTATTATAATATATATTAATGATTAGAGTTACATTTTAAAGACCATATTAATATCCAAAATAATTTTTTTGTAACTAAAAGGGTACCGCACGCCGGATGGCACTAATTAGAAGGTCTTCTCCAGCACGTATTGTTCTTGATATATTTTCCTGTGTTGTCTTCTTGGATTTTCTAAGGAGCACTTTGACTAAATTTGTAGGACTTCAGTCGAATTTTCTCGCTGATGATTTTGTTTAAGATCCTTTCGACGGTGTCGTCTTCACTAAATGCCGGTTGAGATTTCCTGAGTTGTTACCGGCGAATGAGAGGGACAGCTAGCCTTGCTGGCGGGACGCATTTTCGTTGTTTAGCGTCTCCGTTCCGGGCAGAGAACAATAGGTGAGAAGAGACTAGAGAGCCATGGCTGGTTTCGCTCAGCTCGTTGATTAAGGCAGCATGTATCTAAGTTGCATTTTCTCATAACACAACGATACACAAATTCCTGTTCCAAAAACAAAAAACAGTGATAAACAATGAGCCCATGATGTGAATAAGATGTTATTCTTTTTTTAAAAAAGTTGAATACGAAGTTGTTCTACAATCTGCATATCGTGGAACAGCACAGATTGTATCATACCTGAGTGGCAAAAAACCAAATACGCACGCAAGGAAGTGTGGCAAAAGCAAAACAAGCATATTTTCGATGGCAGAAACGATATTGCACATATTTTAAGTGGCACAAACAAAATTTTTCTTGTGATCACTCTACTCAAACTTGCTTCCTCTATTACAGAATTTTTGTCCCTGAACTGGAAAAAGAGCTAGATAAAATAACTTTTCACGCATTTTCTTTTATCATTCAAGAACTGGTCACCAGATTAATAGGTGTAAAAATTAATAGGCCAATTTTCTAAATTATAGGTGAAATCACACGACAATTTTATGTCTAAAAAAAATGAAAAGGAGGGCCACCTAATTTCTTGCAAATTCATCTAACCTGATTATATGAGATCATAATAGGACCTGAGCATTGTGGTGAAACACGAAATAACTTCAGAAGTAAAGGGGAAAGTGAGCCTTCTATGGAGCGTCCCTAGTCCATATAACTCTATGCCAGATAGTTCATGTTCGGAAACAAACCTCCTGTAACATTGAGAAGGGCAGCTGTGGCAGAAGAAGAGATATAGCTAAATCTGTTAACCGTGTTGACAAGCAGCCCGTTGCCCAGAATCCTTGTATGTTTTATGGTTGCCAGCAGCTATGCCACATTATTCACACTGAATATTTCTGAAGAGTTATATAGTTTAACCTAGCACTCCAAATAGAAACAATCTAGTAAAGAGGAGGCAATGATATCAAGTGATCAACCGAAATATTTTAAACCAGATTTGATATGCTGGCCAGGTGAAGCCCAAAAGACTAACCTGACTGATAGCTAGGCTCCTTGATACTGAGACAAATATCCAAATTTCAGATGTGGCCTTTCTCTGCACACAAGTTGGCAACCTGAAGCGCAATCTTTGGAGGCAAGCTCACCTCGTACTCAGAGCTCTAGTGGTGAATTGTAGTGCTGTTGTAACGAACAATTTGTAGTTTGATAGATGCAAATAAGCCAATATGTAGAATCACCCCAACACTGAAGCACAATATTTGGAGGCAAGCTCACCTCCACATCCATCCAACGGCATGTCCATGGGCTGTCTGTCTTGCTAGCTGCTATCCCAATTCTTATCTTGGCCAACTCCTGCAGGAACGGTAAGAGCAAGGAAATGACATCACAATTCAGAAATCAAGAACCCAAAACAACCCGCACCTTAAGAGAGCAAGATCTGCCCAATTCGGCGGGGATCATGGTTGATACCTTAATCCCCAAAACTTTGATCTTGTCGCGACTCTTCTAAGCTGCCAGAAATCAGTTTATTATGTATTTGCCTCTCTATCCTAAATTCCTGCACACAAATAATAATCAGTCCAAATGCGAGGCAGGATTTAGCTTTCGGATTTAGCTGCCATCAAGGTGAGATAAAAAAAATTGGTATTATACTTTGGATTGCATTTTTCTCACCTAAATTGGCACTAAAACCTAGCAAAACTGGTATGTAGCATCATCGATAGCAATCAAAACAGGTGAATGATTGTAATTAAGAGTAGAAATTTTTTCTTCAAATCTACTATCTTTTGGTTATCCAATCTCACATATAGTAAAAACAGAAAAACAAAAAAACAGCAAAAAAATTATTTTTTTGGTACTGTCTGTAGCTACAGTGTACAGTACTGTAGCAATATAAAAACCAAGATGCCGCTTTCGCGGAGTCTCTCTCTCCTGCACACAACCTCTGCTGGAAATTCTCTCTCCCCTGCACACTTCTGTTGGAAATTTTCTTCGCATGTGGATCACGAGCTCTAATGATTCTCTCTCTCGGTACTGTAGCAATAAAAAACGGTGACGAGGCCTTCAATTGTTGACTCTGCATGCTGCCTCTTGCTTTCACTACGCAGCCGAGGAGACGCCGTGCAGATTTCGCAGCCGAGAGCGCCGAGACGACAATGGCTAATGCGTTGGTGATGGCATCACGTTGACGGTGGAGCGACGATGCGCTGCGTGATTTTTTCACGGCGAAAAAGAACACACAGACCAGATCGATTTTTTTGGGGGACGTCTCACCGACAATATTTCTCTGATCGATCTAATTTTTTATGGTTGGATTGTGTTTGTGGCTATAAAGTGCCTTCCTAGTACTTCTATCATAAAAATTGTATCTATCCAGCTTTGGAGTTAACATCTAATCCCATATTTATTTATAGTTTAGGGTCTAAATCATGATCTTATCTCTAAAATCATGAGTTCTTATCTAATTTCAACAAATAAAGAACCGGGACCTTTATTTAACATGGGTTTTTCAACTTTTGTCACACTACCTAATTTTGAACACTCCAAAATTAAAATGTCACATGTCGTAGCCTCCGGACCGTATCTCCGTAGATCCAACATGCATCGTCTATTTTTGATCTCCACGTGCCCTAACTCGAGCACGACCGTCTCTTCTAACATCCTTTGACCCTTTAGACCATAACTTTACACCAATCTATCTTATGGTCCTCGTCATAGACCACAATTACCTCTGAGTTACCTTACACATGTATAGACCAAATCAATATCTTTTTCTGACACATTTTCTTTCCAACTTGATCGATATGAGTCCACACTCGCCACACCCCTCAAATAACATCGATAGTAATACTGCCGATTATTCATCATCACAAATATTCTAGACCTAACTTGTCTTGCTAGTTGTTGTCCTAATTTTTATCTTGGCCAACTTCTACAAGAACGATACGAGCAAGGAACTGACACCACAATTCAGAAATCAAGAACCAAAAACAAACCGCACCTTAGGAGAGCAAGATCTTCCCAATTCGGTGGGGATCATGGTTGATACCTTAATCCCCAAAACTTTGATACCTTAATCCCCAAAACTTTGATCTTGTTGCGACTCTTCTAAGCCGCTAGAAATTAGTTTACTATGTACTTGCCTCTCTATCCTAACTCCTTGCACACAAATAATAATTAGTCCAAATGTAAGGCAGGATTTAGCATCTATCAAGGTGACATAAAAAAAAGGTAGCATACTTTGGATTCACTACTACAGAAATCATCATCACAGACGATTCCAAAATATCATCACAAACGGTTTTCTAAACCGTCTGAATTTATGGATCAGTGATAATCGAAGGTTATCACAGACGGTTTGTGAGCCTTCTGTGATAAATACAATACAGAAGGTTTGTAACTCGAACCGTCTGTGAAAAATATTATCACAGACGGTTCTAAACAAAAATCATCTGTGATACTCACACATCACAGAAGGTTTTATTTACCAACCGTCTGTGATACTTTTTCATCTGTGATACTTTTCCATGACAGACGGTTGGTAAATAGAACTGTCTATGATGTGTGAGTATCACAGATAATTTTTGTTTAGAATCGTCTATGATAGTGAATTACGGATGGTTTATACTACAAAATCGTCTATGATAGTTCATTCTATACCTAAAATTTCTTCTATTTTCAGTTAGCCTCAGCAAATATTAGCTATGCCTTTTGAATAAAAGCAAAAACAAGCAAATACGATATCAAATATAGCAGAGAATATTCTATTTCCATTACAACCCACTATTACAATATCACAAGATTACAATCCACCATTACAATATTACAAGAAAATATAGTAGAGAATATTCTATTTACATTACAAACCGAGCAGCCCTAAACCCCACAAAGTAGCTCGGGTAGGCCTTCTTAGTGGCCGTCTCACTGTAAGCTCTTAAGCAGCATTAAACACCACAAAGTAGCAACACAAAATTACAGAATCAAATAGTACAAGAAACAATGGAGGGAGCCCTAACCACAAAGACTTCGATCGAGGAGGAGGATAGTGAGGAGCTTGGAGAGATTTTGAGCGCATAAAGAGTAAGGGATGGGTTTAGGTGAGTATTTATAGGGGAGGGAGAGGTGGGACGATCTGTGGGTTGTAGGTTGATCTATTTCTATTGGCTGGAATTAAGTTGGGGAGGATTGACAGGCCCAGCGGTTAGAGAATAATTTATCACAGACGGTTCTTGTGAAGAACCATCTGTAAAAGTATCACAGACGGTTTGAACCACGAACCGTCTGTGATATTGGCTATATATATACTGATACAATATAAACAATTAGTCTCAAAATATAAAATAACAAAGTTATGTATGGTTTATATATACTCATTTGAAAGGTTTTGATAAGATTTACAATTTTGCAGTTGAGATAAACCCCAAATTTCGAAAGGAAGACCAAAAATTTTGGCAAAAACAGAAATCAAAAACTTGCGATGCAAATTTGAGGTTAAATATGGCCGATTTTGTGGGTCTTAGAGGGCGACTAACGCAAGCTGGTCATTTGTTTTTGGATTGGGCTCGTCGTTAGCTTTCCAACGAGTACCAAAACGTCAAAAATGAACATCGTATGTAAAAGTTATACCCGTTTTACTGAAAGTGTGTCAAAACGGAATTCTACTCGAACTCAGGCGAGAAATTATGAAATTTTAGAGATGTGCAAGGCGGGAAACATATCACACACAGTTTGTAATACAAACCGTCTGTGATAACGACCATCTGTGATATTGCTAATATCACAAACGGTTCTTGTTATGAAACTATCATAGATGGTTCTCACTAAAAATCGTCTGTGATTGTATTTAACACTGGCAGTTTCTATGAATCGTCTGTGATGAGACGTCTAATATAAATTTTTTTGTAGTAGTGGTTGTATTTTTTTCACACCTAAATTGGCACCAAAACCTAGTAAAACTGTTGTTCGTTCTAGGCAACAGTTGATTTGGCGACAAAGGGAGTGGTTGGCTGCACGGGAGCTTGTTGGTAGCAGTCGCCAGATCTAGAGTATGTGCTTTTTGCTACTAATTGTAAGGCACATCAATAAATCAATGTAAAGCACAAAAGATTCCAATAAAAAAATATACCATTGTTCTTTACTTACCTCAATATGGAAGTAAACAAATCTGAAGCATCAAATGCTTCTAAAACCATCCAATACAGAAGCATGATTTTGAAAACACTTCTGACTGTAAGGATTCTCTAAGTTGAATCAAAGCAAATATCTAACTGGCCTCTAGCTGATGACAAGCAAAGCAGACAACATAACACAAATCCATGGTGGTAAAATGAAATTATGCAGTGAACTCAAGCTCACTAATCTAATACTAAGGCACCGCTCAAAACGGTTTAAAATCAATTTCTGCTTTTTTCACTATTCAGTAATTTCGTCTTTTTCTGTTTTTTTAGATTTTTTGTGCTTTTTTGCCTTTTCTTTTTTTTCGTATTCCTTTGCATTATCCGTGATGGATTAACATGTTTTTTATTTTTGTATTTTTTAAATTTAATTATACCAAATAAGTCAATTCAGTTACAGTAAAAAAATAAACCAGCTACAGTAAAAAAATCATAAACCAATGCCAAACTGAGCACTACCTAAAAGAGGCGCTGTTAGCTATTTCACCCTACCTTCCTGAACAGCAGAATGTGAAATCAAAGTTGCTGACAATTCACTCCAAAATTGCCCTGAAATGGCTCAATTTCGTGGGAAATTAGCCACACATAGCCGCCTTGGTGCCTTGGTGTCCCCTCGGAGTTGACATCTGGCCTCAGCCTAAACCCTAGGAGGAGGATGGAAACGATGTGATAGGAAACATGGAGGCGAAGGGATAGGGCAACAAAACAAGCCGATGTAGCACAAACAAACAGTGCAACTAGCACCGCCACGCTAGATGCCCGATCAAGATAAAGGGAAACAAGAATAGAAAATCAGCAAGAATCTGGACGAAGACTAAGCAATCCAAATGCAAGGGCAAAGGGGAAATAAAACATACACAATGAAGGATACGATGCCACCATCTTTGCCTCGCCTCTATTCGATCCCGCCTCTCCCACAGCTGATCCTCCTCATTGCCTATCGATCTCACCTCTGCCACTGAATTGGTGTCACCCCTACTCGATCCCACTTTCATCACCATGAAATTGACGTGGCGCAGAAGAAGGGGGGTGGCGTCACCGATATCACTGACCGCCACAACCCCAACCACCGCCATCCCCTTTGCCGCCATCTTTGACTGCCTCAGCCATTGCTCCTTGCTTGATTTTGTCGAAGAGAGCGTGAGGGGAGAATGGGAGGGAAGGAGAGAGAGCAAGAGGAGGAGGCAGTGGCAATGCGAGGGGATCGGGAGAGGAGGTAGGGCACAACTGGATTTGCCCCTTGGCGCGATCGGATGGCCAGAAGCTTACAGGACTTAACATAATTATAAGAAACCATGGGGTTTTCTATAAAAAGATGTGTGTAAACCTTCAGGTTGCTGGTTCGGCTGGGGCGTCGCCATGATTTTGGAATTTTTTTTGGAGGTTTTTTTGTTTTTTGCAAAATCAAGGATGTGAGAGCTCCGAAAGACCGCCGATTCCATCCCTTTTAAGGGAGGTTATTAATATTAATATTATCATGTGTTGGAAATAACTAAGGTGAGATTATCATGTGCTACAATGTAGATCTGGCAAGAATTATTATCGAAGATAACTCACGAGGATTGTGTGTTGTCATGTTTTTCGATTATAAGGTAGATGTACACGCATGCACACCAGTATACACGCAAGAGCATCTCATAGCACACGTCTAGAATTAGGGCTAATTCCTTATATGCCACTGAAAGTTTGCCTCATTCCTTATATGCCACTTATTGTTTCACTGACATATGAGTCCCGACCCCATATGTTAGTGACATAATAGAAATTTCATAAAATTCCAGTGGCATATAGGGAATTAATCCCTACAACCATGAAGGCTAGGGATAAATACGCAACTTCACAAAGTTCAGCATCGAAGCACACTTTCTCGGGAAACTTCGTCATATACCCTCCTCACATTCGAGAGTTTCAGGATTTACCCTCCCGAGTCACTGACACGTGGGGTCGGAATGAGTCACTGACATGTGGGCCGGAGGGTAAATCCTGAATTTCAGTCTAAGAGGAGGGTATATGATGAATAATTCCCACTTTCTCTGCTGGTGGACCTACTTGTATTGCAGTATCTACTTTCATTACATACGGTCTTAAACAAAGACAACCTTGGATCTCGAATTCTTTGATCAAACAATGGCCTTTTTGAAAAAAAAATGCCATAAACAGCCCAGAGCCTTATGCAGGCTCGGTTCGGTGATGGTACTTGTGTCGGACCAGGACTAGTTGGGACATTTGTGCTAGGCTGCTGCTACGTTGGTCTTACATTACATAAGGTTAGAGTCTCCATGATTATCATCCGGGTCTAATTTCATAATGGGCCTAAATTATTGAGTGCGCCCCATCTCCAAACTTAGGCAAGGCCTAATCAAATGAGAGCAGGCCGACACAGCCGCAAACGAGTTGGGCCATCTTTCTAGAAGAGTAAAATGTTGGGGTTACAGTCCGCGTTGGACCTCTTCTTCCCATGTCGGCCCATCATAGTTCCTCCAAAAAAAGGGCAGGAGAAAACTCATAATCCTTGTGATTTTCCTCTATTTTTTAGGTCTTCTGTTTTGCACCCACATTCCTATATTATTAATATGTTTTCTATTCCTATGCTCCAAGCCGGGCCTAAACCTGAAGAGTTTTTGGTAAATCGACACTGGTGTAGTGCTCCATGGTACTATGGTAAATCGACAATCTAACAAGGATGGATTGCGGAAACAACCGTGGAGAAAATCGCTTTGGCACAAGGTCAACCTAGGAAAGCAGTGGGGAGTATTATCATTTGGAATCTCTACCAAGCATATGTATCTAAGCTCGAAGCAAGCGAATACGCCCATGGTCATCACTGACCCCAAAAACTCACTTGTCATCTTCGCCGGCCGCTCTCCTGCCCCTCCTCTTTCCATAGCTGGTGGTGCCATCGCCGGCGCACTGCCGGTCCTACTTATCGTCTGAGAATCTAAGGCTGACCTTTGTGAACCCCAAAGGGGGAGATCTATCTTGTCGCCAGGACACTTGCTGTTGCTAGAGGACTCGCGAATGAGCAAGACTACTTAGTCTTTGGGTGTTTTCTCCGATTCGGAAACCGCGCTGTCTTGTCGCTGCCTTCTTTTGCAATTTTAGAGGTGCATATATGCCGCATGCGTGACTGCAAACGGCCGCACATGCTCTCGATCGCTAGCAATTGCATTTGCATGGGACATCAGTTCTCGACGTCCCTCGTAGCAAAGATCAAAGAGGAGGTGGGAGCCTAGGGTATTGCGGGCATTAATCACCTAGCACAAAGCCGCACCCCTTTGTGACCACTGCATTTGCGCAGAGATTGATGTGCCACATGTTGGATGTTGATGCAATGGATAAAAAAAAATACGCATGCTTGAGAAAATTTCAATCGCGTTACAAATAGACAATCCCTACCCGGACAATAAGCAACTCCCATGGTAGCTCTTTTTGAGCTTGCCTCGTAGTACTACTAATAAACTGCTCGTTCTGTTGTGACTTTTTTCGTCCTAAGAAAGAAATTCCCTATTAGATCAACCGTTGCTACAATTTTCTTTCATTAAAGGATCTACAGGGAACAACCAACAATTTGGCGATGAGTTAATGTGCTCCCAAAATGCTCAATGGGTGTTCTTTTGGGGCTGCGGCTCATTAGTTTAATGAATAGTGATTACTGAAAGAAATCAAAGTTAAAAATAAGCTGAAAAGCCGAAAGAACGGACCAAATATCTCGAAAGGTAAATGCTTCGTGGATCTGGTTGCCCTCTAACCGTTCTAAATTGACCAGTGTCACTGCATATGTGATCAAAACATGCTAATATTGTTTCTACCTTCTCAAAAGCCCCCTAGATATACATACACACCTTTTCGTTCCTCTTCAAGCGTGGCCAATTCTAGAAGCAAAATGGTTGTGCATTCAAAAATATACTTGCAAAACCATGTTCCAGTTGAGACCGATGTCCGGGCTTCACTGAATTGCACCTCAGTCGAGCCCTATATGTCAGTCTCAAATTGGAACACGGTTTGTACAGCCTGTACATGAATTTGTATGTATACATAGTATTTGTTGGTGTTAATCTTGTTCTTTGTAGTTGTCTATAGTTGAGGACGTGTCATTGTTGGGTTTTAGAAACCGGATTGAAGTCCAGTACTTACTGAATATTCAGAACTTTGGTTCTGAGGTTCAGAGCAAGGTTCGGAGTTTCAGTCCGTGCGTGGTGTTGTCAGTTTGCTCCGTAGTGGAGTTGTGTTATTGTGGTCTGGTCCATGATCCTACTTGTCTGGGATATGGCCAAGTCTTTAGGAAGTAAGTGGCATAGGAACCGGGCTAGTTAGTTAGTCTGGAGAGTGCGTTTGCCTTTGTCGAATAAGCTTCAGAGTACTGTAGCCGGTCTTGGCAACATTCAGAATACTGAATAGAAGCAGAGAAAAGGTGCAGAGTTTGGCACCGCAAAACAGAGTCTCCTTATTTCATCCTCAAGCGTGTGTGTTCAACAGTGTCTAGTGTGTGATTTTGAAATCTCTGGCCATCAATTGGTATTAGAGCGGTTCTTCAATCTTGTGGAGATGTCCGACAACGGATCGAAGTCCTCTCGTCGACCTAGGATTCTGGGTGATGGAATCGGCCGTAACGGCAATGAAGCCCACAAGGAAAGCTCCGGTGGCAGCAGAAGCCAGCAGCTGGTGGTGCAGGAGGTCAAGGAGGCGGGGGTGGTAGTGCGTTATCCCATGCTCACACGCACAAACTACATTGATTGGGCTCTCCTGATGAGGGTGAACATGCAAGCACAAGGGATCTGGGAAGCTATCCAACCTAGAGTTGCCGAGTACCACATCGATAGGATGGCACTAGCTGCCATCCTTTAGGCAGTGCCATCAGAGATGTTGGCGACTCTAGCGGTGAAGGATACAGCGAAGCAGGCGTGGGAAACAGTGAAGATGATGCATGTCGGCGTTGAGCACGTCAGAGAATCAAAGCTGCAGACCCTGTGCAAGGAGTTTGAGGGGATTCGCATGAGTGAATCTGAAATAGTGGAAGACTATGCAATGTATCTGACCGGGATTGTCAACAACATTCGAATGTTTGGTGATCTGATGGAGGAAGAGAAGGTGGTCAAGAAGTTCCTATGGGTTGTTCTGTCCAGGTATTCGCAAGTAGCAATATCAATTGAGCAATTGCTTGATCTGAAGACAATTTGTGGAAGAACTCACGTAACATCCCAAAATTTTAATTTTTTATTTGATTTATTGGAGTTTATTTATATTTTATTTCAAAGCCTAGAGTATTAAAACTTAATTTATCTATTTTATAAAAGCCAAAAATAGTTTATTTTATTTTTACTGAGTTCTCCTAGATTTATAGTATTTTTGTAAATTTTTTTCTTAAATATTTTTGAGTTATTTGCTATTTTCTAAGTGTTTTTAAAGCTTCTGAGCATTTCTAAAAATTAAAAATGAATTTTAAATCTATCTCTATCCTTGGGCTAACACGTGTCAAGCCCATATCAAATCCATTCCATTGATTCAATCTCAAGCGTCCGTCTTCACTTATTCGTGCCAACAGCCGAGAACTATTCGTTTGGGCTATGTGGCAAACATGTGACCACTCGTCCGCCTTTCCTCTATTCTCTCACCGACCGGTGGGGCCCGCACCCTTCTTCTTCCCCTCATCCTCTCTACCACCACTGGCCGCCATTAACGCCATAAGCCGAGCTTTAAAAGCTTTTGTTTCTACTCGTTTACCTCGGAGCAAATGCGCAATCACTTACCCGACCACGCCGCATTCACCCTCGTCCGTTTCCCCCTCTTTAAACCCCATTTCCACCACTCTAACTCCCGGTGCCATTAATTCCGATGATCCATTACTCGTCGTGCCCCTCCCCCCAAGCCTACATAAGGTGCCCTTCAGCACCCTGAGTCTCGCACCGCAGCTCTCCTCGCCTCAACTCCCTCTCCAGTGCGCCCGAGAGCTCCCGCACAGTGGTTCCCCTCTCACCAACCATCCGAGAACTTCGACGAGCAATCCCAGAGACTGTGGACCTCTTCGCTCTTTGTCAACCATGTTCAATCCTCTGACCACAGTCACTCCTACCACGTTGAACTTCTGACTATTCTATACACTTCAACTTTCGACCATGTATAATATCCGACTGCTCCGACCACGTTTTAGACTTCGCCATCCAACCACTCTATTCCTTTCGACCATGTAGAATTACCGCCCCTTCCGATCACACATTGTGGCTCCGATCGCTTTTCCTTCACAAAAATAATTCAGAAAATCAGCCTTTTTCTTTTTCTTTAGTTTCAAATTTTTGGAAGCCCGTTTTTCCTCATTTTAACTTCGATTGGACCTGTTCAAATTTCTAAATTTATCTAAAATCCTAAACTACCCATTTCTTGAATCTTTTTGAATTGTTTGTTTATTTAAATATTGTTTAAATTTATTTACTTTAGTTCTTCGCGTATAGATTACAACGAATCTGGAGAGTTTGATTTCGACGATTCACAGCACCAAGAGTTCGAGTAAGGCAAATTACACTTTTGATCATATTACTTCTAATCATTTAAATTATTTATGTTATTTTAAATTATTATGCATGCGTACTTTTATTTAAATTTAGTTTAAATTGAATTTAAATTCTAGTTATACCTAAATCCTTTGTGTATAGGCACATTCGACCTTGAATAATCATGCCTTGTCACCCTAGATAAAAATCTAGTTATTACATTGGTATTAACTAGATATTTTATAGAATTACTTAGCCATACTTAGAATAATTTTAGGTGGGAATATTTGTTTCACATAAAATGTTGATTTCTAATATCTTTTTTTGACTTCGGTGAGTCGAGAAGGTGTATAAAATTTTGATAAAATAAAATGATAAAATTTAGACTTAGGCATTGGTATGGTGGTGGGTGCTTGTTGGTTCTCATTGATGTTCGGTGACTCAATGCAGATACCAGGCACGAGGGGTATGTGGGTAGAGCCTAAGTTAAATTAAGGACTGGTCTATGAGTTACTATTACAAAGTCACATTGTACTACTACAAGTCTGGTATGGGATAGACCTGACTAAGTAATTTGTGAAGTTCCAAACTTAGTTTCGCCATATGTTGAATGTGAGTGTGGTGTAAGCCACGAGAAGTCTCATATAGCACAAGAGGAGGCTCCAATTTATGGATTCAAGTTATGGTGAAACCTTAGTGACGATGTAACTAATTTGGCTAGAAACATTGTAATAGCCTTGTTTTGAACTCTCAGCTGTACACATAAGGCAGTGTGCTAATCGTGTGGCAAATTGAAAGGACATATCTTGTGGGTAAAATTGTACACCTCTGCAGAGTAACATGCTGAGTATGGTTTTTCACAGATTATACTTTGGTTTTATAAAATCTGGTTTTTGAAAACTTGTGAAACCTTTGGAAAGATGGTCCAAATGTGATACCTTTGGTTAGGTTAGTGTTAGGTCGATGCCTACACTAACGATATTATTTTAATTAAAATATTATTTTTTACATATTGTATTAAATGCAGCTTTTATACATACTTTATGATATTTACTTTAATATTGCTTTTCACACAAATAACCATATTATGCCTTTCATTGTAAATTCTTATGCATGCATTTACTCTGTTAAATCTCTCCTAGTATAACTTGTAGAGTACTTTACGTGCTCACCTTAATTATTGTTGTCAGAGGATGACTTCGTTGGCTATGGTGTGGATTGCGATGAATAGGCCATGTCTTATAGTCATTCGCTTGTAGGCATGCAGGATGGACTACTTCTTGCTATTTATATTTTGCGGATTTATCTTTATGTTTAGCCGTGAGCTATTTTATTGTAAACTTGGTCATAAGGTTCATACATTTATTTTATAATAAAGTGTGGTTGTTATACATGATATGTATCTCTGTTAACTCTATGTGCACTAGCTTTTTTTTTTGGATAGTGCGTTTTACATAGAGGATCTTGGAGTTATTGCTCCGAGGTTCGACAACTCACCAAGTTCCTCAAATTTGTTGAGGAACGATGGGAGTAAGATTGACGCAATGCTGGAGGTGGGCAACTGCTCCTTACTAAAGTGGCTGGCTCACTTGAAGAAAAAGGAGTAGGGCGATCGCTCCTATTGTTACAACAAGACCAGTGGCAACAGCGACGGCCGTGGTCACGATAGACATGGCGGTCGTGGGCGAGGACATGGCAGAAATATCCTTGAAGACAAAGATGGTGGCGGATATGGAGGTGGCCATGATAAAAGCAAAGTGAAATCCTTTAATTGCAGTATTTTTTGACACTACTCATCAGAGTGATGAAGGACACGTCGTGGGTGCAAGGAGCAGGTGAATTTGGCGTAGGTGTAGAATGAAGAGACAACTCTACTCATGGCCAAAAATTGTGAGATCGTCCAACTCATAGGGGATATGCCTCAAACCATATTCTTGAATGAGGAGAAGGTATTTCCAGTGGAGGCCGGTGATGAAGTCTAGTACCTTGACATAGGTGCTAGCAATCACATGATCGGATCAAAGGAGATGTTCACTTCGCTTGATGACTCAGTGAAGGGAACAATGAAATTTGGAGATGGCTCACTAGTGGAGATATGTGGAAAGGGAAATGTGTTGTTTCAGTGCCACAATGAAGAGCACAGAATCCTCACTGAGGTGTATTACATACCTCGTTTGTAGAGTAATATTGTCAGCATTAGCCAGCTGGATGAGAATGGTTGAAAGGTTATAATTAAACAATGAGTACTATGCATTTTTTATCAGAAGAGGAAGCTCCTAGCACAGGTATCGTGTTCAAGGAACAGGTTGTATACTCTAACCCTGAACCTGACCGAACTCATGTATTTGATGGCCAAGGCAGATGATGTAGCATGGCGGTGGTGTGCACGCTATGGTCACCTTAACTTTCGTGCCTTGCAAAACCTTGGACTCCATGATATGGTCGAACATATTCCTCTCATTGATCACTTCGAGTAGTTCTGTGATGGCTGCGTCATTGGGAAATAACACCATGCTCCATTCCCATGAGCCACTTCCTATTGAGTAGAACAAGGAATAAAACTAGTTCATGGAGACCTTTGTGGTCCAGTCACGCAGGCAACACCCAATGGTAATCGTTACTTCCTACTGATTGTAGATGACTATAGCAGGTTCATGTGGTTGGAGGTACTGAAAACCAAAGATGAAGCATTCTGGTTCTTCAAGAAGTCAAGGCCATCACAGAGAATGAACAAGAAATGAAGCTCAAGGTGTTCTGATCATATCACGGTGGTGAGTTCAACTCCGTTGAGATCGGCATGTACTATGACAAGATGGGGATTAAACGGTTTACTACCACACCCTACTCACCACAACAAAATGGTGTCGTCGAATGCCAAAATCAAACAGTCATTGAGATGGCTCGAAGCATGCTGAAAAGCAATGGAGTACTACTGGAATTCTAGGGCGAGGTAGTGGAGACTGCTGTTTATATACTAAACCATGCAATGACGTGGTGTCTTGAGGGGAAAATGCCATATGAGGCTTTGTACAAGAGGAAACCAAAGGTATTTCATTTTCACACCTTTGGTTGTGTTGCACATGTGAAGAAACTTGGTGCCATCTTGTCAAAATTGGGGGACAGATCAACCCCAATGGTCTTTCTTGGTTACCGGGAAAGATCCAAGGCCTATCGGGTCCATGATCCAAGGGCAAAGAAGCTGCATATTACGTGTGATGGTTGATGTCTCTTCCTCTTTATCATGCTGCGTGTTGGGTTTGGTTATTGTCTTAGACGTACTTCACCACCTTCTTTGCACTATCTATCGGCATAGTTTTAGCATAGTTTTAGCTATCAAGTGTGCTATGGGATATGAATTTATCTTTAGCTCATTTAAAATGTGGGGGTATGCAAGACTATGCTAGTGTTACCGTGAAATATGTGTTCTACTGTATGGAGAAGATATAGAAAACCAAGATGATAATTAGTAATGGTAACAGATAGTTCCTTAGTGGAGGTTGGACAAAGTTTGTCCATGATAACTATCTGTGAGTTGGTAATATCTGTCTGTTTGAGCGAAAGAAGAACGAGAGGAAGCTTTAGATACTAAACATGCACCAACCATGACTTGTAGAATAAAAGTGCGCTTGAAGTAGAAAAAATAATTTTACATGGCACACACCAAATAAATAAATAAATATATATATATATATATATGTGTGTGTGTGTGTGTATGTGTGTGTATTATACAGAATAAGTAATGAATTAATACGGACCACGAATCTAAAGTGGTACAAAGCATTTTACAAAGCATGAACCAAACATATATTAAGGAATGAATTAATACTAACCATGCACTTGACATATTACATCAAACTTGCCAAACATTTGTTTAAAACAAACCTACTTATATTAAGCTCAACATTCTACGAAGCCAAACAAATTAACATCTAGACAGTTAATAACACCATTCACCACTGATATGTTAATAACATCTAGACATCGAAACAGACTACTTGTCGAGCATTTGTTTAAAACAAAACTAACAGTCTTCTCTCGATCTCTTGATATATTGCATGACCTTAAGCAATAACAAGTAACGAACAAATAAATTGAATTAAGGGCAAAAGTCCATGTTGTATGAATATATGGAAGTAACTAACACAATTCACCATCGATATGTAAATATATTCCGTTCTTCATTTCACAATCCTAATCTAACACATCAGATTGCGGCACGTGGCTGTGTGGGGGTGGCAGGTGCGGCTGCGTGGAGGCGACGGCGATAGGGAGCCAGGGAGGAGCCACATGACAATGATGGGGAGACGGGGAGGAGCCGTGCGATGGTGACGGGGAGCCGAGAAGAGGACCTGCGCGACAGGGAACCGTATGGAGGATGCGCACGATGGGGAACTGTATGGAGGAGCCACACGATAGCGACGAGGAGTTGGGAGGAGGACCCGCACGGCAGTGAACCACAGGGAGGAGACGCTGCCATAGGGAGCAGATCAGCAATGAAGTTAGATTTTCACAGGAGTAGTGTGAGTTAGGTTTCTCTCTAAGTGTCTATATATATAGGACATTATTATCACATATGGCTTTTAAAAAAATAGTCTGTGATAAGTAGATCATCACAGACGATTTTTTTTACAAAAACCATCTGTGATGTATCACTGATGGTTTTTCACAAAAACCGTCTACGATAAATCCATACATCATTGATAGTTTTTATTACTAACAATCTGTAATGTATCACAAATGATTTTTGAAACAAATCATCTATGATAAGTAGTTCATCACAGGTAGTTCTTACCATCATTGCAATATAGACGGTTACGTTAGTAAAATCGTCTGAGATAACTACACTGTAGCTTAACTTTGATGGATTCTGTAAAATTGTCTATGATGAGACGTTCAGTATGACCTTTTCTGTAGTAGTGAGAGCGTGTTGTTGCCGACTGTCGACTTCGATGCCGCCAATCACTTCAACTTAGGAAAAAATATATTAGTTTGAAAATTTTACTAGAGGGTGATGATAGAACCTGTAACCACCAGTTACTAGATTTTTCAGATGAAAATTTTGAATTGAAATTTGATTTTTTGAATTTTTAGATAAATTTTAGATGAATCCAAAAATTTTACCTGGACCCACCGGTAAGCCCAGTAACCATTGTTTACTGGTGAAATTTCAGTAATAGATTTTTTCCCTGCTTCAACTATGGAGCGAATCTGTTGGATCCGGAGGACACCTGTTGGTGTAGCCCCAGGAGAAAACTCACACATTGCATAAATTCACAGCAGAAGAGAATAAACAGAGAAGAACACAGGAGAATTGCCCCCGGCCGTAACTTTGTAATCGAGTTTTCTAAATTTCTCTACTCACCTGCTCTTGCTATTTTTTCTCTTCTTACAAAATTGGTTACAGGTTTTCTCATTTTATAGGTAAATACTCTCTAACTAAAATACGTACTTAGATTTTAAGTTGGTCACAACTTCAATTTGTGATTTTCTGCAAGTCTGCGTGAGATGTCAGCTGTAGTCCCGGCCTGTCGCATTTATCCATTGGTATTTTGCATTTTGCAGTGGCTGGGGAAGTCGTCCAAGCTTTGCCCTTAAGAGCGCAAAGAAAAGGTTTATGTTACAAGTCAAACTGATGCGCCAATGAGGACGGCATTATTAGGAGCTTGAGATGCGTACGTGCTGTACGTTCATTCACGGTGACATACTATGCTGACATTTTCGCAACCACTTGCACTTTGAACATGGCGCCCTAGCGGTGTGACAGAGGTGTCAATGGAATTATAAGAAGCTAACAGTACATATCGATTGCGAAGACTTCAGCGGATGGATGCATGCCGAAGAATTGCTTTAAGAGGAGTGCGCCCATTAACTTTCTGTTAAAAAACAGAAAACTCGGCTATATAGTTACTATCAGGATGATTATTCCTTGTTCTTCTCCATTTATTATTCTTTTTTACTATAAATTCGTATAATGTGTGAGTTTAGGACACCAACAACACCTGCGCCAAGTGTTGGACACCAAGCCCCCGGGCTCCGTGATCTACGTCTCCTTCGGTAGCTTCGCGTCCCTCGGCATCTCCGAGACAGAGGAGCTCGTGCGCGACCTCCTCGCCGCCCGCAAGCCCTTCGTGTGGGTGGTCAGGGACACCGAGGAGGTGCAGGTGACGGCGTCGGGTGTCACTCTCGTCGTGGGCTGGAGCCCGCTGCTGGACGTACATGCTGGTGCACTGCTCCGTGGGCTACTTCATCACACACTGCGGGTGGAACCCGACGCTGGAGGCGCTCGGCTTCGACCAAAGACCGGCTCATCGAGCAAGCGTGAGGCACCGTCGTGCGCGCACACCGCGACGAGGCCGCGGGGATGTTCTAGCGCGGAGAGATCGAGCGATGTGTGCGCGCAGTTGTGGACGAGGATGGGAGCGTGGCTTCGGCGCGCGCGGCGGCGCGGCGGTGGTGGGACGATGCACGCGAGGCGGTCGCCCCTGGCGGTAGCTCCGACCGGAACCTGGATGAGTTCGTGGAGTTTGTGTGCACTAGCGGCGGCAAGAACTGGAAGGCTCTGGTTTTGGAGGGTAGTGAGGTTGCAAGGTGATGAACTTTTCAAACGAAAATGATCGCTCTGCGCAATGGTTGAAGAGGAAGTGACTCTTTTGGACAAATCCGAACCTTCATAGTTTGCCGTTCCGACTGGTATGATCGTGTTTTATGAAGATTGGACGGTCGCAAGAGTGGTTTGAACGTCTTCGCTTGATATGATTGGTTCGATTGAGTTTTATGAAGATCGGATGCTTCTAAAGTGTGATCGAAACCTTCCCGCTACTCGGAGCAGTCCGATATTGATCGGACGGTGCAGATTTGTACGTCGTTTAGACTGGTCCAAACCTTCCCGTTGATCAAAACTGTCCAATGATGGTCGGACGGTACACCTTTGGATACCATTCGGCCTGGTCCGAACGTCTTCACTTGATTGGATCCGTCCGATGATGATCGGACGATCCTGTCTTATTCCTGAACGCTTTATTTGCTCTTCGAGTATGACGGCAACAATACAAAACATTTGAGTGATAGAATAAACACAAATTTTTTGGTGGTGCTCAAATCACGATACATTTTGTTTTCTTCACTATTTATACATAACTTACAAGATTATATATTGATTATGACTCAGATACTGTGTTCGACTCTGAAACCGAACTTCTATTTCTAAATTGATTCGGACTTCAACTCTAAAACAAATTCGGTAGGATTATTTCCAACACAGGGTCCGAGATGCGAATCATGTGATGCGGTGCCATGCGGGCGTGAATTCCGAGGCCTCTGACGTGAGACCATTTGGTGCTTGCTTGGATTTATTCGATCAGGACTAATAAGAACTCAGAGTTGTTAGTTGGATAGTTTATCTAGTCAGGTTAATTTTATTGCGACTCTTGTTCTATGATTAGGGGATGTTGATTCCTGGTTTATTACTCTTTTGGCGTTTTATTTGGAGCAAAGATTATTTTAAGATACATGTGATCATGTTATGAGTTTTTTGTTATCCAATCAATGTGAATCTTGGTTTTTAGCAAAACGAAGCTTGCAGGTCCTATTCTACATTCTGATGATGCATGGAGGGTGTTCATTTACATTAAGGGCTTGATTGGAACAAGAATTTTATAGGAAACATAACAACAATCAGGTGCCCAGGGGTAAATGAGCTACCACTCATCCTTGACAAGACAATCAACCATACAAATTAAGTAAAATCGCATTTATTCCAATCATTGCAAAAAAAGAGAGAAATTACATTTAAATTCCCCGCCCAGGTACAGAACCGCGAGGCCATCTTAACTGATCCCATCTTATTACAGCTGCTAGCTTAACAATAAGCATAATTATACGTGCTATGCCGAGTACATGCATATCGAATTATTGATCATTTCATGAGAACAAATCCGCTAAGCCATGCATCATCCATGCACGTATATTACGCGGTCTTAATACCCACCGGTGAACTTGGACTTGATGAGATCGACGACCCCAGCCTCCACCCGGAGCGCCTTGGCGAGCACCCGCGTCGGGATCGGCGGGTTGGACCCAAACATCGTCAGCGGCGCGAAGACGATGCCGGGGTTCTGGCTGTTGAACGACACGAACATGGTGGCCTCCTCCTTGCCAACGTTGAATTGGAAGTGCATCAGCCCGCGCGGGATGACGAACGTCTCCCCCGCGCGGAGCACCTTGGAGTAGTACCTGTTCCCTGTGTCGAGGCTGCCGATGATGCCGACGAGGAGCTCGCCGTGCGTCACGAGACCGATCTCCGTGGCGCGCGGGTGGATGTGCGGCGGGTTGGTGCCCCCGGGCGCGAAGTCGACGCGGTTCATGGACACGCCGAGCGTGTTCACCCCGGGCCACTCCGCCACGTCGAGCTCCGTCACGTTGGAGCCGTTCGGGTTAGACGTGACGTCGCCGCCCTTGGCGATCTTGGATGAGAACAGGAACTCGTCGCCGGCCGACGACGTGGGCAGGCACGGGTGCCCGTTCACCGAGATCTGCCCGCCGTGGAGATCGGCAACGCAGAAGTCCTGAAGAGGGTCCGGGTCGGAGGCCAGGATTACGGGAGCCAAGAGCAAGGTGGCTAAGAAGGCCGTTAGGGTTTCGGAGTACTCCATTATTGCTAATTAACCAACTAGCTAGGGCTCGCTTTACTCAGCTAAACTTGTTGAGAATGGAGCAGGCAGCAGCAGTGATGGGATGGGTTGAGCCACATGGAGCCCTTTATATAGAGGTGCATGCATGCATGGAGCTATGTAGTTGTCAGTGCATGTAATTTTTGGATATATATAGTTTATTTCAAAATTATGTGCCGTCAAGATCACGTTGTCGCTTGTGCTTGAGAGAATGGGAGCTAGCTAGCAGCAAGCAGACTAGTCAGCGGTCAAGGCCATAGAGGCTACTTAGGAACGGGTAACTCTGCACAGACAACGACGTGCTAATCTCAACGGACTATTGTAGATTAATACCATGAGTTGTGTGCGAATGGTGTGTGGTGATATGTGTATGTGTGCCTCTATCTATAGTAGAAAAAAAAACTCCGAGAAGTGACGTGCGATACAATCGACAGATGGTCTAGTTGAACACCTGGCCACTTGGGCCTCCTTATTTAGTTATTTTGTCATCTAAGTAGTAATATATGACGTCACGGAAGAATATCGTTTTTGGTTACATAGAATCAAACTTTATAAACTTTGGTTATTAATATTATTTTTTAATATTTAGATTGAACACATAAAAATAATATATATCAAATTGTTTCGAAAAAACTTCGTAAAAGCATAATTTTATTAGGTTTTATAAATCCATTATAATATATATTAGTGATCAGTGTTGCGTTCTAGAGATCATATCAACATCCAAAATGATTTTCTTTTTGCAACTCTTAACTCTAAGTTATTAATTAGAAGGTCTTCTCTTCCTCTCTAACACGCATTGTTCTTGATATATTTTTCTATGTCATCTTCTTGGATTTCCTAAGGAGCACTTTGACTAAATTTTTATGACTTCGGTCGAATTTCCTCGCCGATAATTTTGTTTAAGATCCTTTCGACGGTGTCGTCTTCACTGAATGCCGCCTTCTTCCTCTTTGAATTGAGGTTTTTTGAGTTCTTACCGGCGTATGAGGTGACAACTGAACGAGAGGGACAGCTGGCCTTGCTGGCGGGACGCACGGAGGTGCGTTGGTGCGGGGGAGGGGGAGAGCAAACTACAGTTGAGGGAGGGATTCGTTGGATCGATCACCTGTCAAAAGAATTCGAACAATTTAGCAACAAACCATCAATCCTATGATAAACCCCGTTAGTACTGGAGTTTATCATGCATGTCAGAATACGGCAGTAGTGATAAAATTACGTGCATCATCTAAGTTACATCTTCTCATAACACAATGATGCACAATTCCGATTCCAAAAACAAACAAAAAAAACAGCGATAAACTATGAGTCCATGATGTGAATACGAAGCTGTTCATTTTTTTTTCTTTTCTTTTTAAGGTGTGGGAAGTTGTCCTGCAATGTGCATACCGTGGAAAAGCACAGAAAACAAAAGAGTTATTTCACGTAGAGAAAAATAGGCTGGAAAATGAAAATAAAATTAAAATAGAAAAAATACCATATTTGCAAGAAGGTATTCAACTCAGTCCTATATTTACAAGGACAATAAATTTGATCCTATTTTATCAAAGCACTCTCAACTTGATCCTATATATTCAATTTTCCCGAGGCCAAGGGATGGTGGCGGGCTGAAGGGAAAATGGTATGAGTACGTAGGGGGTTGAAGGGAAAATGGCCAGGGAGCTCGCGTCCGCCTGAATCGTACTCGTCCGTGATCTAACGATTGGCAGCGATTTGAGTGCATGAATGCGCACCAGACGCATGAGTGCACTATAGTTTTTGCCATATATATATATATATATATATATATATATATATATATATATATATATATATATATATATATATAAATCTCTTTTCTACACCCGGGTGTAATTACACTCTATATGTTTCTCACAACGTAGAGAGTATCTCGCGTAACGGAGAGTATGTACGTATAGTATACGAGTATTTAAGATCATCTAGGTGGTATGAACAATTTTTCAGAGGTAGTATGTATATTTGTTTTGACATACTCCTTTTTACGTGCGTATATGAAGGTATTTACAAAATACGCTAAAAATTATGGACTTCCTTGCAATTTTTTCATGTGGTTCACATTAAAGTATCTTATAATTAGTATATGAGTATATCCAAAGTGATAAAGGAGTATTTCAAGTTCGTTTAGGTGGTATATTAGAGGTGGGTGTAATTACACCCGGGTGTAGAAAGTATTTTTCCTATATATATATATACTAGTCATATGCCCGTGCGTTGCAACGGAATTCATTGAATGTATAAAGAATAATGATATTAAAGAGAGTTACTCTAATCAATTAGGAAGTGGAGAGTGGTGAGAAGTTAAAAGAATAGGACGGTTGGAGGAGAACGGATGACCACTAACTCATTCTTTTATAGAAGTAATGATATTAATAGATAAATAGAATTAAAAGGAGTTGATCAAACCAAAATTGATATCATTGATTTCAACTACATGAGTTCTAAAGGTTGTAATGGAGATGTTAGAACCATATTATTTGAAAGTGCCAATTCGATTCTCTTTCCACCACACATGACATCTTAAATACCATACCCTATAATTTTATAATCTTACACCATGCATTGGAGGAGCCCAAAAGCAATTCATACAATTCTCTTGATCTAAATTCAAATAAGAAAATTTCGAAAACAACTGAAATAAAAAAGGATAAGTAATAAAAATAAGAATACAAAATAACATCAGAAGCAAACCAAAATAGCCGTAAGATAGTAACAAATTGCAAGATCAACATCGCCCTTCTCCTGCATGGAAAAATAGAATGCATCAATCACACAATTTGACAATATGGTTTTCAAGAAAAAATATTTACTCATTTGGCAATAGATTGTTGTTCCCCAATTTTTGCCACTACACCAGAACCTGAAGATGAATAGGCCGTCTCCATTCACAAATCTAAATGGCCAAACAACCTTAATAGCTTAATAACCTATACGCCTTTATCAAATTCTGATGACAGTTTCTCTTGTATGATTTAGGCAAATAACCAATACAGATCGAAACTCACCACCATATTACTAACTCAACTGCTCACCATCTCTGGAACCGAAAGATATGACATCATTTTCCATCATAGTTATGATGATGAGGCATAACCAACATCAAGATTGAGATTGACTGAAACAAAAGAGGTGTACCATTTCTAATCTAGAATAAACCACCAGAAACTGAGATATCCTCTTCTAGAACCTTTATTTAATCTAACAATTTCTTGAGTCTGCATGGAAGAAAATTTTGAGGATCTTGGGCAGTACGACATCTATAAAGTGCTCACAAGTCACAAAGAATGTGCTCAGAAAAACAAAATGAGGTTTTGGCCTGACCTTATTTTCCAGCAGCTTTTTCCAATTGAAGTTAATATCCCCGTTAATCTCCCACCCGAAATTCTTTGAATCCTGCATTTGTAATAAAACTGTGGTTAAAATACAACAAACCAGCATATTCCTTAAAAGGATGGCTTTTATGAAGGCACAGACAAGCTTTGAAATGAATAGGTTATCTGAATTCAAGTACATAAATAAACTGATGGATTATGGATCAAAAGTTGTATAGCAGAATTCTGATGAATTGAGGAAGGAACGCTATCTAGCGAGTCAAATTTCATTCACAGAGCGTAAACAATGATGTTTCCAACCCATTTTTCGGTATCGGCAACAGTTGGGTTGCATAGGGCAGGAAGACCACTTGCCTCAAATTCTCCCCGGAAAGATGCACCATACACAAGTATCTTTTTAGGGACGCAACCACGAATGACACACCTAGTACAACAATGAGCTCATAGATTTAGAATGTAACAACATCCCCAAGCATGAATAGCTACACGTTCAAGTATTCAACACCAGAAAAGCACAAAATTAACGGGAGATTCTTACGTCCCGCCGTGCCCTCCTTGCCAATCCGAGCTAATGGGGTGGAACGGGAGCTCGCAAATCGCAACCTGCACCACATCTCACAACCAATCAAATTGCACGCAAACAAACCCAATATACTCATACAGCAAACACGATTGCTTACATACGCGTGGTAGGACCAAAAAAGAAAAAAGAAAGAGGAAAAAGCAACCTTAGCTCCGAAAGATGCGGAGGTGCGAGAGCCGCGAACGCCGCCGCTCCCCGCGCCGATCACGAAGAGATCATAGTCGTAGAACTTTCGATCCAAAGTTGCAAATCAACACCACCGCAATAATATCATCACCACCAGGTCGCCGCCGCGCGCGCGAAGGCTCCGGCGCAGGTCGGCGACGGAGTCCAGCAAGAAGTCGGCGCGGTAAGGCCCGGTGCGGTCGAAGCCGGAGGGGGACTTGCCGAAGTCGCGGGGGTCGAAGACGAAGACGGGGAGGAGGCGGTGCGGCGGAGCGGGGGGGGGGAGGAGGCGGAGGCGGCGGCGGAGCGGGGTGGGGAGGAGGAGGAGGCGGCGGAGCGGGTGGGGAGGAGGCGGGCGGCGCGGGGTAGGGAGGAGGAGGAGGCGGCGGCGACGCGGGGTGGGGAGGTCGCGCTACGGAGGGAGAGGGCGCGGCGCGGGGGGGGAGGAGCCGCGGTGCGGGAGAGGCGGATCTGGAGGCGAGGGAGAGCGAGGGGAGGCGGGGAGAGCGAGGGGAGGCGGGGAGCGAGGGGAGGCGGCGGCGGGGGGGTGGCGGCGAGGGGGAGAGGAGGACGGGGAGCCGGGGCGGCAGGGGAGCGCCGGGCGGCCGTGCGGAGGCGAGAGAGGGAGGACGGGGAGCGAGGGGCGCGCGCCGGCGGAGGGTGCGGCCGTGTGGAGGCGAGGGAGAGGGAGGACGGGGAGCGAGGGGAGGCGGCGGGGGGGGGGCGTGTGGGAGAGCGAGGAGGCGGGGAGAGCGAGGGGAGCGGATCGGCGGCGGGGAGAGCGGATCGGGCAGCAGGGGAGAGCAAGGAGCGGATCGGGGCGGCGGGGGGAGAGCGGATCGGGGCAGCAGGGGGAGAGCGAGGGGAGCGGATCGGGGCGGCGGGTGCGGAGGGGGAGGAGGGGGCGGTGGGGGGAGAACGGTTCAGATTCTATCTCATAATCAGATCGAATGGCTAAAGAAAAATGAGGGAGGACTCATCAACCACCAACTTCTTCTTTTAAAGTAGTAAAGATATATATATATATATATATATATATATATATATATATATATATGAAGCCTCTTTTCTACACCTGGGTGTAATTACACCATATGTCGTATCTCATACCGTAGGGAATATCTCGTGTAACGGAGGGTATGTAAGTGCAATATACGAATATTTAAGACCATCTAGGTGGTATGAACAATTTTTTGAGGTAGTATGTAGATTTTTTTTGACATACTCCTTTTTATGTGCATATATAAGGGTATTTATAAAATACGCTAAAAACTATGAACTTAATTGCAATTTTTTCGTGTGATTCACATTGAAGTATCTTATAATTAGTACATGAGTATATCCAAGGTGATAAAGGAGTATTTCAAGTTCGTTTAGGTGGTATATTAGAGGTGGGTGTAATTACACCCGGGTGTAGAAAGTATTTTTCTATATATATATATATATATATATATATATATATATATATATATATATATATATATATATATATAGGAAAAATATCTTTACACTCCAATATAATTACACTTACCTCTAATATACCACCTAAATAAATTTAAAATACTCATTTATCATCTTGGATATACTCGTGTACTAATTATAAGATACTCCAATGTGAACCACATAAAAAAATGCATGAGAGTTCATAGTTTTTAACGTATTTTGTAAATACATTTATATACGCACATAAAAAGAAATATGTCAAAAATATATATATATACCACATCTGAAAAATTATTCATACTAACTAGATGACCTTAAATACTCGTATACTACACATACAAACACTCCATTACGCGAGATACTCCCTATACTGTGATATACAACGTAGGGTGTAATTATACCCGGGTATAGAAAAAAGGCTTCACACACACACACACACACACACACACACACACACACATATATATATATATATATATATGTATGTACACACACTCTCCTTTTTACGTCCGTATATGAACATATTTGTAAAATACGATAAAAACTATAGACTTCCTTGCATTTTTTTCGTGTGGTTCATATTAGAGTATATTATAATTAGTATATAAGTATATCCAAGATGGTAAAGAAGTATGTCATGTTTGTGTAGATGGTATATCAAAGGTGGAAGTAACTACACTTGGTAATAGAAGGTATTTTTAGATCATGGTGCGTCCAATATATATATATATAAAACCTCTTTTCTACACCCGGGTGTAATTATACCCTATATCATATCTCATAATGTTGGGAGCATCTTGTACAACGAAAGGTATGTACATGTAGTATATGAGTATTTAAGATCATTTAGGTGGTATGAATAATTTTTCAAATGTGGTATGCATATTTTTTTGACACTCCTTTTTATATACGTATATAAAGGTATTTACAAAATACGCTAAAAACTATGAACTCCCTTACAATTTTTTTCATGTGGTTCACATTGGAGTATCTTGTAATTAGTATACGAGTATATCCAAGGTGATAAAAGAGTATTTCAAGTTCGTTTAGGTAGTATATTAGAAGTTGGTGTAATTACACCTAGGAGTAAAAGATATATATATATATATATATATATATATATATATATATATATATATATATATATATATATATATATATATTAAGATCATTTAGGTGGTATGAATAATTTTTCAAATGTGGTATGCATATTTTTTGACACTCCTTTTATATACGTATATAAAGGTATTTACAAAATACGCTAAAAACTATGAACTCCTTACAATTTTTTTATGTGGTTCACATTGGAGTATCTTGTAATTAGTATACGAGTATATCCAAGGTGATAAAAGAGTATTTCAAGTTCGTTTAGGTAGTATATTAGAGGTTGGTGTAATTACACCTAGAGTAAAATATATATATATATATATATATATATATATATATATATATATATATATATATATATATATAACCCAGAGATACTACGATCTGCCATAAATAATCCTCAACAATTTATCATCCACCTGCCCGTGATGCAAGACAGCAAAAGCTTCTTGCCTCGCAGTAGTGTTATTATCAAGCTGATCTACGGGAAACCAGTTCAATTGCTACAGTCCAACATGGGGATTGATAACATGCTCAGCATGGAGTAACCATACAAAATTGCTACAAGTAACCGTCCTGCAATATGAGATATTTCTGAAATGCTGCCAGCAGATATATGCCGTCACTGACCCCTGCACAAAGCAAATACTTTTTTCAATGAACAAGTAGAGAGCACTGTGATTCATACAACAAGACTTACGCAGCAAAAACTGCTCATTTCTACCTGAAAGCTATCAGGAAGCATACGCCACAATGTTTTGCTAAGCAAACAAAAATATAAACAAATTTATACAACATCAACATACAAGATGATTGGTGTTGTATTCGTGTATTATCAACAACGAGATGATTGATGTAGTATTTGTATATTAACAAGGAGTTGACAGATGAATTGTTTGCATGCCCAAGAACAGTTTGCCAGGCGAGTGATATGCACTACAATGGCTGTCATCAACTTTTCTACGATAATAATGCATCAAATATCAGTAACCACAATTATGATCACAACCCAGATGCCAATGTTATAGAAATATGCAATTATTCAACACTGTAAGCAAACATATAATTTAATTATCCCACGCACTGAGGGTCCAGTGTAAGTTATTATCCATTTTTCATCCGTACTGTAACAATATAAAACAAAAGATAGACCTCTCTGGGATGCCATTCTAAATTTCCACATTGCCATTTTCATCATTTCTTGGATTTCTCAGATGTTGGCAGAACAAACTTTTTATACTGGTCAATTCAATAGGAGCAGTTGTAGTACTTTGGATTTCTCAGCTGTGTGAATAAATACATTTATATTGGCCAGTTCAACAAGAACAGTTGTAGTAGTTTGGACTAAATAGGCCTATTGACGGTTAAATTTAGAGGCATTGATGTCTGTGCACGCTTGAAAACTAATCACAATATAACATTTCAACGCCATCATCAAATCACCATTACCAATCCATAATCACAAATTTACAATGAAAAAAGTGACATTGCTCAAATTAATAATATCCCATGCTAACATGGTTCAGATATACAGAGCAATGTTCTAAAAATCAGTTGACTGGTCGTTCATTTACCCACCTAGTAGTGATTGTATGGCCAGACTGGCCCAATTACGCAGCCTAACCAACATTTATACGTCAACAGGCCATGGCACCTGTTCCTTGTATCAGTATAGTAGACCTGTTTTTAGAAGACTGATCCACGGAGAGGATCCACATAATTTATAAAAGTACAATCTAATGAATCACTGTAACATAAATCCACAACAAAGGTCAGTAGGCCTTTGATATTGCAGTGTTATCATTTTTTTGGGAGAAAAATCGCATCTCTGCAACTGTACTGTCATATTGATTTCCTGTATTACTATTGGTGCAACCTAGATCTGAACCTTTACTGTTTGAGATTCTCCACTAATTTGGTTCATTCTGTAACTTTCACAAAGATATTTTTAACTAGCTACACCTTATTATCCTCTAAATGAACTGCTACCCCAAGGCGATCCTAGGAGTAGTGGTTCATAATTTCATATTGTACCACTCAAGTACTCAACTGCTTGATTTGGAAACAACATTGTTGCATCAGGAAAATGTAGTGCAAGATCAGGCAGTTGATGGCGGGAATTGGTTCCGAGAAGTATTTTCTGACACTGTGATCAACTTACATCAACCCCATTGGTGACAATATTGGTCAGGGTTAGATTTTTAGATGATTTGTATCAGGATGTTACATATTTTTGTTTGGCATGTACTTCTTGAAATGACAGTAAGTTGGTAAATGAGTAGTGGTAGTCTGGCAGAATTTATACTGCATATCTTGTGTGCAACTTGCAAGATGTTACATGCTGTGTACAAGAAAGTTCAGTACATTCATGTCATCAGAACATGTAACATTTGATACTTCATATAAGTGTACATGACCGTTGATATGGTCCATTAGCATATGTAACATGTACATTTCACCTCACCAGTGTTAGAAAAAATAGTCCCACTTGGATTGTGGAAAAGAAAAAAACACAACTTATAAGTGTAAGAGAGTCTCCACCCATTAGGCTAATTTTTTGGGGGGAGGAGGCCCAATACCACTGATAAGGTTGTTACTTGGAGGGCTTGCTTGCGGGCAGCCCGTGGGCTTAGTGCACAGGAAGCGCAGCCCATTTAAAACCTAGGGACCGGGGAGTGAACCCGGTGGAACCTAGCGTGGGTCCGGATACGTGAGATCTAGGGTGAGTCTGGATGTAACAATTGGTATCAGAACCCAGGCACCTAACATCTCCCAGGAGTGTGGTGTGCACAATCTATGTGAGAGGGGAGATTGTTAGGAAAAATAGTCTCATATAGATTGTAGGAGAGGAAAAAGCACAACTTATAAGTATGAGGGAGTCTCCACCCATTAGGCTAGTCTTTTAGGGGGAGGAGACCCAATACCACTATTAGGAATAATCCTACATTGGCTGTGAGAGAGGAGAAAGCACAACTTATAAGTGAGGGAACCTTCACCCATTGGACTAGTCTTTTGGGGGGAGAAAGCCCAATACGTATGTTGCTCTGTTGCTCCGTGGGCTTAATTGTGTTCATCCCATTTGGACCTGTGGCCCGGGGAGTAAATCCGGTTGGACCTAGGCATACGGCCGGGTCTAGATATAACAAGTAGTATCAGAGCCTAGACGCCTAACATCTCCTTGGACCTCATGGTTGCAGAAGTGTCCAACCAATGTGTGAGAGGAAGATTGTTAGAAATAATACCACATTGGTTATGAGAGAGGAGAAAGCACAACTTATAAGTGTGAGGAAACCCCCACCCATTAGACTAGTCTTTTAGAGGGAACTTATAAGTGTGAGGAAACCCCCACCCATTAGACTAGTCTTTTAGAGGGAGAAAGCCCAATATCACTTATAAGTATGTTGCTCCATTGCTTCCTAAGTTTAGTTGTGTTCAGTCCATTTAGACCTGTGGTCCAGGGAGTAAACTCGGTTGGACCTAGACATGCGGCCAGAGTCTTTGAGCCTAGACGTCTAACATCTCCTTGGACCTCATGGTTGCAGAAGTGTCTAACCAATGCGTGAGGGAGAGATTGTTAGGAATAATCCCACATTGGTTGTGAGAGGAGAAAGTATAACTTATAAGTGTGAGGGAACCCTCATCCATTGGACTAGTGTTTTGGGGGGGGGGGGAGAAGGCCCAATACTACTTATAAGTATGTTGCACTGTTGCTCCGTGGGTTTAGTTGTGTTCAGCCCGTTTGAACCTGTGGCCTAGGAAGTAAACCCGGTTAGACCTAAGCATGCGGCCGGGTCTAGATGTAACAACCACTTATAAAGTTGTTGCTTGGGGGGCATGCTTATGGGCAGCCCATAGGCTTAGTGCGCAGGGAGCGCAGCCCATTTAAGACCTGGGAACCGGGGAGTGAACCCGGTGGGATCTAAGGTGGGTCCAGATACGTGGGATCTAGAATGGGTCCGGATGTAACAACCAGACACATTATGTAGAGTTAATCTAACTTTTAGTGAAATATCACAGGTTATGTCATAGCTGATGCAAAACAAACACAAAAAGGAACTTCCCATGCAATAGCTATGTTAACTAACACAACATCTATGGATTTACTTTTCAATAAAGTAATACAGAACTTATGAATTAACCCAATAGTGGAAAGAAGTTAAAACAAACTTTTTCTTGAGTACAGTAACGGAAATGCTTATTCCATTACTGAATCATAAGTTAACAGCTCATGGGTTTGCCATTTTCTCCACTCCTGATATGCATCAAATTTGATGAACATCCGTGATTGGACTACCAATTTGACTTCTGCAGATTTATAATCTTAGGGCTGCCCAAGTGCAGTCACCCTACTATTTAGTAAAATCTGCTGCATGTTCAACGGCTTATAGCTTCTACAGTACTAAGCGCCTGATTGTTGCCCACGACAAGCCAAAGGGGAGCACATTCCATCTTCCGTTGAGGTTCTCACGATCCCGTAATCACTCATTTGCAACATTCACCTAAGTTCACTCAGACTTATAACTAAAACTGCGCCAGACATTTCGCCGAGCACTTGGCGAGCACCAAGAAAAGCCTCCTTGGTTCCTCCCAGGGGCGGACCCACAGGGTATGCCGGGTGGGCCACGGCATACCCTGGGGCCCAGTCGAAACGGTTCGCCTGCTGCCGCCTCGATCCTCGAATCCCTCGTTCATCTGCCGCCTCCTAGTCTCCTTCCACCGCCGCGCCTCCCATCTCCAGTATCTCCCACCGCACGCTTTCCCCACGAAGCCACGACCATCTCCCCTACCGGCGCGTCTCAACCTCCACCGAAGCCGCCGCCATCATCCCCTCTCGCCCGAGAGCTCTCCCCTCCCACCATCTGCAGTCTTACCTGCACCTCCCGCCGGCCGCCCTACCGGAGATCCGGGGCTGTCTTGGTAATCCTCCCTAGTTCTTGCCCAGTCCAATCCCCCCTGATCCCATATGGTTCCAATTCTTGACTCCTCGCTCGCACACTTTTTGTGGCTGCAGTTGTGCGAGCAGGCTCTCCGGGGAGTTCCGATTTAGGGTCGCTGGATTGATTGGTGTGGGACGCGGTGATGAATTCGAGGCCGGTGGTGCTGGTCTTCCTGCTACTCATGCTCGTCATCACGTCGCAGTTCGAGTGGAAGTAGCAGATCGGGGACGCTACCGCCGCAGACCCCGCCGCCATGCGCTGGCGGCAGTAGGTGCTCGCCAAGGAGGAGGCCGTCAAGGAGAAGGTAAGCCCACCGGGGAAAAAAATTCTTGTTCGATTAGCTGTATTTCCTTTTAGTTGTTCTGTGGACACCACCAAGATTACCAGCAAGTTTAGTGCATTCTTTGGCTAGAAGCAACCGAAAACATCTGTTATGTTTGTTCTCTTTTTCTCCTCTTAAAGAAGTCAATTGGCTTATATGGTACGATCTAAATTAAAGTTAGATAGAGATTGAAGTCGAAGTCGCCATTAGAAACTAGCCGAAGTGTGCTGGCTCTGAGTTGATTTCTGAATTGTTGAGAGGAATATTTGATGAACTCATAGATAGAGATAGTTTGGAGCAACAGGTCGAATTCTGATTTTTAGTAAGCTAGATAAAGCAGTAATAGTACAAGTGTTTGCAAACCTGTTCCTGGAATGGTTTGCAAACACAGTTTTCTAGTCGGTTATGGTGGCCCCCAGCGAAATTCTGGGCATTCTTCTTTGACCACTTTAAGAAAGATAGATCTTTTTTGCGGCAAGACAGATTGATCTTAAGAAGATCAACTAATTATTCCATACATGGAATTGATAAGTGTGTAGTGACAGTAACTAGTAACTAGATAAGTACTGAGTTTCTGGCCTGTTTTCATGGGAAACCAACTGGTGAAGAACAAACTGATAGGGCACAGGAACTTTTTCATGAATAAGAAAGTTCTGTTCTGTTCAAAGCATGACAAGACCCTGCATTTCCGATTTTGAGATCAGGCTCCTGATATATTCCAACTTAATTTTTGAATTTAAGACTTATCATATTATTTAGTGTCTGTATACTGAATTACGGTGCAAATTTTACAATTATTTACCAAATTGGCAAATGGTTTTACCGAATTGCATATAAAAATTTTAGTGCGGCATACCCTTTGATAAAATCCTAAGTCCGCCACTGATTCCTCCTCAGAACCCACTAAAAAGATCGATCAAACAAAGCAATCCGCGAGAGCTCGCAACCACTAGGGTACAGGAATGGAGTAATAGCAGGTGGAAATAGTGGAAGGGGAGGCGGCGCCGACCTGATCTTCTTGATGAGGATCTCGCGGAGCTTCTTGCCGAGCTCCTGGGAGCGGACGCGCTGCAGAAGGGCCTTGCGGGCAAGCACGCGCTTCTCCGAGTTCTTGACGTGGTGGTCGGTCTGGCGCCGAATCAGCCGCTCCATGCCGCTCGACCGCATCTTGCGCTCCATCACCACAAGCGCGCGCTCCAGGTTGCCGTCCCTCACCTGCACCATGATCCCCCGCGCCGGCTGCACCTGCCTGTGGTAGCCCCCCGACGCCGACGCCGCAGCCGCCGCCGGCCAGAGCCCCCGCGCCGCCCGTGCCAGTGCCTGCATCGCTCGTTTCCCTCGCGCCGCCGCAGCCGATTGAACTCTGCCTAGTTGTGTCGTGTTGCAGACTTCCCTTCCCTTCCCTTCTCCTTATCGGTGCGTCGAGATTCGGGACGGCTCGCTCCAGATATTTTGCGACCGTCCGTTTCTTCGCTCCGATTTTTTCCAGTTAGACCCTTGCACTCTTCTGAATTTAAGTTAGCTCTATAACGCGAGTCACTCCCTCTCCCCGCCCCGACGGGAACAAGAACCCTCGCCGCCATCTGCCCCATCCACGGTACGTCTCTCACTCTCTCTCTCTCTCTCTCGATTAGGAGCTACTATTGCGTCGCAGATCCAATTCCATGATCGCTAGCATGAATCAGCGATCCCTTTCATGGATCGCAAAGATGCTACTGGTTCTTATGTTTTCTTGTGGAGAAACAGTTCTTGCTTATGTTATTGCGATGGTCTTGTCAGGAGTTTTGGCTTCTAGCTCAGTCTGGAATCGCTTCCGCCCTTGAACATTTCATTCACAAGGGCAGCGCAGTATGTGTTAGCTTCAATTTAGGGCTTTTTCATATCGAATATGTTGTCAGAGATTTGGATATCCCCTCTTAAACCTCAAGTGTGTATAGTGTAGCTCATCAAACTTTGTAGGAGTGAATTGCTCATATGTGCTGTTCACTATTGTGCATATGAAAGTATTTCCTTCCCCCATTTTCTTTGTTTGAACTGAATAAATAGAAGGTATTGACAAGCAAATAGTGAGATTATTCAACTTTTACAAGTAAATAAGGAATGCCTTTACCTCATGGTGTGCACAATGCGCTAGACCGTTCTTTGAAGAAGTGATTTGCAATTAATTGCCCATGCCCAACTGTATATGCTATGGAAGAAAAGAAAGGTAGCATTCAAAAGACAAGATGCCTACCCGATACAATCTTCCTAGAGTAATATTGTCACTTCTTGCTTGTGGTATGGTTAGCAAGTTCTGCAAGTCTCAAATGAGAGGACAGCCATATCAGTGTTTGCAACCACATAGAGTGGATTCGGTGCTGCTTCCAACAATGTCTTCTCGTCGAGAACACTTCTTGCTTATTTTTCTTCTGGAGAACAGTTCTTGCTTATTTATTCCAGTTCAGTCTGGAATCACTTCGATCTTTTAACGTTGCATTCACAATGGCAGTGCAATGTGTCTTACCTTCGATTGAGGGCTTTTTATATTGAATTATTGGCAGAAGTTTAGATCTTCCCTAATGGCAGTTCGAACATATAGTATATATCAATCCTTGTAGAAGTGAAATGCTTGTTGATTCAAACAATTTCCAATACTTTGGCCACACACAACTGTTTATGCTATGGAAGAAAAGAAAGGTTGCATTCAAAAGGCAAGATGCCTACCTGATACAGTCTTCCTAAAGTAAATTTGTCATTTCCTGCTTGTGGTATTGTTAGGAAGTTCTGCAAGTCTCAACTGACAAGACAACCGCATAGAATTGATTTGGTGTTCCTTCCAGAGATGTTTGTTCAGTCCAATCCCTTTATGTCCATATCTAGTAGCATTTATTCACCTGTGCTATTAGTTCCTCAGAGTTTTACTCTTGGAGTATGTGAAATTGTTTAAATAATTTGCACTTTTTGCAGTAAGGCCTGACTAACAGCTGTAGGAATATAAGGCTAAATGTGGGAACAACTATGTTGTTGCGGACTCCTGAACACTGTAAACCAAGATTAGGTGTCCATTCTATATCACATTATCAATGTGTGTCTGTATTATGTAATATCGTACATACTAAAAAGTTATGATGCATGGACACGGATACGTCGACACGACACAACACCGACACGGGCATTCACCATTTTTCAAAAAAAAATACTGATACGACGATACGACTATATATTTAAATAATAAGAATAAATTACATATATGTATTATTTTTTTATGTTTCTTCATTCTTATCAAACTGTCAAACTGAAATAATATAAAGTGTAAAGTAAACTCGGAATATGTACGTCTGAAAGATGATCGACCCTTGGCTATTCCTTCTTCTTGCAGATTGGTGTCATTACTACTGCTCTATCAGGAATCCAACAGCGCTCTGAACATTACAACTCCAAATTATGCATCTGGTGTACGTGTAGCAAATATAGATAATTAAACATTAAGAAATACTCTTTCAAAGTCATGAGGGGGTGATCGGAATAGCGATGGCTTTTAGCTTTTGGCTGAAAAAACACTGTAGCTGGCTGAAAAAACACTGTAGCTGAGTTAGTGGGTAGTGTAGTGAATAGTGAAAAAAAAAGCTAAAACTAGAAGCTGAAGCCGAAAAAAGCCAAACCGATCACCCCAAATAGAAAGCAACAGCAGACTTTCCACTAACCTCCATCCTCCATTCTCCAACAAGGCAACAACTTTTGTTCACTACGAGAGTGCACATTATGAGCAACTCGCTCTTTCTCCCTTTTCAAATACTCCTCAGCCTAATGAAACAAACATCCATTAGAAAGATAATGTTATGCTTAACTATAGCTAGAAGTGTTCATTAAAAGTTCTCAAATGTACCTTTAATATGTAATCTGGACAAGAGTCCTCCAGAATCTAGGTATGGGCCTTGATAGAGTAGTAGTCTGCATTCTGCAGTATCCTTGAGCGAGAAATCTTCAAAATCATTTTCATAGCACTCCATAATATCCAAGCCAATTTCAACAAATATATCCAGAACATTTTTCAACAGGGCCCTATCAATTTGTACCCTCGCATTCTTGATCTATCTGATGAAGAAAGCACTTCTATTGCCAACTATAGACAACCAAATAAGCTAACATGAAAAAATACAATGACTCACCAAGGATATGATCAAACTTTTTTACTTGTCCTTGCTTTGATCTCTTGATATACCTGTTACCACAATTGAACATGATTAAAAATTTAAAATCTAGATATCCAGTGCACCACAACAGCAAAATGCCCTCACCTAAGACAGAAGTGTTAGTGATATGCCCTAGAGGCAACATGGAGATGTTGTATATATCACATACTATGTTTATGATACATTACTTTGTTCCTTGGAATAGACATCATCATTATTGATCAATGAGTATGTGACTTATTCATGAGACTCTTAAATACTAAAATGTTGCTATTTCTAAATGATCCCTGATCGTATATCATATGAGGAACAAATATGATTCAAAGACAAAGATCAGCATATGTATTGATTGATGATCATGTCTCATGGATCATGGTATGGTGATACCAAATCAATAATATGGACATGTGTTAGTGAACATATGTTGGATAGACCTGCCATGAGATACTGCAGAGATTCCATGTGTCATCAGTTGGTCTCGAGTAGTGTTTATGTAGAATCCTTAGACTTGAGATCATCATGGTTCCCAACATGAGTAGTAGCTTATTTTGGGACTACTAAACACTACTCCGTAACTAGGTAGTCATAAAAGTAGTCTTCGGATTTGCCATGAAACATATAGTGGGATGTGAATGATCAAGATAGAATTTGCCCCTCCTTATGGGAGAGATATCTCTGGGCCTCGATGTAATGGATTATGAAAGTGCATGGCCATGCCAAGGTGATTGAGGAGTCAATCACAAGTTTATAATCCATCACGGAATCGAGAGAGTGATTGAGCTATTAAGAGGATGACACAGGTCTCGCCTTGAGTTCAATCTATATCGTGAGGCAAAGGGATTCGTACATGAGAGAACATTACGAGTTCAGTGATATGATCTTTACATATACTTTGGAGTTAATATGTCTTACTAGAGGCCGCTATTAACGGGGTGACCTGAAGGCGTTTCGGGTCACGACCAAGTATACGTGAACATACGTGGTCGCACGCTTAACGGGTTGGAACACCGATTCGAATATGATTCGGATATGGGCTCAATTCGGATAAAGATCCGAATAGACTCCTAATGGGCCTTGGTCCGCAAGGCCCACGTGAGGAGGTCTATATATATGGAGGCGAGGGGCCGAGGTTTTTCGTCCCATGTTAACATCTAGCAAAACCCTAGTCGCCACCTCCCGAGCCAAACCCTAGCGCTCACGAGTGCTAGTACACTCGCGATCGGCGTTCGACCCGGGACGTGTGGATACCGGTGGAGGCGCCGCTCGTTGCGATCTTGATCGGCGTGCGTGGAGGAGACGATCTGTTCGGACGATCGGCTACTTCCACTACTACCTCGACGCGCGTGATTGGATCGGTTTCCAATTCTTCTTCCGCTGCGCTGCGCGTCTAAGTGGTAACGATCCATGATCCTTCCTTAGCATGATGTTCTTGGGTGCGCGGTAGAAAAATTTTGTTTTCTGCTTCCGTAGCCTACGCGTATTCCTTCAAGAAGCAGGGCTGGGAATCCTGGGATGCTACTTACCAATCTAAGGCTTCACAGAGATGGCGATCACATCACTGTCATCCACTACCTACCACAAGAAAAACATCATATAGGATTTATAGTGTGATGAATAAGACTCGAGCCAAGGGAGAAGAAAATGAGAGACCTGAGTGTTGGGAGTCGAAGATGTGAGCGCTGAGAGAGGCAAAGGACGCACCGCACTCAGGGTGGCGGTGGGGCACGGTGTGGACGGCTGAGGCTGGGAGGACGCCCGACGCCGCCACACCGCAAGCGGTGCTCTCAGCTAGGTTTCCTACGCCGATGAACCCCAACTGAAACACATCGCCCATCGCCGCCGCAGGGGCTGGCATGGGTTGAGGCAATGCCGCCATTGCGAGGAAGCTGAGGAGTTGGAGAATGGCACAGCTGGCCGTGAAGAGGAGAAGAATTGCAAGGGGATGGGGCAGTGGCCAAGGAGGAAATAGCGGCTGGCAAACTAGTGTTAGGAGGGAGGTAGAACTTAGGGTTAGGGCCCGCGGTAGCATACCTTAATGGGAGGCGAGAAGGGAAGGTGGGAGGCCGAGACGAGCGGCGGCTCGCCAGCTCCGACAGAGGTGGGACGTTGAGGCGGGCAGCGGCTCGCTAGCTCCTATGGAGGTGGGAGGGGAGGAAGCAGCGGGGGTGTGGAGGGGGCGGGAGGGACGGTGGTTCGGGTGTGGAGTTAGGGTTAAGCTCCACAGGGTGGGCTGGGCCATGTCGGACTCACGGTCACGCCGTGTCTGACACGTGTTTATAATTTTGAAACTTAAAATTTGTTTTTAAATTAGCTAACATGCCGTTGACACATGTCCGTGATGTGTTCGTGTCGGACACGGATACGGCACAAAACACACTGTCCGTGCTTTAGAGCTAAAAAGTAGCTTCAACACTGCATACTAAAATCTCTTGAGTTTCAGTAGTAACGTTTTGGATTAAGTGCTTCCTACTGGATCGGTTCTTGAGTAATAAACTAATCATGATAACTTGTGGACTGCTGAAGTTTCCTGCAATAATTGTGAACTATGATGTAAACTATCTCATGCTTTCCCTGGATTCAAGTGACAAAAACCATCAAACGTGGGTGTCCTTTTTATGCTATATGATACGTGTGTATGCAACCCTGGATTTAGAATCTGAAACATATAATTTTTGGTTGTGTCCTCATTTATCCGTGTCCATTCTTGCTGTTTTCATGCTTTTGGCTAATTCTCTTTTCATATTTCTTGGCTTTTGCAGAGCAGCTTAACTAGCCGATATGGTTATCCCTCCACCAGCTAGGGCACCTTCAATCAGCAGGTTCATAAAGCCCTATGTTCTGTAGATGTATTTCACAAACAACTACGTGAACGCTCAGGTCATTAACACCCCATCGGCCACGGTCGCATGCTCGGCGAGTTCACAGGAGAAACTCCTCAGACCAAGCATGGAGTCGACGCTGGACGTCGCCGCGGCGGCGAAGATCGGGAAGCTGCTCGGCGAACGCCTGCTGTTCAGGGGCATCCCCGCGGTGGCCGTCTCCATGTCAAAAGACCAAGTGTACCATGGCAAGGTCAAGGCCGTCATAAATTGTCTGGTGTGAAGTTGCTATGATGGAAGCTGACATTACTAGCTTTTTTCCTACCAGCCGTTTCTGACCTGACATCTCATGTTCTTGAAGTGAATTAATTACAAATAAATAGTGTCAGCTAAGGTTATTAAGACGGTAAGACGAGACAAGGTGATCCACCCCTCTCACACCTTTTAAGCAGTAAGGTGTGAGGCAAGACGACGCCTTACACATCCTAAGGCACTAAGAGGTAGCAAATAAAATGAGCATTTTAGTAGCACATATGTACCTTATTATTACCAATTCTTAAGATCATGTAGCACCCATCTTCCCATTCCAATTGCTCTTCTTTCATGTAGCATCCATCCCTTTGGCCCATTGCAAGTTTTCTATTGTAAGTTTCAACATATAGGTTGTTATAAATGTAATACAAATTGTATTTCAATTAATTGAATAAATATGGATTGAGTGACATACCTTGTTGAAAATCTCTCATCTCCTCTTTTTCCAAGCAACAAGTCATATGAATAATGAGCAACATAAATTCACAATAACAATCAAGTGAATTCAAGATTAAATATGAGCAACATAACAAATTAACAAGCACGATATAAACAACATAAGTCCACACAAATAACATAGGTGATAACTGATAAGTCCGCAAGCTTAAAGTAGTCTAATGGCGTAATAGTAGTCCACAACACAAAAGTAGCATAGTTGATAGTCCAATTCTCTCATCTCTCAATATTTATTGTCGAATTTATTAGAATTGGTAGTAGAATCCATGTTTTTTCCACCATCTTCGATAGTACTGGGAGCTTCATCATAATCGCTCACATCCGCATCATTATGTGGATCTTCTTCCTCATCTTCTTCATTGTCCGAATACGAGCCTTGCTCTTACTCATCTAAGCCATCTTCTTCAACCACCATTGTTATAGATCTTACACGCATTTGCTAGATCATAGTCTCACCATGACTATGCCTATTAGTTTGCCTTGGAAGATTGCGACTTCGAAGCGAGCGTGATGCACCAATGGCTTCATCAACATCATCTCATGTAAAGTCACACTCATGACCACCTTGAGATGGTACAGCCAATGAGTCAACCTATTCATTGTCCGAATCAAACTCCTCAATGACCAAAGGGTCATAGTTTTTGCCTGCTTTCTCGCACCTCATTTGAAACTTAGTTTTCATTTTTCAGGTTGTATGCAACAAAGACCAAATCATTCAATCTCTTGTGTAGTAACCGGTTTCTTTTCTATGCATGGAGCTATAAAAGCACAAATAACAAGCAAAACAAATAAATAAATAAATAAATTGCTGAAATTAATAAGCACAAAGAAGATACAAATTGAGTAGATGAAAATAAGCACAAAGAAGCTACAAATTGACTCACAAATTCAAAGGTACTCTAATTTCGCTCACAACCAGATGATGAAGTATAAATACTAACAACACGCTTAGCAAATCTTTGTAGTTCAGTGGCTCAGCCACCATATGAACGTCACCAATTAACTAGAATGGCAAATACATGCATATATCAGGAATTAGGAATGAAATAAATATGCTCAAAACAAAGTTAATTTGCTGAAATTAACAACACTCACTAAGGCTCCTTAACTCTAAGTTTTGGGTTATCATTTTGTTCGAAAAGACATCTCTTCATTGGTACTCATAATTCATGGCTTGTTTATCAATCTTGTTCTGAATATTATCATCTTGTACCATTCTTGCAAGCACATCATTGGAGCAACCCCTTAGCTCCCCAACATATTTGTCATCTCCACTCTTTTGGATGGCAAAGAATTTCCTTGGGTTCAAATAGAGTGCAAACCCTATACAATGGATGATCCATTTGTTTCACCCAACGTCGCTCAATAATATTCATGATCTTCTTGAGCAAACATTGTTTATTTTGGGTAGGGAAGCTAAACTTGATCTTCACCTTTGCATAAGTCATTAATGCTGTAAACTCTGGCATTGCGGGCTTCTCATCACCATCAACCACCCTAAGCATGATAAGAAGTGGGGCTGAAGCTCTAAGACAGTCTTCAATTGAATACATGTCACCTTATCTCGGCTTCCTCCCCCCAGCTCCCCCTCCCTGCCGGCCTCCACCTCCCTCCCTTCTCCCCGCACCCCCTCCTGGCGGCGACCCTGCCTCCCTAGGCGGTGGCCGAATATTGTATTTGCTATAAACCTATTAATAAGGTATAGTGCAGAACCTATCAAAAAGTATTGGTAGGGAATAAAGGATATCTTTCGATATCTCTAAAGAAGTAAAGACTTTAGACTGTTCTACAGAAAGAACTAAGATTTGAATATGACTGGCTATGCAGATGTCGGGTACTTATCAGACCCGCATACCGCTAGATCACAAACATGTTTTGTATTCCTATGTGGTGGAACTGTCATTTTGTAGAAATCATCTAAACAAAGTCTTGTATCGACTTCGACGAATTATTTAGAAATCATAGCACTGTACGAAGCCACATGAAAATGTGCTTGGTTTCGACAGATGATTCACCATATCGAGCAGTCATGTGGACTGAATATCGTACAAACTCTTATAATTATCTATGTAGATAATGCAGCTTGTATTGTACTCAGAGGGCCGAAATTCTTTTCAAGCTCACTATTAAACTTGATTTCGAAGATCGAGTACCCAGAGAATAAATTTTATAGATTAAATGAAATTTTGTGGATTGTACTCTTTTTTTTTCTTGATGAGTTTTTCTGAAGTTTTTCGGTCAATGTTTTTAATGAGGCATTCGTCTAATACAACATAATATGTATCATGTATTCTTTTTCTAAATTTTTTCACTGAGTTTTTATGGATTTTTGATGAGGCATGAACTTATTAGTTGAGTGCCCAAAGGGGAGTGTTGGAAAACCTAAGCCTAGGTTTGTAAGCTTGGCCTATTGGTGGGCACCCTTCACTTAGTCTATAAATAGGAGTTTTAATCATTGTAACATTGGATGTGAACAAATAAAAGAATAAAAAAAGGAGTTCGCTTCTCATCTATTTGTGTTTAATTTATTATTTACAATATTATATGTTTGATCCATCTCTTTGCATAAGAGAAATCGATCAGACTGGACTCACCAACGGTGATTTCTCAACAAAGATGACATGTCTCACTTCAACGGGCTTCTGGTTCTGGCTCTTATCTTTTTAATTTTGTTTTTTTTGTTTTTTCTCTTATTTATTTGTATTGTCTAAAATGATATATTTTTTTATTTTTTAAATTTAATTACACAAAAAAATTAACAGCAGCTATAATATATTTTTATTCACTATAGTGTAAAAAAACTTTGGCTTAATGCAAAAAAGCCTAAAAAATCTAAAAAAAAATCAGAAAAAGACGAATTACTGAATAGTGAAAAAAAAAGCTGAAGCCGAAAAAAAGCTGAAACGAGCGAGGCCTTAGGTCCAACGGCCATCGGAGACAGCGATCGAGCTGTGTGCTCTTACTGTTGCTTCCCCGGCTTCTTCTAGCGATCAGATGTTGTAGTTTTTCTTGTGATCATAAAAAGGGAAGTGGGTTTGGGGCCGTATGCAGCTATTGGGTGCTCATTTAGTCTTAAGCTTCTAAGGATGGTTTTTTTCGCTTAGAGCTTATAGTTTATATATTGATAAACGGTAATGTGCCGTTAAACAGTACGTTTATTCAAGACGGGGTCTATAAATAAATTATAGTACAAATTATATGAAGTTTAGTTGTACTGATCAAAATTGTATACGACTATTTCTCTCTGCGTACTGCCTCTCACAAACAAACCAGAACTCAAAAACCACAGCCATAAACCATAAGTCTGAGCCCAAAAGAATCCATCTAACTTTTTAATTTCATTTTTCCTGATTTTTTTAGTTTTTTATTTTTTTTCTCTTTATTTCTTTACAATGTTCATGATGATATAAATTTTTTTAACTTTTAAAAATTAATCACACTAAAAACTATCAATAACTATAATATAACTACAGTAGAAATAACTAAAGCTTAAGCTTCCAAAGTCCAAACGAGCACAAGCCGGTCATCCTCCACGTCGCGCGATCCCAACCCGCAGCCTCACCTCACATCCTGATCCTCCTCCCCACGCACTTCTCAAAAAATAATATCTCCCCGCTCCGCTCCCCTCCCCCCACACCTTGCACGGCCGCTCCCGCCTCCCGCGCATCACACGGCACCCGCCTGCGCCCCCCCATGGCAGCCGCCTCACTCCTCGAAGCCACCCGCTTCCTCTCCCTGCCCCTCCCGCTCCCGCCACACCGGGGCCTCCTCCTCCTCAAGCCCCCGCCCTTCCCCGCCCGCGCCCCGCCCCTCCGCGCCCACGGCGACCGCCCCACCCTCACCTCTCTCGCGACGCAACGCCCCGCGCCGAGGTGCCCCAGCGGTGCCCTCCTCGAGGCCCTCAAGAAGTCCCTCCTCGACTCACTCGCCGCTCTCAAGAAGCCCGCGCTGGCGCTCCTACTCGCCGGCGCGCTGCTTGGGGCCGCCGGGGCCCACCCCGCTGCGTTGGCCGCCTCCGGCGGCCGCGTTGGTGGATCCGCCTTCTCCTCGCGGTCCTCGCCGCCGTCCTACGGGTACACCGCGCCGGCACCAAGGGGCGGGTACTCGGCCGCGCCGTTCTACTCGCCCTCGCCGTTCGTGTCCGTCGGCCCCGCCGTCGGCATCGGGTTCGGGGGCTCCGGGTTCCTCGTGGTCCTGATGGGGTTCGCGGCGTTCCTTTACCTCGCTGGATTCCTCTCCGACTCGTCCGGGGGCGGCAGCGTGCTCACCGAGACGCAGAAGACCACCGTCCTCAAGCTGCAGGTTCGTGCCGTCTATTTGCTCATTTCCTCTGGTGTCTGGGCGCTTCTGTTCGCGCAGCAGTTTACATTAGCACGGATCAATTGCCGTAATAACTGCATATGTTAGAGGGGAAATATGCAAAGGAATCGCTTTTTAATTAGTTGTTACTCCCTCCGGTCACAACTGTATATCGTTTTGGGATACGTGAGGTTAAACTCTTGAAACTTTAACTATTGATATCTTTTTAAATATTTAACTAGGATAATATAAAAAATTATATATATATTTATCTCAAAAAATATTTTCATAATATTATAATTTTATTGGGTTATATAAATACATTACGATATAAATTGGTGCTTAAAGTTGTGTTTCAGGGACTGTGTCGATATTCAAAACGACATGTATTTTTGACTGGAGGGAGTATTAAATATAACCCACTTCTTGATTTGGCACACCGCACACCATTTCTACATCTTGGCTTAAGCCATTGCTTGAGAGTCATTTTAATCACTAATGAAGCATTGTCTGGTATACTGGTACACTGTGAGCATTGCCTAGAATTGATATTTGAGGCCATTTGGTTGTGAATTGCTCAACTGTTCTTACGTGCTAACTTCTTGGCTTTAGGTTTCATTAAAGGTAAAGCTGCCTCAAAACCGCACATAAAACAAAATATGATTTTAAGTACATCTTAATTCTAGGCATGGAGGGTTATATACATCTTAATTCTAGGCATGGAGGGTTATATTAGAAAAGATAGAAAAAAATGCAGAAGATCCATCTTAGATCGCAAAGCATGTTCCCAAACATGTAAACTAGAATGCATTAGGATTACCTGGTGATGTTACACATATTGGCATAGCATGGATGATTTTATTGGAAATAGCTATGGAGAAATCTGGTTTGATTTGTTGCCCGCTTTGATGGTATATTTATCTACTCAAGCTTATCTAAGTAGTATTGCTTTTCAAATCATGATAGATGTTGTTAACAATGTACTTACATGTACAACAGTTCACAATTTCCATATCAGACCTTCTTGCTTCTATTAGTTTGTTTATTAGTAGTACATGCCAATTGCCAACGTTATCCGTAATATACGGTTATACATAGATGAACAACAATTGCACAAATATTTCATTCACATGGAATGTTCAATTATTGATGTGTGGAACAGATGAATCCATTTTACTTTCTGATCTATAAGTTGACAAGTATTCCTAGGTTGGATTGCTGGGCATGGCCCGATCATTTCAGAAGGAGCTTGATCAAATAGCTGAAAAAGCAGATACATCTACCCCAGCTGGGTTGAGCTATGTGCTCACAGGTAAACCAAATTATATATTCTGCTTCATTTTACTAACTCAGAGTTATGGTGGTGTATGGTCTAAATATTTGGCGACGACATGATTGTTCTGTGGTTTTTGTTATTGGCATTTGAATCCAATATACTGCTTTATGTTATCTGCTTTTGCACTGTGTTGGTCTCTTCTGTTCTGAGATAGTTTGTCTCCTTTCTTCTGGTTTGAGTAGCTACTGAATGATTATGGGAGCTTCTCCTCCGTGGGTTGTTAGGATGGATTGTTTTAATACTATGATGGACACAATATCTATCTGTGATGGAAATTGGGAGGTGGTTTTGGCCTACAGTCTAAAATCTACTGCTTTGTTTTACAAGTTTTCTTTATTGGCAATGTCACATGTCTCCATATATAAAATGATACAGTTGTGCTGTAAGCTGCATTATATTATGCATCACAATCCCTTCTGAAAGAAATTATAAAGATTTGTTATTTTCTTAAGATTTTCAACCATTTTGCTAATGGCTTGAAATTATGCTAACTATTTGGTCCTTAATGTGCTGTTCTCCAGAGACAACATTGGCATTACTTCGGCATCCAGATTGCTGTATCTCAGCTTACTCATCGGTAAGCACACTTTGTCCTTCAATTTATATTTGTCAGTTTATGCAGCAGATTGCAGTTTATCTCTTGCTTCCTTCCAAATGTATGATTACTGAACTAATGTAACACTGCTATTAATTCTGCAATAGAATGTTGTGCAGCTTTACTGTTCCTCCCATAAAAGGAAAACTAAGTTTAAATTTGTATTTTCATTTCACTAGTAAAGGCACAATCATAAATCGCTAGTGTCAAACAGGATACTATATGTTTTCGTACTTAATCCTTTTTTAAGGTTTTCAGCAATATATTCATGCCATGCATGAGCACTATATCATGTAACTGTCTTTAGTAGCAAGGTTTTGTATATTTGGAATTTAGTAAGTTTCTTGTTTGGATATGGTCTTTAATCCATCTTTGTTGTTCTCAAGGTGGATGTGAAACGAAGCATAGATGATGGGGAAAAACGTTTCAATCAACTATCAATCGAGGAACGAGGCAAGTTTGATGAAGAGACACTCGTGAATGTTAACAGCATCAAGAGGCATAAAGCAGGCAGCCAAAGATCAAGTGGTTTTAGCAACGAGTATATTGTGGTATGCCTTTTTAAAAAAGATAGCAGTCTTTGATGTAATATCTGATATGCATGCGGTGACATTGGGGACCTTCATATTGTATAAAAGATATTCTAGATATTGCCACTTAGCAAAATAAACATAACAGGATGCAGTGGAGGATACTCCTTGAATATCGACAATTTGCATTGCTATAAAGTTCAAATTATTACCCCAAGAACCAAGATCACATTTATTTCGTTTCAGTTTATGTCACTCAAATAGTGTAATGATTTATTTACTAGTAGTAGTAGCATATACATTTCGATCTACTTCATAAACTTTGATGATACCATGTAGGATGCCTCTTTTTGTTTCAGATTAAAAGAAACATTGTTCTGTAAACTCTCATTTCAGTCACATAGGGGCTACATTCCATGCAATTCCGTTGTTCCTTGGGTTCTGGTTTCTATCATTTGTAGTTTGCAGTGACAAAATATTTTTGGTTAGCTGTGTTTCTAATAGTAATCATCACATGATATCTTAGCCTTTTTATTCTTATTCGTAGATAACTATATTAGTTGCTGCCGAGGAAGTACACAAACTACCCACTATAAATAGCAGCACTGACTTGAAGACAGCTCTACAAAAGCTTGCTGCCATACCGTCAAGCAAAATACTGGTACCCCTTGTTTCTTCTCGTTCTTATTCTGTAAAGTTTGAAGTTCAATCCTGGCCATAAGTCATGACATGTCAATTGCAATGTAGTAAAATAATGTTAAACCAGCAGCAGGTTACAGTCACAAAATCAACAGTTCTTTGAAGTAGGATTGGTTCCAAAATTTCATTCCACTTATTCTGCAAATAGTTCTCTACTGTCTACTCCATTAGTCTCAAAGCAAGCTGGCTGCCTAGCAGATCGCAACTCAGCAAATGAAAATTGCAACAGATCATTAATCATTATCACATTGTAGTGAACTTTCAATGAGCGAGATCTTGTTAGATTAGTTTTTTTAAAAAAATCAGGTGGTTATCCACCTTTGGTTGATGTGCTTACGCTATAACAGTGATGTTTGACATTTTCTTGATCTTCGTTATAGGCGGTCGAGGTCTTATGGACTCCACAAAATGAGAATGACACATTGTCAGAGCGAGAGCTCCTAGAAGATTATCCGCTTTTGAGGCCCCTGTGAAAGAAAAAGTTGTAGATTCATTTTTGGCGGTTCACCTTACTAACTATAGCTCAGATTTTGCGTTTTTGTAAAGACATGTTTGTAATTGACGTCACTATTAGCAGGCAACATGAAAGCTTGCTAAATGGAGTTATGCCGCATTGCAGAATCTGTACTACAGTTGTATGGTAGTCTTATTCAGTGTTCCTGACTCGGCTCCAGTTTGTCAATAGATTTCTGTGAAAGAACATTTCCACATTTTTACCCATACTGTTTCATGGTGAGAAACATAGATCAAGAAAAGAAGATAGGGATGTTAGATGTGTATTATATATGTGTGTTTTTTATTGTATAAGAGGTTATTTGTATATATGCTATATCTATACGTGTATACTAGTCTATTGGCCACACGATGAATACAAGCGTTATTTATAACATGATATCATAGCACATACTTAGGGTTTTGTGTCGTTGGTTCGTCACTCTAGCTGCTGCCGTTGCCACCGTTCAGATCCTCTTTATCGTCGTATCTTTTGCTACTCGAATCTTCTTCACCTCTTTAGATTTGACCGTCGTTGAGGCCATCAGCGTGAGGTCACGGAGCCATCGTCACCGAAGGCGCCTTCGCTGGAGCCACCGCTCCACTCTTTCCTTTCACCCGCTGAAGCCGCACGCTGACTTGTCGGAGCCATCTCTTTAGCCGGCCATGAGGTCGTGGAGCTGCCGAAGCCGTCGACGCTAGAGCCACCGCTCTGCTCCTTCCTTTCACCCGTCGGAACCACGCGCCGACTCGCCAGATATCTCTTCCGTCGGCCGTGAGGTCGCGGAGCCGTCATTGCCGGAGGCACCGTCGCCGGAGCCACCAACTGCTCTGCTCTTTCCTTCCACCCGCTAGAGTCGCGCAGCGACTCATCGGTGGTATCTCTTCCTCCGGCTGTCAGCTTCGCGCACCAACCCGCCACCCGCCGCTGCCGACTGGTGCTCGGAGGCCACCACTAGGAGACCGCCCGGACACCGTCTAGTGCCTGGTGACCCGATCGATTAGGCCTTTTGGTCTTTTTGACCTATTTGGTCAGTTTTGACTGACCGACCAGAAAAAAAAAGCAAAAGCAAAAAAAGAAAAAGAAAAGGAAAGGAAAGAAAAAAAAATTGCCTTCTTTTGTAGGCACCATTTCTGTTTCTCGTTGCCTAGTGATCTTCGATGGTCTTAATTATCAGGACTGGTTTCAGCACATGCGCCTCCATATATGTGGTCAGCGTCTTTGGGAGTTTTTACTGGCAAGTTGCCTTATCCATCTCGCCCTACTCCACCTACTGAGCCTATCCTCCCGAAGGATACTTTCGAAGACGCTTGTACGAAGGCATTTGAGACTTTTGAGAATGCCATGAAGACTTTTCAGACTCAGTATGCTACTTACAAGACATGGATCGATGAACATACTCGTGCTTTTACTATTTTTGTTGCTAGCATGGAGGTGTATCTCACTAGTGATGTTGTTGATTTGGTTTCCGTACAGTCGATGTGGGCGCATTTGCGCAACCGCTACGAGCCATCTGGTGATTCCTTGTACCTTACTGTTGTATGTCAAGAGCAATCGCTGCAACAAGGAGATGGCACTATGGACGAGTTTTATGCTCAGTTGTCCATGGTATGGCATCAGATCGACTCTTTGGCGCTAGATGTTTGTCACACCTATCAATGTTGTCAGCATCAGCAGTCTCACCTGGAGATTCGCCGTATCTACTACTTTTTAACACGTCTCCGGGCTAAGTTTGAGCAGACTCGTGCTCAGTTGCTGGCTTACCACCCGTGTGTCTCTTTTGGAGGCCCTTGCAGCTGTTCGCACAGAGTAGATTCATCTATATGGTGTGGGTCTTCTGTTGTTATCGTGGTCTACTTCAGTTTTGGCAGCCCCTCTAGCTTCTACACTTGCTATGCCTTCTACTTCTCTTCCCTCATGTATATCACCTTATATTCTTGATCTTGGTGCTTCCTTTCATATGATATCTGATTCCACCTGTCTTACTTCCATTAGTCCTTTAGCTACTCGTATCACTGTTCAAACAGCAGATGGTACCTCCATTTCTATCATAGGACAATGTACTCTTTCAAATTCATCCTTTCATATTTATGTTGTTTCTCACGTTCGAAAACTAACAATACAGCTCATATCTGTTGATTAGCTCATTGATCATAGTTGTTGTATTATTATCAATTTTGATTTTTGTTGTGTTTAGGATCGTCGCACAGGGACTCTAATTGGTACTGGCCCTCGCTACCATGACTCACGATGGCTCTGAGAGTTTGACTGGCTTTATCTTCCTTCCGCTGCCCTTGTCAATCTTGTCGCCTCTATCACTGCCTCCGCATTTGTTGCAGCCTCCACCGCATCTTTTGCTCAAAGGCATTATCGTTTATGACATCTTTGTAGGTCACGTATGTCTTTATTACTTTGTCATGGCCTTTTAGGGTCTGTGTCTGAAAATGTTTCTCTCAATTGTCAAGGTTGTAACCTTAGTAAATAGCTTCAACTCCCATATCCTTCTAGTGAGTTAGTGTCTCAGCATTCTTTTGATCTTATTCATTCTAATGTATGGGGACCAGTTCCTTTCATTTCGAAATGAGGTCATCGATATTATATAATTTTTATTAATAATTTTTCTCGGTATACGTGGATATACTTTATGTCATTTTATAGTGAGGTTTTATCCATCTGCAAGACTTTTGACATCATGGTCCATACTCAGTTTGACACTCCTATTCGTGTTTTTTTTTTGCACTAATTCCGCTGGGAGTACTTGTCGGGAATTATTCATAGTTTTCTTGCTGAGTAGGGCATTTTCTCCCAATTTCTTGTCCTGATGCTTATGCTCAGAATGGTGTAGTTGAACACAAACATCATCATCTTCTAGAAACAATTCGTGCTCTTGTGCTTGCTTTTGTTGTTCCACCACACTTCTGAGCTGAGGCTGTTTCTACTGTCATTTTTCTAATCAATATTCAGCCCTCTGCTCTTCAGGGTGGGATCCCAGTCAAGCGTCTCTGTGGCAAGACTTCTAATTATTCCAGTTTTCACCTCTTTAGGTGTGTATGCTATGTTCTTCTTGCACCTCGTGAGCATACCAAGTTGACCGCTTAGTCTATTGAGTTCAATTTTTGGGTTATAGTACTGAGCACAAGAGATATCGTTATTAGGATCCTATTGGTTGGCGGATACGGATTTCTCTGGATTTTACTTTTGATGAGTCTCGCCTTTTCTATTCTTGCCCTTCTTCTTCCTCCACTTCAACATCTTTTGTCAAGCCACTTTCTTTACTGACTTTTCCTTTCACCCCGATAGTCACCATTACTCCACCACAGCTTTTGATCTTTCCGGTGCCTCCTTTCTAGTGAGCACCTTCTTCACCACTGGCACCATCTCTCGAGATTACTCCCGACCTTGTTCCTTCTTATCTTCTCTACTATACTTGTCATCCACGAGTTGAGGATTCTTCTGATGTGTCCTTTCCTTCTGATGGATCATCCTCTTCAGCCTCTCCTCCTCGTATTCTTTTCGTGATTGCCAGTCTATTCGGCCTCCTGAGCATTTTGATTTTGCTGCCGCTACTCTTACCAAACCGACCTCTTACCATGATGTTGTTGTTCATTAGGAGTGGCAGCATGCGATGGCAGAGGAGATTGCTGCTCTTGAGCGTACTGGCACATGGGATCTTATTCCTCTTCCTACGCGTGTTACTTATATCACGTGCAAGTGGGTCCATAAGGTTAAGACTCGCTCAGATGGTTTTCTGAAGCGCTATAAGGCTCGTCTTGTAGCTTGTGGTTTTCAGCAGGAGCATGGTCGTGACAACAATGAGACCTTTGCTCCTATCACTCATATGACCACTGTTCGTACTCTTCTTACTATGGCGTCTGTTCGACAGTGGTCTATCTCTCAGTTGGATGTTAAGAATGCCTTTCTCAATAGCGAGTTGCGTGAGGAGGTTTACATGCAGCCGCCCCTGGGTATTTTGTTCCTGAGGGTATGGTTTGTCGTCTTCGCTGATCTCTCTATGGCATCAAGTAAGCTTCTCGTACTTAGTTTAATCGTTTCTCTTCTATTATCACTGCAGCTGATTTTCTGCCAGTGTTGCTGATCCTGTATTTTTTTATTCACACTTTGCCTTGTGGTCGAACGTTTATCCTTTTGTATGTTGATGATATGATTATTACTGGAGATGATTCTTAGTACATCATTTTTGTCAAAGAGCGTCTTCATGAGTAGTTTCTCGTGGTTAATCTGGATTTTTTTCACTATTTTATTGGGATTGCAACTATTTCTACTCTTGAGGGCTTCTATTTGTCTCAAGAAAAGTATATCTAGGATTTTCTTGATCGTGCATTGCTTACTAATCAACGCACAGCTGAGATTCTTATGGAGCTTAATGTTCATCTTTGTCCCACTAATGGTGAGCCTCTTATTGATCCTACTTGCTATTGTCATCTTGTTGGGAGCCTTATTTATCTTGGTATCACCCGTCCTGACATTTCGTACCTTATGTATATCTTGAATTAGTTTATTTCTGCTCTCACTCAGCTCCATTATAGTCATTTTCTTCATGTTCTACGATACCTTCATGGAACTATCTCTCATTGTCTCTTTTTCCCTCGTTTCAGCTCTTTATAGCTTCAGGCATATTATGATACCACCTAGGCTAGTGATCTCTCTGATTGTCGGTCTCTCTCTACTTATTACGTTTTTCTTTATGGTTCTTTCATTGCTTGGAAGATTAAGAAGCAAATAGCAGTTTCTCGTTCGAGTGTTAAGGCTGAGTTGCAAGCTATGGCTTTGTTGACTGCAGACGTTACTTGATTACGGTGGTTACTTGAGGATTTTTGGTGTTTCTGTTTCTATACTGACTCCTCTTTTGTCTGATATTACAGGTACTATTAGCATTGCTAAAAATACAATGAAGCATGAGCTTATAAAGTATATTGGTATTGATGCTTCCTACATACGGACACGTGTACAACCAGGTTGTAACTCTTTAGTACGTGTCTTCCGGGTTTCAGTTGGCAGATTTCTTCACAAAGACACATATTAAAGCCCAACACAACTTCTATCTCTCCAAACTTCATGTTGTTGATCCACCATAAATTTGAGGGGGGGTATTAGATGTGTATTATATTTGTGTATTTTTTTATTGTGTAAGGGGTTATTTGCATATATGTTATATCTATACGTCTAACATAAGACGTCTAACATCTTTGAAGATGATATTATTGGTAAATATTCTAGCAGAATTGAAGCCTCTTATCATTTCCCAGCACAACAGGTATTTTACGATTGCTCGTAGCAGTAGCTCGTGAGAGCATAGGTCCATGTGCGAAAACCATATCAGTGAGATAGATACTGCGAAAACCAAATCAGTGAGGTAGATACTTCTTTAGGATAGTTTGACCCTATACCTTATTGATGCTCATACCAATGGGTTTCTCAAATATCCTTGAAATTTCTGTCAAGCACATTTAGCAACTGCACATTCTTAGAAAAAAGATACACATTCACATGGATTCAGGTTCCCCACATAAGATGCAAGAAGGATCATCCACATGCCGACTTTTACTTTGATTATAATTTGAGAAATTTATTATTTTTGGAGCAAAAGAATATCAATTTGAGAAATTTATTATTAACATAATCTTCCAAAGGAATATACATATTTTAGGAGAGCAATTGATTTCAAACATCTGGAATAATGACACCCTCAAAACTAAAGTATAACTATTAACAATGTAAAACCATTGAAAATGAACTTCCAAACAAGTTAATCTTCATCCTTATTTAGTTGCACATATTTAAGAATTCACACAACCTCATACGACATAAGCATGTCTTCTACAGCAGGCATATGAGAAAGACGAAAATATCTATGGCAAACATAAGAAAATCTTGATGTTGCCATGTATTGAACCAATATCATACCCTACTGCTTGCATGGATAGAACCTTTTTTGCTGTTGGTCAGGCATAAAACTAATAAGATTCTAGCAAATTTTGGAATTGATCTCAAATGTGTTACATACATAGTATGAATCATAAAACCTAACCTTGTTGTCAGGGAATAAGAGTTTGTCACAGTGCAAGTTCCTCCAAGAGATACTCTGCCCACTGTTATAGAGTCACCTGCAACCACATTAGCCAAAGACTCACATCAGAATAATACAAACCTGATAGTTCAAGAAATGTAGAATCGATTAACCAATGGAAATGAACCAATTTTGATGCAGAACACAACAACTCGATTAGGTTTTTGAGTTGAGTTGAAGCACACCTATTGTGTTTGGTGCTTGATGTAATCTCTCCTCAACTTCTTTTCTTCTTCTCTTTCAAAATTACTACGTAAACATCACCAGTTTGTTGATCATGAATGCAAATTCATTTATTCTTTATGAGAAAAAAAATGAACATACCACACTAACAGCATTATCCAACGACTATAAAATAGCATTCTTTATAGAGCTTGGCTACATTACTTAATATTGATCTTGATAATAAAAGGAAGGCCATTTCCATTTTTGACGATTTCATATAGAAAACTCAAATTGTAAGAGTTGCATTATGTGTACGGAAAATTGGCCAAGAAAAACAGAAGCAAAGTTTTGATGCCCACTATCATCCAGTACCCATATTGCATTACACACTTGCATTGATGGTCTAAATCAGTAACAAATTATCAGAGTTGAATGTAGCTTTAGGTACCTACAAAGTATTAACAGCAGAACTACATAAATCCCAGTTGGCATTGCTAAACACAACATGTATAGGAGATTGAGTTTTGTCTAGTGCTAAACACAACATGTATGGGAGATTGAGTTTTGTCTAGAGCGGCTTGCCATTACAATCCTAGTTTTGCCATCCCTTTCCTGGAAGTAGTAGAATAGCATTATTTTGCCTTAGTTCATTTTGAGTAAATTGGTGAGCTTTTGCCCTATGGATCAAAATGCACAAACTATTAATTGCTACATGAACAACTTGTATCAACTATTTCTCTGTTTCAATATCTAAAATTGCTCAAGGAGTGGAGGACCCAGGAGCCCACACAGCATGAACAAGATCCATTGTTGTATTCAAAATTAAATAAGATTATGTTAATAGCATAAATAATGCTATTTCTCCCAAAGAACCGGTGCATAAATAAGACCACCTCCTAACAGCAAGATCCAAATTTGTTACAGAGATCCTATTATTGTACTAAAAATTAAGAACAAGTTCTAATTCTTAAAGGCATCCCCTAGTTCATTTTATTTAAAAATGGTACTTAAAATAATGATTTGAAGGGGTTAGAAATAATATATGTGAACAGGATGCTCTCACCTTGTCATTCACCATTCTCTCTGAAAAAGAAAGATTTATCTTTTATTTGGATACATATCATCATCATTGTTATCCTCTCATTATAATGAGTACATATATTTGTTGGGGTTCCTCCTTTGAATCAAAGGAAAAAAACATCAAACAGAGAAACTCTGTATTATTAAAAAAAAATCCAGGGGATTGAATATTTTTGTGCTTCGCACCATGAGATGATCTGAAACAGAAAAAAATTCATAAGTGAAGGCACAATTGGAGAAACAAAAATGGAAGGCAGCACAGTTGAGGATGCAAGAAAACAAAATTGACAATGTACCTGCATAGGATAGATCTCGACAGCCTCCTCACGTTGTTGTCCACTACCATACCTTCTGCCATGACCAATGCTTCCACGATGCTTCTGCTACTCCTCAACTCCAACCCAACTGATCCCTCCTTGCTCAGTTCATGCATGCATACTGCAGGCTCTACTAGCCACCGAAGTAGCCAGGCTACTGCTCCTACGTGCCTCACCATCACCATCGTCGTCGAGCCTATGCGAGAGGGAAAAACAATAGAGGGACTAAAGGGAAGGGAGAGACCAGGTGGCCCATCGGATTACCGGAGGAGGTAAACTTCTCTCCCTAGCCATGTTGGTCATGCGCACCACAGTCGTGCTCGTCATGTGTCCACGGTGCACTCACACCCTCTATCGATGATGTCATCCTATGCTAAAGTGACACTCCCCACACCAATGGCACTTGCCAGCGGGCACGACGTGAACCAATATACCACAAATTGGTTGGCTTCGTGTGCCTCATCAGCCTTGGCCACCGCGCTACACTCGAAATCACTGAGCAGGCATGAGTGCTGCCGCTAGAGCTTCCCACCAAATTTGTTGCTAGTATCATGGAGCAACAAGGCTGACGCGATGACTATGGCGGCCAGTTATCGATCATTAGCCTGGATGAGGTGGTGGCACCCATTGAGTATGGAGCAACACACGTCGTTGCCATCATGCAAGTAGTGCCCAAGGTCGTGTAGCATGTCGACAAGATCGAGGGACACCGTGCACGTGCATAGCCTTGCGTCTGCACGGAGGTTGCAGTTGCCCTTGTTGTCCATGCTACAATTGAACTGGATGATAGTCAATGAGTACAATGCCTTTCGATGGCCGCCCATTGCTACCTTGCAGGGTGAGTAGCACACACCGTGCCTCACCCTAATGCCTACTCCATGCAATGTCCGTACAAGCAGCACAGTGCCCTTGGAGAGCTCAACAATCGTAAGCATAGCGTGGACGCCCCTGGTGCCATGGATGTAGACCAGGATGCAGAGCTCATGGTCAACCTTGAGGTCCTGGAGGTAGTGCGAGCGGTACTAGAAGGCGTGGCACTGCTGGCAAACAATGGCCACGAATGCCAGCCTGGTCATGAACAGGTTGATGATGGACGATAGGAGCACCACCACCACCTGCACTGTCTCGCCCCAAAACTCGATTCTGTCTCTGAAGTTTATGTCAAGGATGTCAGAGCAGCCCTTGACGTTGAGCAGGAAGCCCAACACGACCGCCTCCTGCAACAAGATGCCAAGCAAATGCCCCGCTAGGACCATCCCGGGAACCTTCTGATGGTGTTGAGCACTGTGGTGAAGGCAACAATGATGGTGAGCTAGCTGGTGGTAAAGCAACCTATCTTAGTGAAGTCGAGCCTGGCGTCGATGGCCTTGAAGCATAGGCCAAAGGGGCATGATGAGCTGGTGTGCATAGGATATGTGAGGTGGTTAATGAGCGGCGCGCTGTTGGTCCATCCCTACGCATGAGGAAGGCAATCAACGAGCATGTGTGCCGTAGGTCCATCCTAAGCATGGAGGGGTCGATGAGGAAGGCTGTCACGGAGGTGATGTAGCTGAATATCTGCTCGAGCAATGAGAGGCCAACAATGAGCACGAACATGGCCCACAACTCGTACTTGTTGATGTACTTCCTCTCCCACTTGAGATTATTGAGCTGTCGAGCCATCTTCACCGGCACACCCATGGGGATCCACACCATCAGGGCCATCACAAAAAATGTGGTCACCTTCACTGACAAAACCGAGGCGTATGGCTAGGGGTTGGCTTCGGCTTGCAATCCTTATCGTAGGTGGTTGGGACGATGACCATCACATTGATGGTGGTGAGGCTGGCCATGTCGTTGGCAAAGGCAACGCCGATGGCGAGCAGCCGGTCTCAAAGCCGGTGAGCTTGAGCTTGGTGACGATGCGGATGAGGGCTAGCGAGGCGGTGCTGGTGAGGATGAGCATGAAGAGAGTTGTGGAGGCGTAGAGCTTTTCGAGCTAGAAGGGACCCTGCCCTGGGTGGAGGAGGCTATAGAAGAAGGGCTCGGCGACGACGATGAGGAGGAGGCAGAGGGAGGACACCGAAGGCGAGAGTGAGGGAGCGACGTAGGTGGTGACACAAGTAGCGAAGGTCCATCTCGTGTTCAACGAAAAACATGAAGAGGATGCGGATGAAGTAGATGGTGTCACTCAGCACACTGCCAGTGTCTACCATATCCAGCTACCGTAGGTCCACCACACAACCAAGCACCGTCGGGCTGACCACCACTCCAGCCTAAGCAATGCAATGGAGTGCAATTTCCCAATTATAGGCAATAATGCACTACATGTAACTGAGAACCAAGAACCAGCCACATGAAGGGGAAGCATACCAGGATGTGTGAGATGATGCTTGGCTGGCCATGCATTAAAGCGCAGAATGGAAGATGCTCGAGAGGGCGAGCACGGTGGCCATGAGGCCGGTGACGACCATCACGCCGGCCATGAAGTAGGTGTGTTGCCCACCTCGATGTTGCACTTGGTAGTGTCGTCATCCATATACGGTAGATCAATCTCCTCAGTCGCTAGCCAGCGAGACAAGCCTCCACTGTACGTTCTTGTGGTGAGTAGATGTGGTTATTGCATGGAGATAAAGAGAGGACGGTGAGATCGTGGGAACAGTTGCAAAAAATTTGGAGATGAGTCGTGGCCTAGTGGGATGATGCCACCAACCCACCATCAGTTTGGAGGGCACGATTGAGGTCAGGGCGATTTTCACGATTATCCCACACACTCCTTTTACCTACGTGGAAGATGGGAGGAGGGTGGTGTGAGATGCGGTTTGATCGAGAGAGAGAGAGAGAGAGAGAGAGAGAGAGAGAGAGAGAGAGAGAGAGAGGGGGAGTGGCACGAGATGGATGGCTTAGATCCTATTTCATGGCCAGATCGGACGACCAGAGAGAGGAGGGGAGAACAGGCCGTCACTGATTCGTATATTTAAGTAGTAGAGATACGTGTCATACCGTTGTTAATCATCAGACACCTGATTTCAACAAGTCTGAACAGCAATTTGGCAGCACAGTTTCTTAAACAAATCCTTAACAACTACTGTAAGAATTGGAATGAAAGCATCATCTCCTGACAAAGTAGGAAACGGCAGCTCACCAACATAGCCAAATCATCCACCTTCAATCACAAAACACTCCTATAAAAGCCGTGTATCAGGATGCAAAATGAACACGAAGGCACGTGTATCAGAATGCAAAAGGAACACAAAGGCACAGACTAACCAAGTAGGCAACATCCGCCGGCGTCCGCGCAGTCCGGCAGCAGCGGGTGCACGTCAGCGCTGGTGAGCCTGACCCCGTGCCTGGACTGCATGAGCGGCAGAGAGACGACGGCGTCGAGCTCGTGCTGCTCGCAGCTCGAAACCGTGGCGCGGTCGGAACCGCAGTGCCTCTGCGCCGCGCTCCCATTTGTATTATACAATTCATTGTTTCCTACGGTCGCAATAAACATGGCAGTATCTCACGGGGTTCACTCTTGTATCTTCGCTACTAATCATATTATCCTACCTTCAGGTACCTACGTTGCTCGACGATGTGCTTTACATTCACAAATCGGCCGTGCAGCATGTAAACTCAAATGATCAGCATCATCAAGAACAGCGCATAGCTTTGTGAAGAACAGATTCGTTCCAACTACGAAGATTGGGCTAACTTTGGAAGGACAAAAGAAACAGGCAGTAACAATCCATTCTTTTGAAAGAACAAAAGAAACACCCGGCTGCAACAGCCTCAGCAAAAGAAAATGCAAACCGTAGGCTGTATGTACAGGCCAAGTGAACACAGCACTCTCGAGCAGGAAACAGTACAGGGAAACAGATATACCCATGGAAGGGGCAGGGACAGACTAGTGCACATCTGGGCTAAATATGAAACAGTTCTCAGATCCAAATATCCTGTGGTTACATAGTAGCACCACTCAGAGAAAATTAACAAGAAGGTTCAACCACCAGCCAGGTGTCCGCCCACAGGGCCAAATTACTCAGGAAGTTGTCGTAGTTGCAGTTTCAGATGGATTGTCGCTGATGCTTTCGCGCCTCGCATACTCCCTAGCCCCATCCTTGTCCACAATCTTTATCACGAAGTTTTGAGGTGCAACCACCAATCGGAGCTTTATTTCCTTAATGCACTTGTCAACGAGATCAACTGCTTCTTCAACAGTCATGTCAGGACGATACAATTTGTCCATCAAAGACAGACAAAAGTACGAACCATACCCAAAAGCCCCTTTATCGATCTTGTGGAGCGTTGCAATGTAGTCGATGTAGTACATGGATGCACCAGCATCCTTATCGTAGCCAGCCAGTATTATGTTCACAAAGTATGGATTCTGCTAAGACAGAACATGAAACAGTATCAGGGAACACAAACATATAGGATAACAATGCGTACAAGTGCATAGACAAACTTAGCTGACAAAAAGAAGAAAAAACATGTTATCAATACTAGGGCTACAGGATATTGACAGCTAAAATTTTGAATGAAGTTACAGATGGTATAATGTAGGCAGTATATTTCATGTCTGCAGCGAATATCATAAACATCTTATATATACTACACAAGCCCAAGTAAATCAGAGAGTGAGAACAAGTTCACACATATTAATGTCAATTACTGCCAAGATCTCTCAATGTTTCTAGTAAAACTTAACTAGCAGCCAAACAACAATACAAGGACATGACCAGAACCCTGAACTTCCCTTACAGGTAATACGGCAATTTGAGAACTATGCAATATCTCCAAAGATGTTTTGACAGAGTTCACATGTGCAATTCTCGCCAATGCCCAATGGAATCAACAAATTTTGTCATGGAATTAATATACCGGTGAAAACTATACTATTTCAGATCCATCACAAACCATCTTAACTTTCATCAGGATATATCACAAAACATCTTTAATTTAATCTGAATATGTAGTGAAACATAATTGATTGGATAATAATCTGTTAACACAAACTAAACATGTACCATTGCAATCTTCCACATGAGTTTAATGTCAATCTTCATGTATATTATGCAAAAATGGTCCACAAGAAAAGCACCAATAAGTGATAACTCAGAAAGTGCACGAGAAACAATCCCTCCAATGGCAATAGCGATAGCAGTATCATACTACTATACTAGCCATTTCCTAGGTGTACCATAGAACAGTTCTTAAATATTGCCGTATAAATGTGCTCTATGAACCTCATGCTGGAAAATGGAAACATGCAATTACATTAATTGGGGAAAAATTAATCCCAAGACAGCTAAAGCACATTTGTAGAATATAATTGAGACATTGCTTGACATTAGCTTAAACAACCAATACATAAACAGCAGGCAGTATTCATCTGCAAACTGTGTAACTGTGCATACAGAAAACCTACACGCCTCTACATTTGTAAACTATATGCCCCTGTTTGAGTCAGCCAAAACTCCCCGACAAAACCACCAATAGCACTGGAAGTATGGAATCACAGCCAGAGCATGCAGTAATCTAGTACTAATATCCGCCCAATTGAACCCAAAAACAGCCAATTCGGCACAACAACGAATCAAACCAACACTAATCCATCTTAATTAATCTGAATATGTAGTGAAAAATCAGGTTAACACAAATTAAATATGTCACGTTGCAATAATCCAAATGAATTCAATGTCAATCTTCATGTATAGTATGAAAAAAATTGGTCAACACGAGAAGCACAACAGTTCAGAAGGTGCACGAGAAGCAATCCCTCCAGTTGCAACAGTGATGGCGATACCATACTAGGCATTTCCATGGAGTACCATGAACATTTCTGAAATATTGTCGATTAAATGTGCTCTATGAACGTAAGGCTGAAAACATGGGAACATGCAATTACATATTACATTGGTTGGGGAGAAAACTCATCCCAGAATATAGTTGAGACATCTGATCTAATATGCAAAATAGGTCCTTAGCTTAAACAACCAACACATGAACAACAATATTCATCTGCGAACTATGTAACTGTGCATAAGGAAAACATATACACGCCTGTACATTGGTAACTAAATAGCACTTGATTTATGAAATCAGAGCCGGAGCACTCCAAATCAAGGCACGCCCGCACCAAACCAAACCCACCGACCTGAACAGCACGCAGAGATCTAGTAGTAATATCCGCCCGATCGAACCCTAAAACACCCAAACAGGCGTAAACAGCAGACCAACCCGACCCTAATCCATCCCTGCCACACCCCAGGGGCAATCCGCAGCAGAACGCTGAGAAGAAGAGGAATTTTAGGCCGCGTCGTTACCTTCCGCAGGGCGGTGGCGAGCTCGCCGCGGGTGAAGTTGGCGGTGGCGGCGGTGGTGAGCGGGATGTTGTTGCGGAACTGGTAGAGGTGGAGGTTCTTCTGGATGAACTCGGTGAACTGCACCCTGCGCCAAACGAAACACCACACCAAAACCAAGCCAGATCGGGTCAGATCGCGAGCCCCAAACCCTAAGGAAGCGAGCTCGAAAACGACGGAGCGATCGACGAACGGATTGGAGATTCAGATGGCGGCGCTCTTACCGGTCCCCGGGCTCTCCTGATGCGCCCATCAGCTTGTGCGAATCCAAGAACATCACCTTGTCCTCGTCGGTCTTGTGGACGAGGATGCTCTGGACCGCGGACGTGTCCGCCGCCACCACCGCGAAGTCGCGGCCAACCACGCCCAGAACACACTCCATCGCCCCCGCCTCCGGTGGCTCGCCTGGGGTTAGGGAAGAAGAGAGAGAGAGTCGCCTGGGGTTTCGTCCCGAGGTGGGGAAGAATTGGCAAGGCACGGGCGAGCAGAGAGAGGTAGTATATATTTATTGGGACCTGGGAGTGGGGGGGCGAGGCGACTCGACGAGGACGGAGCCGAGTTCGGCTTCTTCGGTACCAAGAAAGAAACGAACCGAGACTGACAGAAGGGGCTCTGTGGGCTGGGCCTTGTATTATTAGGCCCGTGGGCTTTGGCTGCAGCTCTGCGGGCGATTTTATTTATTTATGCTGCTTTTTTCTTTTTTCTTTCTTTATTTTTTCCCTGCTCGTTCGATTTATGGGGAAGATGCTAGTACAATATACTAGTGCTGGGTAGAAGCACACTGCCCAGACGGACAAAAAACACAAAACGAAAATATTCATCCCGGACCACGATTCACATCCATTTTAACGGCCATGACAATTTCACGAAAGAGCACCGCACGCGGCACGCCCAACCTTTGGGATTTTCCCCGAAATCTCCACAACAGAAAAGGTATCTACACGCGTACAGACCTGTTACTATTTACATAAAAATCAGTTAGGTAAGTATATATCTATTTCAACTATCTCAAGTCTATCTAACCCATTTTCAATTTTACCTAACTAAACCAAGCACCCTTATTCACCCAAATCCATTTTATTATGTCTTTTCTGGTTATTTTAATGTATTTTATTCGTAGCTTGCATTCTACAAAACGGAAACTTATTTGAATTCATTCTTTCTGTGTTAGCATCTGAATTCGACTAGTAGACCAATAGAGAAGTTGTTGGAACAATTAAAATGGGCGATGTTGTGGGATGGCCCTCACCTAAGACCATTCGTCCTGCTAGTCAGCCCAACGAATCGGCTCAAGAGACATGTAAAAGGATATGTAAGCCCAAGGAAGGCAAGGAAGCCCAAAAGGCACCTGTAAGGGGTGTTGTGGAGATAGCCTCTACCTTATGCCCATTCGGTCTGAGTGTTTTTAATAGCGTTGTAATGCCTAGATGGGTCAAACCCATCTAAATATGCAAAAGACAATAATGTCCTAAGACGGTACATATTACCAGGGGTAATATTGTAACAAGAACATAGCAACAATATAAATAGTCCCCTCTGGGCGATCCCAGGGGTAAGACTATCTTCGATCAATATTTTTCTCCAATTTCACTATTCTCTACTGTTTGGTCCTGTAATCATAACAGTTAGCACCGTCCGTGGAGATCACGAACATCAAGTAGCCACGATCTGAAGATAGCACCCAAGGTAGCGACAAAGAGAAAACGGAGTACAACGTTGGCAGTCGCGCGGGCCAAGGTCGGAACTGATGATTGGTCGGCATTGGCACACCAAGCTGGTGCCAGAGAGGGTGATGAAGTGATGGATGAAGGCAAGGTATGTGCCAACATCAATTCTGGGTAGGAGGATCCTATGGGGAAGCAAGCAGCTGCTGCCATCGATCCACCTAGGGCTCCGGAGAGGTCTTCGGGGTCGACGGCAATCAACATGTTAGACGGGTTACCGCTCCAGCCCTATCTAACGAGCAAACAATCTCCCCTGTCCTCCTCGGCGGAATCCGTTCCGGCGAGGCAGGGTACATCTCCAAGTATATGCGGATGACGGCAAGGAACTACAACAAGTTTGTTTGCTAGCGAAGCTTCCACGAGGGCGACCTCATGCTGCGCAAGGCGTTACATGCTGCGGTGGTCGGGAAACTCAACTCCAAGTGGGAAGGCCCGTACCTCTTCGTTGCCAAATTACCACAAGGTGCATACTGTTTGTCCACCCTCAGAGGACATATTCTAAACTATACATAAAACGCGGACTACCTTCGAAGGTATGATGCTTAAGTCATGTTTTTAATCTTACCGATGTCCTTGTCAAAGATTCTCCGAACAGATGTAAACCCCTTTAGCATATATATATGTCATAGTGCATTTTCTTGATGGCCATCATCTGCATCTGTATATGTGTAAATCGTCGAAGCTGCCTCGTGCGCCCGGCGTACTCTACGGAGTATAAAGCGCTGAAAACTTTGCTGTCCCAGGCCAAAATCGTCAGAGCTGCCTCGTGCGCCTAGCGTACTCTGCGGAGTATAAAGTGCTGGGAACTTTGCTATCCCAAGCCAAAATCGTCGAAGCTGCCTTGGGCGCCCGGCGTACTCTACGGAGTATAAAGCGCTAGGAACTTTGCTGTCGCAGGCCAAAATCGTTGGTGCTGCCTGGGGCGCCCGACGTACTCTACAGAGTACAAAAAGAAAAACGTTGAGGTTGCCAACGAGACTAGAGGCTTCGGGCCAAATGTGTAGATGCAGGGGGACGTGTTGTGTTCTAGCAGTGAAACCTAGTGGTAATGAGTGTGACTGTTCACATTTGAAGATCAAAATTGCATAGAAAACAGAGCATTTGAAGTTATTTACGCCGTGGCAGTATATCGCGATAACAAAGTACTATACAACTAACGGGCCCTACTCGATAGGCGGCTCTAGTTTGACATCTTATAAGGCAAGGACTTCGTTTCGGGGCTTCCTGGGTTGGAGAGCCCAAAAACCTAAAGAGTTTTCCGTGAGGCTCTGTTGTCAGAGGGTACGACGCACGAGATGGACCGAAACATGGGGCATATCGCTAACAAGGACCTAGTTGGTCCAAGAGTGTGATGCAAATTAGCAAGCGAGGCAAAGACCTCACATCATTAAAAGTGATAGCTACATCTTGCAGATGTGCTGCTACAAAAGTGAAAGTAAAAAAGGCAGGAGGACTTTGATGTCACACCTACAAAGCATCACCCAACTCCGGGCCATCTCCCTCGCCTTCACCTCGATGTGGGACTTCATTCAACCACCGCCCGAGGTTGACATTGGAACCAAGGGTACGTTGTAAAGCCACTTTGGCGGCAGATTCGCCGATGACATTCCAAATGCGCTCGTGAAAGGTGCGAGAGGACCTTCGCACAGCATAGATAGCCTCTAACATGACACCATTCCCTGCAGGCAGTTCCAAGCGATCAGATGCTAGCTCTTCGATGTGCTGACATCCTCGCACATGGAGCATCCCAAGCAACATTGCGGTCATCATGACGGAGCAATGGTTGTCGTATGAGCGGGTGGCGTTTGAAGCTAACGAAGAAGATTCTTCGATCTTGCGGAAGCTACTAGAGGTGTCTTCAGGGCCGTGGGTCCGAGGGGGGACCTCGACTGCCAACTCTGTCAAGGCGTCCTCCAGCGATTCTAGCGACTTCCATGCCAACAGAGAGGCATCCCCAAGTCGGCATCCCACAGCGTCAATCTCGAACGCTAACCGTACCTTCTCCGCTTCCAACTCGGAGATCTGTTGCAATAGTCCCATACGCTCCTTTGTAGCGGCTTCCCATATCCACTCAACACGGGACTCCGCATCGGCGATGGTCTTCGCGCCCTCTGTCTCAAGGAAGTAGATTCGCATGTTCCTCTCGGCCAACTCTTCGGTGGATCGGAGGGTGGACTCAGCTATTTCTTGCATCACCCAGTCTTTCCTCGCTACCACCACGATCCACAAGGAGCTCGATTCGTTCCTCATCACTCGTGAGCATTGCCGCCACCGCACTACGACGAGCAGACTCGGCGGAGGCCTCCGCTGCTGTCAGCCGCTCGTAGAGAGCGTTCCACTCATGATGTCAGGCATCTCAAAGGGCCCGTGAAAGAGCCAAAGCCTGCGTTGGGATAAGCTATCAGTGTCCAATCTTAGTATCGTCGTTATAGTAATGGGACTTACCTTCATCTCAGCGGTTTCCAAAGTGCTCTCCAGTAACTCAGAGTCACATAGGGAAAGCGCGCCACGGTCTAGCACACTATCCGCGTGATCGGCCATTGCTTGTAGAATCTACCGTGCGTTTGGGCGAGCAACGAAGCCTGCCAGGAAAAGCCGTGGGGCTTCGGTAGCTGGTGCTTCACCCAGAGGACCAGGGTTCGTTGTAGCAGCCTCCACCGGATTATTCATGACCCTGGCATGGAAATCCGGCGTGTATCCTGGAGAGTGTGGACTTCCTGACGCTGGAGACATTGTCAGTGAGAGGTGGGGAGAAAATCGCGCGAAGTCTAAAGGCAAAAGGAGTCAACCGCGCTTGTACCTCGATCACCCATTCTTGATTGCGAACCATCGACACCCTCCTTCGCAATGGCCCCTGCAAAGGCGCCGCTCGTCATCATTCTGGGAGTGCAAGCCCTTGCCTTGACCTCAGGGGCAGCGGTCTCCACTTCGGCCTCGAGGACGGTGGCTTCAGCTTTGGCCTCAGAAGCAAGGAGTTGCAGCTCGGCCCCGGGAATGGATGCCTACATCTCAGTCCTGAGGGCAAGGGTCTCCGATCCGGTTATGGGAACCACGATCCCCACTTCGATCCCAGGAGCAAGGATCTCCTCCTCGAAGTCGGAGCTATCTAGCAACGTCGATGACACCACACGGAACTTCCCTCCGATGGCCGCGGCAACATGGGCAGGAGAGTTTAGTCGAGCACGCTTGGCTTGGTGGGCCGTAGAGAGGGAGATGGAACCTAAATCCGTTTCCCTACGAGCGGTTTCTTGTAACCTTGACTCCATACCCCTCACCTCTTCAGCGTCTGAGGGAACGGGATCCGCAGCGTTGGACTCCATCGCTGCAGTAATGTCCAAAGCTTCCACCTCGGACGAGGACAAGCGTGGAGAGGACGCAAGAGGCACCTCCGACAAAGAATGGAGTTGGAGGTGTGGGGTCAAAGCCCCCGCGGCATTTCCCTTGCTACCACGTGCTCGCGGAGCCTTGGGAGGGGGACGCTCTGGCACGGGAATCTTGAGTGCCTCGCAAACTTGGTTGATCCGCTCGCGATTCGCCGTCATTGATTCCCGTAGGTTGTGTTCCTTGGCGATGTACGGTCCAAGGAAAATGATGGCGGCTTGCTTCGTGTCCTTGAGCGTAACTCCTACATAGAAACGACATGCCATCAGAATGCGGAGGACAACAACTCGTCATACTATGTTTAAACACTTACGAGGATCTTCAGGTTGGAGCAGAGAAGATATGCTAGGCCAGAGGCCATCATCGCGAGTACCACCTGGTTGGACAGACCATTGATAGGCAAGCGGAGATACTCCAAACATGAGGAACTCCTCTTCTAGGTCTCGCATGCTGAGGCGGTGGGCCACTCTGACTAGCTTCCGAGCCTTCACCTCGTCGTCGTGGTCGAGGGATACTGAAGGGGGGCATGTTGAAATTCAGCGTCCCCCGTACCACTTCAACGCGTCGCCACCCTCCAAGCAGTGGTAAAACTATCGACATGTCCAGTTGGACTCCCACTTCGATCTCGTCGCATTCGCCGGAAACAGCTTCATGCATTGTGGTCGCAGCACGAAGTTAACACTGTCGAAATTGACATATTCACCCTTCGCAACCTTCTTGGGCTGACATTGGGCGCCATGCAAGAAACAGAAGAGAGAGGCGCTCGGCCATGATCCCTCTGCCCGGCACACCCAGCAGAAAACCGCCAGGCGTACAATGGCATTTGGAGTTACTTGCGCCAGTTCTAGCTCATATCGTCGGAGTACCTCGCCCACAAACATCGATGGAAGGAACCTCAAGCTGGCGTCAAAGTACGCACCGAACACTACGGCTTCAGACTCCGATGGATGGGGCTCTTTTTCATCGCGAGAGGGGAGTCGGACCACATTCCGACTGGAGATCTTGCCACTGTGGACTATGTTGCGAAGCAGTTCTTCGTTAGCCAAGCTTGCGTCCAGAACGTTGGAGTAGTTACCGTACATTTTCTGGGCCGCGCACTACCGTTTTTCGGCGATGGATGCTTCCCACTCGACAAGCTCGAACTCTATCTCAACAGGACGGCGGGAGTGAGTCATCGTAAAGGTGGAGAGTAGAAAATAGGGAAGAGGATGAGCGTGAAGAGAATACAACAGCAGAATGTCTTGCATGCAGGTTGAAGATACGGACCGGGTGCTCGTGTTTTAAAGGCCGAGAGCGACAGCAAGGTGTCCTTAATGGCACCGCCTCTTCGAGTCCGTCGATAACGGCTCGGGAAACAAGTTGCGCACTAAGGATGCCCGAAGCGACAGGGCCGAGTCGGCGTTGATCACCAAGCGTCATACCGTGGGAGTATGCGAAAGGTCAACCGGCGCGAGTACGGCGATCCAACTATTGCGGGGCACGTTACCAGGAAGGCCCCACCAATTGCACTTGTGAAGCGTTCTGTACCTAGCAAGACTGCGAAGTCCCAACCATTGGGTCTTAGGGACATGAGGAACGTCGGGACTATGCAAAGCACAAGTACTGCACAGGCGCAAGGCTCCAGGGGCCGCATGACACTAGGCCCAATCCTATCAACTCACGAGCTGTTCTTACGTTTCAACTACTAGGCTATCTGTTTACCCAGGGAGTGCACCTGTTGGTTTTGGAAATAAGCGTGCGGCTGGCATCAACGTCAGTATCCAAACGATGCCTAACTGCCTGGGGCATGATCGTAACCCTCGATCACCGAGCTACCCATAGACCCGAGGCTTCGCAAGCACTCTCTGTGAAGTACGTCAAAGACGCGCGAGGGTCAGAGGCTTCGCGCGTACTCTGGAGATCAGAGGCTTCGCAAGCACTCTCCGCGAAGTACGTCAAAGACACGCAAGGGTCAGAGGCTTCACATGTACTTCAGAGACTTGAGACTCCGCGAGCCCTCACCGCAAAGTACATCAAAGAAGCGTAGAGTCCAGAGGCTACGTGTGCACTCGACGGACCGAGTTAAAGACGTTGGGAGATCCAAAGCTCCGTACAAATTCCACAAAGTGTTCCTTTATTGTTCATGTAGTGGTACAAAGGATAGTTACAAGTGTGGAGCACCCTGGGTGGGCAGTTTTTCTAGGGCCTCCATCTCGACATGCCCGGGTGAAGACCTCATTGGTGTAGGACCTCCTTGCTCAAAAGCACCATAAATCTCATGAAAGACTCCAGTGTTGAAGTCAGAGGAGCACGCAGTGACCCGAGTCAGGAAACACGCTCCCATCGAATACTTGGTTGGCGCAAGCCTTCGCAATGCCATCGTGAAGCTTCTTGCAAGACGAGCTTAACATCCTCGAGATGATAGCAACAGTGTTTCTGCTGGTATGGAAGAAGATGCTTACCAAGGAAAAGCTCTGGTATTGTGGCCAGAAGAGCATGAGGCAGCCTCTGCCAAATACCTGACCAGCACGAGCCTTCTCAGCACCACGCAGAGCAGCTTCTTACAAGACGAGCTCAACATCTTAGAGATGATATTGGGCATGTTTACGCTAATATGGAAGAAGACGCTCACCCGTAGACCGAGAAAGCTGAGAAAGCTAATCACCTGTGTTGTAGGAATGGCCCAGCACCCCCGTAACTAGGCCTTAGAATGAGCCCAATGTGTAATAGGCCTAATAGTATAGATAAATATATCAATGTATCCTCAGTTTTATGTCGGTCTGTGTAATTAAATGACGTTGTTGCATATCGATGGCCTGGCCCAAGAGGCCCATTCGAGTATGTAAAAGACAATTATGTCCTAGGGCAACGCATGTAACCAGGGGTAAAATTGTAAAGAGGATATATCAAGCTATATAAAAGACCCCCTGGGGTGATCCCAAGGGTGGCAGACTCCTGGAGACTCCAAAAAAGTATCCTCCCTTTGGGTCTAGCTTTCTTCCAGATCTTGCCTCCTCCCATGGAGAAAGGTACCCCGTACCTCTGTTGTGCCGAAGCAACAACAACCTGGAAGAACTGAATCTAGGTCTTGGTATTATACAAGAGGATGTCAAGATGTACAGACATCCGAGCAAGGAACCAAAGGAGTCACGAGAGTCCGAGCTCGTGTCGTAGTACACCATGCCAACCATCAGGGTGGCACAGAGACTGAATTCGGAGCTTGTACCTTTGAGGAAGAGTTATGGAGCAATCGCGAGGAGCGCCTTCGGAGGGGAATAGACCCAATGCGGGGAGGTTAAACTTTCTCCCTGGAACTGGGGAGCCATTCACTTGGTACACTCCGCAACGGATGGCCACACCAGACGCCCGCTCCACCGGCGCCAGCCTGCGTAGCCGGAGAGCCTCGCCAAGGACACCAGAGGCTGATGTTGAGCATGCGGCAAGCCCCACCACCTCGGACAGGAGGGACTCTCGTTGTAAGGAAGAAGCCTGGTCATCTCCTGGCTAGATCGCCTCACAACCGGCGAAGCAAGGTGTACGTAGGGAGTGTCCTTGCCGGGGTATCGCCCCGAGACAGAAGGGTCAAAGCTCCTCCCGGGAGTTAGGAAACCCTCCGCCCGGCACATCCCATGACGGATGACTACGCTTGGTGTCAGCTGCTCGACTCCTGTCCATCTTGCTGGGGTACCTCAGCGGAGGAAGCTGCGACAGCCGCCTAGCTTCGTAGCCACTCGCTGCTACTTGTCGATGACAAAGAGCTTTTAGTCATATCGGCATCAAAACATCGGATCCCATCAGAACTCCGAAGTTAGGCGTACTTGGGCAAGAGGAAGATAGGATCAGAAAGCAACAGGAGCCATAGTGGTCGGAGAGTTTGGAAGAGAGGATGGAGCGTTGCTTGGCCGATCACCCCTTCTTATAGGGTGCTCATGTGAAGTTCCAGCAATTGCGCTTCTGACGTTGCATCGGCTGTGCCTCGCAAGCATGTGAAGCTCTGTCATTTGCGCCTCAGGTGTTCCATCAACTGTGCATCGGGGGCACGTGAAGCTCCGTCATTTACGCTTTAGGTGTTTCATCGACCGTACCTCGGGGGCAGTTCCATTGACTGTGCCTCAAGAGCACCAAAAGCTCCGTCAATTACGCGCTCAGTGTCTCACTGGCTACCTCAAGGGAGTACGCGAAACGACAAGTCATACCCGTGGCGATGGAAGGCGAACATGTGATTGGAGGGGACGGAACACTCAAAGCAATCCAGGCTGTACGGTCCATGCATCTGCCTGATAGGAGGCCGAAGGAAAGGAGAGGGCCAAAAGATTGGAGGCATGGCCTCGGACTGCTGGAGGCGGAAGACCTCGCCCATGAGAGGCTACTGTTGTGGGATGGCCCCCACCTAAGACCCTTCGTCCTGCCGGTCAGCCCAACGAATCGGCCCAAGAGACATGTAAAAGGGTATGTAAACCCAAGAAGGGCAAGGAAGCCCAAAAGGCACCTGTAAGGGGTGTTGTGGAGATGGCCTCCACCTTAGGCCCATTCGGCCTGAGTGTTTTTAATAGTGTTGTAATGCCTAGATGGGTCAGGCCTAAGAGGGCCATCTGAGTATGCAAAAGACAATAATGTCCTAAGATGGTACATTTTACCAGAGGTAATATTGTAACAAGAACATGGCAGCAATATAAATAGTCCCCTCTAGGCGATTCCAGGGGCAAGACTACCTTCGATCAACATTTTCCCCCAATTTCACTATTCTCTACCGTTTGGTCCTGTAACCATAACAGACGGTATGAACCTGAAGACTACAAACGAATATAATCAGACTCTGGATAAGAAGCAAGTCACATATTTTTGATCATATTGAACCTACATCATTTAATTATTTAATTATCAATACTTTTATTATTCTCTATTTATGCACTATTATTTATTTTAAATAATTATTTAGAATGACATAATAATTAGCTATGTTTTAACACTGAAAAAAGCCTAGTATTATTTGATAGCCAAATTCACCTTGCCAAGCCTTAGTAACAATAAATTATTATAAAGTTAACCATGGGTAGATTAGTTTTGGACCTTGGAGCAATGACTCCCGAATCGTCTGTATAAATCGCACTAATCTAGGATCAGCTATTGTACATAGTGGTAACAGGGATACATATCAAGCACAATGACAAACTTTATTAGTTAAAAGAGTACGGCCTTATGGCTAAAGTTTACATCTACGGTCCATAGACCAAAATTAAATAATAGCAGCGAAAGTAAAACACCGAAGCGGAAAAAGCCCGCAGAGCCTGCGCATAGGCAAACGACAGTAAGATATGGTATACTCGTCCAGGTCTTCACCATAGTTGAAGGTGACCTCCTCTGAGATAAGATAACAAGGATGAGTACAAATTTGTACTTCGTAAGTCACATAGAGAAATGCAATATAATGGTAAAAGCAATAAAGAAAGGCATATAGAGTTATTTGAGCATAAAATAGTATTTAAAGAAATACAGTAAATATGTATGAAATTGCTAAATTTAATACAGCAAGTAAAACAGTATTATAGATAAAATTAATATCATTAGTGCAGGTCCATCCTCCACACTAACCTTGGCAGCTGATATGGCAAGTTTTGTTGATGTGGCTGCTAAGTGGATGACACGTGGCGCTGACATGGCATGGGTGAAGCTTGGTGCAGACGTGACATAACATGTGGCTACTGACTCAGTGAAATATGCCGAGTGGACTACCCAGTGGCGGACACGTGGCTGCCACATGCTTGGGGAGCTGATGCGGTTGCGGGGCACTCGTGTGGTGCACCGCGTGGCATTGTGTGTTGATATGGCTAGACAGATGGCACCGAGTGTCGTGACACGTCTGCTGTGCTATATGACGTGGCATCACCGGCGAGAAGCGACTCACAGAACCCGATGGTAACTGTTGAGCGACTGGAGTCTGTTGCCCAACGGCCCACCGACTAACTTCGTATCCCTCTCCCGTTGGGCGACAAGTTTCAGTCGCCCAACGGTTCGGTCACTATAATCCATTCTTGTAAATACTTTTTACACGGGTATATAGCTAGTCGCCCAACGGTTCGGCCACTGGAGCCTATTTTTATAAATACTTTTTACGTAGGTATATTTTTGTATTTTTGAAAAAATAGATTATTAAAAAAATTCTTCGGAAAGTACCACAAAAAATCGCTGTCAATAGTCAACCGCAAATATCCAACCATCCCAAACAGAGACAGCACTCGGACATGACCAAGGCACCAAATGGAAGTCCACCGCAGCTTCAGGAGCTCTCCGCTTCGCTTCCAATCAACCGCTTTCCTCCTCTTCCTTCTCCTTGCAAGCTACGACGCATAAGCTCCCGACCCACTGACCCGCCTCTCCCATGGCGAAGACGCAACCCGCGTCCGCGGGGGAGCCCCTGCTCCCGTCGGCCTCCCCGCCGCCCTACCTCGACCCACACTCCCCCGACGAGCCGGATTCGTACGTCCTCCTCGTCCCCGTGCGGCTCCGCCGCCTGCACCGCGGCTGCCGCTGTCTCGGACCCCTCCTCGTCTCCCTCGCGCTTCTCGCCCTCGCGGGCTTCCTCCTCTGGCCCGCCGACCCCGACGTCAGCGTCGCGCGCCTCCGCCTCGCGCACGTGTCCGTCGCCGCGCGCCCCGCCATCGCCATCACCATCTCCGCCGCGCTCAAGGTCCGCGTCCGCAACCCCGACCTGTTCGCGCTCGACTACAGCCGCCTCGACGTCACCATCGGCTACCGCGGCGCGCGCCTCGGCCGCGTCACATCCGGCGGCGGCCGCGTCCGTGCGCGCGCCGTCTCGTACATCGACGCCGACCTCCGCCTCGACGGCATACGCGTCGTCGAGGACGCGATCTACCTGCTCGAGGACCTCGCGCGGGGCTCCATACCCTTCGACGCCGTCGCCGAGGTCGAGGGCCACCTCCGCTTCTTCTTCCTCAGCATCCCCGTCAAGGTACGCGCTGCTGAAACCCTAATTGTTGATTGCTTTTGTTGTGGAATGCAGACACTGTGAATTAGATTACAATCTGGATCAGTATCACTGCTTTAACTTTTTTTTTCATTCTCATCGAAAGCCCTATATCTATAGAGTTGGTAGAGCGTCTGGTGGTGAAGCAATTTGGAATTTCTGTTCCGGACAAGGGCTTAGCCATGTATTGTCTATCTGATTGAGTTTTTGTGATCCATCTGATGTCTAATGCACCTTTAAGAACAAATAGAATTGAGGTTAAGGAATAAAAATTGTGTGAGGATAGCAAATTTACGTCAACACCTTGCATGTCAGGGTCTAGATAACTTTCATAGGTCAAACATGGTATGGTCATGATATTCAGAGCTTTTGTTTTGATATCACGGTGGATAATATTTTTAGGGGGAACATGCTCTGATTCCCAAAGTCATGATTCACTAAACAGTCTAGTATCTTTGTTATCATGATCATCAACCAGGTACCTCTTGCATCTTGTAGATTGCCTTTTAATAAGATTTAGGTTCAGGGTGTAATACAATAGGTTATTTTATGGAATGCGTGACCATTGAAATGTGGTATAATGCTTTGTCTGCTTTTTTTTTAATGAATTCAAAACGGACTAATTCGCCCCAAGCATTATGAAGTGTTAGCTCCTTTTTTGTGAATTTCCCTGTGTCCGTGATAATTCATAATTCCCTAGCTGAAGAGGATGATCCTTGTGAAAATTGTCAACATTTTCACAAAAGAAACCTAAATAAAAGAGATAATATACTTAACATCATGTATGAGGATATCTTGTGTTTTAAACTGGTTATCACTTTTAATAGGGCATGAAAAACTTATCCACAGCTCTAGAGTATATATTCTTTGCTACTATTTATAGTTGAATGTATCCCTTCCTGTTATCCACATCTGTATTGATCTTTATCTGAAATTACTTGTGAAACTGCTATGCCAATCGCCAAATTGATTTTTTTTGCTGTTTTGCATGCTTGAATGAAAGCTTTCCTCTCAAAAAGAAATGAAAGATTTGAATTATTGTATTTACTACTTGGGTCTTTTTTAATTTTCACCTCCTGCATCATAATTTGAAAGTCATGAAAATAGTCAAATTGCCTAAGAAACAAGTAAAACAGTATGCCAAGCACATTCTTTTCATAATTCTGGTGGCATGTAGCACGAGGGAAGTTCTTAAACCCAAAAACTTGTGAAAAGGACATTAATTCATAAGGAGTTGTGGGGGGCCTTCCAACTATGCTTCTGGCCTGTTCTGGGGGTGTTGACTACAGCAGAATTACAAATCAAAATAATTTTTTTAAAAAAAATTGTACTTTTACTACGCTTGAGCAATTCTACAAGCTCTGTTGCCATGGAGCTTGCAAAACCTTGACCTTGAAGCGGGCGTCATCTCTTTTTTTTCGAGAACAAAAGTGGGCGTCATCTCATCTGGATCAAATACAGCCCCATCTGTTTATCACTTAACCATTCCAACACCACAAGAGTCAGGTTTATCCAATGGACAAGAAATAATCTCTAATTCCTTGCTTTCTACGTGGAGGCTCAGGGTAATTTCTCCCTGTGGCCACCTAGTCTCTAGCCTTATCCCGACCAGCAAACACCGCCTATTTCCCTTGCCTGCCAAAATCTTGCTGGGTGTTCAGTGTTTACCAAATCTCGGTCTCATTGTTTATTTTTACCGCCTTGGTTGCCATAACACTGGAGATGAAGAAGCTTCAGTCTGGCATCTACTCATCACAGCATGATGACAAAATTGTGAGAGGAAGTGCATTCCGTCCACTATTCGCAGGCAGTTGCAGCCACTTCTGCTCCACGTTGCTACACACACAGAGATGTTTGCTGCTTGTGAAAGAAAAATTTGTTACATAGTACCCCATTGTTCATTAGAGTAAACGTAAGACCAATTTTCCTAGTTTTGCTAAATCATGCCTTAAGCAATGTTGATGGATCAAAAGCAGGCCAACTACCGGTGTTGCACTTTGGTATTGTAGTTGATATGGCGCTAAAGCATCTCTTTCTGTGTTTTCTCCCAAAAATCTGGCCTACGATTAGGTGGTAAAGAGATGGACCATATTTAATCATGTGTGTGTGTGTGCGTGCACACACGTGCGTGCGTGCATGTAAAGAGGTATAGCTGAAATCGATACAGTGTCTATTACAATCGACTTGTAAACCACACCTTGAAAAGACGTACGTTTAAAAGCTATATACTGTAGCAAATTACAAAAGCCAAAAGCCCAAAAGTGCTGAGCCATTTCAAACCCAGCCAATATTTGCTACCATATTAGAAAACAGTACTTTCTCATGCTACTAGTTGACATGTTGCCTTGTTATTTGTTAATTTCTCATGTTTAGGACATTATTTTTATACGGTGATAACATTACATTACTGGGTTTGGTTGTGTGGGTTGCTTGATTTGATCTTGTTGACATAATCTTCTATGCTTTCTCCAAACTTGTTATGACCAAATAAGGATATTCTTTTTGTATTTTCTATCTCCTGATAAAATTATTGCACCCAACAAGAGCCAGTGTGTTTTGCCCCCTGGCCCTTCGCTACTCCAAAATTTATTTTTCCATTAAACAAAAGAATAAAACAGGGCATACTGATATTATTACTTAATGTTTTCCTTTCATTCAAATATTATATTTTTCTATCGTGTATGACTGAACCATGTAGTTGAAAAAAATTGTCCAACAATTTGCATTATTGGTGCTCTGCTCGCGGTCCATGATCCAAAAGTACTGAACCCTTGTATGATTGTTTCAGGGGATAATATCTTGTGTGGTGCATGTTAATCCACACAATCAAACCATAGTACACCAGGACTGCTATCCGGAGGTAAAGAACTTCGAACACATTTAACTCTCAAAGTTGACTGTATTTTTTTTCAAAATCTGACCTTTTTTTTCTATCAGTGAATTGCTAATGGCCTCGAGCTATCATCGCTTTTGAAGTGATCGTTTTAAACTTGGAGTGCTTTTACAAGTTGTTGTAAAATTAAAATTTCAATGGCTATGGATGTGCACGTGCGACAAACAATTAATGATATTTCTTTTCCACTGTACTGGTAGATGGGGCGATTGTAAATTTGTTAGCAGGCCCAAGTACCATATTTAAATCCATATTAATACCAATCAGTTCCCCGAGGAAAAATTGCTTAATGTATTTTGCATTGGTATTTTTGGTGCTGGTTGCCTGGTTTGGGTTCATGGGATCGTCTGGCAACGCTAGCTCATCTGTATCAGTTGTTAGTGGGGCCTCTGGTCTAGCTCCGGTTCGATTGCCGTTTTTGCTAAGCAGCTCGCCTTATTTTGGACTCTTTCGAACTGTGCGACTTTCAACTTATTTTTGGCCATTTGCTTTGGTTTTGACATCCCGTTTCTATTTTGGGTATTACTAATATTACGCATTCGCACCTTACATGGTCGACCAAAGCACGCATCGGCGGCTTGGCGCGGGTCAAATGTTCGGAGAAATATGCATTAGAAAGGCCGCACAGAAAGGAAAAGTAAATGTGTCTTTTCGTTGGGTGATCGAACAGGCTTCATATAGCGCACACATCAATTATACTTAGTACTACTAATATATCAGAACGAAAATCTTACAGTAAAGTTTAATCTCGAACTCTCGTGGACAAAAGAGCAGCTTGGCATCCAGCTGTTTAGTTACATTCTAACTATCCAGTACGGCAGTAATGCCCTACTCCTAACGCTAGCATTACTACGCTACTACAGGTCGAATTCTTGGCCATTTTGCTCTCCTCCCGCACGACGATGCTGTATTTAGCCTTCTCCCGTGTGTATTGCCATCTTTGGCTCCCACGTGCGGCCGGAGAGCACGCGAGGGAAGATGGCACGGTTGTCGACCGCGCGAGGGGAGGTGGCCGGTTCGGGTGCACGCGAGGGAGGTGCCGCGGTCGCAATGCGCACGAGGAGGAGGTGGCGGCGGCGTCTCTCCAATGGCGGCATCCCCTCCCTGCCTCATCTTCACCAGATTCATCGTCCACACGCTCCTCATCGTGCGGCTTCTTTGGCGCGCTGCCCCGTCTTCTCACGTGGCCCCATATCGTGCCACCTTCCTCCGCGCATATCCTGACCGCGCCATCTCCCTCTCGTGCGCAACCCGGACGCCCACATTCTCGCGCGCTACCTCTCCTTGTGCACTTCCCGACCACGCGAGAGAGCCAAAGATAGCAATACAGGAGGAAGAAGACCAAATGCAGCATTGCCGTGAGAGGGGGCAAAATGGCCGAGAACTCTTACAAGTCTGCCAGATTACCACTACAAGAAGTAACAAAATGCACAAGCACTATTTGGTCTCACTCGTCTTTGATGCTCCCTGCGGCGGCAGCCCGCTGTCGAGGCAGCTCCGGCACCTCCGCTCCACCCACCCCTCGACGTCGCGGTCCCCGCTCGGCACCACGTGCCGTCCCCCGCACACCCGCGCGAGGACGCCCGCGAGCACCGCAGCGAGCACGATCGCCGCGACGATCACCAGCAGCGTCTCGACCGACCTTCCCGTGGACCGCGCGGCCGAGGCCTGCGGCTCGTACGACGCGGCGCCGGCGGTGGCCTCCTGCACCGACCTCCTCACCGCCGCGGCCACCGCCCACGGGACGGTCGCCATCGCCACTACCGCTACGGCGCAGAGCTGGCTGCGCGGCTGCTACTTATAATAAACGCGGCCGCAGCTCGTCACGCGGCGGACAAAAGAGGGGTCAAGAGAGGCGAAAGGCGTTCCACGCCTCGCAAGGTGTGTGCGAGCGTGACGCCTGCTAGCCGCGCGCTGCCACTGCTACGTCGGGTGACCGTTGCCGATGCTTTGCGAGATTTTGAAACGATGGGGCGTCTCTTTCTCTCGCCTGGGAAATTGTTCGGTCTGGCTTGCCGCGTTTGAAAGGGGACGGGAGGGAGGGGGCTCGCCGCTTGTCGTGGTTGCCGCTCGGGACGGCTGTGGCAGCACGGGCAGGGCAGGCGGGTCGTTTCAGCGCTGTGCGCGGGGCCGCGGGTGCGGCGACTTCGACCGGTCGGAGCCAGGCTCTGTGGGGTACTGACGTTAACGTGACACCAAGTGGTCATCTCATCTCGTCGCGGGGGTGTGTCGTCTTGTCACTTGTGGCTGCGCGGAGCAGGGGATGGGGGCGTGCAGTGGCAGTGCGGGCCGGCTCGGGTGCAGCCGTGGCTGTGGCTGTTGCTGGTGCGGCTCGGGATTTGGGCTGGTCTGGCGCGCCCTCATACTGGACACTGCACGCGCGGGGGATGGGATGGCGTTACGCTCAGCTCGACCACGAGGATCCGTTGAACAGGAAGAACCAACAAAGAGGCAAACCACCGGCTCCGGCTTCGATTTCTTGTGTGAAAAAAAAGGGGGGAAAGACGAAGGCGCAAGCTCTTAAATGGGCCAGGCCACCGGCCCTTTTTGAGTGGATTTTTTTAGATTTATAACTTATAATTTAAATATTTAAATATTAACTATTTAAGAGAGATAGTACGTATAGAAAAATAGTTGAATGTGATTTTGACCGATACAGCTGAACCGTACACTTTTAGTACAATGTTTCTATTAACTCTTTTTGAAAAAACATACTATATAAAATCTAGTAACTATAGTCCGTACAAGTATAAGCAGCTAAAAGTAGAAAAGAACTCAGCCCTTACCCACCACTCCCCCTGTGCTACATTTTTTTCAAGAGAAACATTAGCAAATGATCTTATCTAGTACCCTTAGCTGCTTGGCTATAGCTATGGTATTCCCTCTTTTCGATCATCAATGTGGGTCGTCAAAAATTAGCTTTGATTTTTGGTTTCTGCTTGAAGAAGCTCAAAGATAATTTGAACACATTTGTTTTCAAAAATGGCTTCTCTAAGCCACCGACTAGCCTCTGTCGCCTCCTTTACATTCGCAACTTCCAAAAGCCTTTTTCAAATTTTGTTCAAAAAGCTCTTGTTTTTTATTGTTACTATTCCATTTCAACCAAAATCCAAAACTCTAGGCAAAAACCATCATCTTCTATCGATTAAAACACCCGCTACAAACGAGAACATCCACCTCCAAAGTCCGTTTGCCTCCGCTTTCAACCTCCTCTATATCGCCATGCCCCCAAGTCCGACAACGCCTTCATCATCCCGCTGCATCACCTCCACTCTACTCTACCGCTACTACCCCAAAACTTAACTCTCCACTTTGCCTTGTTGCCCCTGCCTATTACCGAACCCACGACCAATGGCGTCCTCACAGCCTAGCCTCTCCCCATAGCCTCCGGCTCTCACCAATCGACAGCAGTCCCTCCCTAATTAACTTTATTTTTGAGGAGTTTTAGTGAACCTCAAAAGCGTCTTTAATTTCGTATGGACAATCCATTTCCTTTTCTTTTAAACTGTGACACCCGTGTCATAATCCTAATAAGATGGCGCTAAGCAACGGATTATTACTCCTTAAAATCAACGCCTTAGAGAAATAATAAGCCATACCAGAGTTATACAGTAGAACAATGACTAGAGACTCAACATTATTACAATAATTAGCCACATGGGGCTACACTCTTAAGTACATAAAAGAGATACAAAAGGAGATACATATTATTTATATATCATATCTTTTGAGGACGAGACTCTATGGGTCGTCTACTCGTCCCAAATGTTGAATAGGATGTCCAACTCGCCCTAGTCCTCAATATGATCACCCTCGTCCCACACAACATATTCTAGGCCTGTAAACCACACATCCCATTTGAGGTATTTCTTGATTGGACTAGGATCTAACAAAGTAATTTAATAGTAAGAGTGAGTATAAAGTACTCAGTAAACATTAATAGCAAATATGCAATGATTTGACTCGTCTCTTCATAACACTACTATAAAAAGGGTCATCACAGATGGTTTTATGTACTGTCTAAATATATGGGTCAATGATAATCGAAAGTTATCACAGACGGTTTGTGAGCCGTCTGTAATAAATACAACATAGATGGTTTGTACTAGAACCATCTATGATACTCACACATCACAGACAGCTCAAACCAAAAACCATCTGTGATGGGCAACTATCATAGATAGCTCGAACTAAAAATCGTCTGTGATAAACATCACAGATGGTTCTATCTACCAACCATCTGTGATACTTGCCTATGATAACCCTTTTGTGATCACAGACGGTTATTAGTACAAACCTTCTGGGATGTCTGCCATTATCACAGATGGTTTGTATCAATAACCATTTGTGATACATCACATACGATTATTAGTAATAACCGTCTGTGATGTCTTGTATTATTACAGATGGTTCGTATAAATAACCATATGTGAAAATACCACAGACGGTTGTTCGTTTGAACCGTCTATGATAATTACACCACAGATGGTTCAAGTGTCCAATATAGCCTCTTTTGTAGTAGTGTAATCAATTCTCATATTCTATATCTTCTTTATCTATAAAATAGGTTATTAAGTTAAAGAAAAATATGCATATTTTAGAATTCCAAATACTACTAATCACTCCGGTGAAGAGAAAGAACCCACCATTATTCTCCATAGCCTAGAATCTAGGAGACAACCATGAATTTACGATTTTATTAGCACTGCGTAAGCTTGTCTCATTTTACCCATAGCTATTCTAAACTCTTTGCAACTAAGTCATTTGTATTTCTTTAGATGCGGTGCCGAGTTAGAGTACAGAATATTTTTCGTAGTTCCGTTATTATATCTCCACCCAACTATCCATAATCAGTGGTTTGGGGAGTGGTTTCTTACCCTCACCTAACATCTCACTCGACCATGAAATAGCCGTTGGTTAGGGCTATCTAACCCTCACCCAACACTCCACTGCAATACTAGGCTCACCACTTTTGGGCTCTATACCGGCTCTGGCTCCACCTGCTTTGGATCCGCCACTTCTGGGCGCTATACTAATTTTGGTTTTCTCCACCTAATTATACTACTTATCTATGTGGAGATGACAATAACTTTACAGGGTAGCATTTTTTGCTCGTCAAAATAAAAATACAGTTGACACTAGAAATATGGCTCTCTACCCGAGTGAAAGTTATTTAGTCATTATATTATAACCATCTGTAGAGGGCCCCAAAACCTATCCCTTTCTCTTCCTGACCAGAGCACCCTCTACCCTCCTGTTATACATTGCTTGCAGTCCAACTACCTCTTCAGATGGAACTTTCTCTAGTCTCTTTTCCTGCTTCATTTACCCATCAATTCTTTAAAAAAGGCATTGTAATGCAACAGGTGATAATACATATTGTATAAAAGTTACTTTTCTTAAGTGACATAACTAATCAAAGTGATCAAAGGTAAGTTTGCCTTGGTACTCGTAGAATGCATCGTTCTCAACTGTGGCTTGCTTAGCTCCCTCTTCTAGCCCCAGTTCATCCTCTGCATTACACAACACATTTTATGGTTTTAGGAAACTGATTAAAGAGACAAGTTGTGTTGTATTATTGTTCTGATTTCTCGGTTGAGATTTCATATTTGTTGGCATATATTTACCTTGGTGATTTACTTATTCTTCAATCGATTTTTACTGTTCTAGCCTATTATTGCCCTCAGCTGTCTATCTAGTTGGCCCAAACCTCCTACATTGAACCAACCTGGTCAGCTAGCCACTGGTCCACACTACACCCCCACCAGCCCCAACACACACATAGTCGCGCCAGCCCACACACGCTCATGCACACATAGCAACACACAATGGTGCTAGCCTAAGCACACGGCCAAACACGCGCACGCACACACAGCAACACCAACATGCGCGCACACACACATGTATAGTGTAACACACGTGCTCACTCACTCCTCTTCTCTCACTTGGTTCCCCATTATCGGTCCCTCCTCCCCATCTTCGATTCATCGTCGGCCCACGCGATCCATCATGGTCCCCACGTTGCCTCCTTGCCACCATGGCCCGATGGCACTGACGGTTGTTGATCTGAGCGTGGCACCGACGAATCAGGTGCTTTAGCCTAGTAGCATTGTCAACCTCCCTAACTCCGATTCCCCTATGGTTGTTGTGCCTCTTCTCCTCCTTCTCTGGCTGGATCCGGTGCCAGTGGTGGTGGATCTGAGCGTGACCCCATCGAATCAACTATTCCCCCTCTAATCCCTAACTAAACCCGCTCTACTTTCGTGTTCTTTGCCTTATTACGATTGATTCATTTTTTATTCCTTATGCACAAGATGGATACGGTGGTGATATTGTCTTGTGGTTGAGCAACCTTGAGAGGGTTGAAGGTTTGCATGCACTAGGGAACATGCCAGGCCTACCGAGTGTGCATCAACAACCATCCGCGGGTCGACCACTGACATGAGCTGGCGACATTACTCATTGTGGCTCTAATTGGCTAAGATGAGAGCTTAGCTCCCCCCTTTGCTCCATGCTTTTCTTTCCACCGATTGCTGAGTCATCCATGATGTGTGGTGCTTTTTAGGGTGAGATGTGGGGGGACAAAGAAAGGGATAAGGGTGTGGTGACCTATTTGATTTGGTTGGGTCAAGATGGGTCAGTGACGGTGGTGGTGGTCCTCCCCACATGCTCTCTCCTAGTGGTTGACCTCCTCCCCCTCTGGTCCTAGGTGGTTCCTCGCTCCCGAGCCATTGAAGACGTGATGCGCTCGTTGTGTTCTTCCCTGACTCCTCTTAAGCCTCCTCCTCCTCCAACTCCAATGCTGTCGGGGGAGTTTCATGCCTTGCTCGCGGTGCTCTCTCCTCCGCTCAGGTGGATCTAGAAAGGGGATGTGGTGAAATTGGAGGTGTTGGTTTGAGCTCTCTCTAGTGGCTTTAGGGAGTGATGGAATGCACTCTCTTGCTTGCTCAGCTGGCTTGCACTCTCTTGCTTGCTCAGCTGGCTTCCTTATTGCTCTCCCTCTCACATTCCTTTGTGCACGGGTGGAAATAAGGGTTACCCTTATGGACCAAAGGCCCCTGATGTGTTTTCGGCACTATGGCTTGGTCTTCCCCCTTGTGAAGGTAAGGGTGGTGAAATTTAAGTAGGTGATGGCATGGTTTTTTGCCAAATGATGAAACCCACTAAAACGAGAGGTGCCGGCCAGTCCCAGATGGTTTTGGTATCTCAATGAGCACTACAGTTTTGGTATCTAAACGGATGGGTTATGACGGCAATTGTCTCTCCCTCTCATATTCTCTTTGGATGGTTGAATCCCTGGGTTTTTAGTCTATCTAACCAGTGCAGGTTTTCAGCGTCGACTCACTCCTAGCGACACGTATAGCTTACTCCACTTATTACTGTTGTAATTAAATGAGTAATGTACGTAATTGAGAATGCATGATGATGAATATTGTACTCCTATATTTTAATTATTACGATGATGTAATTGATATCATTGTATTATGGTTTGATCTTATCACTTTGTGTTCTATAAATATTTGAATGTTATAATATTTCTCCTCCATTGATTGAACAATTATGTAATTAAATGTGTTGTAATTGTACCATTTATTTCTTAATTAACTCTGAGTTAAATTTAAATGTGCTGCTTAAGTCCATTAAGAGTGATGGTCGTTTCATAAACCTATGGATCCTCCATTTTCTGTGTCTAACATCTGGGGTACTGATTTACTCAAACGAAAGCATGGGCGTAGCGTGTACATACGGTTGCAGTGTGCCCAATAAAAATACAGGGGCGGCTCTTCGCCTCCGCAGCCTTTCATGAATGGCCTCTATCCTGAGGTCAAGACGATAGCCTCATGCTCTGCCCGAAATTAAAATTTCCAGGTCTCGTTGCACACCATGGTTTGAACTTCGAATCCTACACGCTGGTATAGTGGTATCACGTCCCATGGGTTTGCAATCCACATCGATCTCCAACCCACAAGCACTCCGCAGTCCGCGCTTATTTTTTTATGCACCCTGTACTGTACAAAAGATCCACCACTCCTCCGGGGGGGGGGAGGGAGGGCCACGCGCCCACGCCAGGCCGCGCCGCTTGGCAGCTGCGGCACGTCACAAGAGAGCACAACGCGACGGGTGGAGCGGTGTCCCCCAGCACCCGAGCTGCCACCTCGCCGCGAGACAGCGCCACGCCGCGCCCGACAGCGCGCTCGCGAAAGCCCTCCGTCGCGGTCGCGCACGCCCCACCTACGGTCGCGAGACGGGCCACGTCGCCCCGCGTGGTCCCCCCGGCGGAGGACGCGTGGCCCGGGCGGTGCTTAATTCGCTGGGCCGTCGCTGTCGCGGACGCCGCGGGCGTACGCCTGCCACGGCGGGTTCCTCCTTTAACAAAAAATGGCGGGTTTCACTGTTCTCGGTAAAAAAGTGCAGGGGTGGATAAAAGGACAAGGCCCCGGCAAACCCGGGCTACGGCCTGTTAGAGGACGGCCAATTTTTTTAACGGTGTTGAGCTGGTCTCTTCTGACCAAAATGCCCTCCGGCGGACTCCAACGGCTCTGTACTTTTTTGCTTTTTTTTTCTTTTGGCTTTAACTTTCTGATGGGACAGTTTATTTAAATGATTTATTACAGACGTATTTTAAATGATTTTTTTATTTAAAATCGTGTGCCATGTCTATATTAATATTATCACCATTATTCATTGCTATCTTAAAAAGTGTAGTAAAAACTATTAGTCATAATAAAAAACCACCATAAGGCCAACCAATGTTACTTAGTAGAGATTAGAATGTAGATTACATGCCCTGGGAAGTGCAAGGGGGTAACTTTCTACCCAATTTGCATATGGTTTCTTTTACCTTTAGCTCTATATTGATTTGAGTGTGGTGACTCGTATCTTAATCTTTTAGGAGTTGAAAAGGTGTGCTATAAAATGGTATTGATTAATCCTAATGGAATTAGATTTCACACTTTCTTTTTGAGTAAAACTTCTACTTCACTTTGGAGCAGGGCTAGGAGGGATTATATAAAATCACGAGGAGTGGTTATAGAGAATCCAAATAACCAAGTTATAAAGCAAAGAAGCTATTCATCCTAAGGTAGAAGTGCACAAGAGGATTAGGGGCTATGTTATTTTTTAGCACTAGATTCTTATACAGAGCGGATTCATGGGTTCCAAAAGATTTGAGAGGGTTATGAAAGAGCGATAATATTCTTTTGATGTTGTGCTTAAGAAATTTGTAGTCGACTTCACTAAATATTTTTCTCTCATCATGGTTACTTCAACATCGTTATTTTGGTTCTCTCGTGTGGTTATTTTAACATCGTTATTTTGGTTCTTCCCACAAGAATTATCTTCTTTGTTCTTGATACCGTGTATACTCATGTCGTATCTGATAAATTCTGATCCAATTCGGGAGCTGCTGTGCATAAAAAGGAGAATCAAAGTGTGACAAGTAGTATCAGAGCAAAGGCTAGATTAATCTGACGTGTAAGAAGGTCAGTAAAGTGTTAGGCGATGCAAAATTAAGATCGATGTCGATGATGTGGAATCAAGTAAAGAAATTTAACGGTGGAGAAGATATCAGCGTATGGCAATATGCGGTAAAGGATATATTGGTCCAACATAAGCTAATCGATGCTCTTGAAGGATATCGACGAGCGAGTCATCGATCTTACGAAACAAATATGAGAAAAATAACTAAAAATCCTTGAGAGAGAATAGGGGTGCTCTTTATTGATATGAATTGGTTACAAAATGCCCTTTGACAAGACATACAATTAGCCCTAATTACACTGAATTGAATAAAATATCAATTTGCCTGGGATTAAGACCGATTGGTTGCATCTGAATTGCCTTTTCTCTTTGGTCTTCTCTTGTCTAACTTTAAATACTAATGAAGAGATGCTTGTTTGCCTGTCGGGAAAAACGCCTTGTGGAACCAGCATGTCTAGTTAGGAAGGTACATTATAAGTACAAGATGTACAGTTCAGATGTTTGTAAAATTATTTTTCCTCTGTTACAAAATATGTGTATTTGTATATAGTATGGTATGTGAGTTGTACATATTATGTGATAGTATGTATATTTGTGTGTATACTACTTATGTATGTGTACATTTTCAAAATTCAAATACAAGGAGAGATGGAGGGAATGATGAGGTTAATGAGGAGGTGAGAGGTGCGAGGTCTAGCCCCTTGTAATCGGATCGGTCCCTGCTTGTTTCGGTTTTTTTAGCTTTAGCTTCTAGTTTTAGATTTTTTTCACTATTCAGTAATTCGTCTTTTTCTGATTTTTTTAGATATTTTGGGCTTTTTTGTATTTTTTTCTCGTATTCCTTTGCATTATCCGTGATGGGCTAACATTTTTTTCTATTTTTACATTTTTTAAATTTAATTATACCTAATAAATCAACTCAGCTATAGTAAAAAAAAGTCAGCTACAATAAAATTTCAATCAGAAGCCATCGCTATTCCGAACGTCCTTCAATTATTTTCTAAATCAAGAAAAACTAGAAAATAAAATTACCTATACTAATCTTTTATATACATATACATGTATGGCTATGACAGTCAGAGCACCAATGCTCTAGTGTAGATCGGCATTCCCTCCGCTCAACCGTCTTTGGCACCATTTATACCGGTTTGAATTTTTTGACTTTAACTTATTTTTCATTATTTCTAATTTTTTTAAATTTTTTTATTCTTTGCCGGTTCTTTCTTTCCCGTATTCGTTTATATTACTCGTGGTTGGCTAATATATTTTTATTTTTTTAAATTTAATTATTCTAAATAAGACAGCATCAATTAAATATAAAATAAATCAGTTACAATACAATTTAATTATAAACTGATTTAAAAAGACCAACGAATGGCCTCACTGCGTGTTAAGTACAAGCGTACCGTGGAAGATATCTTCATTAGCGAGCGGCGAAAAGTAGTCTAATCGCGCCAGCCAGCTAATCCAACGCAAGGACCATGCATGCATTAATCTACGCACAAAACCATCTGCCAGCTGGCAGCCCGTAATTAAACTGCGCAAAAGGCCAACACAGCGTTGCCGAGGCCACCGCTCCTCCCTTGTCCAGCGTTATCCCCTCCGCCTCTCCCCTCTGGTCGTCACCCTGTCACCTCGCGCAACAGTAGCCTGCCCCGCCGTCGCGCTACGAACCAAAGGCCCCGTGGCGACCTCCTCGCTTTCGGCCCCGCACACGTCTATCCGAATCCGCCTGTCCACCCATCCGAATCCCCAGATCCCAAGGCTAATCTCCCCTTCCGCTACCGATAATCCCTCGCCCAATCCGATCTTTAGGTTGCTTGGAGCCAGAGGCGTGCGTCCTGCTGCTGCGAGTGAGCCCGCCGCTGGCTTCTCTGGCCTCGGATTGGCCGGCCTCTTGGGGATCCTTCTCACCGGGAGAGGGAAGGAGGCGCGCTATTGGTCCGCCGCCTCCCTCCACGCCCACGCCAAGTGGTCAGTGCTAGCGGCTGGGCCGTGAGCCTCTTGCGTTCGCTGCCTTGCTCTTTTTAGTATTCCCTCGGCTTTGATTGGTGTTTGCCTTCCCTTTTTTGCCCCCCTCGATTTTGATGCGCTGTATCTATTTCTGGGTGGCTCCTGGTTCTCTCTCTTTCGGATAAGGAAGAGCGGCTATCCGAATTCCGCGGGGTTGGGGGGGAGCGAGGGGTGCACGGATCTTGTGGGTTGTTGCATCGGGTTGTCTGGCCAGTCGGGATTGGGTCGGGGAGGAGAATTGCAGCTGCTGTTGAGCGTAGCGCCGGCAGATTGCGATCGATGCGATTTTTGCGGGGTGCTTCAATGGAGGAGGAGGAAGAGGAGAACTTGCCTGAGCTCAGTTGCACCTGTCCAACTGTAGCAGAGGATCTTTTCTCTCTTTTTCCCCCCTTTTCTTATCTGTTTTTGACACAACAAGCTTTGTGGACGCTAAACGATTGTAATTTGGTACTGTTCTTGGAATCTTGGCGGAAAGTTTTCGAGAAAGTCTCTGGTTCGTTCCGTTCTTGGTCCCGATCTTTCTTGTTGAGTAGTAATTGCTTGTTTGTGGTACTACTATTCTACCGATCTTTCAATGGTTCGTGAGCATCAGTCGGTTCTTCCGAGGATTCAGAGCGTGGCCAAGTCCAAACTTTTTCTTGCTTCGATCGAGTCAGGACCACTCCAGTGTTGTTGTACTGTCAAGACTGATCTAGCAATGATTTAGTCTGCTTTTTAGTTTCTGTGGTTGTAGAGTCGTATCTTCATTAACATGTGTTTCCGTGTATGTTCTCTTGCTGCTGCTGAAACAGTGAGGCCCTGAACCGCGGAACAAGGCCGTGGGCAAGTATGAGTGGTATGGAATCACGGCCGGGGGGATCCAACCTGGTGGAGCCAAGAGGGCAGGGCGCGCTGCCGTCCGGCATGGCAATGCAACCGTGGTGGACGGGCTCCGGCCTTGGGGCGGTGTCCCCGGCTGTTGTGGCGCTGGGAAGCGGAACAGAGATCAGCTTATCGAGCAGTCCGGTAGGTGGCGGTGGTGGTGGTGGTGCTCAGAGCAGGACGGGCGACGATGCGAGAGGGGAGAGCAGCGAGGATTCACGGAGATCAATGGAGCCAAAAGGTTTGTTCGGTTTTACTACTACTACTTAGAAGCAATGAGTTATTATTGCAGGAAGTTGGTGTGGTAGTATTTTTAATCTCTGCTCACGCTTGTTTCGGCTATAAATTGGTTTGAGTTGGACAAGGAGCTCGTAGTATGGAAACATCTTAACTAGCAGGCTCCTACTTAAGACATTTCCAATTTTCCGTACAGTAAATTCGTATGCATGTCCCAGTCGATATATACTAGTTGACCTCGTCTTAGTTTCATAATCTTAGTACCTTTGTTCCTTAGTCTATATATATAAACTTGTAGTTGTATGGTTGAGACATATCAAAGTTCTTTGTGTTTATAATATCTTATTATATAGTGAATTGCATCTTCGTGTGTCTATGGTTTTTTTCGCAAAGTTTTTTCACATTAAATCCTTATCACTCGTTTTTGTTATTATCTATTTTACTAGCGTTTTATAACATATGTTGTACAAAGTTTCCTTAGGTAGGGCTCCAACTAGCTTTTGTACTATAACTTATGGTTGTGCCTTTTAGCTAAAATTGTACTATAGTGTCTATTAGTTTTTTTTAAAAAAAAGATAGGAAAAATAGAAAAAAAATTAAGAAAAACTGTTACATCGTCATAGACAATGTAAAGGAATAAAGATAAAGATCAAAATAAAAAAAGTCGAAATTAAAAACCGATGTATTCTAAATGACTTCTGACTTAAATAAACCGAAAGCCAAAAGAAAAGCAAGAAGCTGAAACTGTTTGGAGCAGGGCCATTATTAATATGGCATAAAAGGGAGGTAGGAATTGAAATCAGGCTTCATGAGGCCTGGTTTTTTATTTTCTGTTCCTGTCTTTCAGATTCAGATAACCATGTGCTTTAGCACATTAGCACCCACAGAACTCTGAGATCTTAATCAGCACATTAGCACCCGCAAAACTCTGAAATCTTGGTCAGCTCATTAATTCTAAAACCTTTACAGCTGCATCCCTCTCGTGGATGAGCATCCCATATGTTGTAGTGCTCTGCTGATGTAGAAATGTCAGGATGTCAGTTGTAGCTTCACTTGCCTAGCTCTTTTATTAAAAGAAAACCATCCTACTTAAAAGGCTTGTTCGGTTTTACTACTAGTTGTTAGAAGCAATGAGCTATTATTGCAGGAAGTTGGTGTGGTAGTCCTCTGCTCACACTTGTTTTGGCTATAAACTGGTTTGAGTTGCAAAGGAGCTCCTACATAAGATGTTTCCATATAGGATGTGGTACAGCAGTTTCCTTGTATGGCATAAAGTGGTACTGCAAGTTTCATGAGGCCTAATGTTTCATTTACTGCTCCATTCTTTCAGATTCAGAAAACCATGTTTGTTAGCACATTAGGACCGCAGAACTCTGAAATCTTGGTCAGCTCGTCAGTTGTCAATTGTAAAACCTTCACAGCTGCATCCCTGTCATGCATGAGCATCACGTATGCTGTAATGCTGTGCTGATGTAGAATTGTCACGATGCTGTGTTGAGTTGTAGCTTCACTTGCCTTGCTCTTTATTAAAAGAAAATCATCTTAAATGACCACACTATGTGAGAATCTGAATTACCTAGAGTAGCTTGAGCAAAATGATGATGAAACTCATGTGCTATCTTGATCTTGTGGTGAATGTCCTGCAATTGTGTCAGCACCATATTTTTTTCTGAACATTGAAATCACTGTAGCCTCCTTGACTTTGAATTTTAGCATACTGCATGGGTGGCTTGCTTAACTGTTCTTAATTCCTATTGTTTAACTAAATATTTCACCCTTATTATTAAATCTTTCCATCAGTTTACTGGGGCAATTGCACTGTTTTAATTGAATAGGAAAATATGTGGGTGACAAATTGGATGAATTAATTCTTTTTTTGATAAAGCAGCAAACATGCTCTGTCTCTGATATCTACTTAAAAAGTACAGAATACTGGTTGGTTAACATCTTGGGATGTGAGAAATTAACCACCAAGTTTTTATGTGCCTTCTTGATCCCACTTCAAGAACTGGGAGTGTTCCTCACTGTCTTCTGTACACTAAATTGCTCTGTGTAGCCAGTAAGAAAATCATTGTTGAATGCCTGAAGCATGATATCAAGTGCTCAAGCTCTTCACATATAATATGATTGGCAGAATCGGGCGGAGGCGCAAAGAACCATGGATGGCGTCGGGAGCGGGGAATTAGCAGAGTCGGAGAAGAAGGAGCGCAGGGAGCTCTCGGTGGCGATTGGAGCGGTGGGGAGACGGCTGGGGGCATGGGGATGTGGCTCGAAGGCTTTATAGCCGAGGAAGGGAAGATGGCTGTTGGGGCAGTGGCGCCAGCGCACGGCACGTTATAGGGTAGGGAGGTCGAAGCCGGCGCGTAACATCGGAGTAAATGCGGAGGAGGCGGTGTAGAGGCAATGGTCGAGCCTGAAACTCAGGCACGTGGCGCGGGTGCGACGAGCGTGGCGAGCGGCGTGGGATGGTGCGTGGCACAAGGGGGAGAAGAGGGATGGGGGGAGAGGAGGAGGGGGGCTAGGTGAGGTTGGTGCAGCACTGTGACGCACGGGGACGCATGACCGTGCACTGCAGCGGCATAGGAGTTAGGCGGCGCTGGCGCGCGCGGGCTTGGAGTGCACATGGTGCGGGCGAAGCACGTGCGGGGCGCGCACGGCGCAGCGGCATTGGCTAGCAGGAGCCAGGTCGAGGGCCAGATGGGCTGGAGGAGGGGGAGAAGACGGGCTCGGCTCAGCAGAAGCAAGGTTTGGGTCTCGGGTTCTCACAAAATTCAAATTGAATTTGAATTTCAGCTCGAATTAGAATTGGGTTTGAAATTTGAAAGTGTTTGAATTCAATTTTCAATTTTTATTCATGCGCTTTTGAACTCCCAAAAATGGGATGTTACAATGAGCTAGAATCCCAACCTGTTAGCTGCTGCATACAAGGAATCTCCGATGCTGCATACAAAGAATTTTCTTTTCTTTTTTTTAAAGAAAGGGACGGTAGGAGCTTTGCCCATTCATTTCAGAGAGGAAAAGAGAATTACAGATACAAACACCTATCCCAGTAGGACACACTGAGCAGAATTTTCATGTGATGTTAGATGCAATGGCATCAACATGTTTTTGCTACAACCTTTTTTTTTTTGGGGGGTCTTTGTTTTTGAGGCACCATTCTTGTAATTTGTTTTATCATCTTTAGAAGGATAGTGTTGGAGTTTTTAAACGAGACCTGTCAGGCGGGTGAAGAGAATGAAGATTGTCTAGTTATCATTTCATAACGATTAACTACCTTTCAACTTCTCTTAGTTGAAGTGACGTTTGATAAAAGGTCAGATGACAGGAATAGTGCAAATGTCTTGTCTAAAATTGTAGACGTTGGTGTTACTACTGTTTCTACTTGCATAAATACGGTGTTCTAACTGAAGGGATGTTATCCATTTTTCATTCATTATGTCAGCAACAAATGTAAAGCATGCTACCTCTTTTCAGTAAACTGATGTTGTTTGAATGCCAGATGGAAGCGTTGGTCAAGAAAAGCACCATGCCACATCGCAGATGCCTGCTTTGGTGTCAGACTATTTAGCACCATATGCACAGCTGGAGCTTAACCAACCAATTGTGCGCACTCTTTTCCCTTCCTGGACTCTAGTTCTTTTCTGTTGATGTTTGCTACTTAGGTGCACTTGTCTGGCAATGTGTTCATTGTCTCATGTTCATATGGGTCATTGTGCAGGCTTCTGCAACGTATCAGTACCCTGATGCTTACTATACAGGCATGGTTGGTCCCTATGGAACTCAAGTTGTGGTACTTTTTTATGCCAATTTAAATACCAGAAATAATCCTCCCCCTTGTATGTGATCGTTCATAGCATTGGTGTAAATAATGGTACTACCTGGTATACTTAATTCAAGTAAGCAATATATGAGATGTGGTGAGTGGAGGTGTTATTACTGGAACATTTGTAATCTTCATGTTTGATAAATATAAATAAAAATCCGTACTATTTGCATTAGTGATTTCCACAAAAGGTTGTAGATATGGTGCTGAAATAACAGTGGACCGTTTAGGTTTTTTCTGGTATTTTGTAAAGCAAAAAAGTGGGCTGCTCGTGTCATATATGGAAGCCCAGATGCCCTTAGGTCAAGCCCAACACTTTGCCTAGATTAATGTGCTTTCACTCTTTAAATATTTACTTCCATTGTCCTTAGAGCATTCCTAAACTGGCTGCATTTTTTTGTGGTTCGCACAGACTCATTTCCAGCTGCCTGGATTAACTCACTCTCGCATGCCATTGCCTCTCGAAATATCCGAGGAGCCTGTCTATGTAAATGCTAAGCAGTATCATGGAATTTTAAGACGGAGGCAGTCACGTGCAAAGGCTGAACTCGAGAAAAAGGTGGTTAAAACGAGGAAGGTTAGTGAAGCAATCTCTTGTTCCTGCTATCTCTGTGATTTTCTTTCTGTAGAGTTTTCAGGATTTTAAGGTCAGTAGCTCTGAGTTTTCAGGATGTTCCTTCTTATAAATAACTCCTGACGTTTGTCCTGGTCAGATGCCTCCATTTACTAAAGGATAGAACTTGATGGTTTGTTAAGCACTGGCATTTGATCTTGCAGCCTTATCTTCATGAGTCTCGTCATCAACATGCAATGAGAAGGGCAAGAGGAACTGGTGGACGCTTCCTGAACACAAAGAAAAATGATAATGGTGCTCCCAAGGATCAAGGTGAACCAAACAGAGGTAATACGGTAGCTTCACTATCTGTTGATTCGCTTCACTTATCGAAGAAGCAGTTGTCAGTATATGCATTTCCATTTCTGAAAAATTGCTTTCGTATTCATTAGGAGAGCAAAACTCCGGGCATCACCATGTCCCACCTGATTTACAGCTCCTTCAGAAGGAAGCATGAAGTAGCGTCTTGGCAAACCTAAAACAGTGGCTTCTGTCCACTGGTATACACACCCGAGGGTTGATTCTCGCTCCGGCGTTGCTCTGCCATCTTTGCAATGTATCTTCTCTGTGCAAAGCGCTTAGAGGTTCGTTCTTCTGAATGAGCTGGTACCAGTTGCTGGTCCTGGCAGAATGCAACCTGGGTGCACGAGTCTCCATATCCCGGTGTCAGCCATGGGTAGGTCTGCTGTTTTCAGGCAATTCATTCTTGGCTTTCACTTTCCGCCCCTTGTTTGTGCTTAGTGTGTAGTTGCAAGTGAAACTAGCTGTGCTGCGTCTTCAGGGTCCGCCCTGTTCTTTTCAGCTTTTCACCTGGCTTTTGGCTTCGCCTTCTTTCAGTAATCACTATTTATTAGACCAATAAGCCATAGCCATAAGCCACATCTCAAAGGAACCAGGGAAGATTAACTAAAGCTAATGTTTGTAATGCAGTAGCGTGAGTTTGGCTTGCTTTTAGTTTGAACTGATATGCAGAGAGAAAAACTGATGTGGCCAGTGCAGTGTTCAACAACGTCAGTCTTGTACTCTTGTGCCAGAGCAGAAGCTTGCGTTTCGATCATTATGGTGCCACTCTTTTGAGTGTTTGCTTTTGTGTATGTTGCATCTCTTTTGGCTCTCTCTTACTGGTGTTCTCAAGCTGCTGCGTACTGCATGTGGAGGTATCAGTTGCATCCCTTCGCCGTTGTTAAACTTGAAGGGAATTTGACTGAAGCGAAAGAGGTCTTTAAACGTTCTCCACCTCCACGCTTATGTTTTGTACCTCAAATTTGCGGGAATTTGGTCTCTTCGTAGTCAGAGACATGTAACCTCATCCATTTCGATAATGGCAGATTGGCAGTGCTCCAATGAGCCAGCTCAAGTTGTAGAGTAACGCTTCTAGCCTTCTACACATGCCTTCTTTGGAGGGCAGCACATACCTTCATTTCTTTTGAGGGAAAAACAGTAGGATTGAAGGGCAATAAAAAGACCATGTGAGTGCTTTGCAATTTTCTCTCATAATAAAACACAAAGCTGGTTCCAGGTTAATTCCACTTTTTATTGATTAAATTTGACTCTGGTTTCGCTAGAGTGAACATTTTTTAAGTGTCTCGTTCATGATAAATATTCCCCAATCTGTTGATTGATTGATTCTTGTTACCCCCAATCTGTTGATTGATTGATTCTTGTTACAAATCGTGTACTTATCTCTTTTTTTTTTCCCAAAGGGAAATCGTATACCCAACAGTACGTACACGCTTGTGGTGGGTAATCCCAATCTTTTCGTGGACGGCCGGTGAGGCCCACTGCATTGGAAGATTACGAATTTAATGTCCTCTACCGAGAATCATTGTCCGGTGATTGGCACTCTCCTGCTTCCAATATTATGTATCCTTACTGTTGAAACCACACTGGTCGCCTCCTATAAAATCTAAACTGGTAGCGCAATATCATTATTAGCCATGATTTGATATCTTATGGAAGTCACCTTGCGACATGCCAACGACTAGTTGTGTGAAGTGTGACCTCTAAAGTCGATCAAACGGAAGGAATCGGTAAATAGCAGCTGGCAGACACCTATATATATTTTCTTTATAAATTAGGCGCTTTTTAAGATGATTTGAATTGATTTGAGATCCAGTTCTCGTCTAATTAAGGGTGGGTTCGATCGGACTTAGGTTTTGACTTGTCACTTTCTGCTATGGTAACTAGCTTTTAAACGGTGTGTCTTTTTAAAGCGGGGTTTGCATGTAGATTGTTGTAGATATTGTATCGAATTCAACTATACTGCCCAAAATCGCATGCGACTGTTTTTCTTTTTGTATTGTCCCTCGCGAACAGGCAGAATTCAAAAATTATAAGTTAAAAGTTAAAACCACAACTCAAAAGAACCCACCATAAGGCTCACTAAGCCCCCGCTATAGGCCCTATTTTTTGGGCTATGACTGATAGCTTTTAGTTGCGTTTTTTTGGGATGATAGCGAACGACGAAGATGACGACGTGAACGACGCACACGGTTTTAGGCTCGGGAAATCGTTTGGAGAATTCGCTTCAAAAAAATCCTCCTGTTTATTTCAACTTTCTAAGAAACCAAAAGACAAAAGCCCAAAAGAACATGACCATGCTTCATCGAATGACCAGTGGACTGGTGGTAGGCATCGACTTAGAACTAGGGTATCACTAGCTACTCTCTTTTATGTCCGCAATATGGAGGTGAGGTGCGGGTTGGATGTTGGGACGAGAGGGGAAGAAGGAACAGATCGAGGAGAGGAAGGTCAACCATGTATGTATGTATGTATATATCTGCGTGCGTGTATGTGAGGGGAGGGAAGGGGGTTTGTCCTTTAAAATTAAAGATCTTATGGGTCGAAATTGTGCCTATTTCGTAGAAAGAAGACCAGGACCGGTCTATATATAGCAGTCCCTTAATTAAAAGTGGTCTCATCTGTCATATATGTATGGTCCATGAACTATATGACAGGTTGCTAGGTATGGCTAGAGCTCTAGCTAGTTCTTAGTTGTGTCGGTTATCATTTTATTATTGGAACCTGTTTCTCCAAAATTTGCACAGAAATCCTTTGGGTATTTATCCCTGTAACCCTGTTGGCACGTGATTCGTTGAATGACTCACAAAATGTAGCACAAAGTGATGGGAATTATAGGTAGTTTACGCTCCATGTCTTAACGGGGTACCCACACAACATTAATTACCGAAAAACCCTATCTCAGGAGCTTAACCACGATAAATAGTGGTATTTTGAACAAGAACAAAAGGGACAAGTTAATTGTGGAAACGAGGCGAACATGTTCTAAGAAACGAGGCGAACATTAACTTTGGACTAGCTAAACATCGCTAGAGTGCGAAGGAATCTTTGAACCAACGAATGGCCTTGGCTATATTCTTAAAAGTTCGTTTGATGTTATAGCTGCGAAGAGTCAGTACAAGCGAGATGTCCAGACCAAAAGTAAATCATCTGAAAATTTTCGAACCACTTGGCTGAAGACCTACAGCTATGTGTCATCTACTTTCCAGACCATGTGTATGGATCTGTTCTTTTTAGCTGCGTCTGTTAGTTTTTTGGCTGTTTGCGACAGAGATTGCGGAAAGAGAGATACTCGCTTGCGATTTTTGATGGTACAAATATTAGTTTTTTAACGTGTACTACAATTAACTTATAGACTCTATCTTAAAAAAAATACTCTATTTAAAAGTTAATTATTATAGCAAAAGTTAAAAGTGATTTTTAGAAGTCGTAAAAGAACAGAGCATATATATGAAACTAATTTATTTATTTCGGCGCTTAATACGACTACTATTCACTCGGAAGGCGTGAGCTAATTGTTTCCTGTTCGACAGGAACGTGGCTCTGCTTGGTTTTCAATGACACAGAACAAGCCACTTTTAATTGGTCGGAAATATTTAGAGAAAGAATAATGCATCGTTTTGAGTGGGTAGAGGCAGTACGTCAAAAGGAGAGAAGGAATTCACTATGTCAATATCTGCTCTCTCTCTCTCTGTTTTTCTAAATCTTTTTAGCCTTTTTTGTTTTGAATTTTTTTGATATATTATTTCTGAGACCTAGTAGTCATAACGAGTAGCCATTGGCTATTTGGGTGGAGCACAAGAGGACCCTAGTGCTACCGTGGCTTTTGTGTTCGCACGCTACCGAACTATACGGTAACCGTTGGATGGACCGAAAGGGACAGGATCAATTTCTTACACAAGTGCGCCCCCTTCGACACATTTGCAAAAATCACCCCTAAAGCATTAGACTGTTGCAAAATGTCCCTTCCTCCTCCCTCCCAATTCCCCAATCCCCATCTCTCTCCCCGTGTACCGATTCAAACACGAGAGGAGGTAGGGTTAGGAAATCTGAGGTGAATCATCTCCCTCTCTCGTGGATCACAGCCAGGATGTAGCGATGGGCATCCGTGTCGCATCGAGCTCCAGTGTTGGTCTTGGCTAGGTTCGAATCGGCTTATATACGTCTGTTTGATGTGGCTAAGGCTTATGATTGAAACTAATTGAAATTTTTAACTTTTGACTGTCTATGAGAGAGAATACAGACAGAGACAATTGTGTGTGGTTTTAGCCGATATAATAAAATAAGTACAATGTGTACTATAATAAACTATTAGACATCGTCTTGAAAAGCTGTTTTAAAAGTTAGTTACTATAGAAAAGCCGAAACCAAAAAAGAACACGTCTATAGGTTTTTGACTTTTATCTTTTGCTACAGTAATTAGCTTTTAAACGGTGCGTCTTTTCAAAATGGGTTTTACAAATCGATTATAGTTGATACTATACCGACTTCAGCTATATCAGACAAAATCATATACGACTGTCTCTCTCTTCATACTCTCACTCGCGAACAACTTAAATTAAAAAATTATAAATCACAGTCCAAAAGAACCCACTCAAATACCAACCAATGAATTCTATGGGGGAGCTCACCGCCACCACTACTTATGTCGTCGCCGCCACTTTGATGATGTGTGCCGGCGGACGGTTCCTCGGGGATGGCCACGAAGACGGCCGGTGCAGAGCCATCTACAGCCTTTTCCCTGCCTGGTAGAACTTGTTTGTTCTTCTATGTGTTCTGGTTTGTTCATTTAACGTGAGGTTCCAATGTTCCACTTGCCTTTGTTAAAAAGTGATTACAAAATGTGAGACATTCTGCCCGGCAAGAACCAACAGTTCTAAAGGGCGTAACTACTCATGGACTCATATGGGCATCTTCTTATTAGACAAACATTGAGAGATGGTCAGACTTGACATTACATGAAGCCTACTCGTGAACACCAGCAATGCAAGTTGGGACAACACATCAACCTTTACAACGAAAGAAAATTGGAACATGTGTTAGGACAACACTTTTTTTAGGACTGAAGTATTGAGCTATCATTTGCTGTTGATTCTTGAAAAAGCATATTAAACTGCTTAATTATGTGTTAGCGTGCTTTTTATTTATCATTAGTTTCTACAGTGGGCGATGATGGCAACTCGCCAGAGGGGGTAAGGAAGGTCAGCGTCGTCTGGAATGACATCAGGGCTTTTGTAACGACCTTATTTTTGGGAAGGACCGTTGTATATCCCGTAACAATCCAATAGTTCAGTTGCGAACAGAAGAAGTATCATACCTGCTCATGAATATTTTAAAAGGGTTAATTTAATTAAAATAAGATCTAATGGTTAATTTTAACAGCTTTAAGGGCGTCCAAACTCAAAATTTAACTTACAATTAGAATATCTGAAGAACTTCCACAGGAACGCTTAAGTGCGGTCATAATCCTAATACGAAAACTTGTAACATCATTTCTTCTTCTGGTATCTGTTGTGATAAAAAATAAAGCAAGACTAAATACAACCAACTGTACTCAACAAGTCACATGAGAAAACGCTACATAACTACTTGCTAATGTTTTCAAATGGTGGGGTTATAAGGGTTTTTATTAAGTATTTGTGTATGTAGTTTTATTTGTAAATATTTTCAAATATAAAAGAATAATAACTTCTTATAGCATTGGGGTTTTAAAGCTTGATTAACAGACTTCAACATTTCCAAACTATTTCTAAATCTACTTATGCTTCACTGTTGGAATCATCTATTAAACATAGCTTCATTTACCGGAAGCACGGCGTATTCGAATACCAATTAGATTTGACTCTGTAGAGCTGCTCAGCTTTACCCACAAGATCTCTTAACCCTCATAACTGAGTTAAGAAAATAAAGTTTTTTACTGCTCAAATCTTTATATAGTCTTTACCCAATAGACTCTTGGCCTACACAAACTCGGATATCTAATGGGCCAAGTCGGAATACACCTGCTCGATTTGTGAGGATCTATCGTTCGTTAGGTATGGTATCGTTTCCATACCATGCCCCATCCACTTGTTCTTTCCTGTAGATATTCAATCGATTTGAGAAGTTAATAGACCAGGTTTGACAAGTCAATGTTTGTGGTTGAACGGTCACTATGTTCTTTACTTGGCATAAGATTCTAGTTCTTACTTTTCATCTGAGGCTACCATCACATCCAGATCCCCAGCGCTCGATGGCACTGTCACCCTTCTGCTCAAGCCTCCACCCTAGGATAAGGTCATAGAACTCTGCCATCTCGTGGCTCCCCATGATGTCTCCTTATCCTAGAACCACTTTTGAAATTCTACTGTCAAAGTGCCAAATCTCTTAGTAGTCTAAAACGGTTTGTGTTCTTGATGTGCTATGATTAATTGAGTAATCTTTATAATAATACTAAGTCTTGTCAAGGTGAATGTGGCCAACAAATTGAACTGGGTTTTATCAGGTGGTAGGATGTAACTAATAGCATGTCATTCTAAGCATTTATTGTACAAGAAATTAATAGTGTGTGAATAACATAATGAAAATATTGATAAATAATTAACTAAAGGGATGTAGGTTCAATATGATCAAAAACATGTGACTTGCCTCCTTGTCCCTAAGACATTGACTTCTTTATTTGCTCCTGTAGATCTTCTGATGACTAGCTCGTTGGGCCCGAATACTAGCGCGGAAGACGAATACAAATAAGTCCTTGATTTGCAGAATACAAGCTAGGAACAAAAGACAAATAAATAACAAAAGACAGAAATAAAATAGGTTTGGGTGGACAAGGCTTTGGTGGTGTGTGGTTTGACTGATCAGGGTTGGAATTGGGTTAGATGGGTTCAAGGCGATTGAGACGGTCATATAGATATTAGGTTTCGACGAATGGTTGTGGTTATGAACAATATTAGGTTTGGGATCAGAACATCATCAAAAGGTTATAAGACAGTCAAAAAGGTATATTTATATTTTTAGGGTTTCGATGAATAGTGACAGCGAAGACAGTACTGAACAGGTTTGAACTGACATCGGGGTGGGCTAGGGTTTTATTGGGGTATATTCAGGCTAAACTGAGTTGATAATGTATTTTACGGCTCAAAATGATCAAGACAGTATATATATATATATATATATATATATATATATATATATATATATATATATATATATATATCTAGATTTTGGTGAATAGTGACTGCCAGAATTGTGCTTCAACAAGAGTTTGGAATGACTTCTAAGCTTGATAGGTTTTCATCAGGGTCTGATATGGGAAAACAGAGCGGAGAAATGGTTAGACGGGCTCGAAATGATCGAAGTGAATATATTTTGTATTTTTAGGTATGGATAAACAGTAACGGTGTGTAGGTACTATTCATTGCGGGTCTGGATACTGTTCACTAATGGTTTTTACTATTCACCACAGGCTTGCTACTGTTCACTAACGGGTCATGTGCTATAGTACCAGATTGGTACCGTTCTTCTTCTTTCTCCCGCGTGGCACTGTAGCGACCGGGAATAGGATAAAATGGCGACAGCTATTGCCAGAGCTGCGGTGATTTGCGACGTAATCCGAGGCTATGGTTGGGTTCCTGGGACCTAGGAGATTCCATTTTTTGGGGTTAGCGGTGGCCGAAAAGCTAGCAATTGCCGGCGGTGAGGTCTTCCCTCCTTGGGACTTTTGAATGGCACAGGTGGCATAGCTAAGGTAATTGAACAATCGCATTTGCGTTTGAGCATCACTGAGAGTAGGGGAAGCTTGGGAAAGTGGCGGCTTGGGTCAAAGATGGATGTGCAAGGCTGTCCATGGTGAGGCCTCAAGGTCAGGCAGCGACGCTAGTTGCCAGCGCAGTAGAGGGCTCAGGAAGCTAGGGCCATGCTTCAGGGGTGTTTGTGGGAGTATGAGGACGCTACGGGTGAAAGCAATTGGAATGCAATCGACTGAATAACATGAATTGAAGATTGGCTTACTTTGAAGTCTTCCAGCGATCTGCGGTGATGCGACGATCGTGGGTTCAATCAGGGTGTTGGGATGTCTCTCTAGACACCTATGCTTTCGAATGGGGGCTCCTGGGTTTTATAGATGGGCTATGGCGGTTCGGAGCAGTGGTTTTTGTTATTTGATCATTTGGCACATGGCTGAGGGGAGGGCGTGAGAAGGCTTGGCAAGACTCGGTAGAGGTGGTGCGGAGGTCGGTAAGGGACGTGGCACCTCGGGCTGGGCATTGCGATGGTCAAAGTTGGTGGCGCAGGAGGTTAGCCGTGAGAGAGTGTAGAGGCAGCGCGAAATTGTGGCCCGAGGCTTCATTGTGAGTCAAGGAGGATTAAAGGGTGTGTCAGTGCGTGGCTGGCAAGGTGTCTGACAAGGCTGCTATTGTGATTGACCAAGGATTGAGAGAGAGGTGGGAAGGAAAAGATCGGCGATGCATCCTCTGATATTTTGCTGAACCATGAATAGTGATTACAGCCCAAGGTGACTGGGGAAGAGAGGCGCAATTGGGTTGGGAAAGGTTTAGGTTTGGGTAACGACCAAATTGAAATCGAAATTTAGTGAAATTCAACTTTACTTTGAAACCTGGGTTGTTTCAGCTTTCATGTGATGCTCCTGGCGACTGGAATCGGGCGAAGGCGCAAAGAACCATGAATGGTGTCGGCAGCGGGGAATTAGCATAGTCGGAGAAGAGGGGGCCCGGGGAGCTCTCGGTGGCGATTGTAGCAGTGGGGGGACGATTGGGGGCATGGGGATGCGGTTCGGAGGCTTTATAGCCGAGGAAGGGGAGATGGCCGTTGGGGCAGTGGCACCAGCGCACGGCATGACATAGGGCAGGGAGGTCGAAGCCGACGCGTAACATCGGAGTAAATGCGGTGGAGGTGATGCAGAGGCAACGGTTGAGCATGAAACTCAGGCACGTGGCACGGGTGCGATGTGCGTGGTGAGCGGTGTGGGATGCGCATAGCACAAGGGGGAGAAGAGGGATAGGGAGAGGAGGAGGAGGGCTAGGTGAGGTCGACGCAGCACTGTGACGCACAGGGACACGCAAGGACAGGCGACCGTGCACTGCAGCGGCACAAGAGTTAGGCGGTGCTGGCGTGCACGGGCTAGGAGCACACACGGTGTGGGCAAAGTGCATGTTGGGCACGCACGGCGCAGCGGCATTGGCTAGCAGGAGCCAGGTCGAGGGCCAGATGGGCCGGAGGAGGGGGAGAAGACGGGCTGGGCTCGGCCGAAGCAAGGTTTGGGTCTTGGGTTCTCGAAAAAATTTAAATTGAATTTGAATTTCAGATCGAACTAGAATTGGGTTTGAAATTTGAAAGTGTTTGAATTCAATTTTTAATTTTTATTCATGCGCTTTTGAACTCCCAAAAATGGGATGTTACAATGAGCTAGAATCCCAACCTGTTAGCTGCTGCATACAAGGAATCTCCGATGCTTCATTTGGTTGTTTCTTGACAAACACGGTGCAGATCACCGAAACATCGAGCTGTTGGTGCAGTTTACAACGTGTATAAATTTGATTGCAAATCACTTGATGTAAAATTGAGTCTGATTATGTGAAAATCAGTATTAGAACACAAAGTGTGAGAATGCTTCAAGGCATGTTCCAATGGTAGTAGGTGTCAGTAAGGTGTTCTTTTTCTTGTCATGTACAGTAATGATAAATTCTTTTGTCATATGAAGAAAATTGTGGAAATATGCTTCTTTTAAATGATCTCCATAAAATGGATTTGGGAATCCTGATGTACATTGTCATTCCCTGGTTCATACTTCATATGCATCAGAATTGACTATAACAAAATCTGCATTTTGAAGCTGAACTAAACCATCTGAAATATAGAGGATACAGATGAGGGGTTCTGGAGTGATCTAGTTCCGCAAGAAAGAGCTAGCCGTCCGCAACAACCAGTCCCACTAAGAAGTACTAACAATCCACATATATTCTTCTTCTTCTTCTTCTTTATCACCCTATTCTTTCGGTACGTAGCTCATGGTCGATCATCAGCTTAATCTGTTTAATTCAGTACCAATAATATTGCAAAAATAATCTTTAGGTACAGCGACGACTAGATTTCTTAGCTAGCTAGGAGAATCTCTGTGTAGATTAATTGATTGGAAGGTGCAGACTTTTTTCTCCTCTCCCTTTTCCGTTCTGAATCTCTTGTAGATTCGAAACAGCTCGTCAGTCCTTGGCTGGAAAAACTATTGTGGAGTCAATCCCCCTACTGCTCTATCAGAGTCGGATCGTGATTCCATGAGGACATGATCGACGAGGACAGTCCCCATATAAATGCTTTCCCTTGGGGCTTGGCCTGAGGCTACACTGATGCTGATGCTAAGGGGGGGCCCAGGAGCGTCAAATGTTAAGCAAGACGCTTGGCCGCCTACCGCAATGCGAATACGTAAACATCAGAGCATCAAGGCTGACGATCTCGATCGGTGTTTGACCTACATGGACTATAGTAGTGATATATCTGGCGTATTCACAAGAAATTAAGAATCGTTAAAAATACTCGATCGAATTAACAATCTTCAAAATCATCGGGGGAATTAACTAACCAGTAAGCCATGTACATGCACCGACCGCGACTCGTGCCCGCACTTCGCATGCATGAAACGGATTTTGAGCGGTGGTCGCGGACGAACTGCCGCGCCGCCAGCGTCATTCACGGCGGGATTGCTCCCAGCCGCGCGCGCGCGCGTCATTGCCGAACTGACCGAAGACAACGAGTTTTGTTTCCGCGTATGTACGGGCCGCTGGCCACGGTGCCATCGAGCCGCGCGCGCGCGACGCAGCCTGCGTGCCGGTTATGTACGATGCGATGGGGTGTGTGTATACACACACACGATGAGATCTGCCCGTAAAATTATTTGTCAGAGGTACTGCACATTTCTAAATGTGGATATGTAACTTAGCAGTAAAATTACTTATGATTGACAGTAAAATACTTACGATTGGTAGTAAAATTACTTGTGTCTAATAATAAAATTAATTGTGTCTGATAGTAAAATCAATAGGCCATTGGTGACCTGTTTGACTAAAAGTGCCCAAGTTGGCTCGGCACAGTCCGACTCCTCTCTGTGCCATGATTAAGTCAGAGGGTAAGAACGTGCCCCGGCACAACATGGCATAACTTATTTGGATCAACTGTGCTAACGCCCTGCTCAATTCGGCTTTTACCGTCGCCAGTATTCGGTTTTTACATGAAAACACTGTAGCGTGCACTGCACGCTACAGTAAATTTTTTTTTCATTTTTTTGTTTTTTTTCTCGTATTCCTTTGCATCGTCCGCTCTAGATTAACGTGTCGTTTTTATTTTTATATTTTTTAAATTTAATTATACTCAATAAACCATCTCAGCTACAGTAAAAAATAAATCAGTTGCAGTGTTTTTTCAGCAAAAATCAAAAGCCCTCTAAGTCTAATTGTGTCTTGCGTTGTCTGCGCCTGTGCTTACCGTGCCAGGCGGCCATAGGTCTGTATATGATCGATTGGCCGAGCGCGCAACGGCCGGAGCATGAGGAAACGGGCGACAGGACAGCGCGGCCGGTGCTCTGGTTGCATCTGGTGGCGGCCGGTTGTAGCCGCGCCGGCCGGGCATGGCAGCGGCTGCAAGTCGGATAATGAAAAGGCGCGACCCATGGCTGGTAATCGAATGACCCAGCCCCGTGGTACGTCAAGATCCTTAATATTTCTTTTAAGAAGAAAAACCAATGCCCTTTAAGAATTAAGATGTTAGTTATTCAAAAAAGTGGAAGATGAGAAAGAAATCCAATGAGAGTTGCATGATTGTATCAATCTTGGAATCATATAGTATTAGGCCGTGCTCAGTTGGGCTTTTTTTGTGTTTTGATCTTTTTTACTATAATTAGTTTATTTTGTACTATAGCAGTTGGTAGTTTTTAGCATAATTAAATTTAAAACAATTAAAAATAGAAAAAACAGATGATCTCATTACGGACAATGGAAATGAATACGGGAAAAAAGTAAAAAAATCTAAAAATAAAAAATCAAAAAAAGATAAAATTAAAGAATAATGAACTAAAAGCTAGAAACTGAAACCCAAACGAGCGGGATATGGAAAAAAGAATTATTTCCGAAATTCCTGCATTCACGATATGCCATCTTATGGTAAATTTGAAGGGTGGCTTGACCCTAAACCAAAACTTAGCGACATCCCAAGCATCTAGGTCTATTCTTTAATTAATTTACCGTTATACTTGCAAAATAAGGCCCGATCAATTTCTAGCAGGTAGAAATCCTCAAATCCCGAGGGGTTGCCAAGTGTTAGAGATTGTTGCTCATGCTGTATATATCCTAACGACTACACGCTGAGTAGTGGGTTATATAGGATTTTCATAAATATAATCGTATGACCTTTATATATGTTGAAAGGCGTAGCTAGTGTTGTTTTACAAGCACAGTTAGCTAAAAGAGATTTTAAACCTTTTCGTTCATCATTTTACTACTTCTTAGACCACTTTCCGACAAGTGGGACGAATAGCTCGTGATTTTGGTTTTTGTTGTAAGTTGCTTGATTTGTTTATTATGTCGGTTTTTCTGACCATTACAGCTTCGAGATGCTCGTGTGTCTGATCCCGATTTTGACCAAATGATTACAAGACTCCGACTTATACTAACTCCTGTATACGATATGTCTTTTTTTTTTAGTATGCAACGCATGTCTGTGACCAATTACCATACCATGCTTTCAAAGAAAACCAGTGGTCGGGATAATTTTCAGCAGACAAGTACGAGCTACAATTATAGCATGCAGAGCAACGTGTTGTGCATAAATAGGCATGGAGGGGGCCTCATGAGAGAAGGCGGCCTCCAAAGCATCCACCCTCGTCTTGGTCTCTCCCCCACCCTCTCTTTCCTGGCCGACACATGGAGGCGAAGCAAGAGAAGGTTGCAGGGAGCGGCGGCTGGAGGCCGGTGCGAACGGTCTGCGTCTTCTGCGGCAGCATGCCGGGGAACCGGCCGTCCTTCAGTGCCGCCGCTCTCGACCTTGGAAAGCAACTGGTGAGTTAGTAGCTAGCCATCCAGCTACTTTGAACTTGAAATGTCATCTTTGCACATGCCGATGGCTCGGTTGCCTGCCACGTTTGGTTTCCACTGTTTCTTACTCTCCATCTCCCTTGCTCGCTCTCTCTCTCTCTCTCTTTCTGGCGACGTACGCATCCTTTTTGCAGGTGGAGAGGCAACTCGATCTGGTGTACGGCGGCGGCAGCGGCGGCCTGATGGGCCTTGTGTCCAAGACCGTACACGACGGCGGCCGCCGCGTCCTCGGGTAATGGACAGTTGCAATATTACATCTGCTCATGCAATGCTGCTTCCAGTTACCCCCTAATCTGCTCTCATTTGTTGTGCAGGGTCATCCCTAGTGCTCTCCTACCTGAAGAAGTAATGGCCTGGCGAATCTCTTCTCTGCTACTCCTACCACATAGCTAGCTCTTCCTAAACGAACTGCACTTTATGAATACGAGGCGTATATATACATATACTACCGCACATATGAAACATGTTTTTGAATGTATGTTAATACGAGGCGTATATATATATTTTACCACCGCACATATGAAACATGTTTTTGAATGTATGTACGAGCATTTTCCTAGGTGTCAGGGGAGACATTTGGAGAGGTCAAAGTTGTCAGGGACATGCATGAGCGCAAGTCAGAAATGGCAAAGCACGCCGACGCCTTCATCGCCCTTCCAGGTATCAAACTCTCATTGTTTAGTAGTGACTAGCGAGCACGTATCACCTGTGCATCACGACGTCTGAAACATATACTAGTACGTAGATATACACAGCTGTTGCAATCATATGCGAAGTTAAACAAGCGACGAGACGACTAAACCATACAGTAGTATCAAGCGTAAAGAACGGGTGTGCTCGCGAGTCGCGTGTTCTTAGCTTAAGCCTGTTGTGTAATGTGCAGGCGGTTATGGCACAGTCGAAGAGCTGTTGGAGATCATAGCCTGGGCGCAGCTGGGGATCCATAACAAACCGGTAATTAAGCTTCTCGTATTTAACTGCCATTTGCATTCTATATTGCCGGGGCCGGTGGTCTGATACATATGTATTGGTTGGCGTTAGCTATAGCGTTGATTAACTAGCTAGACATGTAGACCTCATGCTTAATCGATCCTCAGGTGCTTCTAGCTTTGATGTCCTAACGAAAACGATGCTTAATTAATAACTGCTACTATACACGCTAACAAACTAACAGCGGTTGGTGTTCCGTTAGGTGGGTCTGCTCAACGTGGACGGCTACTACAACAGCTTGCTTTCGCTGTTCGACAAGGGCGTGGAGGAAGGCTTCATCGAGGCCGCGGCGCGGAACATCTTCGTCCTCGCCGACACCGCCGGCGAGCTGCTGACCAAGCTGACGGAGGTGGCTGGTGACGTCGACGGCGGCGATCAGAAGGGCGCGGCCGCTGGCGTCAAGAGGAAAAGAAGCTAGCTGCATGCTCGACGTCGTTTCCGTTTATCCCCCCTCCTAATCTGCTGTTTTTCTTTGTTAAGTGTCTCGTTTTTAACGTTCTACATGTCATATCGGTCCTGGAACCAGGCATTTCCTAACCTCTTGTCAAGCAGTATGTCGTGGCTACTAGGCAGCACGAAGAATGGTTCTATTCTCGGTAAGCACAAGTGCACAAGCAAAGTGTATGGGCTCCCGAGTTGTACCTTCAGTGCTGCAGCAATGTCCCACGTTGTACTAAAAAAAACTGTGCCCTTTTTTTCCCTGAAGTTTGTGATTTCTACGAGTTAAATTAATTTGCACGCATATATATGAGCAGCACACACACATGCAACATTGCTTCCATCATGTACTACAATCCTGTGCGTGTTAAACATGCATTCAGAATCTACCACACTAAATATACAACTCATGCATGGTGTACACAAATACCATATATACCAACCACGCATGCATGACAACATTCAGAGAAGATACTTTAGCTTAAGGCACTACTACAGAAATCATCATTACAGACAGTTCAAAAACATCATCACAGACGGTTTTTTGAACCGTCTGAATTTATGGATCAGTAATAATCGAAAGTTATCACAGACGGTTTGTAACTAGAACCGTCTATGAAAAACACTATCACAGACGGTTCTATATATAAAACCGTCTGTGATACTCGCACATTACAGACGGTTCTAAGTTTAGAACCGTCTGGATGTGTGATCACAGACGGTTTATACTACAAAATCGTCTATGATAGTTCATTCTATACCTATTTTTTTTCTATTTTTCAGTTAGCCTCAGGAAATGTTAACTATGTTTTTTCAAAACAAGCGAAAACAAGCAAATACGATATCAAACATAGCAGAGAATATTTTATTTTCATTACAATCCACCATTACAACATCACAAGATTACAATCCACCATTACAACATCATAAGATTACAATTCACAATTACAAGATTACAGTCTACCATTACAATAGCAAAGAACATAGCAGAAAACAATGAAAGTAACAATGGAGGCTACGATGAAGAGAACAACGAAAGCAACATAGCAGAGAACAATTCACCATTATAAGCTCGGGTAGGCCTTCTTAGCAGTTGCCTTACTGTAAGTTCTTAGGAAGCCCTAAACCCAACAAAGTAGCAACAATGGAGGCTACGATAGAGACCTAAACCCAACAGAATCAAATACTAGAAAAAATAATGGAGGAACGAAGCGGGAAACAATGGAGACCTAAACCCCACAGACGCATTTGAAGGGAGGGGGTGGATGGGTTCGGGTGAGTATTTATAGATGAGTCCTATTCAAACTTAGGTGGAAAATTATAAAATTTTAGAGATATACGAAGCGAAAAACATATCGCAGACGGTTGTTAATTAAGAGCCGTCTGTGATATCCAATATCACAGACGGTTCTTATTAAGAACCGTCTGTGATATTGGCTATATATATACCGACACAATACAAACAGCTAGTCTCAAAGTATAAAATAGCAAAGTTCTGTATACCTTATATATACTCATTTGAAAGGTTTCGACGAGATCTACAACTTTACAGTTGAGACAAACCCCAAATTTTGAAGGGAAGATCAAATTTTTTTTTGGCAAAAACAGAATTCAAAAATTTTCAATTCGAATTGGAGGCTACAAATGGCCAATTTTGGAGGTCTTCGAGGGCGACTGGCACAAGCGATCATTTTTTTGGATTGGGCTCGTCGTTAGCTTTTCAACGAATACAAGAACGTCGAAAACGGACACCGTATGCAAAAGTTATGCCCGTTTTACTGAAAGTGTGTCAAAACAGAATCCTACTTGAACTCAAGCGGAAAATTATGAAATTTTAGAAATGTGTGGGGCGGAAAACATATCACAGACGGTTCTTAATAAGAATTGTCTGTAATAATATCACAGACGGTTCTTATCAAGAACCGTCTGTGATTGCATTTAATACAGGCGGTTTTTATGAATCGTCTGTGATGAGGCGTCTAATATAAACCTTTTTGTAGTAGTAAGGCACTATTCAAAAGTGTTGTGACTTCTCGCTTTTGGCTGTGGTTTTTAGCTCATGCAGTGACTCCTACAAACAGCTTACAGAAACCACTCTATTCAAAAGCCGGCTTCTAAAAGCCAAAAGCCAAAAACTATCTGGAACATGGCCTAAGATGAAGTAGTTAAAATTACTTTCGATGCACAAAAAGATAAGCTCCGACTAGTGGCAACATATTTGATGCACATACCCTACTTGTTGAACATATGGGCATTGGAGATCTGGACCATCCGTGACGAAATCAACGGGCAAGATGGAAGTAGGCGATTCCACCTCCCACTTATTGCCTTTTTACAAAAACATCCCCACATGCATGCAAAAAATGCAAGTCAGTTCTTGTGTTTGTTCGTCCTCCTCAGCAGCTTGAAGCCTCGAACGCGGGCTTCTCCCATTCCCAAATCGGATAGGGCTAAGGCGAGCTTGGTGCGTCATTGGTCCCTTCTCGGCGCTGCTACAAATTATCGACGATCGAGTCATCAATCTTACAAAATAATACGAGAAAGATAGCAAAATTCTTTGGGAGAGAATAGATATACTCTTTATTATTATGAATTGGTTACATGATGCCAATAGTCTGCTTGGCCAATAGAAAGATGGTTAAATTCCTTGAAGGGATGACAGTTATTTGCCTGGGGAGACGCCTCATGGATCCAGTCATCCGATCAAGGAGATAGTTGTTGTCAAAGAGAAGATGCCTGATCATCGGTTGTTGTTAAAGAGAATATGCCTAATCATCGGTTGCTGTCAGTGAGAGATGAACATGGGGAACAACTGCATAATGGTTGTTTGTCAGAGACTCAGGGCTAATGTGTCATACTGTTTCAGGTGGATAAGGCATGGATTCTATCTGTCACACAGGAGGAATATCCTGAAAGCGGGCCCAAGTACCAGTTCACAGAATCTCCGACTGGTCGCCTTGTCGGGTAAATTGCAGTGGATCTCCGACTAGGGTACTCAGGAAACATCCCCTAGAGGCTTACAACCATGATGTTCTTTAGGCCTTAATTAAGCATTATAACCATATTAAATGAAAAACAAGTATGACTAAATAATTATAAATTAGGAAATAAACTCACATTATTATTTTTGAAAATAATTTAGCCTATTTCTAATCCCCACGGGATCCCCGTGGGGGTCGGGTCCCCATGGGGACCAGGGACGAGGGACAATCTCCCCTCAATAAGCTTAATGAGGCCTAGCAGGGATAGGGGTAGAGCCGTAGGGGCCTCCCTCGACCCCCAGCGCCGTTGCCACTCCTAGCACCAATCCAAACAGTGATAACCCTCAAACTTAATTAACCAAAATCAAGCACTTAAGAAATTAATACTAAATCAACACAAGTATAAGGTAAATCATTCAACACAAGAATTAAGGTAATTAAATTTGGGAATAAATGTCATTATACAATTATTCATACAAAAGTCCATTTACAATGCTAAAGTCCGAAGTTAAAATTACAATTTCAAGTTACAATGTAAATTACTAGTTTACAATACAACTATATAAATCCTAGTTCTCTTCACTGCCGACCAAAGCAATGTGATCACCTGTAAATCACTTGTAATCTAAAACAAAGAGAAGTAAAAGAAAGCAACTAAAACAAGTTAAGTAATTGCCGTTAGAACCCGTTATCAAATAAATTACATGAAGCAATCTCTCACCGAGATACCAGACTATCCGGGGTCAATCAGGACCTCTTACGTCAGTGGGTTTCATCATCCAGTAGTAGTTCTAGTTTTTACCCACCATTCTTACCATTTTACCACTTACGTAGTTCAAACACCCTCTAGCCAAAGACATGACCACAACCACGGGTCATTGTACTAGCACACCAAAGGATACACATACATACATATACATATACATATACATATACATATACATATACATATACATATACATATACATATACATATACATATACATATACATATACATATACATATACATATACATATACATATACATATACATATACATATACATATACATATACATATACATATACATATACATATACATATACATATACATATACATATACATATACATATACATATACATATACATATACATATACATATACATATACATATACATATACATATACATATACATATACATATAAGGCCAACAGAGAGAGAGAGAGGGAAACATCACTACCAAAGCCACCACACAAAGCCTCCATGGGGTAATGTAACATCCTAGTTTTTAGAGTCTTTCTAAAGCTTTTAAAATAAAAATAACTATTTTAATTTTTCTTGAATTAATTAAAGCTTAATATGATTTTTTTAGAAATTGAAAAGATTTGATGTGAATAAAATAAACTTCAATTAATTCCAAATATATTTTATTTGAGTTTCTTATGTTGCAAGGAATTTTTATGTATTTTCTTGGAGTTTTTTTGAGTTCATTTGCTATTTATTCGAGCTTAATTTGAATTAATCCAATTTTCAAAAATATGAAATCCTTAGGAAAATCAGAAAATTCCATTGGGCTAAATCTTTCTCTCTGCGACCCATTTCCTTTCTAGCATGGCCCATTTACTCCAGCCCGATCCGCTTCGCATGTGCTCCTTAGCCCACTACGCTCATCCCGCGCCATGCATTACCCACTCCTTCCCCCATGTCGCTCACCCATTCCCTTCTCTCTGCCGCCTTTTAGCTTGATCGTCTTCAACCTGGACTCCCTCTTTGTGTCCATTCCATCGCTCGTCGTAGACACCTCAGACTCTGCTTAGCGTTGCCTCCCCACGCTATAAAAGTGCACGCCCGAGCCCACAAAGCCCTCACCCCGAGCTGCCGACCTCTTCGTTTCACTTACCGTCGCCGAAACCATCATTTCGAGCTTGTAGTGCCGCCGCTTCACCAAAGCTCTGAAGAGAAATAGCTATCATCTTGAAGCTCCTTTGCCGATGTCGTCTCCTCCAGATGGTTCGCCACGTTCCTCACCACCAATTCTGCAACTCGCCAGAACACCTAGCTTATCATGGACCTAAAGCCGTCACCGCTCTTTGCTCACCGCCGATCGTGTCTACTCACCAGTGACCTTAGCATCGTCATGGATGAGTTCACCACATCACCTTCACCGCATTGCACCCCCTCCGCTGGCCTTGCCGGGCACTCTCACCGTCGGTGGCCCTCGTTCCTAGCGCCGCCATCAATGCCAAGTCAGCCATCTATGTGTCTACCATGTCCTTGCCACCGTGTCATCCCAATCAACACCATGTTAGGCCGAGTCTGCCACCTAGTCACCAGTGCATTGTTCCATAGACGAAGTCCACCATAGACCTGAGCCAATCTATGAACCCGATCCAAAGACCATGACCCGACATGTCAGTGACCGAACCTATTTCCTATAGAAAATAATTCAGCCAAAAATCCAAAAATCCCTACTGACATCATAAATCCAATTTCTTTAGAAATTAAATCTAGAAAATCTAGAAAAATCTAAAATGGTGTTTCTCTACCTTTTTCCTAGATTCAAATCTTTCAAAAGTTCGTTCTCCTCCGTATGAACTCCTGTTGATCTAATTCTTTTTTTAAATTCATCTAAAATTAAGCTCTATCTTTTCAGCTCTAGTTTTCTTGTTTTTTTACTATATTTTTATTTTCTTTGAATTTATATGTGTTTCGCTTGCGTTTTCTCTCATTAGGCAATGTCTTCGAATGAGTAGAAGCAGAATTTGAAAGCTAAGGCAAGTTGTGTCTTTTGATTTTGTTGGATCTATTGTTTGAAATCTAAGTATTATTATTTTGTTTTAAATTATGATGCATTGCTAATTTATTACAAACCCTTATACTTGGTAGTTATTAACCAATCTTGATCAAATGCCCTCCATTATAATTTGAATGCCATGATTCTATTGTTATCTACTTGGGTTGTACGTATAGTATAATTAGCCATGCTTATTGTTATGTTGGGCTCATCATCATATTGATCGGTTAATTAATTTTGACTTAATGAGATATTGAATCATAGTGGTCAACTACAGTTATAAAATTTGTATAGCATGATATGGGTAGTGTCATTATTGTTAGTTAAATAAAATAATTTTCACTTGGGTAAGTGATCATACAGAAAAGAGGGACATGTGGTCGGCACTTTGGGATGTGGATGCTTTGCTGGGTAATGATTAAGGATCTAACTTTGTGCACCATTGATCTGAATCTTAACGTACAACCATATGTCTAGTATGGGGATGAACCTGGGTGATTAATTTGTGATGTTTCAATTTTGTTTCACCAATGAGATGAATGTGGGTTGTGGTCGCAGCCATGGGCTCACAAGATGCAAGATGGGGCTTTTCCGATTAGGTGGTTAGCCTACTTGGTAGCGAATCTTAGCAGGCAGAATCGGGTTGAGATTGAGTATTGTAAAGACTTTGTTATGATCTTCTTGGTCAGTACGCCTAAAGAAGCGTGTTATACCAGTGACACCACAAGATGGTCATATCATATGGGTAAAGTTGTGCAACCTCTACAGAATGTAAAATTATTCGAATAGCCATATCCCCGGTTATGGACAATGCTCGATGATTTCACACGAGGGGTAGAATTTCATAAAAACCTTGGATGGATTTAGTTGCGAGGTGAATGACTAGCTCACTTGTGGTTTATCACTACTACAAAAAGTGTCATCACAGACAACTCGGAACTATAATCACATATGGTTTTCTGAATTGTCTGATTTTATAGGTCAGTGATAATCGGAGGTTATCACGGATGATTTGTGAGTCGTCTGTGATAATCACAACACAGACGGTTTGTAACTAAAACCATCTGTGAAGAAAACTATCACAGATGGATTGAACCAAAAATCGTTTGTGATATTCACACACCATAGATGGTTCAACTACCAACCATCTATGAGGGCGAGTATCGCAGACGGTTAGTATATAGAACCATCTGTGATACTTTTCGATCACAGACGATTGGTAAATAGTACCCTTTGTAATGTGTGAGTATTACAGACGATTTTTGGTTCAAGCCGTCTATGATAGTCCTTCACAAACGGTTTATATCACAAAGCCGTATGTGATAGTTTATTCTATACCTATTTTTTTTCTATTTTAGTTACCCTCAGGAAATGTTAGCTATGCCCATTGAAAAGAAGCAAATACAGCAGCAAACACAGCAACACATTCCATTTCTATTAAGATTAGAAACTACAATTACAACATCATAAGATAATGAGAAAATTACACATCTAACATAGTAAGAACATGGCAATAACACATCTCTTAATCTTATGAACCCTACTATTAAATATGGCAAGAACATATAAGAAGCAGAGATCCTTGACACCTACCCACCGGCGTCAACTTGAGCACCGCCTTGGTATCCAGCTGCTTACATGCGCCTTGTTGCCAATAGACTTGTGTGTCATCTACTTCGTGTGGGGCATCGGGGTCAAGGTTGAGAAGGTGGACGGCGAGGAGGCTGGAGAGATTTTAAGCACAGTAAGTCGATAGGAAATGGGTTTTTGGTAAATATTTATTGGGGAGGAAGAGGCGGGAGTGGAAAATTTTTTGGCAGAATAGGCATGGGGACGAAGGCAGTGGAGGTTGATGGGTTTCTATTGGCTGAGATTGAGTTGGTGTAAGATCGAGGAGGCCGACTAGAGGAGGGGTGAATAGATAATTTTAAAATTCTTTGGCTAAAACCAAATTTATAATGTGGAAGAGTAAATCAATTCGATTTAGCACAAATATGGCTTAAATCAACTAGGTTGCCTAAATGCACTAACAACCTAAGTCTATGTTAAAGGTTTGCAATGCTAGGGTGACAAGTAATCAATTTAATTCTATGAATATAAATTGTTTGAATGTAAATTGAGCACAAGAGATCAAACCACAATTGACACAAGATGTTTTACTGTAGTGTTCAGAGACTTACCGGTCTCCCCTAGTCCACGTTGAAGTAAACCCAAATGGATTAGACCGGCTCCACGAATTAAGTCAAACATCTCAATTATACTAGTGGTAGCTCTTCTCCGCTCCGGGTAGGTGGGCCTTCTCACAAGTTTCTTTGAGAAGATCACCGGACACGACGCCTCCAACACCGTCTAGGAGTCAGCAACCTCCAAGAGTAATAAGTCAAACCCCTTACTTGACTCTCGCCACGTGCAACCAATGCACAAACTCAAGTGGATACAAAATGCACGTCTAGATACAACACATGCAAGTAGAGACCTCTCTCTTTGCTCACAAGATGCAACACACGCACAATTAAGTAGGAAGGCTCACGCTAGCTCAAGAGAGTGAGATGAGGTGCCAAAGATATCTCTCCAACTGGCCACAAGGGGGTATTTATACCCCACACAAAAAACAAGCCGTTGGAGCTAAATCCCAGAAAAAACAGGAAAATCAAAACTACCGCCGTTGTAATTATGGTATTACCTTTTTCACTATAACCGCTAGAAAAATAGCCGTTATTCAGTATTTGCAGTACTACCACGGTTATAATTGTGGTACTTCTATTTTCGGTTTTTCAGCATAGTTGATAGTCGAAAAAGTTATCATAACTTTTGTTACCGATGTCGGAATTGAGTGATCTTAGACTCTATGAAAAGGTTACTTGGAGGGCTACACAACCCATCTATTTGTATAATTTTAAGCATGTTAGATCAATGCAAAAATTATTAAGAGATCTAAGGAGTCATTATCATGGTCTAAGTTCAAAACACATTTACAAACTTAGATCATGTAACAAGAAAAAGATGCATGGACTTCAACAATTTATAAAATATATTTTCAAACAATAGTCACATATTGCAAGGATTAGATGTATGAACCTTAACTATTTGTAAAACCCATTCGCAAATAATATCATGATGCCATGAAGAGCTTGGGTAAGCAAGATTTAGCTATCAACACATGATAAGACTTAAGCTACTAGACAAGACTCTTCTTAATAGTACGGTGAACCTATATTAGCAATCCGGTCTTTCAACCAAACACCAAGATCGGTAAAAGACTAGAAACACATCCTTAGCCCTATCTAGTCATACATTTACCTTAAGTATCCCTTTAAAGCTTGATGATGCACATCTTCACTTCAAGTCTGGGTCATTGTCTTCTCTTAACTTGATGATCAACTCATGATCATCTCTATTTTGAGATCTTGATATGCATCAACACATGATTCATCCTTTTCTTAATAGCCTTCAACTCATGAAGCCATTTTCTATCTCGAACGTTTTCTTGATGATCTTCAACATATGAAGCCTTCCAAAATCTTCATCATCATGGAACATAACCTATTCATCTAACTCATAGAAAACGTTAGTCCCACAGTGTGATTATCATTAATTACCAAAATATACCATTAACTCATTATGGTATGTCTAGATTCTTCAGTCTTCTCTTTGGTAATTGATGCAATATAAAATCATCAAACTCAAAGTACGGTACTACCACCAATATAAGTCTGGTAGTTCCGCTCTTCAGTAGATCCGATTTGTGGCGCGGTACATCCGTTTGTCTTGAGGACCAAAACTTGGTTCTTTCATCAAAAAATATACTGCCCACAAATCCAGAACTTTCGGGATCTGGTAGTACCGCTCAGGAGTTACGGTCATACTGCTCTACAGTAGTTCCACCATTCAAATTCCGGTATTACCGTTTTCGGAGAGACTAAGTATTTCAAGGGGTGCTCTTTGAAAAAACGTTCTGCCAACTACATGTCGGTACTTCCGTGTTCTGGTAGTTCCGTACTTCCATTTCGGTCATACTGCACTGCGGTAGTACCGCTAGACACACATCAGTACTACCGATTTTTCTTTCAATGCACAGTTGGCTTTAGTATTTAAATTCAGATGCGTGCATGACCTTTGTCTCGAGCCATGTCAATCTTCTTGTCAATCTTAGTATGCATCGCCAAGTCGTCAAGTAAAATCCGGGACTAAACCTTTTAAATACTTGATAATCATGTTAGTCCCATACACAAATAATTGAGTATAAAACAATATGAGTCAATGTGAGTATATATGAACTACACAAGTTTTACATACTCAAATGATATGTTTCAAGTAGAGATCCCAATATATGTGAAAAAAGAAACATAGACCAATACTAATGAAACCATAAAATATAGAGTGAATTTTTTCTAAATGTGTGCACACATGAATGTATAATAAAAACATATGCACATATTTATTTTAGACTTTTGGTGGAGTTTAATCTATATTTTAGATTCGAGAAATGCCCTAAGATGTAGGAATGTGATATAGAATGTATACCTCCACGATTTTCACCTCTTTATCCAAATGAGACTAAGCCAAATTATAATCATTCAATCATATTAGTCTCACAATTGTATTTGTTATTTATTACATCCAAATAAGACTAGAAAATATCATAATTAATAAGCATATTAGTCTCACAATTGTATTAGTCATTATCATCAAAACCAATTTAATGGAGCTTGAGCATACAGTTGGGGAGGATCAACTAGTCTAGCGGTCAGAGACATAATTATGATATACGGTTTGAACCACAAATGGTTCAAACCGTCTGTGATACATGAGGCAATATATTATATATCGATGCAATGTAAACAATTAGTCTCAAAATATGAAATAGCAAAGTTCTATATGGTTTATATATGCTCGTTTGAAAGGTTTGAATGAGATCTACAACTTTGCAATTGAGGTGAACCCCACATTCTGAAGGAAAGATAGAAAATTTTAGCAAAAATAGAAATCAAAAATTTATGATGCAAATTTGAGACTAAAGATGGCCTATTTTGGGGGTCTTATAGGGCGATTGGCGCAAGCAGATCATTTTTTTGGATCAAACTCATCATTAGCTTTTTAACGAGTACAAGAACATCAAAAATGGACACCATATACGAAAATTATGCCCATTTTACTAAAGACATCTCGAAATGAAATACTACTTGGATTTAGGCGGGAGATTATGAAATTTTAGCAGATTATGAGGCGGAAAACATATCACAGACAATTTTTAATACAAACCGTATGTAAAGTATCATAGACGATTTAAATAAAAAACCGTCTGTAATATTTGGCAATATCATAGACAATTCTTGGTAAGTACCATCTGTGATACTTCACAGATAGTGCTCACCATGATCCGTCTATGATATTATCTCTTCACAGACAGTTTTTATCGCTGGTAGCAACACAGACGGTCTCTAAACCTAAACTGTCTATAATTGAATTTAACACTGATGATTTTGGTGTTTGTGATGAGGCGTCTAATATAAGCCTTTTTTGTAATAGTGTATTCAATTCCTTTGAATTATTTACTTAACAATTATTTTCAAAGTGCATTTCAATTTATTTATTATATTTACTCTAAATTGTTGCTTTCTATAAAATAACCACTCAACTATTATTTGGTTAGCCTTGCATAATTATATATTATATTTTATTACAAACGACTTGTTGAGTACTCTACGTACTCATGGCTATATACTTTGTTGCTCAATTGTTAAGGAAGAATCATATCGGCCAGAGGTACTTGAAGGAGGATTCTTCGTTGACTTCTCGGAATAGGACTTCGCTTCCCAGTCGATTGCCTGTGGCATATCGAATGACATCTATGCTTATCTTTATTTTCTGGTGGTAGATTTTGTTATGCCCTTCAGGCTACTATTTGTAAGCTTGGCTATGAGGTCTCTATTATGATAATTAATAATATTTGTGCGATCGTAGTCGATATTTTATCTATGTTTCTACTCTATATACTAGCATGATTCTGGATTGGTACAGAATACATAGAGTATCCAGATTTATACATTCAGGTCTCGACAAGCAACCAAGATCACTGAACAACAAAGTTCATGAGCCAACTAAGACAACGAGGGCATGGCAGAGAGAAAGAACCAAAGCCCAAAACCACCATAAGAACCACCACAACCACCACCATAGCCCAGAACCACCATAGTCACCCCCATTGCAGAGGCAGAGGCAAAGACCTTGGCAGAGACGTAAGGCACAGGTGGAGCAAGGGCTCCAGCAAGGCATAAGGCAGTGGAGAAGTAGAGGCATCAGTGGAGTTAAGCTCTAGCGAGACGCGAGGCGTCAGTGAAGACCTGTGGGATGTGAGGCGTTGATGGAGCAGAAAGCTCCGATGAGACATGAGGCATCGACAGAGACTAGCAGGACGCAAGGCACTGGCGGGGCCGATGCGTTGCTGGAGGCACAGAAACCTCGATGGGCACGAGTGGATGTTGAAGTAGGGAGGAGGCAAACGGAACCAGGGGTGCATGTGTGGGAATGAGAAGGAGA